>JAOXNO010000033.1:3298279-3312261 GCA_028565335.1 Limnodromus scolopaceus
TGCAGGACATGACCTCTTCAGCCAGCAGATGCTGCTGGGGACAGCTACAAGCATCAATCCAGCCTTAATTAAATAAAATAAAATTTAAAAAACCCACCAAAAATAAACCCAAATGAAAACCAGAGCAGGCAAATTGTCCCTGCGAGCAGCTGCTGGGGAAAAACAGATGCCAGCAACTTGTTCATTAACTCGATGAAATATATATGTAAAGAGAAGAGGGTATTCCAGGGCTGCTGCTGAGGTGGTGGCCTTGCAAATGCAAGTGGGGACAGCTAAGGGAGGAGTGGGTCAGCTGGGGCTGAGGGACAGACGGACGGTGAGTATTGCCACTGGGGAGCACAGGGGGGGACAGCACAGGCTCGTGGGTTGCCAAGTTCGAGGCTGAATTTCTGCGCATCTCTCAGCCATCCCTTCCAGAGCACTCTGCTCGTTACCAGTGGATTGTTTCCTTTTTGTGGGTTGGCTTTTTTTGGTTTTGGTTGGTTTTTATTTTTTCCCCCTGCAAAAGTAGTGTCAGTTCATTTGGCCGGTAAATAATATCGTGGCGCAGCTGGGAAGCCAACTCCGGAAAACTCAATAGCGAAGTAGCCTTTGACTGAGTTGCTAATTGTAAAACTGCGGGTCCAGTCCACAACCAGGCAGATTTGATGCTCAATGGGAAGCTAATTTTATCCCAGCTGGAAATATTCCTATTTGGGTTCCAACCACAAGAGGAGGCTGAAAGAAAACCCTTAATGAGCTGAGCTCCTTCCCCAGCTGGACTTTTGCACTGGGTTAAGAGGGAAAAATGGTATTGGGAGTGGGATCTAGCTGATTTTGACTTTTTGCTCTCCTGCTTTTGGTATTTGCCCCTGCAAAGTGATGAGGGGGGTGGGGGGGGGTGGTGTGCATCTGGGGAACCCGATGCCACCAGCTGGACCGCTGTATCATGCGTTTCAGCTTGGCACCAAGCCCCTAACTCCCTGTGCCAGGGAAATACATTGCAGTGCGCAGCAGAAAAACAAATGGCTTTCCGAGGTGATAATGAAAAACGTAGGGGACAAAGACAGGAGAGGAGGTGCTGTATGGGATGGAAGGTGCTTCACTGAGCTCTGCTGCCCTGTCCCGTGGAGATGCTGGGTAAGGTTCAGTCCTGTATAGCAGCACATGAACAGTGTTGTTGGGCAAAGTGGGCTTCATTCCCACGTCCCTGGGGTTTAATCCCATCCTCCCAGGGACTGGAAACCAGGATGCTGGTCCCCTGCATCCTGGCCCCTCTGTGTTGATGGTGCAGCAGGGTCTGCTCAGCCTCTGTGGGGAGACGCAGGGTAGGATGTGGGGCAGTCAGACCTGTGGTGGCTCCAAGGGTGAGCTGGAGCTGCTGTCCATCCTTGCTGTGGGCTGGCATCAAGGAGAGAGACATGGCATTGACCTCGGGGCAGGCACGGTGCCACCCATCTCTGTTCTACCATATGCTGCCTGAGTTTGGATGTGTCCAAGCAGCCGGGAGCAGGAAGGATGCTCGCACTGGAGGGATGCGGTGGTTCTGGGATGAAGGCAGCATGGTGGCTTGGCCAGGGCTTGCACGCCGGCTAAGGCAGCTGTTGGAAAGCTGTCCCTAATGCTGCAGGGCAGGGCAGCGAGCTCCCATGCTGCCACCCGAAATCAAGCGTTGCTCGCCGGTCTAGTGCAAAATCAGGAGCAGATGAGATTATCGCTGCCTTGTGGGAAAAATGTCGTGTTCCAGCAGGCGCAAGGGCCGCAGGCGCAAGCAAGGTCAGCGGAGCTATTAATAAAGCCAGGGCCTGCCCAAGTATGCAAAATTTGGGAGAGGGACTCATTAAGCTAATGAGCGGAACGATGTAGGACCAGGGGCTCAGCTGAGCCCTCCATCCCTGTGGGAAGGTGCAGGGCGATGGCTCAGGAGCGGTGGGGAAAGGGGACTCCTAATTTTGGGCTGGAAGGACGGGTTTAATGACTGTGATGTGGTTCTTGGCTTGTTGGCAGAAAGCAGCTAAGTGCAGTTTGATGGCCTTGGGTCCCATATCATTTGTGGGGAAGGTAGGGGTATTGCATTTGAAATCTCCTGTAGAGCCTCTTAAGCTGGCACTGTGCCCGGGGACGGGTGTGTGGGTGCAAGGCTGGAGCTGGAGGGGTGCTGGGCTGGTACCCCAGAGCTGGTGGATGCTTGGCCGGTGGCAGTGGCTGTGAAACCCAGGCCTGAGCTCTACTGAAGCAGCTGCAGTGCATGTTTTCAATCTGCATCCCTGGGAGGTCTCAGGGAAAGGCAGGGAGTGCTCTTGGGTAGGAGAAGACCCTTTCCTGAAGCTGTGCAGGCTTAAAAACTCCTGTCCTGCAGCAGGAGAGCCCCGGCTTCCCTGGGGCCAAGGCTGATGTCTTGCCCCTGCCTGGCTGCAGAGAAACCATCTGTTTTTCTTTTCCAACTGGAAAGAACACAATTAGGGAAAGGCCCATCATGTCATGCTATTTATAACTCGGAGTGCTAGCAGAGCATCTGTCTCTCCAGCTCCTAGCAGGGCTGGTTTAGCCCACGGGTGTGCTGACACCTCCGTGCTGGAAACAGGATGGTATCCTTGCTTCTTCTCCTTGATGGTCCCAGTTGGAGTCACAAGGGAATTTGCACATGGGTTTTCTAACTTGGCACTGTCATGAAATAGTTGATCTCTGATCCCTGGACTGATTCCTGTGTCTTTTGCAAGGAGCTGGCTCCAGTCTGGGTGGCAGAGGCTGGAGCAGAGCCTCAAGGGGACCTTGGGGTGCTGGCCACCCTCCACTTTCTTCCTCATCTCCTATGGCTTTTGAGGTCAGAGGTCCCTCAGGGCAGATGGAGTTGCAAGTCCAGGTCCCCGTACCACAGCTGCTGCCCATCTGAGCAGATGGATAGGGTGTGTGGAAGAAGTCTGGGTGCTCTATGGAAACAAAACACCTTTCTAAACCTGTGAAATAACTGTAAAATGATGGATTAGCTGAAGACTTGTGAGAAGTGGTTAGGCCTTCAACACTTATTTTTCTGGTTGTGCTTCCAAGTAGTTTTGTTGGCAAAATAGAGTAAAAAGTTAAACAACTGGAGCTCCTGGCTGTTTGTAGCTGCTGGTGAGTGGCAGTGGCTTTTAGGAGCAGTGGAGTTGGCAGGATGGTGGGTGGGCTCCAGCAATCCCTTGGGCTAACCTGAAGGTGAAGTCCCACCAGAGGCTGATGGCTCCTAGTTGTGCCCCTTGACCCAGGCAGAGCTGCTTTCCAAAGCTCAGACCTTCACCCTGCTCTGGGTGTGCTGGGGCAATGGGGAGCAGAAGACCTCCCCATGTGGGTCTTAGTTTGCTTTGGGTGCCTGAGGCTGCTCTTGGCTGAGAAATAAAATAAAGGGCTGAAAATAAAAATGCACAAATCTTTCTATAGCATCCAGGAAGAGAAGTGGGATGGAATGAAGGTCAAGTGGTTTTATTGGAGGTAGTTGTGAGCCATAGGAGCTGAAGGAGAGAACGTCCCTGAGCTGCCTGTTGCTTGAGAAGTGACCTTTGAATAGGAGCGGCCCCTGATGATGACAGCAATCCAGCGGCGTGCATTAAACGAGCTACAGAAACTAATTCAGTGACGTTTGGTCCTCGCATTGCAAAATTTCCAGTGTGTTTTTGGTAGAAGTGATTGTTGTTGGAGGCTGGAGCTGTAGGAACATGCAGTGCAAAGAAAGACAAGGCCATGCCTTCAGCTCTTCTCTGAGCTGCTGGGTGCTTAAAGTGCCCTGCTCTCACCTAGGGGGTAATTACTTCATCTAACAAGCTTTATTGCTCCTGGAGTCTGCGACCAAGAGCTATCCCTGCTAATAAGTCATTAATACTTACTCCATTAATACCACCAAGAGTCTGAGAAGATGACACATGGAAACATGTTGATGAGATATTAGCATATTCACAAATGAGCAAAACAAAAGCACAATTAGGAAGGACAGAGGGAGCCTAGAAATGGTGATGAAAGCAGCTTCCTGGCTCTCTGGTGGGGGCAAGGCAAAGAGACCTGGAGAGGGATTGTGTCATCTGCAGCACTGCTGTCAGACTCTGCTGCTGCCTGAAAGGCTGGGGGAATGGGATGTTCTGCACGGAGCTATGTGAACTATTTTTGCTATATAAATAAAATATCTCTGAGATTAAATTAAGCCAAAGAGGGGGGAGGTGGGAAGCCTTTGGGAAAAATGGGGGTTTGCTATTTTTGTAAATAAAACAGGCTGGTGGCAGAGAGTTTTTCTCATTTTTTTTTTAAAAAGAGAAGGAAAAAAAAGGAAGTATTTTTATGGCATGTCCTGGATGTTTTTTTTTTCCCTTCTTCCCTGCCATAGTAGAAGGGGAGGACAGAAATCCCTGGGTAAGCTGGAGGGTCTGAGGTGGGAAGATGAGTGGGGTGTTTGCAACCATTGCCTTGAACACGGGTCTCCTCCCTTTGGGGGCATCATCCCCCATAATAAAGTGCTTTTTCCACTTGGCAAGCACTCCTGTTATTTTTCAGGCTGCCTTGTGCCTTGGCCCTTGCTGACCCAGTGCTGTAGATAGAAAAGCATCTTCTGTGTCGCAGAGTGGATGCAGTATGAATAAATGAAATATAAAGTTAGGTGTATCTGTGGTGTAGTCACCCAGGAAAGCCCTTTGGTGCGGTCTCAGCGCTGGCTCCCCCTGCCCCATATGAGAACTGCCTGCACATCATCCTTCCTCCAACAGACCCCATCTCCTGGTGCCCATAAAGTCCCCGAATCTAGCAGGCAGCTGAACTTAACTGTGTGGTTTTGGGCAGATGCGATGGAATGGGGCTGTCTGAGTTGAGTGGAGGGGCCGGAGTGGCTTGGGGAGAGCTCTGGGCTTTACATGGGGTTAGCTGGAATAACTCCCAGCTCTTTGTTCTTTGCAGAGCAACTTATTAAACATCCCTGAGGCAGTGCAGAGGGCTGACCTGCACCATCCTTGTGTTGGCAGAGTCAGGGAATCCCTGCATCTCACTCACAGTCCCCACTTCTACCCCTGTAGCTTTTATCTGATGCCGGGTTTCACCCAGCGATGCCTTGGAGCTTTCTGGGCCATACCCTGTGGTACCCAGCCCTCCCCCAGCTGGTTTTGGCCCCGAACTGGGAGCCTGGCCCAGCTTCACTTACCCCTTTCATGTTCCAGAGGATGCTCCGAGTCGTGGGAGTAGAACCACAGCACAGAGCTGATGTTTTCGGCTCTGTTTCCAAACTATGGGGACGAATGTGATGCATTTGTTTACGATTTGCTGCTCAGAGTCAGCAGGTGATGTCCTCACGCCTTCCTCTCTGCCCACAGTGGTGAGCACCATTAAAAAATACAAGCAGTTTTGCAAGAAGCCTTTTTTCACCCAGTGATGAGCTTGGGAGGTTTGAGCCATGTCAGGAGATGGGATGTCCATCCTTTCTTCTTTTACCTTACCTGTTTGGCGAGTGCTCTCGGGCAGAGGCTTTGCCTGGCTGCTTACACCATGCTGGGGAGCAAAGAAAAGGCACTGGGGATGGTTTCTGGTCCCAGGCTCTTGTGGGCAGTGAGGAATCTCTTTTCACCCTGGGAAAAATACATATAGCCTCTTCCTTGTGTTGTAGGCAAGAGACATTAATACACTTTTAAGCATCCAAGCGTAGGGTTGAGCAGGAAAGCAGACCCCGTGTGCCAGCCTTGTGGACCCGCTGCCTGGTGGTGCTGGGGATGAGACGGCGCCTCCGGTTCTTGCCGCTCATGCAGAGGTAAGTGTGAGTTTGCATGTGAAATTAGACCACACTGGTGAGGTCTGGTTTAATTTCTTGGCCAAGCCTTCCACCTAGAAACTCACAGTGTCCTGTAGAAGGTGACACCCGATTTCTGTTCTCCTTTGTGAAAAAAGAATTTATTTCCCTGGGGAATTGTATTTTTTTTTAAATGAGGGTAATGGCTTTTCCTCTTCCTTTATTCTCTCACTGATTTTTAGCAGCAATGTTTGAGCAAAGTGAGTAGTTTTTTAATAGTTGGGATGGTTTGGGTTTTTTTAATGTCTGCTCTTTGCTGTTACTGGGCAGTATTG
The DNA here is from genome assembly GCA_028565335.1 of Limnodromus scolopaceus. Taxonomy (NCBI): domain Eukaryota; kingdom Metazoa; phylum Chordata; class Aves; order Charadriiformes; family Scolopacidae; genus Limnodromus; species Limnodromus scolopaceus. The sequence continues at coordinate 3,304,328 of JAOXNO010000033.1, forward strand.
AGCTGTAGCTCAGGATACAGAGCAGTCCTACCATAAATATTGTCCCCTATATGCTCCCAGCCCCAACAGTTTCCCAGGCTGGCTGTGGTTTGAAGGTGCAACGATCGTTTACTACTTTATTTTCCGTTTCTACCCCACTTGAACCAAGAGAGAGCCAGGAACGGCTCAGTATCCACAGCTCAGCTGGAAAGACTCAAGTCTTGCTGCTGAGCCACCCAACCAATGCTAATATAAAAAGGGAGGTGAAAGGATGGGCCACTGAAGAGGCTGAAAAAGGCTAGGAAGGAAAAGGAAAATGCGTAATGATTGCATTTCCTTTTGGGAAGCAGGGCTGGAGGAGATGCCCTCATTTCTCCTGGCCTTTACCAGGTGGCTGTTGTGCCAGCCGCCTTTATTACGCTCACTTGGTGAAAATCAAGAGATGATGCATCTGGTGCAGGAAGCAATCATGCAAACGCCCAGAGCTTTGATGTTCCCCAGGACGCTTTGTTTAGCAGCCGAGGCGAACGGCAGAGCCTGTTTCCCAGCCTGCGCTGCCGCCGATTAACCCAGGGCAAACCAAAGCCTGTGTTTTGGGTGAGATGGCAGCTTGACCCTCTCCTGTTTGCATCCCACAGAGAACGGCAGCTTCTTCTTGGTTGCTCTCCCCATAGAAGCCCCGCTGCTCCAGGGCTTCGGCTGTAGCAAAGAGGTATCTTGGAGGATACCCCGATGAGCCTCATGCCCTCCCCGTGCAAGAAAACAGTCAGCAATTAAGAGCAGGGACATAAAACGCTGTGAACTGGCACATCTCTACCTGTGGAGAGGTGCTGCTGCCTTCCCCAAAACCCCTCCAGAAACTCAGTTGTGCCATCATCTTGCCAAGGGCCTGTGGCCAAGAAGTGGCCAAGCGAGGGGCTGTGGGCTGGGGTGAGCATCCCCTCCCCAAACCAGCCCTGCCCTCACCCCCCCCCCCCGCCTCCAGCTTCACACGCCAGCAGCTGAACCCATAAATTGGGGATTAAAAAAAAACCCACCCCTTTGCTGTATTTTAGGGAAGTTTTTCAAGGATTAAAAATAAAGCTGCAGAGCAAGCACCCACGTGTGTGAAATGGGGCATCTCTCGGCCCAGGAGCGTGGGTGGTCAGTGCGCTTTCCCGCAGGCTCCCAGGCTGCGTTTGGGGAAAAAACCCCACAATTAAATGGAAGAAAAAATGAAATTATGAGCTCCTGCACAGAAGCACCCACAGAAAAATAAAGGGAGCAGAGATGGAGCAGCCCTGTAACTGCTCATGGTTCCTGGCAAGGAAAGCCGAAGGATTTCCCAGTGGGGTGATGCAGGGAGGTGATTTTGGAGAAAGAGGCTTGTGAAAGCACAGGAGACCCCTGCACGCTGCTGGCTCTGGCTCAGCAGCCCCCATGTCCTCACCCCGAGCTGCTGGGCTGGCTGAACCTCCATCCTCTCCCTTTACCTCCCCCCATCCCTTCCCCTTGGGGAATTTGGGTTCCCTTGCCTTGAAACCAAGTGACCAACGTGCCCCAGGACACCCAGAGTTTCCTACACAAACGCCAAAATTCAGGTTTATTGTAGGCACTGCACGCCCGGCCTCCGGTTGCCTGTCATCTGCTGGACCCGCCATCATCCTGCCCACAGCAGTGGCTCGGCACCCGGGCATCTCCTTGACAGCGGATGCTCTGCTGCAGAAGCGCTTATAAATTAAGGAAATTTTTTTTTTTTTTTTTTAATATTTTTTCCTCATCCCTGCTAGGAGTCATCGTAGAGAGGGTTGTTGTAGTTGCCCCAGGAGCCGTAGTCATGGTCATCCAAAAGCCTGCCGTAGGAGGAGTGCCTGCCAGGGGAAAGCAAACCGCCCGGTGTTACCGGTTGCTTTGGTGGTTTATTAGTTATTTTACCGTGGGGAAAAAAAAAAAAAAAAAAAAAATATGCATGCAAGTCCTCACTAGGTCAAGCTTTGGGATATTTTAGCAGGATGCACCAGGACAGAAAATAAGCCCAGGTGGGATTTTGTCCCCTTTGAAACACAGTGGGATATGCTAGGGAATTAAAACAGGACTTTTGCTCATCTCAGTTGTCAGCAAAGCCTCATTACAGATGCTCAGCGCTGGGCTGGGCTGCTGCTTATTGTCTAAGGCACGGCCAGGCCCGTGGCAGCAGCTTGCCCTAGGGATAATTACTGGTTATGACTATGCTGAACAGTGTCTCTGGCATTTGAGGGAGGCTGTTGTAAAATGAGGAAGAAAAACTCCCCTTTTCAACATAGATGTGGTAGAAAATGCAGCTGTGCTGGGACAGGAGGCTGCATCTCGCCCCGCCGGGCTTGGGGACAGCATCTCCCCGGGGCTTTGCCCCTGAGCATCCCCCTTGCCATGGTGAGAGGGGCTGCAGCCTCGGGGGGGACCACAACTCGACTACCCCGCCAGGCGGGCGCCCCAAAAACAGCCTTACCTGATCTTGAGGTACGCCGCCACTCCGAAAACCAGCACCACCACCATGATGACTGTCACAGTTATGGCCACAATGCTCCCTGTGGAGGATCCATCAGAAAGGGCAGTGCTCAGCTCCCCCCTCCCCGAGTCCCAGCCCCATCACACCCACCCCACACCCTGGCTGCTCCCAATACACCCATGCCAGCCATCTCGGGGGCGAAGAACGATGACAACACACATCTCTCTGCTCCCCAGAATTCCTGCGGAGGATGCTGAGCACCTCTGTATTTTTGCTGTGACCCCCTTCCCATAAAGGCAGGGGTAAAACACAGCTGGGCTTTGCCTGAGACTGTGGACTTGCTCCCTGATGCTCCTCCCTGCACCAGGCAACATTTAGTGCTGAGCCAAGGCTAGAAAATGCTCCAGATCCTTCCCTTTTCTGGCCTTATGAAGCACTTTTAAGCTATCTGAGCTTGCAGAAAAGGACAGGTGAAAGCTAGTATCAGATTAGTGAGTCTCCAGGAGGGAGAAGAAAAACCTGGATCTTCCTAACTCAGGCTGCACCCACCATCCAGGCACTGGTTTCCTCTCATCCTTATGCGTTTCAAGTAAAATTTGCAACTAAGGATTTTATTCACATCTCCAGGCAACTGAGGTTTGGTATCTATGGCTCCTTGTCTCCACCAGTGGAGCAGATAACATAGGCTCCTCCAGGAAAGCTCAGCTGTTGCTGAATGGTCCTCTCAGAAAGTTGACACCTCTTCCCTTCTAATTTTGGTGGTCTGCCACTATTATCTAAGCACCTTGAGGGTGGTATTATATCTATAAATGCATACGGAGAGCGGTGGTGCTCACCTGCACTCAAGGCACGCGGGACCTCTTCCATGATGACTCCAGTGGACAGGGTGGTTTTGTCCATGGTCACAGCCTCGACTGTGGTGGGGCTTGTCACAGTCTCTGGGGGGGATGTTGGCTCCACAGCCAGGCTTGATGCCATGGCCAGCGTCCCCAGAGAAGGGAATTCTTTAGTCAGCTCTGGTGGCTGGGTAGTGCTGGGGCTCGTGAGGACAGATGTTGGGGACAAGACTGTCTCAGTGGATGAGTACAGGTTGCTCGTGGGGAGGAAAGAGGAGGAGGAGGATGATGACGATGATGATGATGATGATGCAGGTATATCCGTGGGGCTGGCAGCTGCCCCCAGATCCATCGTGCCTCTTGCCAAGGTGGCAGTATTTGCTGTCCGAAGACCTGGGGCTGTCTCCAAGGTTGGTGGCACCAAGCTGGTGTTGGAAGATACGGATGGGCTGTCTGCTGTGGTGATGGTGGTCGCAGTGATGGAGCTCACGTTGATGGAGGCAGGAGCATGGGACAGTGCTGCTGTAGGGGTAGCATTGTGGCCATCCCCCTCCACTAGCCTGGGGGACACCCCGTCTCTGGCAGTTCCTGTGGACACGGGTAGCGAGGGCTGACCAGAAGCTGGTGTGGAGACAACTGCATCCCTGGAACCTGGCCCCACTGAGATCCTCTCCGAGGGGAAGGGAGGGCTGGTGGGGGCAAGGGGTGATGCTGTGGAGTCATTGCCCAGTCCTAGGAGCGAGACAAAGAAGTATTAATAACAGGGAAGTCCTTGGGGCAACCTGGGGTTTGGGAATGAAGCTGGAAATAGGTGTATTGTTTTTAAAATGCTGAGACCCATCTGAAAATAAAGATATGGGCAACATCCCTGTGTAGCTAGAGGTGAGGTTCAAACCAGACCACTTGCCCCAGCATGGGTTAGCACCATTTTCCTCCAAGGTTGGAATCCCTCCCCCCTCCCAAATCACCCCCTCCGTCTTCCCAGCATCTCCTCCCAGCAGCCAGCAAAGCAGCAGGGGAGCAAGATCCTCCTCAGCAGCAACCACTGCGCAGCTGGGAATGATAACACAAGATGCCTCTTTCTTCTCTGCCCCCTTTTCCTTGTGCATTCATTCATTTGTCTCCATTTCTTAGCATGAAGATGAGTCATTTTTTCCTCTATCCTCACCAGCACTCTGCTGGGGCTTCCCCCCTCCCCCTCTCCTTTCTGCTCTCCAAGGTTAAAACTCAGCACTGGACCAGCACTAGCAACTAGCTCCCTCGGCACTGCTGGGCCCAGGGAAGAGCATCCCAACACTAAGTGACGCCAGGAGGGATTTTTATTCCCATGCATTCATTTATTTACACCCTAGAGCATCCCAAGCCCAGCACCGGGAAGAGCAAGGACTTGCTCCGGTGCAACTGAGCTGCAACAAACTAATTATTACATGAACATGGAGGACAACAAACACTCGGCCAAATGCTGATTTTGTGGGAACCCTGAAGCGAAACTCCCACCTCAGCTCCAGAGACAGGAGCTTGGTGCTTATCTAAGTAAAAAACAACAGCAGTGAGAACAGAGACAACTATCTCGGTAGATCTTTGTGAGTAGGAGCTTGCAGATCGTAGACAGCTGGGCATCGCTGGTGGGCACATAAGGCTCTCCTCCCCATCACCAAGCCACCCCCCAAGGAGATACTGTCAACCACCACAGCCAAATCTGCTGTCCCACCAAAGTCAAACTGAAATGCCACCCATGCAGGTGACACCCAAGGTAGCAACAAAGGTCCCAGTCTGCACCAGAGATGTGTTTTAGATGGAACAGAGCGGTTGCTGGCCTACCACGCGACTCTTATTGCACATAAAGCTGCACCAAGAAAGAGTGGCATGGGAAGGACTCAAACTTGGGAGCAGAGGGTCCTCCAGCAAAGCCCCTCACTGCTGAGCACCCAGGAGAGCTACAAGGCTTCCAGGGCACAGACGGCACCTCATGCTGAAGGAGAGATAGAAACTCTTAGTGCCTGTGTGTAGAAATGGTGGGATGCAGCACTGGTGAGCAGGGACTCACTAAACCATGTTTTTGGGTGTTTCCAGCTATCAGTGCAAACAGAAGGCTGCAGGTGTCTCATACGGCTTCACTCAACCCACACTTCTTCAGTGGAGGGGGACAGCAGAAGGGACATCTCAGCTAAGGGCCTCCAGCTCATGGTGATGAGCACTGGGTACATAGCACAACCTTTCATGAAGGCATTTTCTGTCTAGAAACTGCAAACGTATGCCTGTCCAGGCATTTAAAGCCAGCTCTGGAGCATGGCTTCTAAAAGAGCTCAAGGCATTTAGAGGCACAAGTCTAAAACTTTTTCTCCTGGCCCTGTAGAGACCCCCCTGTGGTAGACCTCATTTCCCAGGCAGGAGGGTCTGGTGCCATGGGTGCTCTTCTCCCAGGGACAGGCGCTTGGAAATGCCTGAGCTTTCATCCACCACAGGCTCTTGGTCTGCTGAGGCACAAGGCTGATAGACTTTAGGATAAGGGAGAGAAGATGGATGACAAGCTGGAGTTTGGTTACCAAATAAGTTACCTGGCTCAGCATCCTGGTTTCCACGCCCAGCCCAACCACAGCAGCAGGGAAGCACACAGGCGTCCCACCTCAACTTTCCCAGCTTCCCAAAGCATGCCAGGCTCCTGTGATGCTTCTGCTGTCAACTGGGTACTCTCATATCTCCTCATCTCAAGACCTCGACATCTCAGGCTCCCTGACTAATGCCTGGGAGTTACTGGCATGCGAACTTGAGCTGCATTGCTGTGATAATCCTGAGCTTAGAAGCCATTAGTTCAGATGAATGCACTGGTTTTCACAGCTTGGCTTCACCCACAACATCTCATCCAGAGAAAGCCCGCCCACAGCGCTGGCTCCATCCAACAAACCTGACGGGTCCCCACTCATCCTGTCCCTTCCTCCTGCAGAGGCTGGGGGATCACTTGCTCAGTTTGGCCACTGCAACACCATAAACCCAAATATTCCCATTTAGTACATCACTTTCAGTGGCCAGAAATACGCTGCAAGAACCTGCCTCCTTAGCATGTTGATATTGAGGTGCAAGTGGTTTTGTGCCCTTTTTGCTCTTAAATAGGTAACCCCCCCTTCTTGGCTGGGTTGAACCATCCCCATGTGGTCTTGCTAACACACTCATTTGGGGAGCAGGTGGCAGAGTACAAAGAAGGGAGGCTGTGAAAACTACATCTCCTTTTTTAAGATAAAGGCGGCACAAGTGCCATTTCTAGCAGGCAATGTTAGCCCACAACCTCCCACATGGCAGGAGCTGAAGGTGCCATCAGCCACAACCCTGGGAGAGCACAGCCCACTGGTTTTCATGGCCAAGGGTGTGACATGAAATCCCTGGCTGGATTCATGAGGAACATTGAGCAACAGGGCCTTTCTCAAGGATTTAATGCCATGCAGCCCTCCTGTGTCTTAGGCAAGAGGAGGCATGGTCTCTGCCAGAGGGCAGGTCTGCCTTGGAGATGGCATGGGTGGAAAGGCATATCAGCAACACATTGATATAAAGGCAGGAGTGAAGAACCCAAGTACTCTGGCCCAGCATGCTCCACCAGCATCCCTGTGCCTGCACTTCTGACCTCAGATAACTGGATTATTTCCCCCCACCCACAAGCTACACCAACACCAAGTCAGCAGTGATGCAAGGCATCGTCACCGCAAATGCTATTGCAACAGCAAACCCCTCAACCTCCGCAACACTGCCTGAAGGTGCCCGGTTGACCTAACATGGTGTTGCCAAGAGCAGCTTCCAGCTCATGCAGGGCCTGAGCAGAACACTCATCACATGTTTAAAGAGGTCTGCACTGGAGATGGCTCTGCCACGTTGTAGCAGAGGGTGCTGGAAGTGGTGACAAACCTGGACCAAACATCCCTTGACGCTTGGTGTTCTTCAGATCAGGGTTCAACATCTGTATTTCTGTAAAATAATCCTTTCTCCATCACACCTTGCCATTTCAGATGTGTAGCTTCTCCAACAGGTAGCTTCTGCAGCCCATAGCATGACATGTTGCTGTTACATCAACCACAGCAAGACCCTCTTAGGGCTGGTGACACTTTGCAAGTTTATTACTTCTCTGTAAATGTTGATGCTTCCAGCATCTCTTGGACACAGGCAGCTTACTACCTCTCTGCAAAGCCTTCCCATGTTGCTTGCTTGTGCTTTGGGTCAGCACAGCTCTCATGATCTGCTTGAACTTTGTAAGCAAACCGGTAAGGACCTCAAAAAGCTGGCAATACTGCTAGGCAGGATGAGTCAGGAAGTTTCCGATAATATCTAAAGGGTATAAATTCAGAGAGTGAGCCAAAACTGGATGCAGGAACAATCCTTGGCCGCTGGCTGAGCGTTCCCAGCCAAGCAGGTCACAAGTCACAGGGATATTTCCCAGGAGAGCAAGCATGGGCAAAGGCAGCCCTGGTTCTCCCTATCTTCCCCTGCTTCTGCAGGGTCATTGCCAGCCAAGATTTGGTTTCCAGATCAATAGTGCTGCATTAATCTCTGCTAGCAAACCCTGCCTGTGCCAGCCCTCTGCTGTCCTCTTGTTCCCTGGAGCCATCACCTCCATCGGGTCATCTGGGACCCAGCAACTGCCCTGGGGTCCAGCCCTGACCCACAGC
>JAOXNO010000033.1:3358197-3406162 GCA_028565335.1 Limnodromus scolopaceus
GCATCCCTGCATCCCTGCGCAGAGGTTTGCTGCCCCGAGGCTTCCCGCTGATGGGCAGCAGGCTGGAAGCGAGGGCGAAGGCAGGGAATGGGCTGGCAGGGTCTGCAGAGAAAAACACAGTGCTAACTCCCCACATCGGACAGACACAACCGAGTGGTGGAGGAACAGAAGAGCTGTATCTCCCAGAGGACTGTATAGGGGGACAGGCAGCCTGTGCAGGCAGCGGTGAAGCCAAGGACTAGTGGATGGTGCTGTGGGAATGGAGACGGGCCAGCCAGGGCAGGGAGAGCAAAGGGCAGACAGAGCCGGTGCCAAGGCCAGCCAGCAGCGCCCACAGCCCGGACGGGGCTGGGAGGAGGAGCAAGACTAGGACCCGCTCCTGCAGGCCTCCTTGGGAGAGCAGGGGAAGGAAACACAAGGCTGGGAGAGGGAAGATGAGATAGCACTGGGGTTTGGCCAGGCAGCTTTGGAGGCTGAGACACAGGCTGGGAGGGAAGCCGTCGGCTAAGAGCAAAGAGGTGGCCTTGTGAGGACAGCTGGGGCCAGGGTGAGGGGGCGGCACTCACCGTGGATTTGCTCCCCATTCTTGAAGCTTGGGGAAATGGAGTGGCGTCAGCCAGCAAGTCACCACACTGCCTGAATGCTGCCAGGCACGGCTGCTCTGTGCTCCCTGCCACCACAAAAAGCCTCCACGTGCCTGGGAAAGCAGGCAGCTAGAGTGTCGGCCATCTCACTGCCCTGGGAAGGACCGGGATAACTGCAGACAGAGGATTGTACAGCCCACCTAAAAGCCTGAAGTTTGCACTGGGGCCGTGCCTGCAGCCCAGAAGCAGAGCAGCCATCCCCAGGCCAGGCAGTGCCTGCACCAGGGAGGCAATTCAAGTCAGGGAGATGAGCAGGGTGCCACAGATGTGTGCCCTGCAACTGTGGGTTACCGGAGACCCAGGCTTCAGCCAGCATTTCAACACTGTTATCTGCCTCGCTGCCACGGTCAGGCTAGAAACCAAGACGATGGTGGAGCTTAAAAAGCAAAGCTAAGAAATACCATTAGCAGATCCCTGAAATGCTTCTTCTAAAACACGAGGAAGTCAACCATTAGCAGAGTCTGGACTTCATCTCTGTAGTTTCCATAATTAATAACCAGCTCAGGAGGGAATAGAGAATACAGCATAACTGATGGAGGCAGGAGGAAATCACACAAGTACTTCAGGTCTTGGATGTAAGCCCAGAAGTGCAGGTATAGTCAAAAAATTAACTTAATGGAAGGACAACCTCCTGCCTTACCCATCCTTTTCCCCTGTTGTGCTTGCACTTTGCACATCGTCCAACCCATGAGGCTGGTGGAGTCCTACACATGGGTCCCAACCACAGAAGCCCTGATGAGCTTTTGGAGTCACGGCTGGTTTTTTTCTGGGCTGCTGGGTAACACAGAGGCTGCTGTACACACTTACAAACCAACGCAGCAGAAAGCAAGACAGCAAGAAACAAGGAAAACTGCTCTTAAGCAAGGTGGGCAGCACTGAAGAAGTCAGGGCTCAGACCCACAGGAGCATGTGGATAAAAGCGCCTCAGGAGAGGACAGGACCGTTGCCAACAAGAGATCAGGGCAGCCTGGTCTTCTCCAGGCGATGTTTGAAACCTCCCTGGCTGGAGACACCTCCCCACCAGCTTTTATTTTTTCCTAATATCCCAGCCAAACTTCCCACATTCCCCTATTATGTCATCTGCCATGGCTGCCAAAAAAAGTTTGACCACATCATCTTCCTAATTGCCCTTCACATCACTGTACCCGTGATTAGATATGTCCCCAGCCACCTTTTCACAATGAATTGTCCCAGCTCCCCACTCTCCTCCCAGGCCCTCTACCCCAGGAGACCCAACCAGAGCTTCCCTGTACCCCTTTTGAATGGAGGCGGGAGGCCCAAACTGGACACAGTTTTTGGGTATGACCTCTCCAGTGCTGAGCAGAGAGCCAAAAGCTTCCCTTGCTCTGTTGGCCCTTGCTGGAGGGGCACAGGCTGCATTCACCTCATTGAGGAAGAGAGCAGCTACAACTACGCAATACCCAGCACAACGGAGAAGCTCCCTTCCTGCTGAGAGCCCTGCTGTGTCCAGACAAGCCGCCTCTTCTGGGGAACTGCCTCTCTTCCTTATCTGCTTTACGGGGATGTGTCCAGAGAGCCTGTGCAGGACTGACAAGACAGATGTGGTTGGGAACGAACCTACAGAGCCAGAACAACAGAGCAAAGAAGCAGCATAGAAGCAGGCCCTCTCTCCTTTAGGAGGAGATCAAGCCCCAAACCACCTGGCATTCTGCATTAGAGCAAAACGCCGGCCCAGGGTTCGCAGCTGGTGCGGTGCTGCCTTTCGCAAGCACCCCTAGAGCCAGGCTGGGCAGTGCAGTAGCAATGCCAGCTACCTGAGGCAGCCAGGAACGCTGTTTTCAGGCGGATGCCTCTCTTGGCAACAACTCAGCAGTGGGCCTGGAAGATCCAGCCGTATCCCTGACTTTGCCAGCAGCAGAAAGCCAGTGCCAGCAGATCGGGCACTGAGCTCTCCTCTCCCCTGTGGTTGTTAGCGGTTTGCCTTACCAGTCTTAACCAGTCAACAGTAAGCACTCAACTTGACTGGACATCCTCCCCCAGATACAGTAGCTGCCAGAGGCCCCCGAGGCAGTAACACACAAAGGAATTTGGGCCTGGTACATTAGCAGCGACCGGAAAGCAAGCAACAAAGCTGGAAATAATGAGATGTCAGTGCCATAGTTGCTTCTAGTCATCTGCAAATGCAGGCCCTCATCATCAGCAGGTACCGGGAGCCCAGCTTTCCCTGGTGGCCCTGCACCGCCTGCCCGTGCTCATGTGAAGTGACAGCCCTCGCTGGCTACATCCACGTGCGGGGTCTTTATACCGTTTGTCAGGGCTCCCTTGCCTCTCCCTCTTCTGCTCTCTAAAAGCCTTGAATGATCATGATGAATTATAGATCAGCTCTGGTACACACCGCCTTATGTCAGTTTTCTCATTCAAGCATACAAAATCCTGCTGTTTTCCATCCCCTTCCAGAATGATCACTGTAACAGAGGAGGAGGTGGAATAACTCTTCAGTTAGAGCAACTTTTAGAAGAGAAGCCAATAGAGCTCCATGTTTAGGGGTGTGCCCTGGGCTATTCAACTTGTACCTTAAAAAAACAACAGCGCTTTTATTTGGGGGGTGAGGAGGAGCAGACGAAATAAAAGGTCTGGTTCACGTATACAGATACAAAGAAGTCCTAATGAGCTCCTCCTGAAGGGCCAGTGCAGACCCTTATCCCCACAGGCAGGTATGTTGACATTGCTAAAGGATGCCCTGCGAGGATACCTTTCCAGAAACAAATCTCTAGCAATGCCTGGCTAGAGAGGAAGAGCTATCAGAGATACAACCTGGCTTACTCCACCAGCTCCCTCCTCCTCCAGTTTCATCACAGGGGAATTGGCACACCTCCCTCCCACCAAGAAGAACTAGAGTAATATCAAGGGGTAAACAGAAGACTGAGTATACATCTCTGCCGCTTGTAGACCTCAAAAGAGGTGTGTTCTCTTGGGAAAAGCTCCAGCGACTGATGCAGATGCTGTCCTTGCAGCCACAGGCTCAAGATGGAATTGGGCAAGCGAAAGGATGATGTAGACAGTCAAGATATATCTCTGAGAGCTCCCATCATTGAGAAAGAGTGTCCTTCTCCCAGGGACCTGTCTGTATGTCCAACAGCATCACAGGGGGTGGGAGCTGAAGGCCTCTCTGCTCCTGGCTGATATGACAGGGAAAGAAGAGAAGGGTGCTGCATCAGAAAAAGTGCTGATCAGCGCCTGCATTCCTCCATTGCCCCAGGGAGGTAAGAAAGGCTCAAATGACAGCCCTGCCAGGATTGACATACTGAATCCTGGAGCTGAGGGAACAACATCCTTGCTGTATGGTACATGCATGAGTTGACAAGCCTCAGGAGAGTGGAAGAGGCAAGTCCTCACTTTGGCAGGGACAGGTAAAGACCACACTGAGATGGGTTTGCCAAAGAGCCTTCCTGAAACGCACGACACGAAGGTGCCTGCCATGGACAAGATGATCATTGTAGGCCCCTTCCAACTGAAACATTCTCTTCTATGTTCTATCTTTGTCGAGTGCAGCCTGAGTCCCTTATCTTCCTGGTTAGCAGCAGAGACTTCCAGGGAAGGAAGAGAAAAATGGAATAATAGGCAGACAGCCCCCAGGAGAGAACATGATGCTTCTCACCAGTCCTTTGCACCACCAGACTGAGGGAAGAATAATTTTGCCAAAGAAAGCGGACTGAGGGCATGATGGTTTTGGCCACTGGGAGAACCATCTTGCCAGACACAGAATACATGAGAACACCCTGGAGGAAGATGAAGTAAGTTTAAGTTTTTAACAGCTGTGAACTCTTATACTGAACTTCAGCGAAAAGCCTGATTTGGACATTACGCCACGAAGAGACTGAAGCAGACTGGAGCGGTATTAAAATGCTTTCAGCAAGCAGACTGCCTTTGATATAGTCTGAGATGTTTTCAAGTTGCACCATTAGATTTTTAAGAGGTCTTGGAAAAAACCCATAAGGACCACTGAGAAAATCTGCAATAGAGAAGCAAAACCCAACTCCTGAAACCCACACAAAAGAGAGGAGCTAATGGTTATTTTCTGAACTTGTTTCCTTCACGACTGCTTGCATATATTCCATCACTTCTAAAGTGCCAATGTGAGCTTCACTTCAGCTGTTTTTGAGACTGTACCCTAACAAGCTGCAAAAGTTATTATGCCCCCTCTGTGCCCCCTCTGCTAGTAGAGCAGAGAAGACTTCCTCCAGTGAGAGAAAGCACCTAATCCCATCTTTCCAACTGGACATGAACTGGACCGTTTTGTTCCTTTGAACACTGGAGCCTGACAATGCCAGCACAGCACACAGAGCTAGTAGTCAGTTTTCCTCTCTGGCTCTCCTGTTTTTTGACCTAACATATTTTTAATCTTTGAAAGTAGCTGGAGGCATTTTCTTTAGACTCCTCTATTATCTTAATCACTTGAGCAGAGAAAAAAGAAAAGGTAGCCTACCATACAGTCTGCTTTGCAAGTTTTGGTTCATAGAGAAAGGGTAATACTATGTTGGATGACTGGGAAGTTACCCCATAAAATGCTCCAAAAGGTATGAAAGGCAACTCAGAGCACTCTAAGAGCTCTGCTTTTGGCTGAGCACCACCACCAAAAAAATCACTGCTCAAAAATGCAGCAGATGGAAGGGAGCCTTTTTTTTTTTTTTTTTTGTTGAGTGAAGATGACAGAAGAGAGGTGACCAGTTTGGCAAGCGAGCTGCAGGTGCTCTAAGGCAGGGCTGTAATGGAAAACTAAAACACTCCAAGAGAAATTGCTTGTGCTGACCTGGAAAATATAGGAAAGAAATACCGTTTCAAAACCAGCTGGAGCAGCATGCTTTTATATATATACTATTATTTTTTTTTAAAAAAAAGCATGAAAAAAATACATTACAAAAAAAAAAAAAAGAAGAAACCTCCTACCAGCATTTAGCAACTCTTTAAACAGGGCTGACGTGCAGTGCTGGAAGTATTGTCTGTTCCTCAAAGGAGCAGTCTTTAAAATCAAAAGGATAAATGCTACACTTACACAGGTAGATTTCTCCTCCTGCGCTTCCCCAAGCAGACGTAACTTGTTCAGTGTGACAGCAACAAAGCCTTCATTTGTTCATGTGTCCAGACCCAATGGCCTCTGCTTCAAGCTCCAATACATCAAGACAACAGCTCACGTGCACACAGCAGCAATCTGCTGTCGGTGGGATATCGCAGTCACTTATTTTATCTTTGATCCTAACCCTAGAAGAGCAGAGAAACAGCTCCTCTCCCACAGTGCCATGAAAACAATATCAGCATTGATTGACTCTGGTTCAGTACATAAAAATAAGTTATCAAGAGGACATAATTTGGCCACATTCCACGTTAGTCTGTACTGCACAGAACATCAGGCATCTACAGGGAGCTTTCATTTAAGGTGGTTCCTTCCCCCTCCCCAACCAAGGATGATAAAAGGATGACAGTGTTAGCCAAGAACAAGAAGTCATTGAGAAGACAAAAATATAGCCAAGATTCCTTTACATCCCTGAAAAGGAAAACGCAACAAGCACAAAAGATGTTGATTCTCTCATTCTTTAAGGAAGCAACACTGGAAACCGGCATTGTAAGTTTATTACTTTAAAAAAAGAAAAGTTTCAGTATTACACTGTCATTTTATTTCCCTCCTGTCCATAAAGCAGAACTGTGCAATTCACGTGCATCCACTACAGTGACGAGAAATCCCCGAGGGCAATTTCTGATTAGCATTAGGAAGCTACAGCTGCACTGCCATCCTGCAGCCTGCTGGGAACTCGGGAGAGGGTTTTATTCTGAGTTTGAGCCTCAGATATGAAGTTCAGTGTCCCATGGCAAGGAAGAAGCATACAAACCGTGAGTGTATTTGACTGTGAAAGAAACTTGCCTGCAGTGATTTTAGGAAAAAGTTTTCCTGAAAAAGGTAAAACAAATGGTGTATTCAATTCTTCTAGAAAGCCGCTTGTAAGTAATTCCAGGTAAATACCCATTAAGCAATGTAAAAGCAGAGTTAAGCACTGAACAGGAACTCCTGCATTACATGCTGAGCACCATTATCACTCTGCCACGAGGCAACTAGTGAGAACCTCTTACTTAAAGACACATTTCCCATTAGCTAATTAAATTAAACACTAAATTTAGTAGTTCACACTTGCTCTTAAACTGACCTGTTCCATCTCGGCAGTTGCTGGGATGGGGGAAATACATCACATTACTATATACAGTCACTCTTTCTGCAAGCAGACACTGAGAACGAGTGGCAAAAAGCCTGTATAAAAATGCATGTTTGCTCCAGCATTCAACCGATCACTGTTTGCCAGGAACGACATCAGAGTAATCTTTTAATACTCCAGCCAAGTGGTCATTGTGAGTCTTAAATCGACGTTTCTTCTGAGAAGCGGGTTTCTTCCTCCTCTGAATAGGAGCCTACAAGAAGAAATAAACAGTAGTCAAAAGATCTGCCCTCCAGCTGCGAAATCTGACCTGATGGTGTGATGCTGTGCTAGTCATCCCTTCTGTGAAGAAGAGCCCTGCTTGAACCAGGAGTGGACAGGCAGGGAAGGTGCTTGGCTTGTTTTTGCAAGAAGTAGCAGCGTTCAATTCAAATGCAGGCAGAGAGATGACCACGGGAATAGAGCAGAGTCTCCGTACCCCCTGTGCAGTAGTAAAGATGGCGTTTAGAAGTGAAGTTTCCAAACACTCACATGCAGCTACAGAAGCAAGCACATGCCCCATAATTCTACCTACAATTACATGCTCAAAGATGCATTTAGCATATAAGGAATCCATGAGGAGTGCCGACATGATAACAGGCACTAATGCATCTAGTGCAGTGACCAGGAACAAATCCTGTGTGGAAGGGCTCTCATGAAAGGACAATTTGAAGCCAAGTGCAGAAGAGAAAAGATACGAGGTATGACATACAAATAAATGTAAAAAAAAAAAAATTCTTTGAAGCCAGAAAGAAAGCATCTGTGGTGAGCTTGCAGCCACTTTGACATCCCAGTAAAGCACAAGTATATGGCACCCAGTTTGGAGAACAGTGTGTGAGTAGTGGGAGGCATATTACACAGTTCACATCAGGATTTAAAAGCTGTTTAGCAGAAAAGAAAAAGTTAAAAAAACCCCCACCCTTCTCCCAGAAAAGTAACTATTCCTCTACTCCTAATGTACTGTACTGCTCCAAGCAGAAGCTTCCATGGAGCTCACAGGGATTTCTGGCATTTGCCCTCTTCTTGATGCTGCTTGGATTACACTGGCTCAAACAAGTTACAAAAACACTGACTGCTGGCTACAGCATTGTTTTTTGCAACTTCTTAAAATTGGTCACACTTCCCCGAGCGACACAAAGCAGCTGTGCATAGGCTCACCAACATGTTTTGGAATTAACACTGTGGGGTCAGTTAGGGGGAATCTCCTACAAAGATCTGTAATTTGTATCGCTTACTATTTTCTTTGGTCCAGTTTCTTGCATGGAAGAAATACCCTGTCGTTTCAGATACTCTTCAATTTTCTCCTCATCCATAGAATCCACGGGAATGCTCCTCCACAGCTTCTGAAATTCTGAAACGCCAAACAAACCCTCGGTCTATATCCCAATGAATAAACCCTGGGCAAAGTCCCCACATGAAGAGAAAGAAACAGATTGATTGTGAATGCTGAAGTATGCTGGCATGTCAGTCTGCGACTGTACACATGCAGCGGTCACTGCCAGCAGGCACCCAATTAGCACAGCCTTTACCCACTCCAAACGCCGGATGCACTTCCAAAACTTCCAAAAAAAAAAGACCAACAACCAACCAACCAACAAAACACAGCAAAACACCCCCAACACTTAATGGAAAAAGATGAGCTGATTCTCATTTGTGCTAACTGCACTCCAGCATCAGGAGCACCCCCAGGCAACATATGCTTTTAATGTTAATTTGCTACATGAGTCTCTCTTCTTGCCTAGCATCTCTATAGCCGTGTAGACTGTCAACGTGCTTTATAAACCTCAGTTCAAAAGATCTTGGTGAAGGGTAATAACTAACCATAAATGGCAACTTCATTTACACATCTTCGGCTGACATTGTCTTGGGAGACTTGTCATCTCATAGTCCAATTTACTGAAGATTCAAGACATTTACTTCAGCAGGCTGAAGCTCGTTCATCACTGTAATATAATACACACTGTGCTGTACACATAATAAATTACTAAAATTCCTCTGGTGTTAAAAAGCCGAGAGATACCTTAAAAGCCACAGCAGCAGGAAAAAAGACAGAGACAGTAAGTCTTAATTAGAGCAGCTGCCATCTGCCTGCACACTTTCTGCCTCATGTAAAGTTTCACAGAGCCTCTGGAATGCCTTCTCCAGGCAGTGGCTGGTACAATCCTACCTCCCTTCATTCCCCAGGCAGTAAGTTAGATATATCCTGTCAGCAGGTTTGGCTAACAAACTATAAATAAAACACGAGGCACACATAGCAACGCAAGACTAAATTTTCCCCTTTATTTCCAGATAAATTTAGTATACAGTTGTCAAAACAACCACAACTTCTGCATGCTTAAGAAGCTGTCCTATGCAGCAGGCAAAGGAATGCTCCAGTGACGGTCTGCCACAGATACACTGGCTCTATGCACACTGCAACAAAATGGCACTGTACAAAATATGTACGTAACAGACTTGGTTCCTGCACTTGGACCCCTTCCCTTCCTCATGCATCTTGTTTTTCTGTGAACGTACACGCTTTAAGTCTCAGGTCTTTCTTTTCTTCTCAGTGCCAACACCAAGGGGCTGCTCAAGCTTTCCAGGAAACAAGGGAAAGGAATTTCGCCAGTGAAGAACAACAATGTTCATTTTTGGTAACACAGTGTTTTTGAAGAGAACTAAATCCTGTCAAAACACCACTTTTGGTTACATGGAGATAGCAGTCAGCCTGTTTCTCATGCAGACTATACAGCACAGCGGGATCATCGAGACTGCAGTTTTCAGATAACTTAATGCAAGGACTGACACTGTAGTCAAGACATTCTCCGGCTGCTCATACATTTTGAGTGCAATTCCGGGCTTTTGGCATAGCTTGCAGTGCCTGCTATCACACATCATCTCTCACCTAATCCCGTTGCGGCAGGTGGAGAAGATTGTGTTATGATCAAAGCTGAACATGTAAGGGAGAGATCTCTCAGTGATGAGCACTCAGATTAAGTCTTAACAGCAGAAGCCTGTGCCAGGGTCCTATTGCATCCTCCGGACTGAGCAGAACATGCTCTTTCAAGCTATTTCCTTTCTGTTCATGCCCCCTCCCTGTCCTGAACACCCAAGCTGGATTCAGCTGGACACCGAGACCTGGTGGTGCTTGGAAAGATGAATCAGATGATGGGTGTGCAAATGCAGTATTGCACCTTGCAAGTAACTGCATTTCAAATCATGTGTTTCTGCAGTTCAGGATGAAGTGACAAGGCTGCACATAAATGCATGACTATTAAACAGATCCCCATTAGAGATACTTTAACGTTGTGTTGTGCTATATTGCCTTTGGCTCCGCACAGACAAGTCCTGTTGGAGCTGAAGAGATGCAGGTCAGTCCTCCAAAATGCACGACAGGCATGTGTACACGAGGCAATAGCTGATAAGAGACCTGATAACTCTCAACTTTTACATGACAGTGTCCTTTTATTTATAATGTTCTACTACAAACACAGATGATGTGTCTCCTTATTAGAATTCATAATATATGGACAAATATGCTGTGGTGCAGAAAAAGAAAAAAGAAAAAAAAAGAAAAAAGAAAAGAAAGAAAAAAGAAAAGAAAGAAAAAAGAAAAAAGAAAAAAAGAAAAAAGAAAAAAAGAAAAAAGAAAAAAAGAAAAAAGAAAAAAAGAAAAAAAAAGGCTGAGGATTGGTACTTAAGGTTAAACTGGTCTACATTCTTCTGGGGAACAGAAGTGAAAAATTAAACACTAGAAAATAAATGGTCAGCTCTTCAAGGATCAACATGCACAGAAGTGCAGTCACAGTTCATATCTAACCACAGTGCTTTGCATTTCTTGTAATGCAGTGGTTATATCATCATTACAGCTTCACATTCACCTTTTAAACTTGGCCGAGACATATGAATATAACAGTCACCAAGAATCCAAGCCACAAAGCTAAAATGGACTTTACATACAGATAATTAAATTCACTAATTGGCCCGACCAGAGTCACTATACAGTATTCTGCAACTCCATTTAAAAGTTCCTTCATAAATCAGGCTGCTTTCAGTGCTATTGCTTTGATTGTGGTAATTGCAAAAGAATCTTCTTCTCACACTGAAGCTCCACATAGGGCACTAAAATACCTTATTGCCTATGAAAGGGGAGAGTCACAACAACATGGTCTGTGTTCCCTTGAAATACTCTGTGTTAAAGGATTGGTTCAGAACTAAAAGCAGAGGATAAAGGTGGAGAATCATACAGAACCACCACCTTTCAGATAGCCGTGTGTACTAGCTGTTTGCATTTAGGGTGCCATCTAAAGGGAAAAGGAGATACATCTATCATCTCATCACAAAACCAATTCAGTGTAACACCAGACACCGAGCTGAAGAAAAGAGAGCTGCTGTCTGGCTGGCACTGAACCATTTCCACACGACCTGTCAGATTTATTCAGAAGTCTCCAAGGACTATGCCCCTATCAGCTAGTGAAAGTTTAGACCTTGAGAATACACTATCTGAATTATTGCGACATCCTCTCTGAAATATGAGAACCTATAGGAAAAGCTGGCAGTAACCACAGCTCTCAAGAAACAACCCTCCGCATTTGTGGCTGTGGTATTTCTGCACCTCAAAATTCATACCCTTGGCCCAGGATAGTAAGAGATTTCTCCAACTTCTTTCAGGAGAATCTGAAATACTCTCTCCCTAGGCTTTGCTGCCGGCTCCAAGCAAAGGAAATCACCACTTTTAAAAAGCCATGGTTCATGAGAGGGGCCAGGGAGGAGGAAATGGCATGCAACGACTCGATTACTGTCCTCCACCACCCCTGGAGCAGTGTCCACATTTATGTTTGGCCAGGCAGGAGGATGCAGCGAGCTGGCCTGTCTCTTGGGAGGGGAGAAGACAGAAAGAAAAATGCTGTGATGAGCTGATGTGTCTGAAGAGCAGACAGCAGTGACAGAAGGCAGTTCCTAGAGACAGTTTCAATACACCCGATCCATTTTTCAAAATGTCTTTCTTTTTGTGGACGAGGCACAGGGAGTTCGGTGCTGGTGTAAGGAGTGGGAAGGGGACTGTTGGAGCAGAAAGCATGCCACATGCTGGCCTGCTTCAGCCAGGCATGGAGAACAGGTTCAGATGCACACATTCCTGCAGAGCACACCATTATGACTACAGAGCACATCCAATTTTCCTTCTCCATGTCCTGTCAACCGCTAGGTGATCTTTACACCATCAGAGCACAGTGAGGGTAAGACTCTTCTATCAGAGCCACTAACTATTTGATAGATCAGCCAGAACAAGCATATAATAGCTATGGAAGGAAAACAACCTGTCCAGCAGTCAAGACAGCAAGGCTTTACCTGACTGCAGCAGGCTGCATTCAGACAGGCTGACAATTTCTCCTACTGCTTAGGTTGTTATGACAAGATGGAATCCAGAAAAAATCCCCTGGGGAGAAATTTCCAGAGTTTCTGGCCAAAGTGACACAGGTGCTGTGAACCCTCAAGGAGACACATGCATTTTCAGCAGAGCTTAAGTCCTGATGCTAATGCAGATCTTTCCCAGAAGAGGCAGAAAGTTGTGATCTCGGTACCTGAGGCAGGTGCTGGATGTCTCGCCTGGACTATCACCAAATCCTATATTCAGCATCTTGCAATTCGATCACTAAAATAATTTAACTCAGAAGCCTGACAGAATCAACACTGCTCTCAGGCTGCTCCCTTGCTCCTCCAGACAGCTAACTTCTGGTCTTTCAAGTAATGAGAGGAAGGAATGAGAGCAGGAGCTGATTGAAAGGCCAGTTTAGATGTCTGCCAACATCTCCAGCATGATGATGTCTGCATCCACAGACTTAAAACAATGCGCTTTGACCAGCAGTAACCAACAAACAGCAAGGCGGAGGGCAGCGTAACAAAGACTTCGCAAACGTCTTCTCCCTCTGAAATACCCAAGGGGTAAGGATGTGCAGTTACCTCAACTTTACTGCATCATGGGGTGCCTCATCTACGAGAACAATTTGTGCTGACATTCCCTGAGTGATTATACTCTAACACGCTCCTTTCTATAAATGCTTACATGTGGTGAACAAAGTCATGGGTAAATGGCTGCACAGTGACTTCAGCGCAGCTTATCCTGCACTTCTGACTGCCTCACCTGCTCTTGCAAAAAGGTTGAGATGGCTTCTGGAGATAAACTGCTACATCATGCTGGTAATAAAATCTGCCAGAGATTAAAAACAGCTTAAAAATCTTCACTGAGCTGAGTCAAAGTCTGAGCACAGGACAAGAACAGACAATAACAGGGAGGAGGGAAGAAACAACTCTCAGTAGCGGGGAAGATCGAGTCTAATAGTCCCAGGGAGCACAGTACTAGATTGATACCAGAAGGAAAAGGTGCTTGATATTAAGACTCTGCTGCCTCTGGACTATCTTGGAATTCAAATCCCGAGCCATATGTCATCACTGATCCCAAGCAATTTTTATACTGTTTAAATTTCTTCAGAGGTGTTTAGGAAGAATATTAAAAATATGTATAATTAAGTATCCAAATTTTTAGGTATTAAAATACTTCTGATATTGCATTCAGATGTGAAAGATACCATCTCTAACAGTTAAGCAATCAGACGGGCCTTTCAGCATTCAGCCGGTGTGGGGGTGAAACCTTGGTTCACATGCAAAGTGCTTAGCCCCAGCACAAAAAGGCAGTGCTTTACTTGGCTGAAGCACCTGAAATCTAGCCCAGCTTTTATAAACGCTTTCAGCTACGCACTACTGACAGAAGATTAATTAGTCAGGAAGCCAAGAAGGAACACATGCAATCTGAACCTTCCTTGGCTAATCACATAAAAAGAAGAACAAAAGCCGTTCCTTACTGCAAAACCCTTCTCCAGTACCCTTGAGATCACGATATATAGGTACTGCACCACTGCTGCAGTACACTGGGATTTATTTTCAAAAGCTCGTTCAGCCACCAAAACAATCGGAGCCAGGGCAGAGGTAGGCACTGCCAGAAAGCAGTTCCTCCCGCTACTTTAGACTCAGCAAGCTCCAAACTGCCCCGGCGGCTCCCCTTTTCCTCTGCTGACTACTGATGGAGCTCAGACAGCGATGGGAGAAGACGCCTAAGTTTTAGAGGATATTAATCCCAGCCAACATATGTTCGAAACTGGAGAGTGTCATACGGCAGAATCACTCACTGAAGAGCGCAGAGCCTTTATTTCTAAGGATAAACATTAAACTAGAAACATATTTTGAACTGTCATCAGCTGCTAGATCAAAGAGTCTGACAACACTTCAAGGCTTATTCTGCAGTGTTCTAAAAACTTCGTTTTAACGTTGCTGGAGATAATGAGCTGAAATAGCACCGCTAACACAGAAACGTGTCATAATTCATCCTGTAGGCAGACAATTCTGCCAATGACTGCCTAAGAGACATGCTTCTGGTGCTCTGGAAAGAACTGTAAAGCGAAACTGCTCGGGAAGGATGGGTTTTCTTCATCACAAGATAACATGGTTGGAAAAAGGACCTGTTCCAGCTGCAATAAGTAAGTGAACCCACTCAGGGGTGTTTTAAGAGTTGTGGCATATTCACAAAAGAGAAAATATTCTTGCCCCCTCTCAGAACAAAGCATCATCACCCACATGAAAAGAAAAACCAAAACCAGCAGGAACAGAACAAAAACATAATCACTTTCTGATCAGATGGGAACATGCTGCCACCTGCGGATGAAAGAAAGCAAAGCCTCCTTGAACTACAAACACTGCACATTAACGGTGCCTTCATTACAGGCTTAAAGGCCTTCCTTCAATGGGAGATTGAACCAAATGGCTTAAACATTTTGTTTCGAGGGGTTTTCAAGGGGTTATTTTTGGTCTTTTTTTTTTTAAACCTTTTCGTTCCTTTCATAGCCTGCATTGTTTGTTCCTAAACACAGATCAGTGCTGGGTGTGCTAAAATATAATGTACTTGATATGAACAGCCTTGGATTTATATTGACTACCTGATGAAAAGTTGGCAGATGTCTCTTGCTACAAAATGGGCTATAAAATGCTGTAAAACAGGTTCTTTTATTAAATTTAACAGTTAATCCTGGAGTTACTACAAACTAAGAGCAACAGGGCAGAGAACTCCCTCTATAACTTTTTTTAGGATGGTTAGGTGCCAGTTATCTGGAAAAAACTGCACAAGAAGAAACGATTAGCATTCACAACTGTAATACAACCACGATCTGCTAAGAACTGAAAAGCTTTGTCTTAACAGTTACTGCAACAGCACTGATTTCTGAATGTTTTGTCCATGTTTAGATCCCTAAAAGCTGTGGCCTATGGACTGAAGAGACACTATCTGAACAGGCTGACAGTGATAATGGTAAACTCATAGACATTTGGAAGGTTAGAAATTCCCAGTGAATGTAGACTAAAAGCTTTTAACTCTGCATTTCACATATAGTTCCAAATCCCACTATCAAGAAGAGATAGAAATTATGGATTAAAAAGATATTCACTTCAATGTTTTGAAACAATTTTTATACTTTTAAATACTGTAGATCTCACATCTATTTAATTATCTTTGTGGAAGAAAGCTATTATTACCAAGAGTACAAGTGTGGTACATAAGTTAATGGTACATATTTCCAGTTGCTTAATTCTATTGAAAATAAAGAGTCTCTCTGAGCTAGTCAAAGAAAAAAAGAGCTTTATGCTCTGTCCTATGCTTTAAGTAGAGCAGTTCAAGCTTCTACCAAAACTCTTCCTTTTTATTTACCATAATGTGACATTATACGATAAGATGGCTTTATGTGGCATGTTACAAGAACAGTATGCTAACAAAAGAAAGTGTTAAGTGTTGCTAAATCATTTAAAATAAGATCTTTTGACAGATTGCCTTCTCCTTTCCGTACTTACAGGCATCTGATATTGGCATAAATGTAATTATTGGAATACACCCTGACTTGTGTAATTAATTTCTGTGCATAACAAGCACATTGCACCCAAGGATTTTACCACTATTTGTTAGACAGAAAACACATGCTGAACTTCTGAAGTCCCAAATCCACTGCAGCTCTAGGCAGCAGCACTCCCCCACATCTGTGTTTCCCTCCCTGTTGTAAAATACCCCTTCTCGGGACTTTTGCTCACATCTCCTCCGTGTTTGCTTCCTCCTCCTCTTCCATTTGTGGCTTCTTGTCGCGTTCACCAACAAAAGGCACATGATTAATAAACTGGAAAAAAACTAACAAACTTGCACCCAGAAGACATTTTTTTGGCTGCCCTTTACACAGCAAAATGTTAGATGCCATTGTAGTCACAGTCAGGTGATTTTTAGTCTCTTCTGTATTGCTACACTTGAAGAAAATTGTTGGATTCCTGGTGCCATGTTTCAATATATCCACTATAAAACAGACGACATTACCCCTGAACTCACTCTTGTTAGACTCCTGTTAATATAAACCCTTCTCCTGACATATTAACCATTCTCCTGACATCTGGTATTTCATTACCACCTTAAAAACTGCTTATACATATAGGTGCTTAAGATGAATTCAAATCAACTATCATGGAAACATATGTAAACAAATACCTACCTTCATCCACAGTAAACTGACAGCTCTTGTCATTGTAGAAAAGAATTTTCTTCTTGTCAGGACGATTAACAAAGATGATCTGGTCCCCTAAAGCCTCGAAAACAAATGCAAAAGAACAACTCAAAATCACTTTGTTTTCAAGAATAAGGATTCCAACTTGAACAACAGACACAGACCTGCTACGAAAAGCACAACAAACTAGGTAAGTCACTGGCAAGGAAAAGCATCCAAAGTGGATGCTGATGACAAGTACACTAATGAATCAAAGATAAGATACGGAGGACTGAGATCCAGGTATAAAAGCAAAACTAAATGCCTACAGTTGGAATGTGGGAGAGCAAGAGCCTTTTGTGGGAAAGAGCTTTGACAGCCGTGCTGAGACATCAGGCCACATCTGAAATTCAAGGATGAAATACAGAAAAAGCTACAGTATTAGATCTTCTGAAATAGCTTTTGAGTTATCAAAAGAAGAGAAACAACTCATGAGAACATTCTCTTAGCCTTTACCTCCCCTTTGAGGAGCTAAGTGGAATGTGTTCGCTGAATCGCAGACACGTGCTACTCACCTTTATAGCTTTCTGTGCATTGGGTAGCCCTTCCTCAATGTCTTCTAAAAGGATTCCTCCCAGACCTCGCTGGTCATGCTTGTCCAAGAGCCTGAGCAGAGCCTTTTTATCTTTCAAGTTGTACTTGGGTTTGAAAGCATATTTCCCATCCACAACTTCTATTTTCGGATTGTTGACTAGAGCCTGTAATTGGGACATAAATTTCAAACCTTGAAAAAGCGCACACGCTAGTACTTTTTTTTCTAGCGTGCTTTTGAGCAGCTAGAGCACATCAGCTACACATTACAGATGCCAGTTTGAAGGTTTGAGTTTTAAATGGATTTCAAATCCTTGGGTCCTAGATCCACCAGTCTAGGCATAATTCGCCACAACATAAAGCACAAAACACCAAAGGAGGCTTAACATCATTCACTTAATGCCTTTGGGCTGGAAGGTCCATGAAGCCTCTTACGGCAGAAAGCTGCACGCGTTCCTTTTTGAGGAAGGAATAAACATAAAAAGAAGTGGGAATGCAAAAAAATGTGTTTTGGCTGAAGATAAAGTGCAAATGCACAACTCAGCATATCAAGCTTGGGTCATAAGATGTTACAGATGTGAAAGGCATTAACCTGGGTTGAACAAAACAGGGGTCAGTCTTCCCCAACTGCTGTCAATTGGCACCAGCAGCTGTAGAAGAAATTGAGAAGAGCAGACCTCCTGCACAGTAGGCTTTTACATATGATGCCAGTTTCAGAGTGAAGCTGACCAGAAGTTAATGGAGAATTGAAATGATTTAAGATATGCTCCAAATCAGTTTTGCTGTGCAGCCAGTATCGCAATGGAAGTTCACCTGTAACAGAGGGCAACTCTACTTAGTTTCTTCTGCAGATGCCAGCCTGACCCTGAAAGGAGAAAGAGAAGAGACACAGAAAGAAGAAAGGAGGGATTTCTCCCTCCTGTAACAGAGAAGGTAACTAACATTGGTGCTGCAGGGTATTTGTTCACCTTTTCTCATCTAGTAACAATTCAGTGATAATTTTATATACACTTCTTGGGAGGAGCATTTTCATTCCATCTTGACATTCTGGTTTATCACAACCAACACTGCCAGACTGGAGGTTTCTGTCCCCCAGAACGTTAGTACTTGTAGCAAAGGAAGGCCACAGGCTGTATTAGTTAAAACCATCCTGGTTTTACCATGCAGAGTTTTTCTTCCCCATGTCTCGACAGCCTTTACTACTCTATTGCAAGGATTTTAAATATTATCTGAGCAAAACCAGTTATGCCAATCAAGTATAAATACCAAATATGGTATTTTGCTGATTTATTAATCTTGAAATTCCATGAAGACATTCAGATCAATTAAGCATGAAGATGAACATGGTGGCAAGTTACAGTGAGTCTGTAAGAATGAAACCTAGCATCTAGAGTGAGACTAATGAGCTCCAGCAGTGGAATTTGCAGATCTATTACCCCACAGTTTCAGACATAAATTTCCCATCAGAATTCTTAATTTCAGTAAGTAACAAAGAACTGTAAGCCTATGAATTTTGTGCCATAATCCTTTAGTTTAGTTAATTTAACATCCTCAATATTGGAAAAGCTCTCTGCTTGGATTTTTGTAAAAAAAAAAAAAAACTTAACAAAACCAGTAATGAATAAATTTCCTTGACATAAAATATACTCTCCGATTAACAATCCTTAAAAATTGTCCTTAAAAATGTCAGAATAGCTTTCATTTCACACATACCTCATTAGCAGGAGGTACAAGACAGACAGACAGATATGTGAATCAATGTAGTTTCTTAAAGGGGGGGATTATATATTTATAGAGCTTGCAATTAAATAAACGTGTATAATTCAGGTTTATCATAATCCTTTATGTCTAATTAAAATCTAAACATATGTTTTCTTTACCTCGCTCATTAACCATTGTTTCTGTTTGAGTCCAATATCTAAATGCTGTGTTTCATCCAAAATCTCTTCTAGGGTTAATGGATGTGTATCACCACGCTGGTGCCGAGTCTGGAAAAGTAAATAGGATCTATTAGAGTTCTGTACTTATTTTATTCAGCAACTCTATTATCATAAAGTAACTAAAATTGGTATAATGTGATGACAAAATAACTTGCAAAACCGAGACAGACACAGTATACATAGCATATGACCATTTCAATTTAAGGTTTTTGAGAATGTGAGGAAAAAAAATAGTACCATCTGAGACTGATGACAAAGTCATCTGTCAAGCACCAAATTACATGTTATTTTGATAAACAGCTCATGAATCCTAAAAGCTGACAGCATATTCCAGTTCCTATTTCTACTGCAAATAAAAACCATTATCCTGGTTTTAAAGTGACCTGGAATAATTAGGATTTCAGTAATGGAACAATATGCTGACCATTTTGTTTACTGACAGCATTTTGAATTTAACAAACAGTTTCTTGAAATTCTCACCCTTGCAGTAAAAGAATTTTAGAGTTTGAAATATTCAGCATCTTTCAACTACCACAGGAGACTAAACAACTGAAGTATTTAAAAACATTATAATCTTGCATCAAAACACTGTACCTTCATATAATTCACTATTTTAGCAAGGACTCCAAACTTGTAGCCAGAGCCTCCTGAAAGGGCTTTCAAGTTAAATGATCCATTGCTGTGATCTAAACAAGGAGAAAACAAACAATCAAATAATGCTTTCGACACCACCCTGTTGGCTCAGCACTCCATCTCTTTCTTGCTCTGCTTCCACAGGCTTTCAGAATTACAACTATGAACAGAAATTGGTGTTGCAGGAGCTGTCACCATTGGAGGACTATGTGCTAGCGCACACATTGATCCAGACCCACCGAGTTACCTGTCAACAGACATGGCTCTGGAACACTTCTGAAAAGAGCTACATAAATACCAAGTTACTAGTACTTGGCCTTTAAGAAAACAGCGAGCAACTACAGCATTACTACCATAAGAGAACATGTTTAACTCTGTGGCTTAACATATTATAATCATTTATGCTACATTAATTCACATTGAAATAATGCACTGCACTTTTGCTTAATGATTAGCGCTACCAATAGCTTTGTGCTGTTGAGATAGAAGCAGAGAGTTTCACTTATTCTGAAAAGGTATTCAACAGTTACACACCAGGTAAAGGAAGGCTGCGCTTGTTGTGCTGGGCTTTCTTAAGTAGCTCTAGTGGAGAATTTATTAAAAAAAACCCCATAAATTCAAAACAATTCAACTTGGTGTGTTGCACCACTGGAACAACTCAGAATCCCCTCTGTCGGCAAGTCTAGTTCCATCTTCATGTATCGTGAGGTTTGCTACTGTGTAAAGCTTATTTCAAAAATTCTTGCAAGGCTGTTAATGACTGTTATTAATTCTATACCACAGCGCATTAAACACAAATATCCACAAACCACCATCAAAAGCCACAGGCCCATTAACAGCAAAACATTGCTCAAACTTAATGGTAACAGCTTTTCAGAATTTCATCTACTCCAGAAAAAGAACATTTCCTTTTTGTCACCACAGGAATTTTTTAATCCACTGGTGATTTCTAACCGCATTTGACAAGAGAGTAGGTAACTCAGAAATACGGAGCCCCTATTATTTCTGTGGAAAATCAGTCAAGAGAAAGAAAAGAACAATTAAAGTTAATGCATGAGGCGAGGGAGAGGTTGCAGTGGGTCCTGAGCAGAGCTGCTAAGCAAAGTCCTTGCTCTGCTGGGCAGCTGGAGGGTGTGGATGACAGTGGTGCTGAAGAGGAGTGGAAGGGCTCAGGGGGTTGCAGTGGTCAAAAAAGAAAGGAAAAAGGGAAAAAAAAAAAAAAAAAGATCATCAGATTCTAGTAAATGCACCTAAATAGCCTGACAAAGACTCATCACTTTCACTGAGTAAGCGGCAGGCTTAGAGAACGTGTGTTTAAATTTCTTTAGCATGTTTAAAGTTCTTCACAGGAAACTCCAAATTAGATTTCCAAAGTCACTATGCTTTAGGTGAATTGTTTTCATGTCTGCCCCACTGCATCTCAACCTATTTCTAAGCTGATCTGTAAGTCACTATAAAAGGCAACTACAAAGCGGGAAGTTTGAATGTAATAGAATTTCAAACAAATCCACTTTCGATAATTATTGGGAAGACTTTATGGAAACTGATGCTAGTATAATAAAAACTATAATGCTAAAGGAACAGACGTCAGATCTAAAACTTGGCAACTGGTAATTGTGAAGCTATTACATGACATTGTATTAGAGGCTCTACATAGCACAACAATTCTAAAATTAACGTAGAAGAATCAGTGTAACTGCAGCTACAGAAGAATATTTTATTCTGGTTACTAAATTAAGAAGGAAAAAAGGAGAAAAACAAAAGCCATCTCCCTCTGAAAATACAGCCTATAGGGATTTTCCCCACAGGGTCCCCTTTTATCATTAAAAATTAATATCTATGCAGGACATTTTATAAATAAAAAAATCACATGCATAACGAGAGGTCTAAAGTGACTAAAATAAATTCAGAGGTACAACAAATAGTTAAGACGACTTATCATGTATTTGTTCTGTCAATTGAATCAAGAAGATTATCTTGTTTAATCTGCCTGGCTACAGCCTGCTGCAGTTCATGACAAGTAAATCTAACCACACGGCAAAGCTGGAAATCTGCAGATATTAACACTTCAAACGTCATGGTTCGACCGGCTGCTTTCCAGCACAACGCAAAGCTGGGTCACAGCCACCATAGCACCCTCAGCGCACCTCTCCGCTTACAAGCTCATCACACACAAAAAAGCATCCCAAAAATGAGAGTGGGAAGGGGATTTTTTCTTATCCAAGACACTAAGAGTCAAATTTATGAATGATTTACTCCTGGGGATGAGGGCTTGATGCAAATGAGCCTAAAGGAAGTTGTCAGCAGCATCATGCTCTGGCCAATGGCAGGAAAGCTCCATCTTAGCTGTGCCACAGGCTGCATTAAAAAAAGGGACCAGAACAGCGCTCTTTCAGCATCCTTTCAGGCAAGAGGTAGGTGTACATCATTTTATAACATTGTCTTAGGTTTATCTTGATTACTGAAAGAAAATATGCCTGTAACCTACAAGCCTGTAAAAAGCTTCTTAGAATCAGAATGATTTTTCTCTAGGTTTAGCAGGATTTTATTCTGCTGAACGCAGAGGAGCTTGTCTTGCACTATCAGACAAGCACTTTCACCATCTGTGCACTAATGGAAAATTGATGACCACTCCATCTTACAGAAAAGCTAATATACCAAGCCAAGATTCAGTAAACAAAATGGATTTCGTGCTTACTGGGGAGGTTGCTTCTTTCCTGCAGCCTCACGTTCCTTGTAATTAATTCTATATGTTTTTACAGAAATGATAGTGAAAGGATTTTCCTTTAAACAAAGACAGCTAAACCTGAAATTTAAGAAATGTGTCTCCCAAGTGGGTATTCCATAAATTGTATCAATTAGGCTGCCTAAAAGAGATCTACATTCGTGGATATGCTAGAAAGCTGTTCTAGAAATGTGGTGCGTTAGGGTAGGAAGAAAATCCCGTTGCATATTATTACCCTTGTAAATATTGGAGCAGTGACGAAGACAATACCAACAGACAGGTTAGAATCCATCTGAGATTTGTAAATGCTATTAGCTCAAGATGTCTATTCAGTGGTTTCTTAAACAGGTCTTCCTCAGTACTGCACTGAAATGATTTTTTGCCAGTCATTTCCCTCTGCTCTATGAAAATGATTTCAAATACAGCTGCTCCTCTGCAGGTCTAAAGATGATGATACTTTTAAATTAGAACCTAATGCAGACAGTACAGAAGCCAATTCATTAAATATTTAACTCACTGCATTTTGGATACATACAATAGCTGAACTGCTTTCAAATTGAACTGGCTTACAATATGAATTTAAATTGTGCCATTACAAAATAAGTAAAACTGTCTGAAACCAGGTCATTTTGGACAGCTTTCAAAGACGCTAACCTTATTAGTGCCGTGTTAATTCTGAAGGCTCAGCAACGGCTGCTTCAGTCTTGTATTTTAATAATTACAGCACCGAGTAGCTGATACTTATCTGCCTCGCCTGATTCAGATCTAAGGAGATCATCATTATCCTCGAGAAGCACAAAATACTTCCAGCAGGGGCATTAAATTCCACCTCCCTGCGTAAAGATGAGCTTCCCTGTGCTGTAAAAACCGCTGCCCTAATGGTGGCTGTGGTGTGGGAAAGGGCCAGCTGCTGCACTGGGCTGATGGTAGCCATTGGGCGGCAGGGACTCCTGCCTGGGGAGCCACTCTGTGCCCAAGAGGCTCCTCTCCTCTCGGGAACAGAGCTGCCACCTTGGCAGAGAGCTGTGTTGGCAAAGGGGCCCGGCTACACAACATAAACATGCCCAGTCTCTCCAGCAGCCCCAAATCTTGATCGACTAAAATACTAAATTTTGCATCAGCAGAAACAGTTAATTTTTGTGCTTGGTGTCTACAGAGTGAGGAAACTTACATGTAACAGACTCCAACAAAATCCTCAGTCTTAAAAATCTGTTTAAAAAGTTCAAAACAAAACTCCTCTCCTTTCTTTCCCAAGGATATTCTCTTGCCATTTAAAATACACATTTTAATCCTGCTTGTTTTAATTACCCCTCAAAGGGGACTCCAAATCCTTTTATTCATCCCCCTCTCTCACCCACAGATTTTCAAATAAGTCTTCACACCACTCCTTCAAAAACCCTCCTGACTTTTAGCTCCATAAAACAGGCCAGCTGAGTTTCCTTCCTAGACTGTGACTAAACCAAGCCATGCTCTCAAAGCCAGGACCCAACTCAACTCAGGAGTAATTTTAGCTCGGAATTGCTCTGTAAGCTTTTCTTGAAGAAAAAACCCCACCCAGTTTAATTAATTCTATCCATCTCAGTCATACTGTGTGTATTCAATTACAAATTTATGTATTCAGTTACAGATTTAATGGGGGGAACAGTAAGTTACTGCAACTGCTCCAATAAACATCTGTATCAAATGCTAATGCCAGGTATCTGCCCAGCAACAAAGCTGTTCCGTTTCAGTTTAAATCCATTAAGGGCAGAAGGATAAAGAACAAAATATATAATCATTGAACAATAAAAATAAGACATAAATCACATGCTCATTTGGCTGCATTATCCTGGTTTTCACAATATCCTATTTTTAAATAATGACACAAAAATAAAGACAGGTGCTTAGACTGCCTTAAGAAATCTGTTTTAGCAGACACCATCACACTTTGCCTTTGTCATTTCCCATTTCTTCAGACATTTTGTAGTTTTCACTGCCTAAAGAGGTTGATCGCAGAATTATTTCTGGGATATGCAAGGTTCATTAAAGCATTACCTCTGAGTACTTTTTTTTCAACAAACAAAACATCAGCGTTACCCCTTCATCCTGTAGATTTGATTCCTTAATGCAATGAAACTAAATGTGGGTATCCACATTTTGTAACAAACTTAGCTAGGTTTTCACTTTTGGCTTTATGTTCAATGCAAAAAAATCTTTCAATGAGGCACGGGAAATAAGACTGCAGGCTTCTACAAAGTTCCCAGCTTGTCTCTCTCTGCCCCTTCCATAATCCCACGTTTTCTGGGGCACCCCAGAATATTGCAAGCTGCCCCTTAGCCAGCACACACTCACCGACAGGCTCACGTGTGGGGCCCGTCACTGCTGCTCACCACTGTCTTTCACCTAAAACGTCTTTGCTATTTCCTCACGAGAATATGGAGATCGAATCAGATCTCCTTCTCCCACACCCAGTTTTAAACTACCTGAAGGATTCAAAGGTTACTATGGTATCCTTCAGTACGCTGTGACAGGCAACCAGAAGTTAATGTGGCTCCTTGGCCATTTTTTATTACATTGAACTACGTACCCAAAGTACCGTAAGTTCCCTCGGTTTTGGGAGGCAAAGCCAGGGAAAGAAGGAAATCGGGGAAAAAAAAGAGACTCGTAACTGTAAAGATCTTTTTGCCAAACACCTCATCTGCCTACTTATCCATAATTCACAGAGAAATTCAGAGACAGACAAAACTGCTCTTTTGTTCTGGATATACCACAGAAATTAGTGAGGCACAGCCTACTTTCACACTTTCGAGCAATGGCCTTTCCAAACCAGCACATCTCCACAGCAATACCATTCACGCCAAAGGCAGATCTGCTGAAGCCAACTTCTTGTTTTCTCTCCCCCATGCTACAAAGCAGTCTTTTCTTCTGCTGGGTATAAACAGACAGTATTGGGCAAAAGATGACATTCCTTTCCTAGCAGTTAAGTAGAGAATGCAGTTGAAAACAAGAAATCAGAACTTCTCAGAAAGTATTGGGTTTTCCTTGTTATCTATCCTAATGACCACAGCACCACAACTTTCCAAACGCGCTCAGTGCCGCTGAACACAGCGGCTGGAGTTCCCCAGGACAAACTTCTGCTCAACAGCGGAACAGCAGGGGAATGAATGCATCAGGAAATCGGTCCCTCTGAGGTCAAAACAGCTTTGCGTGGTTAACAAGTCTGTGCTAATAGGCAATTCTAAAATAATAACTTTTAAGGAACCAGGATTGCTATTTTGTCCTAGAAGAATGACCAAAAGTTTAGTTCCATTCTTTGGAAACATCCAAAAAAAGTTACAATTTATATATTTTTTTAAACAAGTAAACAAACTCAGATTACATTAACATGTAGTAAGTCCTTCTAATCACTCAATATGGGAGGGTAGTACATGAATCTCCTGTTTTTCTAAGAATGTCAAGAGCACTGAGGGCTTTCATGCCATGCAAGTATCAACCTCAAGACTAACGATGGACAGACTGTCGAAACCACTGTGTACCCTGAAAATTATCTTTTTGCCTTTGCATATATTTTAAATAAAGAAGCAAAGCCCTCTCATTCCAGAATAACTTACACTACATGATGCATGCATGGACCAGTCATCACTGAAATAAATATTCCAGACAAATCACAAAGTTGCACATTTGGATTTTGAGCAAATATGAGTATGCAACAATCCATGTTTGTAGGAGGTGTGAGCACCTAGACTGAGCTTAAGTTCTTACAGTTTGGGATAAAAATCAACGCATGTTCTTGATTATTCAATAGAGTCCTCAACAGCTTTGTTTTTCTGTTTCAGCCCCCAAATCTGTGACAGTGAGCACGCTAAGACAACTCTTCAAGAATGGCAACCCTCAACACCACTCACTGGAATGAGACTACATCCATTTCCCAGTATCTGGGCTTTCAAGTGCAAAAAATTTACCCTTTCCATGATAACTGGAACACTGCCTGCTTTGTTATTCTGATCATATTCATTTTTACTGTAGTTTCTCTGGTGGTGTTGGCTTTCCTCTATGAACTGCTAGACTGTTGCTGCTGTGTGAAAAATAAAACTGTGAAAGACTTGGAGAATGAACCCAACCCTGTTAGAGCAATGCTGAACAGCTTCAGAAAGCATGAAACAGAGGTGGTGTAGGAAGGACTGAGCATCAGCACTTGAAGAACGTTTAACGCCTTGAATGAAGCCTCTTGTACCTTACAAATGAGCAAGTCACATGCTTTTTTTCCTTTTGTACCTAAAAATAATAGCAACAATTATTGTTTTATTTCTGGATGTGAACTTGAATAATTGGCAAAGGCTTTCTGAGTGCTTAGCACAGGGATGATCTGTTGCAATGTTACAGGGGAAGAAAATATTTTTGTTTTTAAATGAAGTTTTGTTGTTTACATTGAGTTATTAGCGTAGATCTTTGTCTACCTGAAGAAACAAATGTTGCCCAACATGCATAAAACTATGTTGCTTAACTAGAGAAAACGTTTATAAAAACGTTTAACAATCTGATCATACATAGTACAAAGACACAGCAGTGTCCTCCTGCCGAGGTCAACCACACAGAGACAGGAAAGACACGCAAGGGGTGAGAAAAAAGCTATGAAATAGAACGGTTGAATGGTAAGAGATTCCACAAGACTGGAGAGGCCTATGTGAATTCTTGCCCTCGGCAGCTCTTCTTATTATGGTTTCTTGATTTTAGAAGAGAGGGTGGTGGGAAGAAAAGTAATCCAACGTGAAACGTATCCCTATAATGGTCTTTTCTATCCTTTCTATCCTCCTGTGGTACAATGTGACCCTTTCTTCCTCCCCTTCTCCAGTTGCAGAGAACTCCTCTCCCCTTACTTCATGTTCAACCTGTTTAACAACTTCCTGGGTGTCAAGACGTGACTAATGCACTACCTTAAGAATATCTGACTATTTCCACAAAAGCATAGTGTAGTGGTGCTATGGTTTAAAAGAAACAGGGCCATTTTTCTGCCCCAAGGTTGCTGCCTCTATGGTAACCACAACACTACAGGAAATCAGACATGCTGGCTATATAATTTCTATCTCAACTTTTCAAAGCTGAACTGGAACTGAATGATTTCTTGACAAGAAACACAAGCAGATGGGTTGCAGACCACCCACACCGACGACAATAATTTTGCCCAGCCCTCAAGGCAGCTCTCAGGTGTCAACACACTTCAGAAAGGAGGCCACACCAGGATAAGCCTTGCGCTAGAGCCGGCAGGATGGATGCACAGCAAGAAGTGCCTTCATTTTGCACAAGAGAATCTCAGCTCGCTTCATCAGCCTGCCGATACATCCCAGAGAGCTCACACGTAATACTCACACCTCTAGCTCTCCAGATGATTTTTTCTTTTTTCTGGAGCTGCGTTGCATCTATAGTTTTTAAAACCATAAAAGTTTTGCAGTTACACATTACAAGTGTAATAGAGGCATCAAGCAGCGTGGCCATCAGCAGTGCCTGCTAAGTCTTTCACTCTCCTGAACTCATAGAGAAGCAGGCCAGTGAGAAACGTCCCAAACCAAAGCTACATGTAGGACAAGACATTTAACAATATAAAACCCAAATGATATTCCTGTCATTACGGAAACAAACCCGACCCAATGGCCAAATGGACAAGTAAGCTACAACACTGATCTTGCTGTCTATCCATGTCAGAGATACCTTTGTGCTTTGACAAGTATCTATAATTATTCTCCTTTTTAAAAAAAAAATACAAATAAACTCCGTCTATCAGGTTCAGTATGCCTAAGCTCCAGAAGATCTGGACACACTGAAAGACTTGTAATTTAACTTGTGCTCTTCTTGGTTGGTGAGATGGAGCCAGGCCACTACTAACCAGCACAGCTAGTCCAGCGATTCACCTGGAAGAGCAAGGTCCCTTCTGCAATCACAAAACCACACAGCTACTGCTGCAACCATTCATTTCGGATACACTTGTTATGGTGACGTTTTGCCAGTACCAGTCCCACATGCAGCAAACACTTTTAGCTAAAAATCAAACCATAAGCACAATTAACGGAAGCCGATGTCCCAGGTACAAGTCAATTTAGGATTCTCCCCAAAACATACGATGAAGACAATGCTAGTGCTGTTAATGCCTTCTGCTGCCAGGGCCACTGGGTAGATGCCTCATTACCTTCTGCTGCATTTGACAGTGTCAGCCCTGAAAGACCCTTGTCCTGCTCAAGAGAGGCAGGAGCAGCCATCGGGACACACTGAATTAGTTAACGTGTCTCTTTCCTGAAAGCAAACACTCTGAACGGCAATAGGACTGCTTTCCACTTGCAGCGTTCCTACAAAACACTCATCATCACCGCACACAAGAAGGCAGTGTGCAGGAAATAACATGGCTAGCCTCTGGTACACTGGCTTCGTGTTCTTATGCCTTCCTGAGAAGCACAGGCAAGGAAAAATCTTGGGACTCCTTCCAGCTACTTATTTCACCGATCTATAAAGGGGCCTGGGTGTCTGCCCAAGGAACAGAAGACAAAGATCTCCCCTTGCCCAGCCCTAGAGCCTCAGGATGATTCTTTCCCACTTGTACACTAAGTCACGAAACTTCAGCTCTTGATTACTGCTGGCTGAGATCACTAAAGGTCTTAAGATAAAGACTAATATCTCAGCCACAACTTACTATTGATCAATAAAAAGAAATAAAGAGATACGATCAATTTCCTTTATTTTGTAGTTACTATTCTGAACTGAGTACACAAGACAGTTTTGGAACTTTTTGAATAACTTGCTTGAATAATGATTTCAAAGAACTATAGTAATAACTATTCTCGCTGGAAAGCTTACAACAAATGTTCACGTATAGGCCAGGATTTAGCTACGTGATCATTTGAAGATTAGCATGATCTAAATGCCTCTGCTCCCCCAAAAAAGTGACAAGGGCAGGTTCTCTGAGTCATAGAATGACAGGACCTGTAGGCGATACGCACCCAGAGACTATCAATACTAACACATAATCAGGGTAACGTTATTCATCGTCTTCGAGGTCACTACATAACAAAACTAGGACTGATCATCTTAATTTTTCTTTCTTTTGGGGGGTGGGACAGGGGTTCTTCAACATCAGGTTTTTCCTCCACCTCACCAAGACCCATCTCTGACACACACATATCCTGACAGGCACCTAGCAATATGGCAATTCAAGTAATAAGTGGGTTTAGAGGCAAAGGACTTTGACTTTGCAGCACTATAGGGACTTGTGCTGCCTTGTGGCTGCTTAACCTGTTCAGCCGCTTGCCAGTCTGAACACTTGTTCGGAGCCAGTTCCTAAGAATAAGAGGGAGAGGGTTGGTTGGTCTGCTCACTCTCCATTATTTTCCTTCCATCTTTGCTGCAGCAGTTAATAAATACTGTCCAGGGGAAGATGAAAAGAGGCCGAACTCATTCTGGACAAAAATGTTATAGAAACCCTGAAATCTTCCTGATGCTGTCCAGAATGAAGCCAGCAGTGTAAAAAATAAAGCGTATTTCCTCACAGCCACACATTCCTATTTATGTGA
This sequence comes from Limnodromus scolopaceus, assembly GCA_028565335.1. Taxonomy (NCBI): domain Eukaryota; kingdom Metazoa; phylum Chordata; class Aves; order Charadriiformes; family Scolopacidae; genus Limnodromus; species Limnodromus scolopaceus. The sequence continues at coordinate 3,388,011 of JAOXNO010000033.1, forward strand.
GCTAATCATCTGACAAATGCAAAAACACTTAAAGAAATACTCAAACCACAAAATCACAGAAAAAACCTGACACTTTATTTATCAGCTCTGCTGCTTGGCCACATATCTACTCAGATCCTCAAGATCAGACTCACATTTGAACCGCCTGTCCTCTTCCTGCCTCCCCATCCTTCCTTCCCAGCAAACCGCTCTAACTCGGAATATGCAGTTTAGGATATTCCAAAGAGACTGTGGCAAAGAGACTGATGGAAACTTCGCCTCCCTTGATTTATTTTAAAATGTCTGGCTGATAACTTTATTTGGTGCCGTGAGAAGCTGAAGAAACACATACAAAATCCCTACTCATCCCCCCAGACAAAAGATGTTCCACTCCTCCCATCGTCCTTGATGTTCTTCTCTGCTGTTTTTAGCTCTATTGTTTCTTTTGGAGTTTAGAAGAGAACCACACATGGTATTCAAAATATGAGCAGGCAGCATGCAAGAAGTTTGCACAACAGGGTATTTTGTGTTTTAGTAACTCCTAACATTTGATTTGACCTTTAGAGTGCATCAGTGAACAGTCAGTACTTTCAGAGAACTGAAAAGTCCCCTCCCCAAGTTCTGCATCTCACACAGTGAAAGCAAACACAGAGCATGTTGCTGTGTGCACACAAATCCTCCCCTTGCTGCTCCAGGTGCTGCACTTTTCATTTGCTCACGCTGTTTCAGTGCTGCTTTATTAATTGCTTATTTGATATTGAGAGATGCATTATCAGCGCCATCGTCCCAGGGAAACAATAAAACTCCTGACAAAAGCAGCCAGAAACCTACCAAAGCCTGGTGTTTGTGACAAGGATTAGCTCTCAAGTAAAACAAGAATGACTACTAATCACCATACCCTAGCCAGACAAGATGTAAGTTGCAAAGTCTATGTCATGGATGGACAGCCAACAATTTACAGCTAATAAAACCATGTTTTATGCACTTTCTTGCCAAAAAGACAGAGGAAAGAAAAAGAATAAGACCACTGTTACTGCTTGCCCTGTGGGTCCAGCAAGCCCTGAAATCTACAAATCAAAGCTCAGCTTCACACGAAACAGTATTTTGGCAGTAGTGATTCCTCCAACTTGAGTAACAGCAAACAAGTCATAGGATGAGGCCTGACATATACGTGATAGCAAAAACGTTTCTTCCCATAGCTCAAGTGAATTTCTTAACAAAAAGTGACAATTTAAGAGAAAGAATGACAACAGCCACTAGCAAAAATTGCAGTTAGACTGATTCATACTAACAAACCATAGTTTAGAGGCAGACAGTTGGAAAATACCAAACAGCTGTCGAATGGGAGACTGTCACCAACCTGTGTTTTGTTTTGAACTCGAGGAGCCACCTTGTTCTACCTTTGCTTTCTTCTTTTTTGAAGAGGAGGAGTCAGAAGATGGCGCTGGACGTTTTTCTACTGCTGGTGTGGAGAGGGCACGCTTTTTGAATAGCTCTCGCTCTCTCAATAAACTTGGATCCATAATTCTGTGAGGAAAAGCAGGAAGAATAAGGCAAGAAATAGATATTTGAAAGTAGAAACATCTGTTTATGAAGTTGTTTGTATCCTGCGCTTCCTGTGCACGGACTTTAAGAAACTGAGTTGTCTGGGGATTTACAGTGTCAGAACGCAACCTTAACCCCCAAGGCAGGACGTGATGGCAGAGAATGCGATTTCTGAACCAGATTTCGCAGATTCTTAATTCAAGATTCACACTGATGCGGAGGATGAGGCCGCTGGCTGCACGCCGAGACCACCCGCCCGCCTCAGAGGCGCCCCACCTCAACGGGGAACTTTAAAGTCACCGACAGGAGGTGGGGACACTTCGGCAGCGAGGCCCGGGAGCAACCCCGCTGCCCACTTAACCGGTTCTGGCGGCGGGGAGGCCGCCTCTCCACCCTTCCCAAGGCCGGACCGCTCCCTCGCCGGCGCCAATCCCACACCGGGAGAGCGCTGAGGCATAACCACCGGCCCCCATGTCTCCCCCGCTGCCCCTCACGGCCCCGGGCGCCCCCCGCCCCGCGCGCTCCCTCACCCGCGAGGAGCAGGCCTACCACCGCCGCCTATTGGGCCATGCCGCCTTCCCGGCAGCCCCCGCGCCGCCTGCCGCCGTCACGCTCCACCCCGGAAGTGGGCCGGCCGTTGCCATGGCGACGCGGCGGTGGGCACTCCTGGCCGCAGGCTGCACACAGAGACAGGGCGACTTGTTTATTTATTTATTTATTTTTAATAGTAACAGGTTTCACACAGTGAAAAGCATAAACATGCTGCCAGAGCCGCGCCTCTCTCCCCTCAATGCAAGGAGGGTATGAGAAGAGTAAACGACAGCAGGGAAGTAGTACTCTGTACATAAAATGCTCTTTATACAAGGTAAAAAAACCCAACAACTCTTCTTTTCTATGTTTAACTAAAAATCCCTTTTCTGGTCTCTGGTTTGGACTTCTTCATCTGGGTTGGAGGTAGAACTGGCACAGCTGAGGTTCCAAACCATTCGGGCACCTTCCTCTTACATGGCGGATGCGAGCTCTGGAAGAAAATAAGTATCCGGAAAAAGGCAAGTATTCAGAGTCTGACCGTACCCCCAAAAAATCATGAGCAGCAGGAGACAGGAACTATCTCCATTACAAGTAGAAGGCTTATGTCTCTCTTAAGTGCAACACCTTCTTCAAGTAGCAACTAGAAAATTAAAAAAAAAAAAAAATCAAGGAAATAAATGGGTTTCTGCTCATCCTTCATGACACCAGTTTTCAAATAATGGAAAACCAATCTCAAGCTGAACATGGACCTGTTGGGGTGGGTGCAGAGGAGGCCACAAACATGATCAAACCTCTGCTGTGAGGACAGGCTGAGAGAGTTGGGGTTGTTCAGCCTGGAGAAGGCTCCAGGGAGACAGGGGCTACAGGAAAGATGGGAAGGGACCCTTTATCAGGGAGTGGAGCAATAGGACAAGGGGGAACGGTTTTAAACTGAAAGAGGGGAGATTTAGATTAGACATTAGGAAGAAATTCTTGACTGTGAGGGTGGTGAGACACTGGAACAGGTTGCCCAGAGAAGCAGTGGATGCCCCATTCCTGGAGGTGTTCAAGGCCAGGCTGGATGGGGCTTTGAGCAACCTGCTCTAGTGGGAGGTGTCCCTGACCATGGCAGGGGGGTTTAGACTACATTATTATATGATTCTATCAACACGACTGCTGGCAAGCTGCCCCTGGGAAACACATCAGTAAGAGAGGTTGCTCCAGCACCTGCACCAAGAGCTGTGTGCACACCTCCAGGACTCCCAGCCCAAGCTTGGATGAAGCAGGAAGGGTGCAGAGACCGTTACAGTGATTGCACATTGTTCCTGTGCCACAACAAAGTGGCTTTACTTGGACCTGATGTTCTGGAAGTCCTCTGAAGCTATCACCAGCAATCAAAAAGATATTATAATGTGTTTAGTGATTCAAGTAAGATAGCTGCTGCGCTATTTAGGAGCTATACTTACCTAATCCTGACCAAACCATAAGTAATGATTTGTCTGTATCATGTTTTGCTTATCCAGCTGCAAACTGAAGGGAGCTATACAGCAAGTAGTGCTTGTCAGAGCCACATGGGTTCCCTTTACAAAAAACACTATATGTATGTTCATACAACTTGTGTTTATATAAACACCAGTGCAAAAATCCTTCATGATATCAACAGAGAATCTCACACAACCCTATACCTGAAAGGGGAAAGAGAGACAACTGTTCTCTTAAAGCACCAGAAGCATCTGCCACTAGATGGCTGACAAGATGTACTGGGGAAAAAAATTTCTGCAGCAGACTGATACTGCGAGAGAGGTATATTCAGGCATAGCAAGGGCCATAAAAGCAGCATGCTGTCACTATATCAAGGATACTAACGAGTGAAGTTGGCTGGCAACCCAGGCCAAGGTTTTAAGCACAGTGAAAGACCCAGAGAGAAGCTGGGATTTTGGTTTGGTAAAGATCAACACCCAGATCACCAGGTCTGGGCTCCACTCCTGGCACAGAGCTACGGGCAGTCTCACCTTCGGCTGGGAGTCGGCAAACAGCTCCTCCTCATTGGGATTGAGGGCAGGCTGGTTCCAGGAGGCCAGTGCAATGGGCTTCAGGTGGCCTGCTGTCCCTCTGCCACCTGGCTGGCTGTCATCCACGCTCTGCACAGCCTTTCCATATGACAGTAAGGAAGCAGGCTATTACATACATCACAGCATTAAAGCCTAAGTCTGTACAAAGCAGATTCAGTGCAAAGGCTGTGTTTTGGAGGGGTTATTTTTGGAAGTAAATGAGACTGTAATCATAAACAGAGTTCCAACACCCTCTGCTCAGTGACAGCACTAGCTATTTCTTATCCATTTCACCACAATAAAATTTGAGCAAGGGATGTGCATCCATTTCAAACACAAGGGAACTGGAACTTGTACTTGGGTGTTTTGTGTTGGTTTTTTGTAGCGGAGAAGCATGCTTCCTCCACCCCCATGGCTGTAAGAACTTAAAATACTTGCTTCTGACTTGCATGTGCTGTGTTTCCAAATGTGTTTTTACAGCAAAGGTGTCAGTTAAAAATGGCAGAGCAGATACAGAAGTATTAACTTCTAATTTCTACATAATGCCTGCTGGTCACAGGTCGGAACAGCCAAGCTGAGATTTTTGGATCAACTACACATCTCAGTATTACTGAAAGCACTGCTAATGGCAAGTCTACCACAAGCTTTATTACAGTAAAAACATCTGTTTACCGAAGCCAAAGGCACCACTTGCAGATGGGTTTTCTCTGCTCCTTCCTTCAATGTCGGATTGATCAAATTACCCTGTAAAAGCAGCAGTAATGTAAGGTTGTTAAAATCCAGTAACATCGATTAGCAAATTTAAAAGCTGTTTGCTACAGGGAATTATTAGAACCAGGATATCTTCTGAAGGAGAAGTATATGAAGACTATTTGGATTAGCAGTCTACTCATTTGTATAATATTAATTTGATTTCTAATAGCATGTCATTCCTGTTATTAGCTGCTGGAGCTAACAGTAGCAGGAAAAAAAAGTGTAATTAGAGCTCACGCAAGTGGACTGCCAAGTCGTCAACTTCAGGAAAAAGAAGATTCAGACACAGATATTGTAGAAACAAAACAGCACTCAGGGATGCAAGCGGCAATCAATTTGGCAAAATGGCAAAGTCTAAAAAATTGTTTGAGCAATCAACCCTGAACTCTGTACGGAACAGACATGAAATCCTAGCGCAGGCAGCAGATGGATTTCAAGGTTGGAATTTCTTTTTACCAGTCCCACCAGGAGCTACTCAGTGCACAGTGGCCAGGTGCTGAACTGGGACTTCGGAAACATGGAGAGTCCAGCTGAGGGCTCAGAAGACTAGCCTGGCCTCTCTAAAACAGCAACAAAGAGCTCCTTGTTTCCTGAGATTTCTTCCCAATAAGTCAGACTTATGGCATGATACTTTTCTTGTTATCATGGCTACACCCATCAGTTTCAAGAAACAGAGGAACCCATGAAAGACCATGAGACATTTCTGGCAGGCATTGCCTCTGGCTTTTTCATGCTCTCAGCTTTTCTGCCATCTTAAAGCTTTCACACAGTGAGAGAATCACTTTTCCCACAGACTGGTGACCAGGTACCAACGCACAGACGCAAGGCAAGGGCAGAACATGGACTTTGTGACTATGAAGGATCCAGCTTACCAGAGCTTTTCATGCTGGGGAGAACTTGGAATTTCAGCTTTTTCCTCCACTGTCCCAGCTACTGTAAATCTGGGATTTACAGGGGACCTTTTACATCCATATCCCTAAAGGACTGGACAACAGCAGAAAGCATTCATCCCTGCCAAGGCCTCTATTAAGCTGCAGTTGTGATGGTCTACAGTGGTGGACCATCATGTACCTGATCTTCCTGGGCTGCATGCCCAGGACTTACTGTGGCAGAGATGAGCTGATGGTCCCACATGGGAACAGATCAACTCAGGTGACATGTTTAAGAGAGCACAGCTGGCTGCACAGGGGCAGCCCTCCTCCTAGGTCAATACTTTACAAGGGGAACCCTCTGAGCACTGGTCTGAGAGAAGAGGGAGGCAGTCCTACTCAAAGCTGATGGAAAGATGCATTGTGAAGATGAGGCACTAAGTGCTACTGGAAATTGCAACAACATAAAAGGGCTTTCAGTCCACTCCCACAAAAGAGGAAACATTCTTTTGACAAAACTAGTTTTATACCTTTTTACTAACCTTTGTTTTACTCCACAAGGCATCTTTCCTGCTTGCTTGATCTGCTTCTGCTTTTTCCTGCTGCCCTTCTGACCACACCAACATCCTTTTGACACTTGATCCATCCTGAGACTTATTTCTATCCTCTTTCTCCAATAATGCAATAGTCATCTTGATGAGATACAGTTCGATATTTGCAGGAACAAGTTTTCTGATTGCTTGAATTTTGGTGGTGTCTTAGAAAAAATATAAATACATTTTTTTAATCCTCTTGCCCTTCATTTGGTTTTCTTATGTTGTAAAACACATCAGCTATCCCTCATTACAGACAAGACTGAAAAAATAAAACATCACAGGGGTTTGACTACTAAGAAAACAGATCAGGAACTCACGGGATAAATCCCCGCTTCATTCATGCTCACACAAACTTACTGTCCTCAAATTTAGTCTAAAACATCAGAATCGCTTGCCTCTAATTTGCACGTCCTATCAACCATTTTCTCTTGAAATGAAGGCCATATTAAGTCAGGCTAAAAAAAATCTTCCTGCTTTCTTAAATATACTGCCATGCCAGTTCTCATGTTCAACATGAGCCAGCAATGTGCACTGACAGCCCAGAAAGCCAACCGCATCCTGGGCTGCATCAAAAGAAGCATGGCCAACAGGTCCAGGGAGGTGATTCCACCCCTCTACTCTGCTCTGAGACCCCACCTGGAGTACTGTGTCCAGCTCTGGGGCCCCCAACATGAGAAGGACATGGGCCTGTTGAAACGGGTACAGTGGAGGCCACAAACATGATCAGAGTGCTGGAGCACCTCTGCTATGATCACAGGTTGAGGGATTTGGGGTTGTTCAGCCTGGAGAAGAGAAGAGGCCTTCCAGTACCTAAAGGGGGTCTACAAGAAAGATGGGGAGGGACTCTTGGTCAGGGAGTGTAGCAATAGGATGAGGGGTAATGGTTTTAAATTGAAAGAGGGGATGTTTAGGTTAGATATCAGGAAGAAATTCTTGACTGTGAGGGCGGCGAGACACTGGAACAGGTTGCCCAGAGAAGCTGTGGATGCCCCTTCCCTGGAGGTGTTCAAGGCCAGGCTGGGTGGGGCTTTGAGCAACCTGGTCTAGTGAGAAGTGGGGTTGGAACTTGATGATCTTTAAGGCCCCTCTCAACCTGAACCATTCTATGATTCTCCATTCCAGTGTGGCACTAAATTTAAGAGAGCAATCCGTCTGGTTGAGCCTGTAACTGCTGCTGAAAAGATGCATTAATCTGCAACAGGAGAAGAGCAACAAAGCTAGCAAGTGAGCAAACTCTGCCAACCTAAGAAACTGAACTACTAGGGCAAGACTGAACTTTCAGTCACTCAGTTTCAGAACCACAAGTCAGTAAATGGCTGTCTTCAGCCTCTGAACTAGCCCATGGCAATGGATGACAGTGTTAAGAGCTACTTAAAAACTACTTTTCCTGCACTTCTTGGCCTCCTCCTCAAACTTCTTGCAGAGAAGTTGCACTGGATAAATTCTACAGCTTTTATTCAGCTTATTTTGTGTAGATGCCAGTTCTTAGATGTCAGATGACAAGACTTTGTCAGGCTAATGATTTTTCAAAAAACACTTGAGTAAATATAGATTTAAGAATGTTACCTGAATCTTTTCAACAGCCATACAATTGAGTGAAAGGATTTGTAGAGGGCTACCGTCTTTTGCTCTTTTATGAATCGCGATTGCCTTATTTTACAACATAACCTTGAAAGGAAAGCAATGACCCTGGGATTGCCATGCTCTGCCTTGCCACAGGCCTTCCAGAAATGACAGATTCCACCTAAAGCAGCAGGTGAGCTGTCAGTTTTTCATTCCCTTTATCTGTATGCCACTGTCATGAGAAGCTTCAGATCAAGGCTGCAATGCTCACCTGAGTCAATGGGAGGATTACGAATAACATCAGAAACGATCTGTTGAACTTCATGAGTCAAACCTGCTTGCTCCAGGTTGACAGGGTAGCCAGCTTTCATTGCCTGGACCAGGTGAGAGCCAACCTCAGAAAGAGGCAGAGATCTGCTCTCACTTATAGTCCTCTAGGGAAACAAAGGCAGAAGAAATTGAGATGGCAGAAGCATCTGAAATACAACTGAAAGCTCAAAACATGGCAACTTCCCATTCCCAAAAAGCAGTCAGGGGATACTGGCACACAGCAGTGCAAAGCTCCCCAAAACATTTTGTTACTCCTAATATTTATCCCATTTCTTTTCCAGTTTGTAAACAGCATCTTTCTCTGAGGCTACTAATTCTCAGTTCGAGTGCAACATCTCAGGTTGAACTTACTTCCAATGAAGAGAGGTTCTACACAGGAAGGGTGCCATGTGTCCACCTCAAAGGTTCACTAGAGCCTGCTTAGAGCTCACAGCCCTTGTGCCACAACACAGTGACTATCAGCCTCTTTCTACCCTGTGGCAGCTGAATCCCAGCAGTTTCGCCACAAGGGAAACAGATGCTCTCACCTCACAGTTATGTCAGAGCATCAAACCAGCTCCTAATTCATGAGACTTCTGTGTCAAAGCTTCAGATGTCTCCTGCTAAGTAGCTGCGATGCACCTGTTGTTCATCTGTTAGATGAACTCTTCTCTTAAAACTGAAGAAAAACATCTCAGGCTTTATCTACGTGGACTTGTATTTTTCAAGGAGAGATTTCAAACTGGTTACTTGTCTTCCTTGAAAGAACAGGTTTCAAGCATCTACCAATTTCTCCCCAGACAATACACATACTGGGCATAGAACCATCAGGACTAGTGGATACAGAGAACCAAGTTACTCATTAATAATTATACAATTGTTTGCTGTTAATGAATCCTTAAGTCCCTAACTTAAAAGTGTAGCATATGACAAGGCTTACTCATACTCTTGGGAAGGGCAAAGCAAAATTCAAAGCAACTTCAGTTTTCTACTGCAAGATTAAAAAGCAATAAATAAAACTATGTCGAAGTGGCTCAGGAGCCCCATCTTCACAGGGCACGTGGTGTGATGCCAGTTTAGCAACATGCCTTGTAACACTTAGAAGTGCTACACACATCTAAGCACAACTTCGACGTGACAGGTAACTTGTCCTCAACTTTTATTCATAACAGGAAACACAGCTTTTCAAAATCTGAGCTAGAAATCCATAATACTTATCACTTAGACTTTAGTTTTGCATTGAATCTTCCCACGAACCTTGTTTTTTGACACGCAAGTCTTATGCATGGATATGGCATAGGGAAAAGAATAGGGATTTGCTACCTAAACCAAGAACAGAGTTCGTGAAATTTATCTCAATGGTTAGTAACCTTAAAGATACACCTGCATACAGCCCCATGTTTGGTGTCCTTTCCATCAGGCTATTGGATCAGAAAGTTTTTCCTATATGCCTTTACTACTGTAGGGTATAAAGGAAAAGAGAGAAGAGAAAAATACGGGAACAGGCAGAACTAACACCCTCAATAGAAAAATCATGCTGCGTAACTGTACTGAAACCAAGGGCCAGTGAAGCAACAGCAACAATTCTGCCTGATGCCCTCCCCGAGTAGGAAACTGTACCTTACCTCACTGTATCCCACCTCGCAGCGAGCCCAGCTTTTCATACTTTGACTAGTCCACAGTTAAATGAGCTGCCATTTGCCAGGAAAGATACTCCCCCAGTGTTTTAAAGCAACCCAGTCCCAGCCCTGGGCAGAGGATTTAAGAGAACCTACAAATTCCCCTCCTCTAGACAAAGTATCCCCCACATTATTTTTCAAAAAGGAAGGAACCTCCACAGGGAAGAGCTTACCACTGAGAGATTTTTCTCTTGGAACAGGACATATGTGACATGCTCTGAGGGAGAGAGGGCTCTAGTATGCTTCTGGGGAGATGCTTCCTTCTGATCTTTAGATCCAGACGTGGGGAATGTGTCAGTCTAAGTGAGATACAGAGGATTTTGAACAATTATATCCCAGTGACAACCAACGGGTCACCCTCCCAATATCTGAAAGAGTAACAAAAATGGAGTCATTCATATCTATGGCGGTCGGTTTTGATGCCAAGTCCACATTCCATAAAAAAACAAAGCAAAAGAGTCCAGGTGGTTACTCACATATTCCCATCTTAATAAAACAAGCATTGGATTGTCCAAGGGACTTGCAAAAAAAAAAAAATCCAACCAGAAAACCAGTGTCCAGGTCAACACAACTTCTTAGGTATTGCTCATTACATGTAGAACTATTCCATCAGAACAAACTCTTCTATTCAGTCTGCTGCTTAGTATGGGCAACTCCTCCATTTGTTTTAATCTTTTGCCCAAGACAGATTTCTTGGAAAAAACCCAGAAAACACAAATCAGAAATGCTTTTGGTTGCCATTCCTAAATCATGATAGCTTTCTATAAAGCAGAAAGACAACTCCACAGAGTCTTCTCAAGCATTACAGAGAAGTACTAATGCTGCTCTACCTGCTTTCTAGACTAGATAAATCCCTTTAACTATAGATTTACATAGAAATTTAGATCCCCGAAGTAAAACTGCTTCATAGTTCCTCCAAGCCCCTGCTCCATGGCTCCTCCCTAATGGTGTCTCTCACCATAGTCACTGATGAGGAACCTCTCTACAGAATGTCTCAGACAGAAGAAAATCAACTGTGAAAAGAAAACCAACAGGAGTATTTCCAACAGCAGGAAATCTAAGCTCTTCTGCCAGTCTTATAAGGAGAAACTTAAAGGAAGCAAAGCCCTGATCTCCAAGTATGAGTCAATAAATCATGGAGAATGTCCATTTACTATACCTTTGGCCTCCAGCTCCAACTCACAATAACTAGCTGCAAGCTTTCAGTAGTATGGTGCCTATTGGACACTCAGCCTGGACAGATGGGTGCCCTTTTTAAGGACTTTCTAGATAACCATACCAATCTGGAACATCAGCCAGGTCCCAAAGTCATTGCCAAGAAGCACATTTAGATTTGGGAGGCCAATTTGTATGCCAGACTAGCAAGTTTCACTGCCATGCTTGGATGGAATAGCTGTGACAAGGACAAACTCCGAAGGAGAGATCTGACAGCTACAGACCAAATTATGTTTTAAGGCTCTTTCAAAGTACGAGGGATTTTAGTAAGTCATACCTGCAAACCATGTACTTGACAGAAGTCCTTAATTTCAGCCAGGAGAGGGATCAACATGGTGGATTTTGCTTCAGATACACCATCAATTCTCTTCACGTTCTCAACATTTGTGGGCCTGGTTTAGGATGAATAATAAAAGACATGGAAGTATCCTGTGCCAATGCTTTGAAACATCAAGTGTCTGTGAATGACATGTGCTTGGATCTATTAGTCAAAACCTAAAAATACTGTTACTGTACCCTCATCAACTTCACAAGTAATGAAGTTCACTGTTTTGTGCCTCTGAATCACAAAACTTTACCTCAGCTTTAAAAACTTTAAGTTTGCTGCTAAATACTTTGGAAGATCAGTTTCATATCCAACTTTGTTTGCTTTCACCTCCCAAGAGCACATAAGCCCGGAACTCTTACTTTTGGAATGTGTATGTTGTTATTCCATGGAATACTGTCCAATGCCTTTTAGTAGCTGGGGAAGGCACTTCAGATGCATTACCAACTGAGCTGCCCCACAATACCCTCTCATACAATGACAGGGGAAAAAAAGAAAGTATTTTTTCCCCCCTCCTTTCAATAGTTGAGAGCAACACTAAATTGTGCTTATTCTTTTACACTACAGAGCTACCCATACAAGGTAAGGGACAGCTCCTGACCTGTAGCTGACCCTTAGCAGGATAAGGGCATACCAAAATGATTAAAGCACACTGGAGAGAAGCAGATAGAAAGGTAAGGATTAGTAGAAAACATACTTCCTCCTCTGACTGGTCAGTCTAACAGGAGGTTTGGATACAAAGACAGGCAAAGTTGTCATCTGGATTGTTTTGGGTTTTTTTTGAATAATAACTAGAATGAAGAAGCAAGTCTGGTGTCAATAATTGTTTAACTTACACCAGTCAGTGGTCTACAAGGGTATTAGAGCAAATTAAGATTCTCAGGAAAAGAGCTGCTCCGCTACCAACGAGGCATACTCTCCCAACAAACACAGAGAGGGGATCTGTGACTTGGCTTGCAGCCTTTTCAGTTTATACAACATGTGTGCATGCTGGCTTTACCTTATTCGCGCCATCTCCACCAGGATCTTATTGGTTGCCAAGACAGCTGGAGGAATTACCTTCTCATTAGCTACCTTCTGTCTAGCAGTCAGCAACTTGCCATACAGAGCAGTCTGTGAAGGAGAGAGCCAAATTCTCATGAAGCAGCTCTAGATCACTCATATAGGTATAATTAATATGAGAGGAAAAGTTCTAACCTCACTCATCTTTCCACTAATAGATGAGAAACCGGTAATCATTAACCCATCTTAACATATTCTAGGACTTCTATTCAAAACATCTTTTTAATATATTAAGAGCTGCCCAAGTCACCTGCTCCGATACAGAAGGACTGTGGTATGCAAGTTGACCACAATTCACAGATACCCTCCCTCTTCCAAAGAAAAACCCCTTACCTCTAGTTCTTTTTCTCGGGATGAAACAGCAGGTTCTGGGGGTTTCAAAGGAGAAGATTTTACTGGCGAGTGCTCCACAACACTAACAAAAAAAAATTGTGTGAAACAAGCCCTGTATTAGATCAGTTTATTCAGGAACTTTGCACAAGGCTGTGGGAGAACAGCAGCCCAACTTATTTCACCTGCTCTGACAGCACCATCACTCAGAGTCTGATGGTCTGGCACCTCGTGCTAGCACTGCACTCATGACTTGTGCTGGTTGGGGCAGAATCAGCAGTATCCCTAAAGTAACAGAATTCCTCTGTGTCTGGTTCTGTGGCTTAAGAATAGCCTCTTACTGTACAAAACTCAAGCAGATGAAATTGCAGTTTTGTGGAAAAAAAGACAACTAACAAACCCACCAATATCCCCATCTACAGCTGGATTCCCATATTGTTAACAAAAGGATCTTCTTACAAGCCCTTGTCCATTCATGACGTTATTCTGACAGCATCCCACAAGAAACACCTTACATTTTTCCCCCACGGCTGGTAACATTAATCCCAGCCAGAAAGAGCTAATAACTTCAAAGGCATCAGTGACAAGGACACAGCTGCTGTGCTGTAAGCAGAATTAGCTGATGTTACCACTAGGCACGTCTGCCTAGTGATCAGCACCAAAGCTACCAGTCCATCTGTGGGCTCACGTATTTAGGGACATTTACCCTTAATTAGACTGCTATGATTATACTGCAGTATCTGTTAGCAGGCAAGCTGCGGAAAGAGTGTCCTTTCCTAGGCAAAGTGTGAAATAACACTTGTTTTGGATTGTAGCTGTCCCTGAAATGATTTTTCTTCACAGGGCTACAGCAGCAATTATTCAGCCCAAGTGACATATCCTATTTTCCTGTCATCTGCCGGCATCAGGCTACTTGCCTGAAGGAGGAAACAAACTGCTCAGAAATGCAAGGTGGGGTTAATCTGAAGCACCACATAAGCCAGGGAAACAAATTACTTTGCCTGCTTTTTGCAAACGCTTGTATTATTTCTTTTGACCTCAGGGAGCCTCAACTTGATCTTAGTCTTCTCCAGACCAGTGTAGAAAGGCAGAAACTTACACGCTCACTTACAGTCCCTGCATGAGTTCAGTTCTGCCAGCTTTACGAGGAAGTCACAGCTGTCACTTATTTGCTCAAATTATATTTGCAAACTGTTTGAAAAAACCTATTCTACATTTTTTATTTTAAATCAAATCAGCAGAAGTTAAAAACCTTTACTGTTTCAACCACCACATAGAAGGTAGGTTAAATAAGCTGTGGGCCCAGTAAAAGTACCAAATATAAATCTGTTATTGCTCCATTTTTATCAACATTTGCTGTTTTTCTTTCTTAGATTTGAAGTAATACCAGTGAGAAAAAACAGCAGTTTTATCAACCAGCAGTTAATAAAGCTTGCTTTGCCTGTGACACTACAGGCATACACAACTTCTCAAATTCAGCAAAGCCTGTTAAATATTGTAATAGTTCAACGTTTTGAAATATAACGTAGTATACAGCAAGTTTTAAGCATGTGTCTTTTTTTTTTTTACTGTCACTTCATACAGGAGAACACTGGTTTTAAGGATCATCCTACAAGCAGAATCCTGATTAACACAGTCACAATTAGGTAATTCTGTTCAAATTTAGGATACTGTACCTCTTAAGCATGTTATTGCTTCTTGGAAGAGTTTTACCTTTTCTCTCATTTGAAAACATATCATACAGAGACATCTATAAAAAAATATAAGAAAGAGACAAACAAATGCTGATTTACCAGGCTTTCCAATGAAGTTGCTGTTAGCACCAAAATATTTATTTGTGACACCATGATACATTTGCAAGACTTCTTTTAAAAACCAACAAGGATGGACCAGAGAGCACAGGAGGAGCTGTACTCCTACAGACCTACCTGCTTGCCTGGTGATTGCGCTGCTCCTTTCATGTCTGGGGAGCGCTGTGTTGAGAGCGCAGGTGAAGGTCTACTACTGTAATAAAATGAATTATATCTTAATCAAATCAGACCATGTAATTTGTGCAGTGACACTGCCATTTAAAAAAAAAATTAACTGCTAAGTAAACTGATTTGCACTTGTATAGGTATATCTTGGCAAATCAAGAGTTCTTATTGGGGTTTCCTTAGTGGTTTTTTTTTTTAATTTTTAGAATCACCATTCTTGAAAAAAACACTGAGGACCTCAAAGCCTGTTAATACTAAAACTTTAACAAGGAAGAAGAATCTTGCCTTATAGAAGCAGCAAAGACTTTGGTGACAAAAATGGAATTTTTGTGACAACACTTGAAAAGATTCAATTTTAAAGATCCTATTACTGAAGAAAACAAATGAGTAGCAACTTTCTGGTTTGCACTAGGCAAACAGCTTTTGCTGTTGCTTACTGTTTAATAATAAACAATTTCTTTCACCTGGAGACAGTGGCCAAAAGAACCGTATCGGTAGAATATCAGAAGGCAAAATAAATTGTTGCTTTGTCATTACCTGATTTACTTATTTTTTAGCAACACTAAGACAATCTAGACACTGGAACAGTCTCCTAAGGCCAGCACTGAAGAGCTTTGCTCTAATACTGTTTCTTGTCACAGCAAAGTCTCTGCAACCTCCAGTTCACTACCTTTCACTACAAAAAGGCTGGTCAGAATTATTGTTTGTGAAGACCGACACAACACTGTTTATTAAATATAGCCAGAAGCAAAAGACTACAAGCAAAACTTCACACGCTATTCTCTTGGTGCTATATACTCTGATGGCAAATACCTGATTAGCACTGAAAAAACACCCCACCTTTGCAGACATACCCACCAAGACTTTCAACAGTTAAATTTCACAAAAAGAAATACACAAAAACAGACAAACTATTACACATTCTTGTTAGCATAAAGGCTTTTCTGCTTCATTCTCAGCTTAAATTTAATGGAAAAGTACGTCAAGTGCATAACTTGGAAAACAAATGTTAGCTGCTGTCTTTAAAGCCTTACGGTTTTACTCATCAACATTGGAAAGAGCATAAATCTTGATGGATTTTCCTTTACTGTTTCTTGTCTTTAGCTGATTACTTTCTCCACAAGCACCCGTTGCCACAACTGCTTCCAGGCCACCCAAAAAATCACTGGCTAGGAAGCGATTTCTCCAAACTACCTTTTTCCACTAACCCTACCAGTTACAGGCCTGTCCGATTGGCTGCACGGAAGACCTCAGTGATGAGGCACCCTTAGATCTAAGCTGTGACTCACGCAATCTCAGGAGCACCAGACAACATGTCACCTTTCACACCAGCAGTCAACAGAGGTGTTTATCTAGCCACTCCCACTGACTTCTTTTTATTATCAAACTGCCTAAGGGAAAGCTTTGGCTAAAAAAATCAAGTGCAGAAGTCTCCTGTCCAACCTAGCCATCTCCAGAAGCTGATGACATGATGTTAAAATAATAAAAAGCCTCAAGAGAACACAAGCATTACCTCCTAGGACGTCTCTGCAGATTAAGGTCTTCACTGGACTGTAACAGAAGACTTGGATTTGAAGCAGATGCAGCCTTTACCAGCCAATTTCTACCCTGTAAGAAATAAACCACATGGCTTAGCTAGAGATTGCTCTGAGAAGCCTTTGATGCATCGTTTCACAACAAAACGTACCTTCTGGGTAAGCACGCACGTGGTTGCAAACTTGTTATGCCCAGAGGCTTCTTTGAGGAACCCTTCCATTATCAACTGTTGGCAGAGTGATTTCCACCAGTTCTCTGGCCAGTCTTTTCCACTACCAAAGAGAGGGTGTCTTCGGTATCTGTCTGGCAAGCGTTGAGAATTCTGAAATTATTGAAAGAATTGCTCAGGCTTCTCCAGTCCTTACGAAAGGAAGTTTCCAGTATAACCAGTAAATCAAAAACCTGAGATGCAAGCAGCATGTCCTCAAGAACGTTTCTCCACAGAACTTTACAGAAAAGTCACAAACTAAAATTATTTGTTCAAGTTTACATAATACCCATTACAATAACCACACCTACAGCAGCTCAATGATGAGAGCAGAAGCCATGGCTATTGCCTCGATCATGACACCTGAAGAGCAGTTTCACCTCTGCTAACCTAATCCACTCCTGAGTTTTCTGCAAAGGCCGTGACAAGGTCATGATTTTCTTTTGTAGTAAGACCCCAGACAAACCTATACTTAGATCACAGAACTGTTAAAACATCTCCCTTTGTATATGGAGGAGATTGCAGGAACATCCCAGCCGTCCACAGCAGCGAAGAAAGGTCCTCTAGTGCAGTTTGTACTTTACTGGTTCAAGTCAATCTTACACGCATGAGTTCAAACAGAAGCAGTTACCCATTCTGTTTTTGATTAAAAAGAGCCTACAGAAGTAAAAATAAATTTACAAGTCCTGTTTAAATCCCAGGACAGGAGTACAAAGCCAGAAGCAAGCTCACTACAGATGTCTGCTCCACTCCTCCTCCTCTGGCCTTTATTGCAAAGTAGGTTTTGTGTGTTTTTTGTTTTAAAAAGTTGCTGATTTACTCATCTCTAACCCACACCCCTCCCAACTCAGGGTCCAAATATGGAAGAGGTTTTAGCCCCTTGCCATCCAAGAAGAGAAACTCTTGGCATGAGCCTGAAAAGTTGAGAATTTTCAGAAACCAGTAAGTAACAGGGGATCAAGCTTTAAGAGGTAAAAGCGTCACAGGCAGAAAGAAGTGTCAATTTATTGCTAGCATACGAAATCAATGGCAAGGCACACTTCAGACGCTGTTATTTGTAGACTTGCTGAGTGCCCCCTTCATTGGGTAAGCTACACAGTCAAGCAAGTATTTTTTGTTCTTATATATATGTGCATGTATATACACAAGTTGTATATACACTCTCTGGAGGATATGTATATACACACATCTGTGATGCTGGTTAGATAAGGACATCCCATGGGAGGTGGTGGTGGGAAAAAAAGCAAGGGGTGTGACTAACAATTATAATCTTGGACCACAGGAGACAGCAGGGTGGAGGCTCGCCTCTTGCCACTTACAAGACTGGTTGTTAACACAGGTTTTCCAGATTCCTGCTAGTACTTCTACCAGAATCCCTTCATGCTAGGCACCAACACAGAGCATCTATCCCCAGGAACGCAGTTTTCCTTATAAAGGAAAACACAACAGGCTGACGTTGAAGAAAAGAGGAAACCAAGTGAAAGAAATCCAGGACAGGCAGTGGCCAGCACACAGTGGCCTGCTGGGCTCTGTACCACCCCCAGGGATCACAGCAAGGACCAACTTGGAGAATTTCAGCTGGTTAAGGAGCTGCTATCTTGCATGTGCAGTAAGAGAAGGAGCAGGGAGAAGGAGCAGGGAGAAGG
>JAOXNO010000033.1:3406262-3437489 GCA_028565335.1 Limnodromus scolopaceus
GAATTTCAGCTGGTTAAGGAGCTGCTATCTTGCATGTGCAGTAAGAGAAGGAGCAGGGAGAAGGAGCAGGGAGAAGGGCTTGTTTCAGACCTTTGGCAGCAAGGGATGGAAGCTGGAGCAGCCAGCTGCGAGCAGGAGGGACTCAGCTTGCAGCCAGATGGGGCCAGGGTACAGAATCCTGGTGGCGCACACAAGCCAGTCACCTATTCAGCATGCAGAAAGAAAGCCCCAAGTCCCATGTCTCCTTTTCTAGAGCACCCTCATTCAACTTCTATCACATTACTTTTAAGCATGACTACATTCCTAAACTTTCAGTTATGCCAGTGACTTTAATTATACCGACAGCCGCACATTTTCAGAGCTTAGTTTTGACTTAGAGAACAAATTCAGTGGTGGAAATAACTATAAAAGGAACAAGATTCAAAACAGTAAACTCTGTGTCCGCGTTTGGGCTGAGTATCGTCACTTAAGCTTGGCATAGGACTGACCAACAGAAGATAGCAATTTCAGCTTTGTACAAATTATTAAATACAAGAGGTACTACTAAAAGCCACTCACATCCAGTTACTGAGACTACTAACAGCAATAAAATAATTGCTGAAACAACCACAAATTCCCCTGTTCACTGATAAAAGGAGACCTTAAGAGTTGCATATCCTTCTTTCTTTAGCAGGGTTAGTACAATACTTCTGTTAATGCAGCTTTAATTCAAAGTTTCCCAGAGAACCTTGATCACTTCCATGATCTGACTCAGCCTTCAAATATTAAGTGAGACATGGTGTCCCTTGTGGTCCACCCAAAGCCTACTGGAAGCCACCTGGACTTCGCAAAAAGATACCACTAACTTAAAAAGAGCATGAATTCTCCATAAACCATACATAAGCTTTTAAAGCAACATACCGGTCAGCTTCAGACAGATAATAGCACATAAACTTATGGTGATATTATTTCATACATTTTTCTAGAGCATACATTAATGCAACAAATAAACACTTATTTTTTTAAAAAGTTATGTTAGCGCAGAAAAGGGTATTCTTGTAGGGCAGTAGAAGATTACTCTGTATTTGCGGGGCAAATTTGACATCTTTACTTCTTCCAGTAGCGTCTAATAAATTAACAAGCAGGACCACATTGAAATCTGAAACAGAATATTTCCCCCCTAGACATACTTGTATGACAGGAATTAACTTTCTTATTAAGAGGAAAAAAGAGGAACATCATTCATCAAGTTTTATCAAGTACTACAGGTGACTCTTTTTCCCCCTACCCACAAGTTGTAAGCATAAAAAATAATTCTGTTCTTACTCTCGTATTTTATTTCTGGTGAACTTCTCGCCTAGTATTTAAAAAAATAGTGTAAGTTAAGGTATATAGAAGTCATTTATATTCATTCTAGAATCCTACTTCCTGACACACTGCCCCAAGCAGTACAAAGCTAGAACACAGGCTATCATTTGCTTTATTCAAACAAACTCACAGATTACGCAGCAAAGATATGTTTATTCCTCACTCTGAAAAAACTACTCCTTCCAGGACAATTGAAGTGATGCATCTTCATGGGGAAAATACAAAACACCACCACACAACCAAGCATTTAACTGTCTCTACGAAAAGATCAGGCTCACCATAAAGAAAACAAAAGCTCGACTTTACTGGAAGAGCTTTAGAACCTCTACCAATACTTGGGCTGGCGTTTATGCGTTTAACAGATGATTGTCAATAACCAACTCAAAACAACCCCCAAAATACAGGACAGCTCCACACAAGCCCCATAGTGCGTTCTATTTCTAAGCTGAACTCCTAGGCCACAGAGGACTGAACGTTTTACTATTAAGAAGAACGGAACTAAGATGGCAAGAGCTTGGAGGCAGAAACTGCTTCTCTGCTGTATGTGCAGGAAATAAAGTACAACACAGTTTGGAGGTCCACTATACTTATGGCTGTTGCCTGTCAAAACAACCACCTAATTTGCTGCATAGGAAATGCTGCTGAGCAGCTTCAGAATGTCTAGACTGCCTCTCTATAGATATCCAGTTCTGAGAAAAAGGTACTAAAAATATATGTGTGTATACACACATTTATATGTACATATGTTAATGTATTATTTGGTGTATCAACAGCAAGGGACACTGTAACAGTCCCTCCACTCTCACAACGCATACAAGGATTTTTATTATCACTTACAGATCCTCTGAGAAACAGAATGGGAATTCTAGTTCCAAACTTCTCTTCCAGGGCACTCACTGCAGACAGCAGCTGATGCGCTTGCTTCCCGAAGTCCTGTAAACCACCCTCCGAGTCACTGGAGACTGCAAAACAAGAGGCTCTGAAACACACAAAGAAAAAACAAGTTTAACGCACATACAAAATCAAGTCCCCTCCCCTTCTTTCAAATTTTGTCTATCAAGCAATAACTAAATAAAATACACACTTCAAGTTACATCAATATAACCAACTAAATATGTTTAAGCATAAAGAACTAGGACTGAAAACATGAGACCAAGCAAAAGTCAAAAATCACTTGTGGTTAAGACAGCTGCCCAACCCAATACTTTGCGTTTCTTCACGGTACTTGCTGTGACAGAGCAACACTGTCTCAGCAATCTTCTGAATTTAATATTTGAATACTTGGGCTGCTTTAGGCATATAAGACATTTTTTTAATTGCACTGAATAGGAAAAAATAACAGACAAAAAACTCTAAGTAACACAAAGGAGAAAAAACAGAAGGAAAGAGTAACAAACCTTAGAAAATCTTTAATGGGGTTAATGCATTTATTTCTGACTGGAAGAACCCATAAAAAAGTTATTGGCACAAATCACTTTTAAGGAGGAGAAAAAGGATGGTGATCTATTTCAAGTGATTACAGATCTGCAACACAAATTCACCATGGGGCTCTTTAGTGGCACAGCAACGTGACTACAAAGATTGAAATGACAAATCTTTCAGATTCTCTTCTTGATTAGTTTTAGTAGAGGCCAAACAAAGATTTCTTAATCCTTGAGCACACAGGAAACGTAGCTAATTTGATAATATTTTTCCAGAAAGCAACACAGCATAACATCTTGTCTCTGATCAGGCATCATCATGCTATCAGCAAGAATAAGGAATGCTTTATTGTAAGTTCAGGGAAAGCATGTATGTGCACACTGGAGAGGCTCAGGAAAGTGTTTCTGCTCATACCTGCGTGACTACGGACCCCCGGGCTTGCCTTCAGCACATCTATGAGATTATTAGCAATGCTAGGAAGAACGTATGTCAGCACGCGCTGTAACAGGAGAACGGCTCCCTTAACACTTGTGCAATTTAACCTTAGACACGTGGTACTGCACTCCACTTGCGAGTGTTTTCCTTTGGGATTAATTACTTAACAGGACTTAAACTGACGAACAAAAGTGTATTTCACAGTCTAAAAGCGTTGCTCTAAAGCCTTTTAGGAACTGTGACTGTACTTTGTTTACAGGCTTTCCCACAGCCTGAGAGCTTATAAGCTGACTCATGGCTTGCTCAGCTCCTAACCCTGGAGAAGGTTAGAGACAGTTGTTTGAAGATAAACTTCAGGCTGAACATCTGCAACATCAGATGCATAAAAAGCCAATTCTTCTAGATAGTTTGCCTTTTAAGTCAGCCTGAGACAGCATAACCTCTTGTATCAGCCTTCAGGGAAGAAAGCTTACCTGGACCTGCAATTATCACAGCATTCTTCTGTGCCCATGATGCCGGAGGAAACCTTTCGGAGTTGTTTGTCTTCAAAATGAGACAGGATGAGTCTACCCATGGGAATGCAGGGAATTAAATAAAAGACCAAGAATTTACACATTAAATTTATTGAAGAAAACAGAGGTGAAATCAACATCATTAATTAATTCACTGGGGAGCCAATTATTTGGCCTTGATTACTCTAAAGAAAAAGTTGGGGTTTTCTTTTCAAAAGCAAATAAGGAAACACCTGATGTATAAGTATGTTGAAGGCAGTATTTTTTGATACTGCTTTTAATATAAAACATGTTTGCATGGTGAGTATAAGATGCCATCTGGTTACAACCTCCAGTTGTGACCGAGTTGCAATGGTTCTTATCAAAGCTGACCAAAATGACATAAAGCATTAAATAGATTCCAGTACTCACTTCCTCCTGCAGCTATTTGACACAAGGTACTTCTCTATTTTAGCCAACATCTTCAGTTTGTACAACCGGAACGTTTCATTGCGTATCTCACTCAGAAGGTGTCTGTCAGTCATAAGGAAAAATGAAGAGCCTTAAATACTGATCACCGTTTCCCTGTCCCACACCAAAAATTAAATATGCCAGACAACTCAGTCAAATTCACAAGAAACAGCTAGAAAAAAAAAATCCTACTGAAACCAGACCCAAAGTGCCTGCACGTTTCTCCATGATCTTGATCCTTATAGGACAGGGCATACTCAGAAGGGCACGTCATCATATTTAGAAGAATATGAATAATCATTCTAAACAGGGCAGGAGACACAGAGAACTTCTTCAAACCCCACGAGCTACTAAGCTTCAGAAATGCATGCCAAAAAGCACAGAGGAAGGGGCAGAGGGCATCGAGAGAGGGCAATTTCTCCCACTCTACAGTTTTCCAAACTCTGGCAAGTTCTCATCAATGCCATTGCCAGATTACAAAATATGCTAAGATACCAGCACTCTTCTTTCAAGAAATTCAGGTGGCATGTTAATATCCTTTATAGGAATCACTGGAAGCATCCAACAGAGAGAATAGCACAGGAGTAGTTGATGGGTGTATGGAACACTTGCTCTGCCCATACTGAGCTGCCGCCTGAGCGACCATCCGCACCACACTCACTGTGCCACTTGGCATCGAAAACAAGCCAACACTGCAGGTGCTGGGCAGCACGTTAACACAGCTACACCATTCCAGCTCAAAGTTGAGCAAAGCAAGTTTCTGCCTGCCTAGAAAAAAAGAGCAAGGAAGTATATGGTTTCACAGGCCCTGGCAGTCTGCTGGCACAAGTACAATTGATTTTGTTCAGGCACTTCTGTGGCCCTACAGCAGCTACAGACAAAGTTAACAGGAGACCTCTACAACAAGGACTCCCCCACCCACAAGGAAAAAAAAAAATGCATTTCTCCATTTAGACATGCAGATAGCAGAGAGAAAAAAATAATTCCACATCATCAGCAGTCCTAAGGTGGGGATGATGGGTCTAAAAGCAGGTCAGGCAATTTACAAGACAAGTGACCAGGTTTTACCACTGCCTGCCTCGTAAAGCATCTTCAGAAAGCAGAACTGCAACAAGGACAAATTCATTAAACATTAGTCAACTTGTGGATTATCTTCTAGAAGCAGAGCATACTGAGTACTGCGTGTATGCAGGAAAGGACTTGGAACCATTCCAAAAAATAAATCACATTTTCAACCAAACCCACCCTGCTTCTCTTTCTTTTGGTATGTTTGGCTACCTGTGTCAAAGCAGTTGTCTTCACTCATTTACCTGTTAAAAGCCAAGTCTGTTGGAGTCCACAAGACGTGACAAGAAGCAGGAAGCCCATCGCGACCAGCCCTCCCAATTTCTTGATAATAGGATTCCATTTCCTTAGGGGCACCGTAATGAATAACCATCCGGATATCTGCTTTATTGATGCCCATTCCGAATGCCACTGTAGCCACAACACACTACAAAACAGGAGCCACATGCTGAATGTCTTGAAATGAGCATCAAGAGTATGCCTGGATTAATTGTGACAGCTTTTTGCTACGGACTCAAAATTCAGCCTAAATCACAAAGGCTTCAAACTCACACTCAGCATCCACAGTACTGTTAAGTCTGATTTCGGTCAGAGCATGAGCACAGGATTATAAACATGAGAGTGATGATGTGTTGTGGCAAATACTAAGAGTGTTTTCTAGTGGTGTTTCCTCAAACAAAAGCCACAAAACCAATCATGAAGAGGAGCACAAGAAGTCCCAGGAGAACTCTTTACCTGCTTAACTGCAGGAGGAAGAAAGCAGCTCACAGAACTCGTGATGGCATTGTTTCAGCTACCACTATTTTCCTCAAATGTTACGGATTTTTAAAAGACTTAAAGGAATTTGAAACATATGCCAGAAATCCTATTGCTGTCAGCACGGACTGGCAATTTCTTTGCTCAGAACTGGAGACAGACACAGTAAATGGGAAACACATGCTGATATTACCAAATTCTTTCTTCAACCAGAAACTCTGCAATAATAAATAGGATCAAGTGGACCTAATTTCCTACATACCTGAATTTCATCCCTCATGAACTGGTGATGGGTCTCTCTCCTTTGTTTGATTCCCATACCAGCATGGTACGCACCACAGGCCACACCAAGTTTAATCAATTCCAACACAACCTGCTCAGTGGCCTTTCTTGAAGGGCAGTAGATGATAGTGGGGCCTTCAAACTCATACGCAGAACTGCTATAAATAACAGCAACGTGTAAAGACACAGAACAGAATCAGCCACCCTTCTGCAAAAAGCCTGACTGAACCTAGTTAAAAAGTCAACATAGCTTTTCCAGCAGTTCATCTTGGGGATTTAGAAATTGAAACCAGTTTTAACTGGTCCATTCATACATAAATTGTCTTTTGGAAAAATGGACTTGGAAGTTATTTGGGGCTCTTCAGTTTCACAAAACACAGCAGATTTTGGTCTCTATAGAAGCTGCAGGATAAGGCTCCCAATTTCCTTCAAGTCATCAGGAAATACGCTTTTACAGCTGTCACTTTTGAAAGGTCCACATTTACATAACAAGGTACAAATGAGCAATGATAAATCAATTTAAAATGTTGTAGAAGCATGCATTGTAGCTTGTGACAACAAGAAGAACAGAACTGGAGTGGGTACACCACTGGGTCTGCTAACAGAAGAGGACTGCAATTCATGTCCTGAGATTATCTTTAGTTAAAAAAAAATATCTTACCACAGGTTTATAACGGACCCACATTTTTTATGTGATCCTGAAGATTCTTAAGTTAACAACATGCAAACAGCAAGAGTCCATCACTTCTTGCCTCAAAAGCTTTTTTTTAAATTGGGATGGTGTTGAGCAAAACAACATGGGACACAACACACCGACTGGCATAGTATCAGCCAACCTACAGAGAAAGCCCAGGCTCCTCCTCATCCAGTCAGTTTGAGACTGCTACAAATTCTTAGTAGACACTACCAAAATTTCAAAATACCCAAGTATATCTGAGGGATCAATGAAAACAGGCTTCAATCCTTACCTTCCTTTCCTAATAAGGAACTGCTTCAAATCCCTAAGGATATTTCCACTTTGTCGCCCAACTTCTAAGTACAGGTTAGGTCTGTCAAAACTAGTACACGTGACCTGGGGATTCTTCAGATTCAGACAATTCACTATGTCTTCTCTAATCGATGGACTTGCAGTTGCAGTTAAAGCAACAATGGGAACCTACAGTGAAAAGTAGAAGAAAAAGTCCAAGAACTAACATTTTTTTAACCAAAAAACACAAGTCAAAACTGAAAAAGCACGTAAACAGGCACTTTAATCTGTTTATGATGACCAAACAGCATGGTAAGTACACCTAAAGAGCAACATCAAAATATCGATATTTCAAACGATCATATAAAATGAGATAGTATCCTCCTCCTATATTGGAAATCAAAATATTAAAGCCTCACCGATGGCAGAGCCTTCTTTAATGAGCCTAAACTTCTAAAGGAGTTTCTGAAGTCATGGCCCCACTCGGAAATGCAATGAGCTTCATCAACGGCTATGAGGGTAATACCTGGTGGGCACAAAACCACAGCATGGGCACATCAACAAGACAAACCGACATGGTGACCAACAAGTGACAAAATACAAACACCCCATTCTGCTCAATTTCAAGCTCTCCTGAGGGAACACCAGCAGTCTGCTGAAATGCTTTCTGATGTACCAACTCACCAGGACCATTTTTATAACGGCCTCTTTTGTAAAAAGGCCTAAGAGCATTTACAGACTTCCCCATCACCATCTCTTCTTCCTTCTCCAAGCTCCAGCTCTCCAACAACCCTGACGATGGGTCAAAATCCTGACCTGCCTCTAACAGGACCCTTTCCTACCCCCTGCTTCCCAGAATTTCTTAATAATAAATCACAAATGCTTATTACAGATGTCATTACGTTTATTTTCTGGATTGTAAAACAAAGCTTGAGTGTCTCAGGTCTGCACTGAAGAGATAAATGCAAGTCCAGAAAAATCTGAGAGGAGAGGGGTAAAAGATGCTCCTGGGAAATAAGTTTACATTTTTTGAATCAGAAAAAACCCTCGAGTACAGATATCCCATTTTAATCTGCATATTCAAAGCACCCCAGAGTCAGAGAGGCCAGACATACAGTTTCTTGGGACTCAAAAATCCAGATGGCTCCTATTCTCCCTAGATAGTCCTCCCTGCCTACAGCACTAGAAACTCAGTACCTTAGTAAAAAAATAATTCTTGGAGTTTATGTGCCTTGAATTTACCCTACTATGAGATGGATCAGAAGCAGCATCTTTAATGAAAAGAGAATTTTTAAAACACACTACAGTGTTTCAAAACAATCTCATTGATCTTTCTCAGAATGTAACAGAGCGATTAGAATACTCAGAAGGCTAAATATTGTTATATACATTCCACTCCCTGTGATTTAAAGACCAGTGTTTTAGCACCTCTGTTCCCAGTAACTTGTCTAGCATTCCTATGCCAAGATCACACTAAAGACACTACTCACATATGATTTCTCATCAATTACAGGATCTTCTGACACCATTTATCAGCACTCACTACACTAGCCTCTGAGGTGACTACTGGTAAGAAACTGGTGAAAAATGTTCAAGCATTAAATGGGTTGAAACACAATTATGAACTTAAGATGCTTGCCAACTCATCTACAACCTTATCTCCAACTTACCAATAGTTCGGTCAAGATCCTGAAGTAACTCTAAGTTCCCTGAACAGAACTCTGGAGTCATATATATGACTCTGTATTGACCCCTGAAACATCAAGAAAATACACTGTCACAGAAGGAGAAACCCCAGACAGCTCAACCAAATGAAACAAAACCACCATTGTCTAGAAGATGTAAATGAAAACAAGTACAGACTTCTGGACAGGGAACAAGAGAAAGAACACGAAGACTATAGAAAGCATTTCAGATCTGCAGGAATGCAAGGTAGTACACAGCATTACAGGAAAAGATAAACAGCAGAGAGATTTACTAGAACAAGGGCCTGTTGTGATGACTCAGTGACAAATACAGGTCTAAGACCTGCGTAAAATCCTGTATGAATCACAACAAAGTCAACAAGCCCCATCTCCCCAACAAGAAGGCACAAGAGGGTGGCTATAGCCTCCCACACACCCAGCCTGGGTGAATGCAAGTGGTATCACTGTGTGTCAGGTTCCAGGCATGCCTGGGCCAGCATCTAAAGTTTCAGAGATGTCAGATCAGGGACATATCCTACCTCTCAAATACAACTGCATCAGAATGTACAGTCCCAGAAAGCTTAGCCAAGACTTACGCTTTGATGCATTCTTTGATGTTTTTTGACTGAGCCGAACCAAGCAAGCAAGCCGGAATCTCTGACATCCTGCAGAAATAAAAAGCACAGTCATGAACAGATTTACTCTCAAGGCTTTCTGCCTTAGCTTTCAGCCTATGCTAGCACTTCACAAAGGAAGTTCAAGCTGCAGGGTCAGAGACTACTTTCTCCCAAGTATCTTTGTGGGAAAAGCCTTTTGAAAAAGCAGGAGTGGCTATTCCTGCTACCCAAATGCTCTTCCACTTTCCCTCCAGCTGTCCCCCACAACACACACATACTTGATTAGTGCAATAAGGAATCAGAGAAATAAGTTTTTCCTTTTTCCTTGCACAAGAGCTAAGTTTACTAACACCACATTGAAAAGCAGAAAATATAATAAGTTTGTTTTCTTTACCTATTATCTTACGCAGTTCACCACATTTGGATATAGGCTGTACTAGTGTGCAATTTTTTGCTTTGTCTTTCAATCTTTTACGAGCTAGTTGTGCTGCATCTGCCAATTTTCATTCAGGTGGCTGCTTTTTAATGACAGACTCAATAATTAAGCTTACCAGCTCAGCCACTTCATATTTGACCTCTTTCAGGAGCCCGCAACCCCCCTCCTCTTAACTTGGTTATTTGCTGCATTTTATTACAGTCCTTTCTTTCAATAGCTTCTCCCCCCTCACTCCTCCGTGTTTCAGTCCTTGGCCAAACTGCACCCAGACTGACAGACAAATTACTGAATTACATTCAGTCGTACAAAGTCAGTCTCCTCAGCCTTCAAAATGAATGACCCACTGAGAAGGTAGTGAATAAACCCTTTCCACTCAGGAAAACAGTATAGAAGTCAAAGAAGCAGCTGAATACATAGAGACACCCTGCTGATTAATACTCAGTCTAGGGGCTGGCTATAGAGCCAGCTTAGACTGTCCAGCCATTTATCTGCACACAGTCGTTATGTGCAGCAGAAAATACCACACCTAATTGATGTTCCCTATTTCCACATCCCCTTTTTCACAAAAGACCTGTTCTTTCTAAGCCGGACAAGGCAGGAATGAACTAGACAACTCAGCATGATTCCCACAGCTTAAATGAGAAAGCGTCAGAAGTGACTAGCTGTTACAACAGAAAGCAAGTACATAGAGAAAGCATTATCGGGTATCAAAATCAATGAGATTTTTGTTGACCACACCTATAACTGCTCAGGTAAGAGCAATTCAATGTCAACCACTAGTTCCCCCATCAGACCTTTTAAGAAGTGAAGAGGCCAGGTGTTAGGAGACCTACTACACTGTCTGTCTTTGCTGTAAGTCTGTGCCATCACTTTAGTTTGAATGGCCTGCAGCTTTCAGCCGCATGTTGTCCAGATCTTACTTCTCAGAGCAAAAAGACACTCTACCAAACTTTGACATAGTTCTCCAGCTCAAATAGCCTGTGAGGCTCCTCCAGTGTGGTCTGTGCAAAAAGGGCCTGTGCATCCAGAAATACTTGGGAAGGATCCACCTTCAGGAACCACCCACCAGCACAGGTCCTTTGTTGACTCAGCCTACAGTTCACGTAACTGGCAAATCCAGTGACCTTAGACTATTTACAGTTTGAATGCGTTCCTTGAGAAACGTATGCTTTACAGCTAACACACAAACAGCTTGCTGTACAAAGCTGCAGCCTTAAACACCAAGAAATGCCACAAGCAGAATCCGTGGGTTTCCACAGGAAACACAGCAGCAGCTTGTTATTACCATGTTACTTACGTCAGCTGCAGCACCTGGTCCTCCATCAAGGAGATAAGAGGACAGATGACAACTCCTGTAAATCCAGTGTAAACAGGAGGAAACTGGTAGCACAAGCTTTTTCCATAGCCTTAAAGAAAAAAAGGCAGAAGTGAAAGACCATGTTTTCAATGCAACTGCAACATAGAGCTGTAATTCTAACACCTTGTTGAGCACCCCCGCCTCCCCCCCAAAAAGTGGTGTTTGTTCTGCTAGCAGAGGAACAAAGATAGGAGATAAATACTGTCGGCATCGATTTGATACCCCTCTCTACACCAAGGTCAGTCAGTGACAAAGGCTAGGACCGAAGAAGTAGTAGCTAGCATTGCTGGCTCAGACTTAAACAGCCTCAATCAGGGCATCCTGCTCATATGAGCCACATGGACTGTCTCCAAGTTTGTGTCCTGCTCTCCCCAAAAAGGAAAAGATTTTTCACTGTGTCTTAGGACGTAAAGGTAACTTACCAGTTGCCATGACAACAAGATTATCTCTTCTGTCTTCTAGAACAGAATTGATCACTTTCCACTGGACCCTTTAAATTAAACAGAAGGGAGTATTTTATTTTTACCACTACACATAACGTAAATTTTGTGAAACTGCTTATTCAGTTGAATTTCAGGTTGAAGAAACCCTTCCTGCTGCCTTATAGATTATTGTCTTTGCATGCTGCAACCACTCAAACACTTCAACTACTGCAGGTAATCCCACCAGTGTTACAGTGCGGATCTCTAACAGCACTCAGGCATGCAACGTTTGATGTAGTCATCCACAGATCATCACAAAACAAACCATGTCTCCCATATGTTAATAACTGATCCACAAACACCAAGAACTACAGTTCTCTTCAATGCAAGAGATTCTAAACAGGACCTTGATTTTCCCAAACAATTTTCACCCTTTTTTAGTCTCACAAGTGTATATAACTGCAGTCAATTAAAAAAATCCCCCCACCTCTGTTTCCAAAAGCGTACCAAGTATTTTAATTGAATAAAACAGCTTCCCCCAAAGTACTACTCTTAGGCTGTGTCTTCCACAGAAAGCATTCCACCACCAGTCATCCAGGACAATTTAATCTCATTCCCATTGAACTTAAGAACTGTAACAGCAATGCTCATACTGCATTGAGATTATGCCACACTAGATAGCCAGGAGCCTGTCCCCTCTTAATTAGAGCCACACAAAGGATAAACAGACTAAGGAAGTTTATCATAGAGAGAACAACATCTGTGCAGTTTGTTGCTGTTTAAGAAAACCTGAACTACACTGATACAATAAAGCTTTGATCACAGGAGGTATGCCATCAGAAGAGTCAAGAAACTCATCCTCTACTGAGAGAGTACAGTACTGCAGTTAACTCTCCATAAGATTTATTTTGACACCTTGTTGTGGCAAAGGATGCTTTCTTTTCCTAGGGATTTTGCACAGGTCTTTCTTAGTTGGTGTTTTTTGTAGTAGTAATATAAAAATCATCTGAGGTGAACAAAGGGATAAAAAATTAACCCTAGAGTGTAACATTTTAACAGAAAATATACTTACGGTTTGAAGGAAGAATGCCCAAAATGTGTCTTCAGGCATGTGACATGACTTTCACTAGGTACTGGAAGCAATGGATCTGTAGTGGGAGAGATAAAAAAAAAAAAAAAGGAGTTCACCTGTGATTAAATTTTAAAAAGAAGAAGCACTGTCTTGATGAACAACAGTCTGCTCACGGTTAGTGATGCCTAGGGCCAAGGATTTGTGCAACTCCAGTGAAGAGAGAGACATCAAACTAAAGATATTTACGGGCTAGAATAAAGAATTAAAAAAGCAAACAGGCTCCTCAGAGACCTTGCATGAGGAGGGGAACATACAGCTTGAGTAATGAGATAAAGCAATAAGTATTGTAATGCGTAGCTGCATTATTTGTAACCTGTTCAGTACCAAAGATGTTTTACCAAACATGCCTTCAATAAAGCCCCTACTGAAGTGACACTGATCAATCCCCAGCATGGCAAGGTGCTAACAAAGTCATGGTCTTGCTGTGAACGCTGAAGAAACATATACAAGATCTCTGTTGAATTTTATACTTAGCAGTCAGCAGTAGAAAGCATGACATTTCCATGCAGATTTTGCCTGTTGGGCAAGCACGCATTCCCTGTAACAGCCTGCCTGGCCATCACTTACAGAGATGAACTGAACAAAGAAACAGTTAACTCATCTGTCCCCATCTAGCAGCCCACGTTCTGCTTGGAAGATGCAAGCACCTCTTCTCTTGGCTGATGCTGTCACAGTGACAAGGTCCACAGCCTAAATTCCATAGCCAGGGAAGGAAGCTTTCACACAGTGAGAGTCCAAACAAGCCAGGGTGTATCACACCTCACATTTCAGCCTCTTTTCTCCATTTGCTTTGTCTCCACAGGGCCAGCTGCAAAGCATTAAGTCAAGATCACCTCCAAGCTAGAATTTCCTAAGAATTCTGCCACAGAACAGCAGTAGTGGGACAACAGAACAAAAGCATGTAGTGGAGGTACCATCTTCTTCTCTGCTGTGTTCTAAATACATCCCCTTAATTCAGCATGACCTCCACATCCCCAGATCAGTTTTACTCCTATTCAGCACACATAACGTCTACTGATCCTGGCCGGAGTCAACTATGTTTTGCCAAAGACATCTTTAAATTTTCATCTTGACACACAGACAAGTACTCGTTTCAAAACTTTCTGCTTTAAGAAACCAATCACAAAATGTCACTGTGCTTCCACATCTGCTTCTACAGACAGTAGATTTATTTTTTATTTGATCATGCACTGTAATTTAAAACATACCCAAGCCTTCTTCCTCTTCTTCCTCAACGCCTTCATCTTCATCACCATCCAGTGCAACGTTCAATTCTGTGTCAGGAGTTTTTCTGGCTTTATTGGACTCTCTTTCAGTCAAAACTCCTTCGTAATCATCTATATCTTCTACAGACTGAGGAGTCAGGACAAAAAGTTATTTCAGGGCACGAAACGGTATAGTGCATGTCTGAGCTAATATGATATAGATACACATGAGTTTTAGCCTAACTTCGCTCTATTGGCACACAGCACAAAAGAAAAGCACAGCTGTCAAACTACTTTTCATTCAAATCCCAAGAGCCATTTCCTGGGTACCATGATAACAGCTTTTGTTTCTTCTTTGCAAAAAGGTCTGTGAAATTTTGAAGACAATTAAATCTGTTATTTCATAAAATCAATGGTTGAGGTTGGTGGGTTTTTTTGACTTTCAACTAGATGAAGGAACAAGTTTCACTGAGAAGTGACTTAGGAAGCTAGTCACAAAAACAGAAAGGATGGGATCCCAACATCATCTTACACTTGGTGTTTCTAAAACATGGTACTCAGAGGAACACTAACTAAATACCTTCTACTTAAGTTAGCTTTTTCAATCAAAATTACATTTATAGAGTATTGACATGCAGCACTGAGAACCATCCAGAAGACACCTGGTCCTTTTCTAGGAGAAAATTCAACCTTTTTCCCCAGTCCTTTGAGCCCTGCTTCCTACTTAGCAGCAATCAACACGCTTAACCTTCATGTGTGTAAAAACACACAAACACTTCTGACTGCTCCGATGGAAATGTTTAGTCACTTGACTCTAAATACATACAGTGCTCTCTCTGGGGGATCAAGAAAAAAAGCCAGGATAAAGAAAAATAAGACTCAACATTTAAATCTTCTTTTCAGGAAATAAGTGTTATACCAGTAAAAACACTTTGAAAGAGGTCTGCAGAACATGGCTACAAAGCCATTTGACCTACAGCCCAGGTTAGCAGCACCTGCAGCACACAAACCACCCTGTCAGCTCAACGCCACTGAATGCACGACACTTGGAGCAGAGCAGTTTATGAATTATAATCTACCCAAACGCAGTAAGAGGGTGGATCAAGTCCAAGCTGGTATAGTAAAGATGCAGTAAGTCTAACACTAGTAAATCAAATTCTTTAGGTAACCACACTTTCATCTGTCTTCTGTCCACCTTCTGTAAGCAACAGCATTTTGCTTCGTAACCCCTCCCCTCAACTACACTATGCTCCACTGTGACCCAAGAGCATCATCATTACAAAAAAATTAAAAAACAAAAACCTGAGGCACTCACTTTAAGCATCTCCATTTCCAATTCTTCATCACTTTCAATGACACAGGAAATATTTTGTTCGTTGTCTGTGGAGCATGCCTCCTACAAAAAAAATTTTCTTCTTATCAGCAAAGTTATTTTTATTTTACACACAAGCTTTCAACCTTCCATACATACTATAAACCATTTCTCCATATGCTTTTACTTCTTCCCCAAAACAACTAGGTTTATCCAGCTCTGGAGCTTGTCCATTAAAAAAAAAATATCTGAAACAAATATTAGAACATAATAAGGCGCTGTAGTAAGAGACAAAAACAGTAGCATCACCAGATGCATGAAACACTTGGAACATAAAGAAAATTATAATCTGATTTAAGAGGCACCAATCCACATTCAGCAGTCACTAGAAGGACTGCTATTTAGATCCCTTAAAAAAAGATGTGCTTTTTATTCATGACCAAGTTGGAGATGCTCAAGTGCAGAATTTGTTCCCATACTACAAGAAATTCTTTGATAACATATTAGCAACTGAAAGCTGAAAACTTATCAGACTAATAAGAGCTTCTGTATTCAGTAGTAGTCTTTCCAACCACATGACTGAAGAGCAGCTCAGCGCCTGACCACCTCCACAAGTATTTTCCAGACCAAGTCCGTCTTCCAGCCCATCTTAATATTCCCTCAAGAACAGAACTTTAAAATCTTGGGGGAAATTCAGGAAGAGATCACTTCCTCTGCTGAGTGTCTCATTACCTCAGGTGCAGCTTCGTTAAGAAATTCTTTTGCAGCCTGACGTTCCAAGATCTGAAGTTCTTGCTCAGTAATGTCTAGTGACATGAAGTCATCTCTGTCTGCTATGTCCTTAGAGCTGGCTGCTGCAGCCCCATCTTCCACAACAGTGTTACCTCTCTCTGCCTCTTCTTCATTGCCATCTCCCTCCCAGAGTCCAGCCAGTGTAGCATCAGAGCAGATGTTGAAGTCACCTTCAAGTTGTTTAGCAAAATCAGGTGTTTCAACTTTCTGTGCTTCAACATCTGCTGACTTTGCTTCAAGATTTGTTGGAGTTGTGCCACAGCTCCTCTCCAGTACAGAAGTGGAACCTGAAGCAAACAGTGTGCTTCTTAAGGCATTTACATTCGCTGTTATGTCAGCTAGTATTTCTGCAGCCCTGGAAGGTAAAACAAGAAAGTTAAACCAAAATTATAAAGGCAGTTACTACGTACATCTTAGCCACAAGCAGAACTGAGGATTCTAAAGCAGTCTCCTTCTCCAGATTATCTGGCCAAGTGTTCACATATAAAGGCTCATCACTCATGTGCTATTGGCATTCCACTTCTGTGAGAAGAAAATGAAATTTCTTTACACTGAACAAAACCTATAAAGACTCTCTGAAAATAGTGTTTATGGTATTGTCCCCATGCCTGTATCAAGTCTACAGACTTCGAGTAGTTTGTCACTCGAGAGTCCTGAGTGTTTATGAAAGAAGGTCTTGCTGTGCATTTCAGCAAGAAGAAACAGATTCAAAGTTCAGTGTCAAACCCACTGCAATTAGACCAGTGAAAAACTAAGTTCCTATATATAAAGATGCTGTCTTCCCATCAAGTGTACTGTGTCTCAGAAATGGACACGCAGATAATAGATGTCTGTTAACACACATGTATTTTGTTGCATGGGACCTCAGGGATCAAGAACTTATGATCTTACAGGTAAAGTAAAGACAGGCCGGGAAAAAACTAACCTCTGCAAATTTTCAAGTTGTCCAGAAAAGTCAGGGATGCGAGAAGCCAGGTCCGTTATCTCTTCAGCCAGTGAAGTCAAGCGTTCCTTCACATCCTCTGAAATGTCATCTATAAGGAATGTCAGAGTTATTTCACAATAATTGAGGTCTAACATCTCTATGCAAATAAGTTCCATTCAAGTAACTGCATTTCTACAAGATCTACAGATGAGACAGCCTTTTCCAGTGCTTAAAAATCAAGTACGTGGAATCAAGCCAAGCTTCCATGTACTTCAGCACTGCATCTCTTCCAGTGGCCCGTTACACAGGTTCAGGGAAAAAAAGATACAGAACAGGACCATTACAAAGTGATCCTTGCCCACTATACCTTCCAGCTTCCAGAAAAGGGCTGCTGACGCAGATATGCTGACTAAACCAAAGCCAAAAAATTTGCATCTTATACTAAGGGGAGAGTACTGCCACTTCTGTCTTTGATGGAAAAGTAAAATTCGGTCTACAAAAAAGAAATAAACTTCCTTCCTCTCTTTTTCAACCATGAGCTACATGCAGTACTTAACTTTCCTTATGAAGCACAGGACCAAACAAGACCTTAGCATCATTTTTCTAACCAAATAACGCTAAGCCACTCCAAAAAAAAAAACGTGGGCCCTATTTATACACTTCAAGAAAAGCATTACTTCATAACATTTTTTTTTGGTGGTTTTATTTCTTCTTAAACTAGAGTTTTGTCCCTGCAACAGCAGAATTGAAATTAATTCACTGAAATGTTTCCATAAACAAACCGGAATGACATCAGGAATTCTTACCATCTCTGTATACAGCAGAAACAAACAACATACCAAGACTGCATTCCTACATCACTATGGAAAATAGTTACACAGTATGGTGACCCAAGTCATCCAAGAGCCTTTACAGTCTGGTCTCTCTGGAAGCAATCACTAACCACCAAGAACCCAGATAACCCTGACGCGAAGATACCAAGAAAAAAAACCTGTTGGGAATTAGAATACTCAATTGTACATTGAATAAATTCCTTATGCTTCAATGTATAATTTACCTCTTCTTACACAAAAGAATTTCTGGTCACTGTTTTTCATATTTTTCAGTTTTTCATAAATGATGAAGCCAGCCTGCAAAAGAAAGGAAATAAGTTAGTACTCGGTACTCCACAGATAAACAACATTTTAGAGACTAAACAAAAAACCCCCAAGAATTAACTCAGCAAACCATAGCACAAATACATTGTGAACATCAAAATCTGAGTTGTTGGTCCGTGCCGTACAACGGCCAATGGTCTGCCTTACTGCATTACTCATCACAACCAGGTCAGGTTTTACAGAATGCTTCACAACAGGCAAAGTCCTGATTCAGGGTCCACACTGCAGCAGGTACTCTTATACAGGTCCCAGCACGGTTATCTTACAAAGTTTGCTGCAAAGAGAGCTCCAAGTACCCTGATCCCAGTCTCACCATCTGCTACACCTCATGCAGATTTTATGTAGTGCTCCAAGAGAATATCTATGAACCTACTAAGATAGATTCTGTGTGCTTAATATTTCCCTTGATATGAATAATAATTTCTAACAAAAAAAAAAAGCAGCCTAAAGCCAGGAATGTGCTAATTAGGCTACACATGTTAACCAAACCATCTTAAAGTGGAAACAGAAAGAAACAAGTTACTCCCTTGTGTTTTCCTGTGAGGATCCAAAAGGCAGGCCAGGTGAACAGAGCATAGCAAGACTGGAAAAAGCTGGCTACAGCAGCTGCAGAAAGCACCAAAAATAGAGCTCCTTTCCTTACTGGTTTGCATTTTAACAGGTGCTGAACCCTCCACAGTTTAACAATTAACTAAACTAGAAAATATGCAGTGCTTCCCGAGTCAGGAAACAGAACAGACCACTGTCCCACTTCCCTTCCTCTATCAAAACTCATCACAGAAATAAAAGCCTGAAAGGATTTTATTTTGCTGCCGTAAAGAACAGTTTTCTCCCTGTAAGCAGCCAGCACTCAGCAACATGCCAGTAAATCCCTGCACAGAACTGCAGGAAAACCGTGCTGTTTTCAAAGTGGTGAAAAAGCAGAGACTTCTGCAGAGCTACAAAAATTCATATGCAACTAAATTACTCTTCCTGGTAACCCATGCTGTATTAGCCATGTGAGAAGGATGTATTTCTTCAAAGTTGCTTATCTCACATACTACATTTAGCAGGATTTTGGTTCATATGCAGCTCAAGAAAGGTGACCAAAACTCCCAGTAGAAAACACACCCAGAAGTGCTAACAAGCTACAGCGAATACCTGCAGACAAGGGAACCAAAAAATAATTACCTACTCTTTACTTCCGTAAGAGATTATTGTACTTAAATACACATCAGTCATGTTACACCTATGTGGGGATAATCACGCTGCAAGAATTTAGGCTTACTCCATACAGACAATTCACCTGATTTCTCCATCAAAACTTACTTCCCTGAGGTGCAACTTGAAGTGAATCCAAATGGACAGACACTCCTCAGATATACTTGTTGGTGCCCGTGTTACTTGGCACATTCAAAACACAGCAGAACTTCCAGGAGCTCTGCTTCATGAATAGATTTCACTAAAAAAGGCAAATCTTGCAACACCAGGAAACAGTAAGAGGTGAGGACCTCATGGGAGGCTCAAGGCTGCTGTGGAACGGGGTTTCTTTCTTCCACCTACGTTCAATTTTCTAGAGTGAAACGTTTACCACAATATCCTCTTCAAGTGATCTCAGCAACAAGACAAGTTACCAAGTCAGGTACAAGGAGTACCATCTTCAACAGAGAAGATACTATGAAGCTCTGGATGAACACTGAGGTTTAAAAAATTTAAGACAGACAAGGAATTGGACAACAACCTACTTGGTGGCATTTCCACCTTTAAGCATTCCATAGCCACAGTGGACCTCAGAGCCTTCCTATATTCATTATGTTCCATAGCAGAAAGACACTAAAACCAACAGCATGTTGGAGAAGGAATTAATTGATACGGGTGGAACGGTGATGTCTTCTTGTACATACATAGGCATCTGTGGCTGCATACAATTTTTGCTCCTCGTTGAGCGGAAATTCTTCCCAGTTACTGCAGCGGACAGACTTATCTTTCAAAAGCTGCTTGCCAAAAAGGTGTTTTACCAGACCATTTAGACTCCATATCTCCTTACACTTCAGCTGGGAAAAGAGGAAAAAAAAAAACAGAGAACTTGTTTAAAGGGGAAAGCAATTGGACCCGGCAGAACGTATTCCTTGAAGTGGTAAAGTGTACTTAATCCCTCATTAGAAGCAAACAGCTCTGGGTTAGCCAGAACAAACTAGTTTCTCAAAGCAGTAATTGTTCTCCAGGCCTAATTCCGCTCTCATATTAAAACATAGTTTGGCCATTTGAAATCTGTACTTTCTCTGCTCTGAAACTGTATTGTTAAAGGACATACCTATATCGTCAAGCTGGAAAGATGGCATTAGGGCCAGAGAAGTCCACACAATGTGAGGTGGTACCAAAAAATAGGAAATATCTGCACAATATAGTCTCTGAGTTGATAAAATAAAAGCCATAGACTTAAAAATAGCAACCCCTCTCTCCTTCAGGATTTTTCTAGTATTTGCCTTTCTAATTAGAGAAATTCAATATCCAACACCAGGAATGTATTTAATATAAACACAGGAATATTAAAGTCTGCCTGTAAGCATTTTGTCATCTTTTGCAAGTCTGAAACCAAGCACCAGCAAAAGAGCGCAGTTACAAACCACACTAACCACTATTCAGTGTGCTGGGAAGCAGATCATCAGAAGCCTCTAGAAGTCACCCCACCACACTGCTGTTTCCAATTGCTTTTGTAATCGTATTTGCCAATCACAGTTGCTAAATGCTATTGTCTTAATAGCCAGTGTGGGAAACTTTCCTTCAGACCCCAAGGATCCAGGACTCCCGGGCACAGCCTTCTGCTATTTCAACTTGCAAAACATGCAGAACTGTTGAGCAAACGGCAGCAATGCAGCATTATCAGCTCATCCCCTTAAATTTGGTATAAAAAAAACCCACCTACCAACTGTTCCTTTTAGGTTCCCCTAAGCCCTCCCCCTCACACTGTTACATACAACTCTATTCTTCGCTCTCTCAAGCTTCACTTTCAAGTTTATTTTTGGTTTGTTTTCTCTTTAGCAGAAGACTTTAAAGCTGCTATCAGAGATCACGTTGCTCATCTTCATAACAAATTATCCTGGAGTCAGATGCTGGGATAAAAAAACAAAAAGGAGGCTGGAATTGAGGAAACTCCAAATCTGGAAAAAACAACCCACAAACCACCAGCTCCTTCTGTTGCTTAAGCAAAAAAATTTGATTTGTACAACTTTCAGCCCGCTAGGAACTGAAACTTCAAGGTGGCTTATATGGAGAGCACTGCCCCAAACACTGATGATAGATCACACGCCCTTCTCCCGCACTGTGATTTAATTATGCAGGGTACATAAAGCACAGAGTAGAGAAAGGTGTAAGTAGTATTATTTCTATGCATAAATCTTCACCTTCCACCAGGAAACTACAATTGTTGTTTTTATCCTACCAAACAAAAAAAAGCACAGGAGGAAAGAGAAGTGCATGGAGAGACCGAGTACAGGTAAGGAAAAGACTTGCATATACAAAAAGTCAGAAAACCTTTAAGGGACAGGCTAGAAATAAGAATGGCAAGACGATTTGGAAGGTAATGAACCTTTTGCTGTCTTCCTTAACAAGACAGAGCAGATCTCCCTACATTAAATGATATCTAACCAAAATCCATCTGAACTGAAATTCAGGGTGTGCCAAATGCTACACTACTTCTAAACAACGGGCCATTGGGTGCTGGAAACTGCACCCACGTGAGAGCAGAGGCAACACCAACTCCAGAAACAAAAATACTTCTATGGCTCCAGATCATGCGGCAAACACCTTCACATGGAGGACCTCTTTGCTTCCCTCCCAGCACCAAGCAAGCCGTGGCAGGAGGGCTGACTCCCTTCAAACAGGCATCGGTCCTTCACTGCCTCCACAGCACTTCTTGCATCTTATTGTAAAGGTTCAGCTGCTGCTGGGACAAGAACACCATTGCCAGAAGAACTCTGACTTGATGCAGTCTGGCAATTTCCATCACTAACAAGAAAACACATCTGTAGCTGAACTAAAAAGCCATACCTTGTAAATGCAAAAGGTGAACAGGCCTGAAAGGGGACAAATGTTCATTAAGTACTTGCTCACTGAAAGACAGTACGCAGTTCTGCAGACTTTCTTCAGAGTTCTTTTTAAATTTTTTTTTTTTAAAAGTTACAATATATCTCTGCTTTATTCTACAGAATATGTTTGCTATCAGAATTGAACTCCTGTGAAGACAAGGATGCCTCCTTTTGTACAGCACAATAACAAGATTCCCTCCCACAACAAAAAGGTTTTAAGTTTTACTTTCTCATTAGCAACGTCAGCCAGCTCCACAAAGCTCTTCAGTTTGATCTCAAAGTCACTCATCAGCTTCCATTGATCTCCCTCAATTCCTACGCCAACCTTTTTAATTGTTTCATCTTCGAGCAGTCTTTTGAGTCCCTTGGGAAAACCTAAAATAGATTAAGCCCAAACATCAGAAACTAAATACTGGAAGATGCCAGAAAGTCTAGTGGAGACAACAAAATCCTAACACAAAGGCCATCTGCAAAAACCTGTGCTTCTAGAGGAAAAGCCCCCAAAGTTGCTCTGCTTATATGACTCTTTGGAATGACCAGAAACACCAATT
Organism: Limnodromus scolopaceus; assembly: GCA_028565335.1. Classification (NCBI taxonomy): domain Eukaryota; kingdom Metazoa; phylum Chordata; class Aves; order Charadriiformes; family Scolopacidae; genus Limnodromus; species Limnodromus scolopaceus. The sequence goes on from JAOXNO010000033.1 coordinate 3,429,157, forward strand.
GTTTAGAACATATCATCTGCAGACAAGCAGGAATGAAATATTTGAAATACACAAATTCATTCTGCACCTGAAAACAAATCAAGTAAAAAAGTTAAACAACCTTATTCCATTTGTATTACAGATTGCTAAACCTCACAACAAAAAGACAACCTCTAACCAGAAGAGCTTTTTAAAATTTTAATTCTCAGAATTGGATTCTCGTGAAATCAAATGAAATATTTTACTGTTTTCCACATTTTTCCTTCTCAGTTTTTGCTATTGCACATTCCTGGGAAACAGTTTAAACTGTAAGCATGGGGAATCATCAGGAAAGCAAACTCCGTGGAGGCATACTCAGTGCTAACGTTGGGCTGCTCCAACAATAGCATTTGGAAAACAGAATTTGCCAACCAGATTCTCCACTAAGCCCAGACAAGTGAGACTTGTAAGTAAGAACAAAAATATTCAAGGATGTACACAGATGCTGAGTAGTAGATTTTGATTTATCTCAAACTGATGGCACAATCCTGGATCAAAGGGCATTTTCAAGTTAATGGGGGTGAATAAAAGCATGCAGCTTTCACATCTGTTTTTCTTACAGGAGGGAACAGCCACCGATACTTCATACTTGAACAAAAGCAACGTTTTTTTTTTCTCCCCTCTGTGTTTGCTTCCATTTAAGATTCAGGGGACCTTATTTAAATACATACATTCAGGAACCCACAGCTAGATACCCTGAATTAGTCTCAGCTGTAATCCTAGTATCTACAAATGCGCAGTACCACACAAACGCACAGTCCTTAGTATCTGTCTTGGTTCTGATTTCCAATTTCACCTTTTCACTACTGTAATATGTATTGATACACTTCAACAATCACTTTGCATCACTGATTTTGTTTTACGCACTGATCTCCACACTTTTATGGCTACCACCGAGACACTACACGGATATGTTTGCAACTATAGTCACAATCGGCTGCATTGCGAACTGAAGCTGCAGGTCCAATTCCAAGCATTAGAAAATTACTGTTAAAGCAACCACAAAACTGTAGTAGCCTAGTGCTGTAAGGTGCAAGCAAAGAACAACATTGCCAGAGCACCTCAGCCATAACACAAAATGGAAATTCCCCTGTAGAGGAAATAATTACAGTTGAGCCTGCAACATAAGCTGCTGACTTACTGAACAAGGGATTTTCACCTAATAATATCCCCATGAAAGACAGGAACTTCCCAGTAGAGGACTTTTACTCCATTTCCACCACCTCATTTCTAGAAAAGTGACTGTATGAACTAAAAGGGGCTAAGTTCAAGACTATACAGAGTCCACAATCCAAGAAGCAGGCCATATTTTCTTAGAAGTCTAAGGAAAAAAAAAAGAAATGGAAAATTATCAAGAACCCTCCTGATAAATATGTGTAATTTTTGTCCTTTACACACAATCCAAGAACTCTCCACTCTCTTCCTCCTGCAGAAAGAAGCATAGTTTATTTTGCAACAAAAAATGGTAAGTCTTATCCAACCGGCTAATTCCGCCAACATCTGCCTTTCTGTAGATCAAATGTTTTCTGCAAATTAATCAAAAATTGGCACAAAAAAAAGATTGGTATCTCACTCAGTTCAAAGTCCACCTTCCATTGGCAAGAATAGAAATTTTAGAAAATGATTCAGGAAGAAACACCATCTTCTGCTGTAACACACAGGAACCCACATGCAGCCGTACTCAGCGTCAATACACAAACATCTATGCTCTTAGAATCAAAATCATTTCAGCTCTTTATGACTCCTTTTCCCTTCGCTTCCTTTCCTCAATTCTTTTTCTTTTGTGCACTTGTACCTTTCTGCCTCCTGGATTGAATAGCCTCCAGCAATTAAATTTTCCACCCCATTTGCTATAAATGACAAAGGATTGAACACCAACATTAAAATTATCGCTATTATACCTCAGCATGCACACCCCAGGGAAATCAGAGACATCTCACAGGCACAGTTTCAATCTAACATTCAAACCAAAGGTTATAAAATTGCAGCCTCCTTCCCTCGTTCCTGTTTTCCCTATTTGGAAGCTTTTATTCACATCTGTAACGAATTCAGACTCTGCTGAGCACACCCCCTTCTCTCCCCACAGCTGCATCACACCGGGTATCCAGTATTCTTTCTGAAAACCAATGTCACAAAAGCACAGGTATTAGGAACAAACAGCACGATGGCCATCATTTTTGAGGGTTTTTGTTATTGAAGCCAAATTAAAAAGATAACAGCCTGTTAAATTCAGTTTCGTTGTTTATTTTGGCACTAAACAGAAAGCTCATTATATGAGGAGGGAATTAAATTTTTAAAGCTGAATTAAAATATTCTTTCCCAGACAGAAAAACAATTCTCAAGTAAGAGTCTTTTGCCCTGTTCAGAACCTAAAATGCTGTACGCCAGTGCACAGGGCAAGACTTGGGCTAAGATCTCCTTGAGATACGTAGGCAATACTCAAAGAATAAATCCCTTTACTACAGGTGGGAAAGGGGACCAGGGGGGTGGATTTTTACTATCCAACATAGTGTGAAGTATCAGCTATTGCTTAAGGCTTAAGTTCAAACTTAACCACAAGAAATACAGAGTAACTCATGCCCCAACAAATAAGAAGAAAGGAAGTACAGTGCCTGACATTGAAGAGATGTGAAACAAGTAACACTTCTCCTCAGTTACACATATCTGGATTACAGCTACTTTCGCCATCTTTCCTTTAGTGTAAGATGGTGGCCATTCAATATCAAATCCAACAGCAGCCCCATCTGATAAACTCTGCCTGAAAAGAAATAGATATTCTTCACAATTAATTGTTCTTCTACCAGTATTTAAGATATCAGGCTTAAGTCATCTTACGTAAAGATGATGAAGAGAATCACAGCCAGTGCATCTTTCCTTTCACATGCACAGGACGCAGAAACCATTTTAAAATCAAGACCGTAAGGAGGTGAAATTCCTGCTGGTCCCAAAAGTTACCAGAAACCTCAAGCCTCAGCTGATCTTACTGCATGCAAACTGTAGTACAGAAAACCTCAGGAAATATACAGATATCAGAGGTGATGGAATAGTTTATATTCCCTTGAAAGTTTTTCCTTTATCTGTCCCACTGCACTGAAAGTTTTGTATTTATTTTTTTTTTGCCCCCAGTAACATGAGCTGTGCTATGCAAAAAGGGGGGAGGCGGAAATAATCCCTTTGCACCATGAATTTTCTACCTTTTCTCCAAATGTACAGTCCGCAGTTATGAATTAACATATATGCTTGATTTCTTACAGCTTATACTTCCCCGTGAAGTTCACTGAAGTTCATGGAATTATCCAGACTGTGAAAGGCAAAGAACCTGCATTAGAGCCTTTCCTGCTTAAAGGCACTGCAAAGTTAAGTGATGGCATCTCCCACAAAAAGAACTAAAACTGCATAGCACAAACGAGAGGTGCTTTTAAAACACCACCCGCTGCAGACAAACCAGGGATCTCTCTCGCAGGGATAATTCACCATCAGGAGAAGAGGGTTCAGTTTGTGCTCGCAACCAGTAAGACACATTTGCCATGCGTAACAAGACAGCCAAGACGACCAGATGTTTTCTCTGGCTGAACTGTTCACCTCTGGACACATCAAATGCACGATCAGCCAGGAGAAGCAGACAGAGAGAAGAGCCAAGTCCTTTTCAGAACGGAAAAAGCACTTGAAAAAAGAAAAACAGAATAAGAGCTATTACCTGATATCTTCCGAGAGAAGGGAACAGTCACTGGCTTCATAGCTGTACACAATGGAGCCACAGAATTTTAAGAATGGCAGCCCATCTTCCAAAACACTCCTCTGAATGGTAGACTTCTGTCAAACAACATTTGGAAGAGGCTCAGTTTCCAGCCACATCTAACCTTAACACAGATGCATCAGCAACTGCAACCACTGCATGAGCCTTTAATGCTGTATCCCAGCAAGGCTGGCACCGGTGGCTACGGAAACCTTGCAGCAGAACCCTGCTCCTCACGCAGGGCCGGCATCACTGTCGATTAACAACAGGGTGATGTTCCCCCTCTATAAAACCAATCGGGTTCATGTTCTGATTTCTCTGCTTGACTCCAAGCACTCTGACTGACGTGATGCAGGCTGACTTTTCATCTCAATTTAATTGAGTTGGATTCTTCCCGCCAAAGAGATTCAGTAGCTTTCCAAGAACAAGATTAGGGAAAATATCAATTTTTGACATCATTTTCACCCCTCAGCACTATTTCAAGTGCCATAGCACTTACAAACCTCAAATTGTTTGTCCTTCACAAACTCCACAGATTTAAAACTACGTGCAATATTTAAAAGGACCGATATCCTCCATCAACTGATGATTACTGGTTTACGAATTGAAGCTTTAAGCACACAAAGTCAGGTGAACTGTAACACTCCAGTTAGCGTTCTTCCCCCCTTTCAGAAGCGTTTTTACTTAACGTTATTGACTGATAAACTTACTTGAACTGCAAAACTTCTGATAGCATTGAGCTGCCTGAAAAACCTTTAGGTTGCTTAAACATATACAAGTAAACCATATTTGCAATTAGTTGCATCATAGCTAAGTATCACACAATAACACTCAAAGAACAAAACAATCTTGTCAAAAGAGGCCACAAAAGAGGTTTTAATACAGTTTCAGGAACAATAAGTTCCCTGGAAGAGGGAGATTCTGAAACAAACAAAGATACTGACGATTTTATGCTTGCACAACAAAACATCTCCTCCAGTTAATGAAGGGTGAAAGTTTAATCAAAACCCTTCCTTAAAGAGCTTGTTGAGGCAGGCTGCCACCGTACACAGGCGGTACCACAGCCAATGAAACTCATGTTGGTTTTAACTGACATTTTTTAATATCCATGCTGCTAATTTTTTACTCCCGCTTTATAGAAGGAAAACTGCTGAACTGAGTCTTCCATTTTTCTCTCATTAATTAGTTTTCTAATTGTCAAAGCAGTTTCTGATGTTACAGAGGGGACTTCTAGTGGGAAATTTTAAACTGAGACTGCTCATATATGCAGAAAAAAAAACCATCCAAGGACACATTAACATTCTTGGAACACCAGAAATTTCAACATAATCTTGATGAGCAATTAATTCTTCCGAAAATTCTGAAATAACGAATGCAGAAAGGCAGAGGGCCTTACCAGAACAAACTCCCTTGTCAGACCACAACTTGGGCTCTCAAATTAAACATATGAAAAATCCCCAGTCCTTGCTGGTGTACAGCCCACACTGGGTGAGCAACGCACCAAAAGCTTCCTTATACTTTGGTGCTTTTGCTATCAAGATTCAGGTTGTCAGGAAGAAATTTCAACAAAGGTCATAGCAGCAGCCTTTGGTCCATACATGGTACTTCAATTTAAAAAAAAGAAAAGCTACTTTAACAAGCTAAGCCAACCAGTAGTAACACCAGAGTACCTAAATTTAACTACTGCTTATAGGACAAAACAGCTGTACACACTCACAAATATCAGAGGCATAAGCCTAACTAAACTCACATTGTCCAACACCGTGCTATTATGCAGCCTGCAATAAAGTAAGTTTCCCCCACATGATGACATACCTTTTTATCACCCCAAACTTGGTTTTGTGTAAGCATCCACTGCGGATATTTATTCTGCAGACTAGTAGTTAGCAAATCCATTTTATTCATTTTTCCACATTTCTGTTACTTTTACATCAACAACAACAAAAAAAGAACAAAAAGATAGAACAGTCAGTAGTTTGTATATAGACAAGCTGTTATTATCATCAGGCTAGAACAAGGTTATGGAGTGTCACTACCTTGAACTTAAAATGCTTTATGTATGACAACAGACATTTACAGAGCTGCCTGCATGAGTGGAAGAGCTGTACACGTTATTCTCTTGTTCATGTGTCAGTAAGAAAAACGAGAAAAAAAAACAAAACAGGAAAACCTCTTAAAGTCCTTCCGGGAAAGAAAGTTCAGACTAGTTTTATTGAGATCAGCGACTTGGAACAGAAGAGTACATCTACTGCTCTCTGGTCAACACAGCCCTCGTTAATTAGACAAATTTATCTGGTGTTTACCTGCTGTTATAAGAGCATAGTAACCAGTCACCTAGCTTAAAAGCCGTTAGCTGCCTTTGCTGACAAATGAAGTCAGAAAAACTCAAAACAAGAAGAGACTCACAAAAACGTTGCCCCAAGGCCTGTATGCCCTGCAAGGCACCTCAGGGCTGAGAGACCACAACCAAGATAAGAAAAAAAACAAACACGCAGAATTTTTGGGACAAACTACAGCCAAACAAGACACAGGCTGCTGGGCTCTCTGGTGCAGAATGGATGACGGTTGAGGTTACTTGTGAATTTGCCAGCTCCGGTTTCAAACAAAACCAGCTCACCAAGCAGAGGCAGCCTGTTCCCAGGGTGTCAGGAAGCAGGGTGCATCCCCTGGAACTGGAAAGCACTCCACAGAGAAGTTAGAAGAGATTTAAGTTAGGAAGACACACTATCTGAAACAGCAGGAGATTTTCAGCCCTGACAACTGGGGCTTTCTCTCACAAAAGTGGAGCAGGATTTTCCAGTTGTGAGCAAATGATGACTAGATCAGAGCTGTTTCAGCTTCTTCCAGTGTGATTTAGAAACCCCTCTGGAGACAGAGCAAAACAGTTCACAAAGAAGAATTTTCTCATCCTGTTTCTTCCCACTAGTCCCCAGGTGCTCAATACACTTTTAGAACAAAATTAGGCCAGTACCATCTTTGTAAGATCATACTTTCCAGCTGCACTTCCTCACCAATGAGAAAGTACAAATCCTAGGCAAACTGGGCTGTTATGGTTCTTCAACATTCAAAAACGCTTTTTGATTTTTTTAATTGATTATGTAGGCTAGGCAGAACTTTTCCTTTGGTTATCTGTCCACTCTTACAGTGGCATAACCAACTGCCACCTCAAAACTATTTTTACACTAAAACACTCACAGAATTGCCACTATCAAGATGCCTCAATTAGAGCCAACCTGCTCCTGGGAGCTGCAATTGCTGGAAACAAGGAAAGCAGCAGAGGCTGGAAATGAAGAAAAGACACCCTGCAGTACCAGCTGCCACCCCAAAGCTCTAGCAACACATTTTCCAAAAATCAGCTAAAAGTTCAAGAGAGCCTTTGATAACTACAACATAGGAGCAATCACTGCTCACCACAGCCTCACCCACCTGAGAATCATAGAATAGTTTGGGTAGGAAGAGACTGCTAAAGGCCATATAGTCCAACCCCACCACCACAGCAGGGAAGACACAACACCTTCAACTAGATTGGGTTGCTCAGAGCCCCATCCAACCTGACCTAGAATGTTTCCAGGAATGGGGCATCGACCACCTCTCTGGGCAACCTCTTCCAGTGTCTCACCACCCTCAAAGTAAAGAATTTCTTCCTAATATCTAATCTAAATCTCTTCTCTTTCAGTTTAAAACCGTTACCCCTCATCCTATTGCCACACTCCCTCATAGAGTCCCTCCCCACCTTTCCTGTAGCCCCTTTAGGCATTGGAAGAGGCTATAAGGTCTCTCCGGAGCCTTCTCTTCTGCAGGCTGAACAGCCCACACTCTCTTAGCCTGTCCTCACAGCAGAGCTGCTCCAGCACTCCGAACATCTTCGTGGCCGTTCCTTAACTTTCCCTGCGTTAAGCCAAGAACCCGAACTTGTGAGTGCGAAGCACCGCACAGGCAACAGCCACCCGAGGGCGACGAGACCCGCCCCACGCCAGCGCGACTCCCCGGGGGACAACCAGCAGCAGCCGCAGCAAAGCCTTCCCGCAGCGGCCAAAACGCCGAATTTCCTCAGGGGAAAAGCGGCCGCCTCACCGCCCCTCACCTCCGGGCGGCCACGAAGGGAGCAACCCCCTCGGAGCGGAGGGGAACAGCTTCCCCCCGCCTTCCCCCTCCCGGTACCACAGGGTACTCCCCTCCCGGCGTCAAGGTCGGTGCCCCAACATCCCCACCGTCGCTCCAGCCTCCCGCCGGCCCTCACTGTGCGCCGGGTACGGGGAACAGAGAGGCCTCACGCCCCCTCACGGACTCCTACCCCGGTGTAGGCCCACCGCTGCCTCACCGAGCTCAGCGATAGCGGCGGCTCACACATTCGGCGTCATGGCGCGTCGCATAGTTAATACGTCACACAGGACCCAACTCCGCCCCCTCTCCCCCGGCGCGGGCCCGCCGTCTCCCCCAGCAGCGGCGGCGGGAGGTTACCCGAGGTGACGCGCATGCGCAGTGTCGGCGGCGGCCCGGCGGCCAGGGGGCATTGTGGGTAGTGTAGTCCCGGGACCGGGCGGGCCGCGCACCCTCCGGCGAGGCGGCGGCGCCCACC
>JAOXNO010000033.1:3438691-3482025 GCA_028565335.1 Limnodromus scolopaceus
GCAGTGATGAGGGGCACTGGGGAGGACATGAGGGTCAGGGGGGCAGTACTAGGGGGGCAGGAGGTGAAACTCTGGGGGCACAGGCAGGAGGTGCAGTGATGGCGAGCACTGGGAGGGCAGTGCTGGGGCTCTGGGGGGGGGCCTGGGGAGGTCTGGAGGGCAAGGAGGGCCGCCGGGGCAGGGGGGACAGACAGGGAGGGCACTGGAAGGAGGGCTGCCCGGACTGGGAGGAGGTCTGGAGCCAGAGCAGGAGAGACGAAGAGCACCCGGGATCCTTCTTCTGCGCTGCTGCGTGCGGTGGCAGCGGAGAGGGATGCAGGCGTCTTTGTAGGGAGAGCAGCGCCGAGCAGAGATGCTGCCGAGGAGCCGAGCAGGCCCCTGATGCTGATGTTGTCATCTGTGTCTCTGTTATGTATTATTTCCAGCTGATTGGTAAAGATGGAAAGAGGGAGAGGAGGAGGAGGAGGAGGAGGAAGGAACCTGGGAGGCTCTGGCCTGCAGAGAAGCATTTATTCCCAGTCCCAGCAGCAGTACCATTACCCGGCCTCCTCCCAGGGCGGCTGCATGGAGATCCAGGAGCTGGCGTCCAAGAGGGTGGACATCCAGAAAAAGCGATTTTATCTGGATGTGAAGCAGAGCTCCCGAGGCCGCTTCCTGAAAATCGCCGAGGTCTGGATAGGAAGAGGCAGGCAGGACAATATCAGGAAAAGCAAGCTGACCCTCTCCTTGTCCGTGGCCGCCGAGCTGAAGGACTGCCTGGGGGACTTCATCGAGCACTATGCCCACCTGGGCCTGAAAGGCAGCCACGGTCACCGGCACGAGCACAGCAATGACAAAGAGCAGCATCCCCAGAGGCGACAGCAGCACCCGCCACCTTCGCCTCCGGGGTCTGTTGGCTCCGAAGAGCACCCTCACAGTGTCCTCAAAACAGAGTACATCGAGAGGGACAACAGAAAGTATTACCTGGACCTGAAGGAGAATCAGCGAGGGCGCTTCTTGCGGATTAGACAAACCATGAGTAGGGGGCCTGGCATGATGGGTTATTTTGGCCACAGCTTGGGACAGGAGCAGACGATCGTCCTTCCAGCGCAAGGGATGATTGAGTTCAGGGATGCTTTGGTCCAGTTGATTGAAGAATACGGTGAGGGAGATATAGAGGATCGGCGGGGGGGAGGCGATGAGCCCCCGGAACTCCCCGAGGGCACCTCCTTCCGAGTGGACAACAAGCGCTTCTACTTTGACGTGGGATCCAACAGGTATGGCATTTTCCTGAAGGTAAGTGAGGTGAGGCCACCCTACCGTAACACCATCACAGTTCCATACAAAGCATGGACACGGTTTGGGGAAAATTTTGTCAAGTACGAAGAAGAGATGAGGAGAATTTACAACAGCCATAAAGAAAAAAGGATGGATGCCAGAGGGGACAGTGGTGAAGAGCAAGAGGGTCTCGAATAGAGTGCATTGGACTGGCCGTCTGGCAAAATAAAACAAAACAAGTAGAAATTGGTGAGAGGGACTGACCTATAGTAATTTCAAGTCGCCCCATTTTTTTGTAAAGTCCTTTTCTGGTAGTTCTTGCTAACTCCAGTCCGTAATGTTATAGGAGTCTGGTTATCACGTTGAATTACACCCCAAACATCTCCGTATGTCTTAGGAAAGTACCAACCTCCCGAGTCTCTATGAGTCAGCTGCTTCGAGTGTTGAAGACTATGGAAGTACGCATATCAGCACAAAAAAAATCCGGTACTCTGACCTTTAAATAGTCTAGATAAGGCTTGTGTTGCACTTCAACGTGATACAAAAAAAAACCACAACCCCAAACCTTATGCTGAAACGTATCGGTTTCTGCTTATGACGGGTTTTCTGGGACTGAATTCTGCCTGTACTCAGTCAAAAGGCTGAGCAGCGTAGCCGTGGGGCGTTTACAACAAAAATCAACTTCATGTGAATTGCTGGTTTGTTTATGAGGAGAGGTAGAGGTTTTAAAATTGGCGTCTGCTGGTTATTGAGTGTGAAACTATATTCTGTGTGGGTAAAACCTTGATAACTGGTCAGACCTTGATAACGTGCTAGTGAAGAGCGGAAGATTTGTTATTCGTTTCGTAGTTTTGTGCTGACTGAATAACCCCCGTATCCCAGGATAGCGAAGCTCTACTTGAGTGCTAAGCCTTCAGAATTAATGTCAATGAATAATAACCCACTCCTCATCTACGTGTTCTGCCCATGCGAGGCTGGTGATTTTTTTATTTTTAATGCATTTGTCCAAAAGTTCAAAAGGTATTTTTGTATTTGGAGTGTTATGGGTTGCAGGAGGCCGCTGTGGAGCGGATATTCAGAGGTGGAGGGACCGCTGCAACTGAGGCTCCCAGTTTCTCTCCCAAACATAAGATTAATCCAGTCGTGATGTGTGAGGAAAACACCCGGGCGATTTTCTCCTCCTGCTGCGAGAAAGACCTTTGGGGGGTTTGGTGCACTATTAGATTCGTATAAAAAGGCCTCTCTCTCATACTTAACCCGTAGTGCATTTTGGAAGCCGTGGTTAACGCCACTTTGGGTTTTCTGTCATGTTGATTTTACAGGTGGTGGTGTTAGGAGACGATATCCGTGCCCTCAAATCCCCCTCTTCCCACCCGCTCAGAGCTGGGGCTGTCGTCAAGCAGTTTGATTCCTGATCGTGCACCACCAGGTTTCAGGGTTGTCCTGCTAAAGTCTCTGTAACATCAGTTTTACATCTCACGATATAAACTCTCTGCCTGGAGGGAGAATGTGTACAATTACTTGTTTAGGAGGTTGATGAAAGATTTTGAAAATTCTTTCTTGTTTATTAAAACATGAATACTTTTAATGGAAGGGGCTTTTTCCAGACCTTGGACGACCAGCTCCTTCCCCTCTGAGACCAGTGGGTACTTCCAATAACATGTTGCCCACCTGTAAGATATTGTTAAAGTCGACATTACTGTGTCTAATCAGATATTTATAATCGTTTGGATCTTTTTTTTTTGCAGAGTGGCCTAGTGTGCACGTGGACCAGCTATTTTTCCATGCAACCATTACTTGTTTGGGTTTTTTTTAATCTGTTGAGAAACATATTTATCTCTAACCAGACTGTTCGTCACTCTTAGTCTGGACCCACCTGCACGCTGCATGGCCACGCTCAGTCCAAATGCTATTACCTGTTAATATCATTAATCATAACAAGAAAAGTTGGGGAGGCAGGGGTGGGAACCAAGAGGATAATCTGGACTTTAGTTTGGGTACTAAAACTGGTCAATCTGTTTTAACTTTAAAAAAAAAAAAATAAAAAAAATAAAAGCTTGCACCAAAGTCACCAAAGAACCTTTAGGAAAATGTTACGATTGTGACAAGAAGTAAGAAAATTAATTTCACTGTTTTAGGTGATTCCCCCTGTAGGTAAAACCACACATACACAGCAACCAAGCCTTTGGCTTAGTGTCAAAAAATCCCATCCACTTCTGCGTAGGTCACTCTTTCAGGTACTCTTTCAACTCTTGGAGAGACGTTCTCGCTCCACCACTCAAACAGCTAGTGGACTGCGATGAATCAGCTGGAGGTCAAACGGGGTACTGGTTCATCATCGCTCTTAGGGCTTTGGTCCCAATGGTTTTAACAGGTCAATTAAAAAAAACCAAACCACAAGACCAACATTATAATAACTCTACATCCTATTATTGTTGAGAAACCAGAATTTAGTGAATGAGGCATATGTTAGCGTATCGCTGACTGCTGCTGCCCGTCATAGTGCCTGGAGTAAAAAATTAACTTGTATTCCAACAAACTGGAGCTATGAATGTACAAACTTTTTACGCTCTCCTTCCCCTTCCTGTTTCTACGTGGTGTTCCTCCCCTACCAGCCTGACATCTCCCCATCCCAGCCTACCTTTGCCTCGAGGGATCGTAAAAGCTCCTACGTTGGAATTAGCCGCGTGTGTTGTATGTGATCATGCCTTCCCTGTGTTCCTGTAGTGTTGGTGAGGAAAATACTTGCAATGGGCAAAACAATTGGAAAGGGATATTTTCTTCACCATTTTAAAAGAAAAAAAAAGGATGCAAAATGGCTTTCCTTATTGCTGCCCATGTTTTTTAAATGCCCCTTTATCTTTGTTTTTAATGAATTGGCCTTCCTATGGCATTAGTTTGTTGTAAATATCACGCAGGAATTGAGTGTCTGCTGGCTACCGGGTCAGGCTCGGTATCCCGTAGGACCCACTAATGCATTTACTCCCCCGGCACGGGATGCACCTTAGTATCCAAAACTGGATCGCGATCTTCACGTTCATAGCCGATCACGCGTGGGTAAACCACTAGCCGTGGGTTTCCACTGCAATGGAAAGCACCGATGTTTGCAGATGTTGTTGTTGGAGGGTAATGCGGACTCACTGGAAACGTAGCAATGCAAGACTTGAACGGTGAGATTTGGAAACGGGTTCCTTGTTATTTTTGGCAGCGCGTTTTCAGCTTCTGAGAGCGGCGATAACGCGGGCTGCTTGCACCCGGCGAGATGCTCGGGAATGCCGAATCCCTAATGCGTTTTAAATGTTCGTTCCCAATGCCCTGAAACTGCCATGTCCCTTAAACTTGAGAAAACACAAGCTTATTTGCACTAGAAAGAACGGCCAAAAACAATCCTTAGGAGGACAGGGTGAAGAGCACCAGTCTGAACCTCTTTTTCTCATGAGAGAATTTCCTATTCAAGCCCTCACCTCTGTTTCAAAATTGTATGGTCCCGGCAGAAAGTCTGTCAGTTCAATAATTAAATTGTAATGCACTTTATATTGTGTAAATAATACTAGGAGCACATTTCTGCTCCCGCTCTGGTAAGGGGATGCTTCGGTAATGTAGTCTAATGCTGAAAGAAGCCGTCTCCTGCATGCACGTGTCTGTTAGAGACCTATCGTACTTGCTTGGTCCAGCTCCGCTCATATGTTAGAGGAGGACAGGCGCTACATTGAGGATCTTCTCAAACCACCAAGAGTGGGATGATTATTTTTTTTTTTCTTTAAAGTTGCGATTTGCAGAGCTGCTGAGCATCCTCAGCTCCTCCGTTGCTGTGGCTCCTTGCCCCTTCTGCAAATCCGGCCCCTGATGTTGCTGCTGAGGCTTAAACCCAAGCTTTTTTCAACAAAGCCGAGTCCAGCAGCTCCCTCGCACCTTCCCCGCTGTGGGGACAGGAGCTGGGGCGATCCCTAAAAACCTTATCCCAGGTGCAGGAGGCTGCGGGGGCTTCCCCTGCCTTGCAGCTGGGGGGTTTGTGTTGAGTCCAGCCCATCAAGCCCCCTTTCTCGGTAAAGTATGGAGGTAGGGACATGCTAACGAAGGGTTCAGGAAGTGTTTTGTGCTGGTGCAGCGAGGGTGACCCTCCGGGGGGGATGGCAAAACCCACCATCGTGGGTTCGTCGTGTCGAGTGTGGATGATGGACTTTACCCAGCAAGAAGCTGCAGCAGTTATTGGTAATCTACTTGTCGTCTTAAGTGTTTCTTATCTGTATCCGATATATACAAAATTCATATTCACATATAGGCATTAATATATTTATGTGAGTATATTGTAGCCTGTAGTAGTTCATAGCAAAATAATCTTATTTATCTGACGTACGCAGTCTAAAGAGGGGGCAGTTTTCTCCTTCTACTGGTCTGGATAAACACATTATTTCACCAAGAGCTGGTTGCGTGCTTTTCGTCATGGCCCTTGGAAGATTTCTGCTTTTAAGTGCTCTCATCCCTTAGGTTTTTGGCAAGCCACAAGGGAAAACGGAGTCAAAAGAAGGCAAAACTCTTCCTTGGAGGCGTTGCTGGGGTGAGGTGAGAGCTGTAAGGAAGAGGCAGCTGCAGGTACTGCTGGTCACATCGTATTTCAGTGCCATTTTACAACCCCTGGCTCTGCAAATCTGTACTGCCATGTTCATAAAATCCCTAGTAGAAGTATTAAAACCCCATCCTTTATTAAAAAAAAAAGCAAACAATTACGAAAATCAATGTCAGCACACTTTTTTTTCTGTGTAAGCTGTGTAGTCTAATGATTGCATCATTTTTTTTCCCTATGGCCTATTGACATGGCCTAAACCCACAGGGAAGGGAGTTGATAGTGATTAGAAAGCCTACTGCTCATTTTACTTGCAGCCCTTTTATCCAAGCATAGTAATTTTTATAGCAGAAAAAAGGTTATTGTGTATTTTTATTGGGCAGATTTTGCACCAGGTCAAAAATTAATTAATAAGCAGTTTTAGTTCCATGGCATTCCTACTTTTGCTGTACATACAGTATATATATACAATTTATAAAATAATTCTTAAAGAAAAGTACACCTTCCATTTAATTTTCTATGCTGCTTCCTCCAAAATTAAAATGCCCTTTATTTTTAGTTACTTAATGTGTTGTGATGTCTAAAGTTCACCTTTCGCTTCCTACCCCTCCATTCCTTTCAAGTAAAAGTTGTCTTCGAAATAGTTTATCCAAGTAAGAGTGGAAATAAAGGCTACATTGACATTATCATAAGCTGTATCATAAGGCGGCATTGATCCCGCCAGCAAGAGTGCTGGCATTGGGCAGCAAAGCTTGTCCAGCGTCTCCCAGATTTCCTGGGAGAGCGTGATCCGTCCCCGTAGGCGCCCAGCTTGCTGGGACCACGACCTTGTCCCCTTGGATGGGTGTGTTGGCGGTGGCATGAGGTGGCAGTGGGTTTAAGCTACCCTCCTCATACCTGCAGAGGATACCCAATACACACGGTTTTTCCCGGCTGTGGGGCATGCTCCCCGTTGGGCAGTGGGTGTATCATCTGTACATTGTTAATGCTAGCGTGGTGATGTCTTCTCTTGACTCCTTTGTCCTTTCACTTCCGTCTGGAGTCATTAAAATTTCATTGCCTAGATGCAAAAACAAGCAAATTTGAGCATCTGGAGGGAAAAGATTCAGCTGTTAGGCTTTTTTCTTCTGGGTAGAAGCGAAACCTGTGTGGGACTGTGGTTCCTGTGAAGGGTCTCCGTTGCCCTCTGTGTGCTACACGCTTGCAGTTCGTTATCGCTTAGCCCGTCCGTGCTGCCACATCACAGCTGTGGACGTTTTGGTGTGATCTCGTCTTGCCTAAATATGGCTGAATTCTGTCATGACCACAGGAAAAAAGCCCCGGCCAGAGGACAAGGTGCTTCTGGACTCGGGTGTTTTGGAAAAAGCTAAAGCCAGATCTTTCGCTGCTCTGTTTCTCCAAAATCTGCAGGAGCTTTCATGGGCTGATACCAGTTTTTCTTCCTAATATTTTTGTTGCACCTGCGTTCAGTTCCCCACCTGTACCTCCATAAAAGCAACAGTATTTTAAAGCGTTGAGGTAAAATAAAATATCAGGAACTTCTGATAGATGACATGGATTAAAAACTGGTTTTCCAGAAATGTCAAAGCATAAATTGAGGTTTTAGAAGGTGGACGTTGTTTTGGCATTTCTGTGATGGATGTAATTAGATCATTCCTTCCGCATGCCGAGGCATCATGTGAAACATGAACCAGCAGCCTTGGGGCTCTCTTATGTACATTAACTTGTAGAAAGGTGTACGTTGAATGTACCTTCTGGCCTTTTCATGCTTGTTGGACGTGTTTTGTGTTTGTACTGTAATCAGAGGTACTGGCCCAGCCTCGAGGTGTCTGGCCACCACCCCGATAAAACCATCATTTACGATTTGCTAATTCACGTTCCTAGTTGATAGGCTACCTCGAAACGCTTGGAGTGGCACATGGAAATTGCTAGCTGTGTACAGAGTAGCCACTGTAAATAAAAAAAAGACATACTCCATCTTTTAGGTGTTTCAGACCCATCCTACCTACTAGGATTCCACAGGGAAGGATAACAGCTCCTGCCTTGGAGTTGTTGGCTGGAAACACAGCTGGTCAGATGGGTTTCTTAACCGCAGGGGGATGAAATCCATCCCACAGGCAGAAGTTTGCGTCTAGCTGTTTCTTCATCTTGATCATTTGCCATGCAGAGATTAATTGGAGGAACAGATCACCCTTAGTGTCGGTTGCTGGAAGACAGCTAAAGCTGTCTAAGCACAGTGCTGATATAACATCTGTGAATTTATATATGTGAACCACAAATTAACATAGAGAAACGGGACAGAGGAATATTAAATATATATATGCATATACATATTAAAAATATATATTTTTTTCCTGTTTCCAGTAGGTCCTTCCCTTTTGAGACCTTAAAATGTTAGCTGTCGTCTTTTCTGTTTTCCGTATCAGAGATGTTCAACGTGCAATACCAGCAGGGAGATAGATTTCACGAGCAATATCAACGTACTATACTATTAACGCGAAGTCTTTACACTACAAATCGTGTGCAATAGAATCCGCATTTCAAAACAGCAGAGAGTATGTGGGATAGAAGACACGGGTTAACCTCAGGCTCTTACAAGTATTCCCATCTGGCCGTTGTTCTGAGCACATGTTGTTGGCACGATGCGGAGGGAGAGGGGGAGGAAGAGCAGAGAGAAGCGCTTCCCACCGAGGCAGAGGAGGGGGCGGCGGGAAGCGAGGAGAGGATTCGTGCTCCAGGGAATGGCAGAGCATGATGATGGTTTTGTCGGCGGTAGGAGGAATAGGTGGCACCGTCAGGGCTGTAGCCCCGCAGAGCCGGGGAAGGAGGCAGAGCCTGGATCCTAACGCTCCTCTCGGGGATCTCTTTGGCTGGCTTTCCTTCCTCTTTGGGGCATGTCTGTCCGGCAGCAACATGCTCTGGAAGTGTCGAGTCTTGCCGACAAATGCACTGGGGCCAAAGGGGTCCGACGGATGGAGTTATGGCTTTTGCGGCTTGCTTTTTAAGACTCAAGCGGCTTGGTTGTTCCCAGGAACATGCAAGTGTTGGTAAGCGTTGTAAGGGTTGCTCATGCCATCCCAATTTATGGATGCTCGTGTGTGCTTTTCACTGGAGCCTTGCCTCCTGCTCCAGGAGCGAGCTGGGGCTGTGTGCCGGAGGGTTACGTTATCAATGAGGCAGCTGCTCTTTTCCGTTGCAGAAGAAAGGTGTTGGTGAAGAATGGAGGGGATCGGAGGGAAATAAAGCGGCTTTCAAGAAACAAACTTCGTGCCTGTCTTTGCAAAGGGGTTTGCATAATTTTTAACAATACTCTGCAGATGGTCACTGCTTGTATCGCCTTTGTTTTCCTGGGCGCTGACGTTGGTTCTCTGAGGTCTGATATACAGAAGCGGTCAGTGTTACCAGCTGTAACTTTGAAGGAGTGAAGAGCTGTAATAATTGTGAGGACTCTGGAAAAGGCGTCAGTATCTCAAACTGGGCCTTGCTGGTAATAGAGACTGGATCACTTTGGCTTTATTCTGCCTGTGCCTATGTTCCCCACCCATAAAACAGGGTGAGTGATACCTCCCTACCTCAAAGGGGTGTGATACAGATGAGTTCATTTGGCGCTAGAGTTTTTGTGATGATCTGATACTGATCAACACTGATGGTCTTTGAAAGCAAAACAAGAAGAAATTAGGTGTGAAACATACTGAGTAGAAACGTATGCGGTGTTTGGAAGGTATGCGTAGGTAAGGCTTGGATTGTATACAGAAGGATGAATAAAAAAGAAACCTATATGCTAGAGGAGGAGGGAAAGTTGTAAGAGGTTGTGTAATTAAGCTCTCTATGCATATGTCCAAAGGAGTCAGAATTAAGGTTACTCGGATAATCCTTAGTTCTGGCACTTCCTGACCTTCGCTTGCTCAGTTTTCCAACTTTTTTTGCTCTGCTGTTTCATGTGAAGGTGTATCGGTGCTCAATACTGAGCTCAATAACACCGAGTTGTTCAATGGATTTGAAGTTTCAATCCTGAGTGGAGTCTCACAAGAACTCCTCCACCTCCAGCTTCCCTTCCAGGAAGTAGGAAAGACCAAAGAAGTCTAAGAATGAGGAGGATTAGAGAACGTTGTACAAGCAGAACATCAGATGTGGTCCCCCATTTAGAGGTGGGACCAGCTAAACCCAGCCCGTTCCTCACACTGGTTTTCAGCTGGGCTGGCACTCAGTGGTCTGCAGAAGTTACCAAGGAGTAACCTACCTGACTCTAAACTTAAATTTGCAAGTATGAGGGCGCCTCTAATGGCACGTTTCAGCGTCCACAGAGCCAAAGGCATCTATATTTTTCCCAAGTTGAAGAACCTGCAAAAAATCTGCTCTTTTAAATCTCCAGTGATGAATATGCTCAGCATCACCCTGCTTACTCTCAGATACTTCTCCTGCTGTCCAGCCCGTGCATCCCTTGCTTCCATCTAATTCTATTGTTTTTTGCCCTACAGGCCATGCTCTCAAGAGGAGATAGGGAAACAGTTTGTTCCCTTCCTTGCTGCAGCTCTTTTACATAATTAAAGACTGTTGTCGGGTCTCTTGTGCATCCTTTTCTAAGCAAATTCAAAGCCTTCCACCAAGGGTAATTTTTAGCCCTCTTCATGTTCTTGTTGCTTTCCGATGAGTGAGTCTTTTTCTTGAATCCAGAATTACAGAATTCAAAATCAGGAGAGGTATTTTCACTGCGATCCTACCAGCTTCAAGTGGAAGGATTGCAAATAATTCAAGATTTTGTACACCCAGTCCACTGTTTTTTTTGTAACAGCATACTTGCTGCTTCCACACCAGTCTATAACTCTGCATCATCCTTGGACCTCTTTGATAGAGCCACTGTCATTTCTGACTCTCTGTCTGTACTGTAGTTCTTGCCCTTCTTGAATAGTTTTTAAAAATCCAGACTATTTTAATACTAGAGCACATATTTTCCACAAAGCTCTGCAATAGAGATCTTTTCTGTATGTGGCGGGGCAGCAGAACACCATCTATCATTCATGCCCCTGCTTATTTCTGAAGAGGACATAGAAAAAATAGCCCATTGGCAGGCATTCTCCTAAATATTAAATACCCTCCTAAATACTAAATATTACTACACTCTCCCCATCATGACGATAGAAGCAGCAGCTCTAGCACTAACAAGATACGTATTTAAACACAGATGTAAAAATGCATCTAGTGTCAACATGAGCTCCCTGAGCCAGTTTGTTTGGAAATACAGGCTTTCCTGTGTGTTCCCAAATCTCCAAGGATTCTTCCAGAAAAGTGTATTTTCATCATGCAATAATGTGAATAGTCACCAAAATATTTACATGAACTTTGCTAGCTTTAACTGTGTTTTTGTCTGGATTGGCCCTCCCCTGTGCTCATTCTGTCTCTCCTGTTTCCTCTCCTGCCATCGTCATTTGTGCTTGTGCTCCATCTTTCCCTCCTCTGACATCTATGGGCTTTCTGATGTTCTGCAGCATTAGTTCAGCATTGCTGTTACTCCTCCCTTACAAATTGGGATCTCAAAGCAAAACTGGCCAGCACTTGAATTTCAGTTTTCCGTGATGTTTCTGCAGTAAAACACTTCATAGAGGAAGAGCTCATTCTGCTTTGACCACAGTCAAAGCATCGGGTCATTATTGGGACCTGGGAAAAAAAATCCCCAAGTGAGCAAGACATTCAGCGTTGGCATTCAGTCCCAGATGGCTCTGTCTTCCATGGAGATGTCCCTCCTTCGTCCAGATAAGTTTTAAGCCCCTCTGTTGATTTCCTGGGTGGGAAGGGTACAGGTTATGCAGCCCAGAAAGCCTTTCAAGCTACCTTGTCTTAATGTGGTTGTGTCGCCATCTCCTTCCCGGCTGCGCTGCAAGCAGTGCCCACCCAGCCAGCCCAGAGAACTGCCTGAAGAACCCTGGTTTTGTGGGTTTTTTCCCAACTCCCAGAAGCTTCAGCTGCACTGAAAGTTAATTGGATTTTCCTTAGTAACAGTTTTATTGCAAAGAGATCTGACAGTTTTGTGTAGGTATAAGTAGGGAGAGGTTCTTCCTGTTCCATGCAGGCTCTCACACTGCTCTATAATCACTCAACACATATATCCGACTGCCTTCCAGAAGTGCATTTAAGCGTATGACTAACATCTGTCAAGTGGCGGTTGCTCTTTCTTCCCTCCTCTTCTTAAGGGAGAGGCTGAATGTGCCAATGCAGTCCTGGTATTTTTAACAGAAATTAATTATCCCTGCTGTTCTGCCTTGACGCTGTAAAGGGTGAGCTGGAGCATGTCATGCTGGCAGCCCCGGACCCCGATGGCTTCACAGCACGGGAGCAAAGCAGACGGCTCGTGGGGGGACAAACTCTGGCGTTCGCATGGCTCCCACCGCTTCCCTCAGTAACTGGTGCTGAACAGGAGCTGGTTTGTCTCTGGAGTCTCCCCTTCGACCATTGCTGCTGTGCAAGTTGTCATTTTTGCTTTGAGCTTAGCGTGGAGGAGTTCGCTGTGCTGCTGCGTGGTTGGGAATTAACCTGGTGTAATAAGCCCATCTCTCCTCCAGGAAGCTCACGGGGGGGAGTCTAAGGCCACAGACAGCAGGTAGGTTCAGGCAGAGGAGAGGTGACGGAGAGGTGACTCTGGCTTAAATGAAACTCAGTCTGCAGTCAACAGATGTGTTTCTGTTTGGGATGCATTCACGATAGCTGCTTTTTCTCTTCTTCCAGATTTTTGAATGCTCCCAAGATCTTTATAGCGCAGGTCAGAACGGGTATTTGCAGAAGAACAAGCTGTCTCCAAGGATAGTCTCTTTGCCAAGGCACCAATAAACTCTGAAAATAGCTTGAAAACTGTAGCAGTGTGCTGGTGCCACTTTTAAAAAGAGTTTTCCCCAGCTAGGTGTTACGGTGGGGTTGAGCAGAGGCCGTTGACAACCAAGAACAGAGGGCAAGGCTTTTGGTCAGTTCTTTACAGTAGTATTTATCCTAGATCCTATAACTCAGTTAATGCATGCATATTGAATGCATAAATAAGCAAACACTTTTCTTCTCTTTTCTTTTCTTTTTTTTTTTTTTCTTCCCTTTCATGACAAGTACAGGGTTATACTAGCATACCCGTGTCTAGTAGTTAGTCCTCCAGTCCAGGAGGGATTTTGGGGCAGACTGCTGTGTTTCTCTGAGCTCCAGTGCTTTTGCAGATTCACAACAGTAAATACCAGGGGAAGAACTAAACCCTAAAACTTTGTCTGACTAAACCATCTATGCATTTCTAGCTTCTAAAAGCTCTCTGGCAAGGGGATTTTGTCAGCTGGTGTCAATTTAACATGTTCATCTCCTGTTCCACCCCTAATCATCAAAAATTATTTAACTTTCAAGTCCTTTAAAGCTGTAGTGTGTTTTCTGTTCATATGATCACTTTCCTTTCTCTCTGAGATATAAAAAGTTCTGTTGGCCCTTCCCAAAGGTTGTGTGCACATCACTGTAGTTATTGGTGAAGTTTTTTTAATTTAAGTGTTTTTAATGATCCCCCCATCCTGGTAAAATTAGGGAAAGGGGTTTTTGGCTCAAATGCTTACTTATACAGCTGAGACTAGGCACCATGTTTCACAAAGTGAACCAAACCTTGTGCCTCTTATCTCAGAGCATATCCTTTAAACTGGCATTTTATTTCTTGCTCCATCTGGTTGCAAAACATCAAGGTCACTAAAGCAGCATGGGTGACAACCCCTGTGGATGTTTATATGGCTCAACGTATAGGGACATTTTCCTCTTGCTTTGCTCGCAGGGCCCAGTCTTGGTTGTGTGGTTCTTTTTCCCAGTTTGACCATTAAGAATATTTATCAGTCTGGTTCACATCTCATGGGCAACATGGCTCGAGAGCCCCAAATCGGGTTTTTCCTCGGAAGTTCAGCACCTTTTTTAAGCCCTTGCTTATGAACCTCTCTGGAAATGTGCAAAGTCCAAATGTGCCTTGGTTCCTTCCATCCCCTTACGTTTGCTAACTGCTGCAGCCGATGCAGGACAAAAAGACACGTAGCTGGTTATATTTTTCCCAGGCAGTCATTTTCCTCTGTGTCTACTTTGATATGCTTTGTCCTTAGCCATCCCAGGGACCAAAGGCATCCTGTTCTGCAGCTGTCATCTGCTCCTGCAGCCATTGCATGGATGGTGGGGCTTTGGGAGATGTTAACTCTAGGTCGAGGCAGGTTCCTGTGGGGCTTGGGGTGATGCTGCCGCAAAGGAGTAGTTTATTTAACCACCCAGCCATTCATTCCCTCTGTGATTGTCCTCATGTCGAGTAGGGTTGCAGGAACCAGTTACCCGGGGCAGATTTGATCATGTGCTTATCGTAGGCTAGCTGCTTCCTCCGAGCAGCCAGCGTGCAACATCTCGCTTGTAGACAGCGTGTGACAGCTTCCCCAGGGATGAGCCTTGCTGCGTCTGCTACAAGTATTGCTCTGAGCTGAGACTCTTGTTTCTCGCCACAACTCGATGCCATGCCTGGATCCTTTGTTACGTGTAACCTTGATTTTGTTTCTGTGAACGCAGAAGTAGGCTGCGGTCTGGAAGTGCACGTCTTGAGCTGAATGTTGCCAGGATTTCATCCTCCCTAGGACATTTAAATTGGTTGCAGAATAATTAGAGTAGCTTTTTTTTTTTTTTTCATGCGTAACAGCGAGGCCCTTCCACATCAGTTTGGGAATCAACCCAAGGGTTTGATGTGGGTTAGAAAATTCAGGTACATGGGATGAGCATACCCACAGCAAAGCAGGCATGAAGATGTTGAGATAAGAGCTGTGCCTCTGCTCTCTTCTCTTTTACAATCCTGCGCTGGCTCCTGTTGCTGCAGTGGATGACAATGCTGGGAACCACCAGGACCAGGGACCATCAGAGCCTGCACATGGGACCTGAGTCAGATTGGCACAGAGACCTGAGCTAGGCAAGCTACCACCGCCCACACATATTGTATATCACAATATAACTACAAAGGGAAGGCGTAAACAGCTTTATCCTGGATACCGCAGGAGCCCAACTATTTTAGCCTTCTTTTTCTGCCTCATGGGACTTTTAACTCTTGCCTTGTGCTCAAGTAAGGCAGCCACTGTGGAGAGCATAAGGACATTTCTATCCTGGGATCGGCGTGTGCCAGCAGGCAGCCTGCACGTAAGCTAGTGCTGCAGCCCGGCCCCTGCGCTTGGTAACAGCATTTTCTGCTTACGCCAGCACAGTCATCCCTCAGCGCTGTCGGGGGTGACCCTTGGAGTTAACAAGTGATAAGTTCCTTCTAGCTATCTTATTAAATAAAAAGAAGAAAAAAAAAGAAGAAGAGGGAGGTGCTGGAGTCACCTGATGAACATTTTCATAGATGCTGCTAGCTTTTAACTGTGGGTTATCTTGGTAAAGGCATATTACAGAGCCTTTTCTTTTAAAAACAGCTTAAAACTGTCAGTTTATTTGGCAGTGCATGTTTTGTGCTGATCTGTGTGCATCCCCAAGAAAACCCACAATCCAGAGCTTAAGGCAGAGGTGGTGCCTACGTACTCCTCCCTGCAGCTGCAAACTGCAGTTTAACCTCTTGCTTTTCTCACCTCTTTTCCACTCTGAGTCACCCTCTACAGTAGGGATAACCTTCTTAACCATGCTTATCCCTTTTTAGACAACCCACAGCTTCACAAGGGTTCAACAGCAGCCCACAGTTTCTGAAATCTTCTTGCCATTTCCAAGATGATCCAAGAATGGGAAGGGACTGCAACTCCAAACCTGGCGAAGGTGTAGTTGCATTTGCTGGCTAACCTGTAAAGGAGAAGATGTGCCCCCCAAAGCATTTCTGCAAGCCCTCCGAAAGAGGAACAGAAAGTTAGAGGAACAAGCTCTTGAGACATGATCCAAGAGGTAAGAGTGAAGACTGAGCCACGGCTTGGACTTTTCAGCCTGTTTTGGAGAGCACAGTGGCTCT
This sequence comes from Limnodromus scolopaceus, assembly GCA_028565335.1. Taxonomy (NCBI): domain Eukaryota; kingdom Metazoa; phylum Chordata; class Aves; order Charadriiformes; family Scolopacidae; genus Limnodromus; species Limnodromus scolopaceus. The sequence continues at coordinate 3,454,462 of JAOXNO010000033.1, forward strand.
CTGGAGCAGACTGGTCTACCACCCCCGTTGTTTGTCTCCAAATCTCCTCCCAAGACAGGCTCTGAAGGACCTTCCTGCAGAGAGATGTAGCCTTCTTAGCTCCTCTGTGCCTCAGGAAGAGATACAGAAAGCACCAGCTGGAAGATCCTCTTAACTTCCTCACCTTCTTGGGCTCTCCACAAAGTGAAATTCATCCTCCTCCTCTGTACTGCAGCCCTTGAGCTGTTGCAACAAGCCCTAGAGCTGTTCAAAACCTGCTCCGACCTCTTCCTCTCGGTGAGGCTGAAGATGCTGTGCAGAAGAGAACAAGCAAGAGACTAAGGCATGCGTATTTTTCACTTGCATCAGCATAAACACCAACCTCCTCCAGACTTTCAGTCTTCCAAGAGCTTCCCACCTTTCCAGCCAAGCAGTTTGTTTTCTAGAAGAAAAATTGGTAGTTTTATGCTAGCAATAGCTGGAGTCCTCTTTTACTGGTGAAGGAATTTTCTCCCTCTCCCTTGAATTTCGTATGAATGCAGAAACTAAGAAGAGCTTTATAATATCGGGAAAGGGGAGATCAGAACAGCATGTTCCACTGGATAAGGTTTGATGCAATTTGAAGCTGCTTGTAGAAGATTGGATGGAAGGTAAACTGATTTGGGCTAAAAAAGCTGGTACTGTTAAACTATGTTAGCGATTCTTTAGTAGATGGTCAAAAAATAGCTTTTTCATGACCTCTGACCTCTAGGAAAGATAACTATATTTTTGATCTTAGATTGAAGGTGCAATTCATGCTGGAAGAAACTCACGTTCTTTAGAAACCATCTTGGGATGACTTTTACCATCAAAAACATTGCATGGAAACTTAAAGAAAACAAACCAAAAATCACACATCCAAAACAACACCAGGCGAGCAGTTGCAGAGCATTGTCACCAGCCACGCTGAATTCGGGTTATGTATGAGTCGTAATCCACCTTTCTGCCTTCATGGCAACGCAAAATTTCTGATAAACACTTGTGTACTGTGAGATGGGGTTGCCATTAGACGAGCAAGGAGCTGCTGTATTTGCAGCATCCTGCTTTGCACCTAGGCTCTACTGGCTGTAGAGGTGTCTTCGTCCCCCAAGCGAAAGCCGTCCCCTCCGATCTTCCCAAGTTGTGTCGGTGCTGCGGCGCCCATACAAGGTGGTAGATGCTGAGGTGGGTGTTGAGTTGGAGAGGTGCCTTTCAGGGGCAGTACTTGGTCACCAGCTGTTGTCTAGGATGCTGTGGCTTTTTGTACAGCAGAAAAAAAAATATTTCTGATTGAATTTCAAGTCAGGGGACTGTTTTCTGCCAAGCTACTCTCCCCCCTGCCATTTCAACTGTACGTTATTCTCTTTTTCTTTCCTCTGGTCCTATTATGCACCGTTCAACAGTTGCTGCATTTAATCCCAGAAGCTGTAGTTGGTAGCAAGCAAAGTGATCTCCATATAACCTCTGTCTTACTCGTAAGTGTGCATTATGAAGCTTAACCAACGGTAATAAAATGTTTTGCTTTCAACATATGGTCCCTGTGGTCCAATGTTCCTGTCTTCCGGCACCGCCATTACAGCAGGGCGATGTATTGGAGTTATTCTGCCACCCCCCAGGAACGTGTCTCGTAATGCTGGACGTAGGCATCATTGACATCTAGCAACACGTATGGATATGCAACGAGGAGAGACAGCCCTTTCTGTGGTAGTGAATTGGTGGTGGTGGTGGCATCCCCAGGTAGAAGCAGCAGCTGTGGTCGCAAGGTCCCCATGAATAAATTTGCCACATATGTGCTGCTCCCCTGGATGCATTTCCTCTGATGAAGACTATATCTTGATGGTCAAGGAAAAACTTCTGCAATGGGAGGACTTGCTGAGGCACTTGTTGTCTTGCGTGACTGTGACGCAAAGGTGCAGGTTCACATCTCCATGAGATGATCTCGCAGTGCAATCTTGTGCAAGCACCTCTTTGGGGGCTACGGTGGTGCCTGGGGGAACAGAAGCAGGTTGCATACCTGCTACTTAGGGGTTCTTTCGTCCCTTTCACAATGACTCTGCAGGTTCGTGGTTTTATACATTGTTTTTTTCTTTCCTGCAAATAAAAAGAACATTTTTATGCCATCCTGCACGATGGATATTTTTGTGCAGGCAGGGGAAAAGATGCTTCTCATCCATGTTTAAGTAACAATACAAAATGCAGAAGGTCTGCATTTGGAATTTCATTTTGGTGTACACATCATTGTGTACATATAAATAATTTAAAGGTCGTATGATTTTCCTTCTCTAAACCAAGAGCCTGAATTTCAAAGCAGGGATCCCCAGGCATCATTTCTGTGGTGTGGTGGGTTGCATTAGCCCTACAGCTGGTATTTGTTGAACAGGACATGGTTTCCCATACTTGAAGTTTATAGCATTTAGTTTCAGAGTAGAATTTCCCAGGCAGAGCACCCCCAGAACGGTAGCAGTACCTATCTGAATATACAGCTTTTTCAGGCAATGATAACACAGCCTTTTTCTGGAGATTGCCATTTTGTAAATAAGCTGCTTCTTGAGCAGCATGGCAAGGACTACAAAAGATGGATGATTATTTCTTCCCGGAATCGGTCTTCCACTGCAGGATCTGGTTTTTGTTGCGGTAATTAGCATAGAATTAAAAATGGCCCTGCATCTTCAGTTCGCATTACACCTCTGATACCGAGCGATCTGGAATCACATTTTACTCGGCAGTAGGCTGTGTCTGGGAATCACTTTATTCACCGCCAAAAATCAGCATTTAATTGTGGCGCACAGATATCTGCAGGCTTCAACGCAGCAAAAGCCTCTGCCTCCAAAAATAAAATGTTGCTTCTAATAAAATTTCAAATTAGTTATTTTTTGGAGACTGGAAAAGTTGCCAAGGATATTTAGATTAAAATCTAGCATGCCAGCTGAAGCAGGATTTTACAAATGCCTTTAAAATCCAGAGCTCAGGCTGAAGGTGAGGTCACGGGCTAGCACGCAGCCTTTTCTCCAGAAAACCTGTAATAGCTTTTCTTTTTAAAAATTTAACAGGGTTGCCAGTCCAGGTGGAGGCAAAATTGCAAGGAGTCCCAGACGTGGCCAACAGTGTGTCCTTTGGACAAACTAGAACAGCAAAAATACAGTGCAATGCGAAAACTTCCTTGGGAGAGCAGTGCAGGAAATTACTGTGCCATTTGACGCAGTGTCCTAGCATTAGATTTATTATCCACTTCCAAATCATCTGCCAAAAATCCTAGCAATCAGAAGACAAGAAAGAACATGTTATAAAAAGACCTGGAAAATGAGCGATTTTAGTACGGGAGTTTTCACACTGGTAAGTTTTCCATGCATACAGTGTTTGGGTCGGGTCTCAACATTGAGGTCAACAGCACTTAAACCAAATGTTACCCCAGTGCTTACATATAGGAGATGGCGATATATGCCAGTCTTGCAAGATCAGGCTTGAATACAGTCCTGGGAGATGCTTCTTTGCTCAACGTTTGCTTTCAATCCTGCAAAACTCCACCATCATTTACAACAAAGCCGTGGTGTACAAACCGGCACACTTCTCCCCGTGCTCTCCATCTCTGCTGGACTTGCCCCTCTCTGGGTGGCACGGTCGTGGCCACATACACGTGCTTGTGTACTTGCCCCAGACCTTGCTGGCTTTGGCAACAAGACTGGATGTATCATTTCAGCAGTTTTCTTAGCTGGATTGTGGACTGAGATCGTTGTGTTCCCTGATCACCGCTAATTGCTTGCTGCCCTTCTCCACCTCACACATCTTTTCCAGGCTCCTTTCTTTCCAGATGTGTGTCTGCAAAGGTGGATCTACATCCATAGCCCCTAGATGCACGACCTTGCTTTTTGCTTGCTTAAATACAGGTCTTTGTAGCGGTGGTGGAAATTAGTGACCTGGGTTTGTAACTCTTTTTTCCCCCCCTGTGGTATTCTTGGCTTCTGAAAAAACATCTCCCTAGTGCTTGCTCTCTGATTTGGAAAATGTCCACAGCTGTTCCTGAAGCACACCCAACATACCCTGCCAACTCCAGCAAGCCAATATTTCTGTTTTAAGAAGAGCTTTCTCCATAAAATAGATTTGTACCTGGCTCAGACGCACCAGATGCTGGACAGACAGATGTTGCCTTGTACAACGCTTGGGAGAGTTGATGGCAATGGGTGTGGGGCTGGGGAGCCTCTTATGCTATTCAGTGACCTTTTATATTTGGGGTGCCTAATGAAACATAATGAGAATTGAAGGCCTGGTTGCCCTTTGGTCTTTTCATTTGCCACTTACATTTTGGGAGAAAACACCCTGTTTTCACAAGTGCGGAGTTTGCAAGGGGCCACTTCCAGCCCAGGGTGAGGACTGGGACCAAGGCAGACTGTAGCGGGAAGATTCCTGCACCCGGTTTCCAGCGAGCGGTGTCCTTGCTTTTCCAGCAGGAGTAGGTGAAAAGGTAGGGTTGGGCTTGCAGCTCCATGCAAGGGAACAAAGAAAGCAGATGTCAGCAGCTGGAATAGGCGATGGAGCAGTTGGTATGAAGCACGTGTTTAAAGAGAGAAAGGCGACATGCCTGACATTGGGATGAATCCTCCTTTTCCATCCTCTTCCCAGAAGCGTGCTGATCCAATGTCCTCGGAGCGTTTTCCTTCATGAAAACAAAGACGGGACGTTAGGACCGTCTGCTACACCGCCTTCATTGTCTTGTTCTTGCATTAATTGTCCTTCGACTGGTAGGGCGGTTAAGAGAAAAAAGCCAGCTTAATGCATAGTCAGAAAGCTAAAAAAACAAAAAAGCAAACCACGAATAAATAGGTAAATAGGCTAACTGTAAGATAGCGTGTAAAAGGAGGCAGTCTGTGGCATGACTCCTCCGTAAAGTGCATGATAAAGCGTCGGCGAAGCTTGTTGCAGACACTGTGCAGGCTTTCCAGGGTTGCTTTTGCTAGACTTTGAGTATCATAGTTGCAAAGACTCGTAAATGTTCCGAGAGACTCTTGGTTTTGGGGTGGGTTTTGGTTTTGGTTTTTTTTTGGTAAGCTGTGACCACTTGCTTTCTGAATGGGTTCGTAGTGATGGAGTTTATGGAGCTGTTCTTTATCGTAACCTAAAAGGTGTCAAGTCGTTTGCTCGTATGTGTTCACAAGCTGAGCCGTAGCATTATGCATCTCTCCGCGATGGTGTGATTTGAAGCACTTTTGGTGTGGCATGTGCAGTTGCAGTGCTGTCTGTTCTTAATTTCACCCCTAGCTATCCCCTGCGTTCTACCCGTGTTTCGGACACTGAACCAAACCGACTTTGAAACTAGCACTTTAAGTACTAGTAGTCACTTTGCTTCTGACTATATTGAGCACTGCACTTTTGTAAGTACTATTAGCACTGAGTTTTGAACTGTTTATTTTCCCCAGTCTATTTAGCCTCTTAGGCGCGGTGTTAATTACTTAGAGGCCATCAGAAGATAATTTTGATGTGTATGTGACCACTGTCTGGTGCCTGACTTCCATTACATATCCGTTAGCAATTTTATAAATTAGGGAACTAAACCCATCCAAGCTTATTTTACACAACAGAACAAACATGTAAATCACTGACGTCCAGGCAGACGTGGTTGTTGTAAACTTTGAGGTCATCCAGAGACCCAAGCGCATGGCTTTTAAAAACACCAAAGATACAGGAGAAGTCTTGAAAAGGATCGGGATGGTGCAAGATAGTCTAATTGACACTTGGAATTGAGCTGACCAGAGGACGCAAAGCAGACCCGGAGTGAGAAGTGTAGGGCAGACGCTCTTGGTTTTGGTACAAGACCCCGGTCTGCATTAGTAGGGTGAGTCCATGGGACAGCCAAGTTAAAACCAGTCTGAGATGCTGGTGTCAATAAAGACTGCGCTCAAGCCATTGCAATAAAAGCCATCATTGTGCCTGTACTGAAAGTGCTGTTGAGATTGATTGTGGGCTTAAACTACAAAAGGTATTTTTAAGTAAAAAGACTCACAGATGATTTAGAAGATGGAGCATAATAACCATGGAGTTTGCTGCTGAATTTGAAAAGCGGTGTTAGGAGTTGATCGGGTATCATGTTAGGAGGCAATTCAGATGTGTATTGCTAGTCTTGTTAAATTCCTGTGGTATTTCAGTATGGATGGTTGGGGACCAGAGCTCCCTTGCCAGCAAGAAATCGGTAGGGTAGAGTTTGTAGTAAACAGTTTCATAAATTTCTAGGTTTTGAAATGGGATGGTGAGCCCTGGGATGCAGAATAATCTAGGTTTTGGTGTCCCAAACCGTCCACTCTCAACCAACTGACGGTGTTTTGCTTCTTTAAAAGCCCACATGGGTTTTCTGTAGCAGCAAATAAATCATGGTGGTCGTGAGAGTGCTGCGTTTCCTTCAGGCTGGGGGGGTACCCGCCCTGGGGACTCCTGCTCATCCTCGTTGACAAGCCGATAGTTGATCCAAGTCCTTCTCTGGCAATGCTCCTTGATGGGAGTTTCCCCCCGCTGACGCGTGATGGATAAACCCCGCCATTACAGCATGATCAGTTTGAATGGAGAGAAGCGAATTAGGTCTTCTCCTTCACTGCTAGCAAGTGGACATGGTGGAAATAACCTTCAGCAACAAAAAAAATAGGCGTATCGGGTTTGCTTGTTGCAGCAGATGAAGTATTTTTCCTGTCCAACTCCAGTTGTGGTGGCTGGTTTTGCTTGGGTTCAATTCAAGCTTCCTTCTTCAGTAGACCTTCATGGGTTTGGGTATTCAGTGGGAATTGAAGGGGGTTAAACAACACAAACCTTGAGCAGCCGGAAGTATTATGCTCTTATATCCTCTATCATTGGCTTTAAAAATGGAAATGTAAATAGAATCCAGATTTTTTCTTCTTTTTTTTTTTTTTTTCCTTCTTTCTCCTGCCAGCCAAATTAACCCTGCAAAACTAGCTTTAAAGAAATGGCACCTGGTGATGTTGCTGCTATATCTGAGCCCCCCAAAACGATAGCAGCCAAGGGGACAGCCTCTTCAGAAAGTACCTCGGTGACTCAGAGCCTACATCCCGCTCGCTGTCACGAGGATATAGGCGAACCCTTCGGAAAATTCTTCTCCTAGCGAGCTCACCGGTCTCCTTGAGTCCTTGGAAATTAAGCTGGTGAGAAAAGGGAACGTGGAACAGGTCTTTTTTTATTTTTAATTTATTTTCCCCCACAGGTGTAGTTTTTTGCCCCTTGGAGTTGGCATCTCATCCTTCGAGAGGGTAAAAGTAAGCGTTTTCTCCTGCACAGCACATGTGAGGCCCAAATGCAAAGCCTAGCACAGCACCTCTCCCTTTGGAAGGACCTTTTAGGTGGAAAAAAAGCGCATGTTAGGGATTTTTAGTTGTTTGGGTTTTAAGATAGCTCATGAGAAGCGCATTGTAATGGCACACAGGCGATGTTTTACTGACCTTTTCTTTTTCTCCCAGAGAGACATTTTAATTTGCTTTGATAGTTTAGAGTTTTGTTTTCTTGAGAGTCTTTTTGGACCCATGCAAATGCCCTTGAAATGAGTCAAGTTTATCAAAAGAAATTGTGCATTGCAGGAAGCAGTCTCAAAATGCGCACACACCCATGCATCTATCCATGCGGAGGTGCATGTGTGTATGTGCGTGTACACATATAGATAAATCTATTATTTCCCCAACTGTTCCTTTTCTTTCTTGGGTTGGTTGTTTTTTTGCATTCGTTTCCCCCCACCCTCCCAGGATATTAACCAAAAGGTGTTTTAAAGTCATGGCATGAAAACTCCTAAATGTTAATCTGAGTACCTTGTGATGCTAATTAACATTTTTTCTGAATTTTTTCTGAAACTTTATGTGATGCTTAATATTTTTCTTAGGAAGTTCTGTTTAATGTTAGATCATTGTTCTGGAGGATGTTGGTCCTACTGGCATTAAACTAATGGAAATAAAATGCATGTGTTACAAGTGTAGAAACGGTGAAGAATTAAGTGTGAACTTACTGTACGATACTGATTCTGTTTTCAAACAATCTGTTTTGCTGTTCAATAGTTGACATATGGAAATGCCAATGTACTGTAATTTAGCACTTTTCCAATGGACCCTGTTCTCACTACACCCGAGGGAAGAAGTGGGTTTGGCTTGGGGCCATCTGAACTCAACCTCTGAACCCTTTCTGCATGTTTTGGCACCAGAAACTGGCCAGAGGAAAACTCAAATTTGAGGTTTTTTCCATTCGTTTGGTGGCTGCCGTGGGACAGAGGGGCGGTGGCTCTCCATTTCCCTGGCCAAACCAGGACAATCTGGGTGAAGACCTCGCTGTGGGCGGATGGACTGGTGGCATCCCAGTCCCCAGCACATCCCCCCCAGGAGCCAGGCTGGGGAAGAGCTGTCTGAGCTGGGGTGGGACAGAGGCATGCTTGAAAAGCAGCCAGGGCAATCCGCAGATCCTGAAATTAAAAGGCAGAAGGGTTAAACTACCAGCCACCTCCCTCCAGCCCAAAGCCTCCTTTCCTAGTGTTAACAGGGTGCAAAGTGTTACTTGTCATGTACTGTACTGAAAGGGTTAATTGATCAGTGACTGTATTGTACTGTATGAAAACTCATTAATTGCCTTGTAATGTTTCTAATGGACTGTACCATGTCCCCCCACCGCCCATTCCCAACCTGTCCCCAGGTTTTCCAAATGACGCATGTTGTCAGTTAGGTCCTCCAAACTCTCTGGTGCTAACTCTTCCGTATCCGATGGTGCTTCTGGGGATGCTAACTGACGACATGCCGATCCAGAGCTTGAAGTTCACAACGTCTTTCTTGTCTGTTTGTATGAAGTCGAACACACACGCTCACAAAAAAGAAATAATAATGTGATAAACTTGAATTTGTTTCAAAGCATCATTGACAATCTAATGTTTTCTATGTCTGCTTTTATTTGGGATGGCTTTTCTAGAAAGCAGCGCGCCAGCACCTTCGCGCCGGGAGGGGATTTCATCTCATTCACGCCACGGCCGCTCCTCTGGCATCCGAGGTGAGCTGCTCCCTCGCTGGCTTTTCAGGCTTGGCCACAGGAGGTCGATCCATCAGGAGCCAGTGAGGAAGAGGAGGTGCAGGTGCCTTCAAAGATGCCCGACCCTGAAAAGCAGCGGGTATTCCCATGACTGCATGTAGGTGGTAGGTGGGCACTGAGGGTCCCGGAAGGGATGAGCCTGCCCCTTGCTTTGTGGCAAGAATTGTTTTTTAATGAGATTGAAGGCAGAAAATTGGAGTCAAGGGGAGCTGGAGTTCCCAAAGGCACCTCCATCTCCTCTGGCATCGCTCATATCCGCTGGCAGAGGAGGTGCCTCCCGAGCCTGAGGTTTTACAGGGGTGACACACACCTCGGATGGCGTGAAGAGACCTGTCCACTCCCAACCTTCCCTAGACGCGAGCTGCTTTTTGGACAAAATAAAATCTGACTATATTTTATATCGATTTGAAAACAAAGTCTGATATTTACCCCTGTTCTCAACTGAATTTGCATATTGTTGTTTGCCACAATATTTGTTCTGTCTTAAAATAAATTTGCTTACTTGTGTAGTCTTAACTGTCTGCTCTGGTTCTGATAATCGGATTTATCGCCACTCCAAGGTGCTTGCACGGCAGCTCTCCTTTGGGTGCTTTCCATGAAGGCGAGAAGGAAATCTGTCTGCCTGGGAGGGGAAATCATTTCAGCCGAGACGCAGACTATAAATGTTTTTTTCTCGGTTATCTCGCACTCATCTCCCCAGGGCTTTTCATTTTGATGTCCTTTTTTTCCCCCCCAGTCTTTCACCATCAGACCCTTCTATCCACTAAACATGTGACAGAAGAACGGCTGTCCTTCAGCCCGCTTAATTTAAGCGATTAAATTGTTGCTAACACATTTCTTGAGGGTAAGTCATTTATTTATGGCGAGGAGCTCGCTGAAAGCAACGAGTGGCCGAAAGCTGTGGGCGTGGGCATCTAGCAGCAGTTTGGTCTTGCAGCGCATTGAGTTGGCAGGGAGTTGGCATCAGTCGCTGGAGACATCGTGGCGGAAGGCAGTGCCCTCAAAAGGCTGGAAAACTGATTTGCACATGCGTTTCCAGGGACGTAATCAAATCAGCCAGCGGGTTCAATAAGAGGAATAAGCAAATATACGCCTGCATTTGGAAACAAAACCTGTTGCAACACTTTAAGGTTTTGAGGGGTTTCTTTTTCGCCTCCCAAAAATATTTCTTAATTAAAAACAATGCAGGCTGCTGCAGGAGGGCATTTTATGTTCCCTTAATTCTGTATCTAAGAGGAATATTTCAGGGGAGTCTGTGCAAGGGCTGGGGCTGCCACCCTTCCTTCGCATTGGAAACTGTCCCTGTGCATCTCTTATGGCCATGGAGTCCATTTTCAGTGATTTATCCCCCTCCTTAGGTACTGTCCCCCTCTCTTTACCTCTTTCCTCCCCTCTGACCTCTCTCCAGCTTATTTTTCCCAGTTTATCAAGGTTTTGTACGTGTTTCCGGCTGCTCCTCGCAGGATGAGCAGTGCTGCCCGTGGTGATGGACACCGGTACAGGAGCACAGATGAATCCCGTGGAGAGAAGCTGGGAACAAGAAGCCTGTGGAGGGTGCTGTCAGGTATGGCTGCCTTCCATACTCGGCAAAAAAGCAATGTCTGCACCCCAAAATGCTCCTTTGTCACCTTTTAGCCTCAAATTGGCAGGCTGCGGGCTCTGCTGCATGTGGACATGGGGAATGAGGTGCCCCACAAGGGGCACAGGGTGAGGGTGTGGGGTATGGGGTGCCCCGAGGTGGGGCAGGGGGATGGCTGGGGGCACATGGGCCAGGGTTGGAAAGTAGCTACCAGATAGTTGTTTCCAATCTAAAATTTAGGATAATAATCAAATTATTAGTTAGCAAGTATGCAACTAACTAGCTTAACTAGCTTGGTAACTGCTAGTTAATGCTGTTCTCTGATTTTTCTGCAAGCCTTGGGGTATGAGGTATTTTTCCCACCAGGAGTGACCCAAGACTTTCATGTTAACACATGGCCTTCTTTGTCATTTTGTTTCCTTGTATTAAATAATGAAGAAACCTTAAAAATTTGAAAGACATACATAAAAGCCACTCCACATTTGATTTAGTGCTGCATCGTAACATCCTGAGACCCAGGACACACTTTTTTTGGTCATTTTGAGCAAACCATGGGATGATTTTTATGGCGGGTGTCAGTCTCCCTTATGCTACTGAAGGCACACAGTGCGTGCTGTCCTTGGGAAGCTCTTGGGTGGAAAGATTTATCGTCCACCACCACATTGGAGGTTCCGCCTTGTCCCGGGGCTGTTAAGTTCGCTGCTGCAGTGCCACAAATGCAGTCAATTTGGTTAAAAATAATCTGCTGGAAACAAATGAGCAAATAAAACATTCAGATGTATGTGATCGTTTCCTGGCAGGTGTCTTTTCTGGGTACTGAAATGGCAAATGATGGGCAATCTTTGAGAGCGGCTGCAAAATTGGGTTTTGTATATATATTGCTCCCTTTTACTTTGTTAAATTTTTAGTTGGAAAGTTTGCTTCAGGGATGAGATGTTTTGAATCCTTTAATTTTCTCCTTCACTTCAGGGTGAAGACTAAAAGTCTGGCTGCTTTACCAGCAGGAATTAAGGGAACTGTGACCAGCTTTGGTGTTCCCAGTAGAAGAACATCCACACAGCCTGAGTAGGTCCTCAGAGATTTTCAGCTTTCCCATCTGACATGAAAAAAAAACCACCTCAAGGGCTTCACTTATCTTACTCTGCTAAAAATCCTGGGATAGTTTCCCACTAGTGATCTCCTAAAATCCCGGTCCTTGTTGCCTGGCCACGTTGGAAGGGACCTCAAAGATCATCTGTCCAACCTTTCTTGGCAAAAGCACGGTCTAGATGAGATGGCCCAGCACCCTGCCCAGCTGAATCTTAGAAGCGTCCAATGTTGGGGAATCCACCACTTCCCCACGGAGATTATTCCAACAACTGATTGTTCTCATTGGGAAACATTTTCCTTGTGTTCAACCGTAATCTCACCAGGAATAAGTTGTACCCGTTATCCCTCATCTTTTCCATGTGATTCCTTGTAAAAAGGGAGTCTCTTTGTACCCACCCTGTAAACACTGCAGCCTGGAGATAAGGTCTCCCCTGAGCCTTCTTTTCTCAAGGCTGAACAAACCCAGTTCTCTCAGCCTTTCCTCCTACAGCAGGTTTCCCAGTCCTTTGATCATCTTGGTGGCCCTTCTCTGGACCCTCTCCAACCTGTCCACATCCTTTTTGCATAGCAGGGACCAAAACAGAAGACAGTATTCCAGGTGTGGCCTGACAAGCACTGAGTAGAGTGGGATAATGACTTCTTTATCTCTGCTGGTGATGCCCTTGTTGATGCAACCCAGCATCCTGTTGGCTTCCTTTGCCGCAGCAGCACACTGTTCGCTCATTGAGCTTGCTGTCCACCAGGACCTCCCAAGTCCCTTTCCACAGAGCTTCTCCCCAGCTGGGTAGATCATTTTGTCCAATCCCCCTGCCAAAGCAGAGTCACCTACAGCAGGTTGGACAGAACACACCCAGGTGGGTTTTGAGTAGCTTCAGAGGAGACTCCACAACTTCTCTGGGCATCCTATTCCTGTACTCGGTTACCCTCAAAGTAAAGAATTTACTTCGGGATGGAATTCCTTGTGTTCCAGTCTGGGCCCGTTGTCCTGTCGCTGGGCTGGCCACCACCGAAAACAGTATGGCCCCATCCTCTTGACACCCTCCCATTAGATGATATTTTGATAAGCATTGATGAGATCCCCTCTCAGCCTTCCCCAGGCTGAACAGATCCAGGTCTCTCAGCCTTTCCTCATAGGAGAGATGCTCCATTCCCTGGGCCACCTTCGCAGCTCTAACAGCCCACCTCCCCTGCCGAACGCAGCCACCATCTCCCCTCAGGCGGCGGGGCCGGCAGCGGCCCCCTCCCCACAGGAGGCGGTGGCCGTTATTGCGAGGGGCGGGGCGCTGAGGAGAGGGAGGCGGGGACCGGAAGTACCCCAGGTCACGCGGGGTGGGTGTGGCCGGAAGTGCGCAGACCGGGAGGCTGAGGGAGGGAAGGGGGGGGGGGCCGCCATTACGCGGAGCGGAGAAGGCCTCGCCTCCCGCTTGTTGCGCCGCTTGGCCTTCAGGCGGGCCTGGGCCTTGGGGGCCCCGAGAGCGGCGGGGACCCTGCCCTGCCCGGCCCGCCCCGGCCGCCATGGAGGAGAAGGGTTTCGCCAAGGAGCTGGACCAGTGGATCGAGCAGCTGAACGAGTGCCGGCAGCTGAGCGAGAGCCAGGTCCGCAGCCTCTGCGAGAAGGTGAGTGCGGGGACCCGGCGGGTCTCGGCCGCCCCGCCTCTCCGGGGCCCGGTGGCGGTAGCGGGTGAGTCGCCGGGATTTGGCTCGGCGTTGGGGCCAGCGGCGTCTCAGCCTTGCTGCTGGGGGGGGCTGCGAGCAAAGCGGGCCGAAAATGGCAGCCTGGGGGATTCTGTGAAGGGGAAAGAGGTTTGCTCTGCTCGCTGTGAGGCCGTGGTGCTGCCTGAGGTATATCTGAGATCGGGAGTTCTCTTGTGTGCAGTACAGTGTATTTCCGGCGTCAAAGACGCCACGGTTATAGGATTTTTTTTCACACTTAATTGCCCTCAATAATATGTTTTTTACCTTTTGTCTTTGGGCTTATCTGAGTGGTGTGGGAGGCTCGGGGGTGGTGTGTGCAGGGAGGAATCTGTTCTGACTTCTCATGAAGCATAGTAGCCACATGCTAAAAAGTCAGCCCTGAATCAATGAGTAAACCTTTTGACATCTGATGTGTAATCTAGGAAAGCATAAGGGGATAAGAGATAAGCTGTAGTGTCGACCTAACCAGAGGCTTACAGGCTGCTGAGGGAGACTAAAATAGAATGCGAAATGGTTGGATAAAGGACACAGTCTGCTATTTTGGATTGTGGTTTGGACAGTCCTTTGGCAAATTCCTCTTTGGACTTGTTTAGTGTAGACTGTCAAGAGCCTTTTTGGTTTTCCGTCATGAGACAGATGTTCAGACTTGTGTTGGATTTTGTCTGGGAAATTAAATACCCCTGGGTGAACACTTCCTCAATGCTTCAGTCTAGGACTAGGTTGGGATTTTCTTTGGACTTGGCAAGATATGACAAAGAATTGAAGACATAGCAAGTGTAGTATCGAAGATTATTCTTTCTATTTGCTTCTTATCACAGTGACCAGCAGATACCCTTGCCCTACATCAGGTAGTCCAGAGAAGCTCTCAGCTTGCTTTCCTGGGTGGATCGTTAATTACCAGGCGCAGAGGATAGAGTAGTTAGTTTGGTGTTCTCTTTAGCGTCATATGGCTGATGCTGAACTTGGTGTTGTCACGTTATTACCTGTGTGTCTCACTCAGTTCCCTCAGAAGTAGAACGTGTTTTCTGATGCCTGTTCATGGCAACGCATTTTGGCCAATGACTAAACATCTCAGTGCCAACTTTGGAAGACACAGCTATTTCCATCTGTGGGATTGTTGGTAGACTACCACAGTGATAAGATCTGAACAGTGGAGAGGGTTTGCGCTGTGACCTCATAAGGTGCCAGGGATGCTCATCAGAAAGGTAGGAGCAATTTCTTTGAATGCCACAGACAGAGACTATGCAGGACTCCAGGCCCTGGCTTCCTGGCAAATGCTTTCACCAGTCATCCTGGCATCTAGCTAACCCCCACCCAGCCTCTGTTTTCTTTCCCCCTTATGTTTTATGTATCCTATGCAGGGACTGTCCATTAGTTCTATGACTCTTTCTCCAGAACTCTTATCAGCTCTAAGAGAGTGTGGTGGGAAGGGCTGGTGCTCCAGCAAGGAGTGACAGCAGCGGCTTGAAGATCAGATATATCTTGAAGAGAGAGTAAGAGCTCCTGTTGGCTGCGCTGTCTCCTGTGTGAGGCCCAGCTTATATGCCTGAAAGAATTTATTAGGGTTATCTGTGGCCTGCTCCAAGCATTGCTGGTTGGGAACTGCTGTTCTAGCCAGTAAGCTGTTACAGAAAAACATTTCCTTTCTTCTTGGGCTGTGTTGTTAATTAAGGAGCTGTGGCTGCTTTATTTTGAGAAGCTGGAGGACAATGCCAGCAGATTGTGGCTGTACATCAGGGCTCACACTGTAAACAGGGAGAGTGGCGGCTCAGTGTGCTACATTGCAGCTGGACCTGGAAAGGGTGTTTGTCATCCAGATGACAGGTAGGAACCCTGAATCTGTGGTACATGGCGTGAAACACGTGTCATCTGTCACAGCACCTTGTTCTTCAGGAGTGTTGGTAACAGATGGAAGCAACTTGGGTATGAAGTAAATACTCTGTGATGCTCTTACTTGGTGTATTCTTAAGTTTTCAGGGAGTGGTTGTATCACCCAGCTGGTAGTGGAAAGGAGCTTACAAAAACTTTTGGGTGTGCAGGCTTGCTTTTGGTGTGAAGCAGCCCTGCCAGACAGCTGGTTTAGTTTGTTTCCTTGAGATAATATTTGGAGAAACCCTAACCAACCTTGTCTCGCTTCTTAGCACTCCCTTTTGTGTGACTAATTTCTAAGAGCTCAGGTACAATAGTAAAACTCTTGCCTTGGGTTTAAATCTGTGAAAGAGTTCAGTAGTTTAAAAAAAAAAAGTTTTAAATAAAAATTTTTGAATTTGCACAGAGAAGCTGTGGATGCCCCATCCCTGGAGGTGTTCAGGGCCAGGCTGGATGGGGCTTTGAGCAACCTGGTCTATTGGGAGGTGTCTCTGCCCATGGCAGGGGGGTTGGCACAACATGATCATTAGGGTCCCTTCCAACCCAAACCATTCTGTGAAAATGGGTGGAGGGGGGAACCAAAGAAACAAATCCCAGACTTGGCTGTGTGGGTTGTTGGTGTTTTTAATGGCTGGCATAATGGACAGTAACGAGGGAAAGAGTGCACCTAGATAGGGTTAATGAGGGTATGCCAAATTATTCTGCACTCTCAAAGTTCTTGAAAGTTGCACCTGTAAAAATCACATTCTGTCTTCACCTGCCCAGTTACAATATCATCTTGGCAGCTAACCAGTCTTGTATTCTTCAAGCAGTTGAAATCAAGATGTCATTTCAAGACAACATGAGAACACTTGTGTTCCTGTTCTCCTGGTCTTTATAATGAAATCTAGCTAAAATCTTGCAGACACTAAAAGGATAATAGAAGGACAAACAATTATGATCACTGCTGGAGCTTGTAGACGTGAGAAATATTCCAGCATATTATGGAAATGTGCGTTGGATGTTTTGCATCCCATACAACTTCTCTTAACATCATGGTCTTAGACTCACTTTTATGACAGAATGTTCTTAAGACCTTTTTGCACTCTCATTAAGTAGGCAGTGAAAATCTACAGAGTTCTGCCTTGGATTATGGCTGCACTTCATCGGAGGTGCCACGGCAACTTTCTGTCCTCGTGCTAGCTTTGAAATTGCTAACTTAGTGCTGGCTGTATTTAACTGCCTTTGAACTTGCACAGGTCATAACCTGTATTTCATACAGTGAAAGTCAGGCTAAAAGGAAGTTGTATTAATTTAATAGGAAGTGCTCCCAGGTTTGGACGCGAAAATATCTGAGTACTTACGTTTTAAAGTTCAAGTCAGATCAGCAAATGGATTCTGGTGCAGGTGAGAGAGTTGAGAGCTATCCTACTTGTCCGATTCCAAGGAAAAGGGTTTTTCATCAAGGTAGTGAAATGGGATATGAAAGAAGGCTGTCTCTTACATTAAACACAGGCAAGCAACCATCCATGACCGTCTCTCTCTTTGTAGCTTCTTTTTTCTGTCCTTGTTCTTTGGATGTGTAAGAAGGGTTACAGTCTCATTGCTGTGAGCAGCTTGAGAGCTTTGTGTTATGAAGTAGTGGGAGGAGAAGGATTCTAATTGCTAATGAAGACTTACATTTCTTGTACGGTTATTGAATGGTAATTATAAACTGATTCTTCAAACTGAGCAGCAGGAGCCAGTTGATGCTGTAGGGAGTATTGCTGTTACTGGCATGTACTTGTGATGCTTCTGCCCTCGGAGATCATTTCACCTAAGAATAATTTTAGGAGAATGAGTTACCAAGCTCTTCTGTACTAATTGGTGAAATTAGTGTGAGTGATGGAGCCAAGTAGCACCCTGGATGCTGTTCAAACCATGAAATACCAAGTGTTGTGTTGAGTCGTGGCCAGGAATATTTCGTCTCTCCAGCAATGATGCTCATCCCAGGGTACGCTGGGCCAGGTACCTCTAGGAGCATGTGTGCACCTTTACAGTCCCTGTCACTCCTGAGGCTCCAGGGTGTCCTCTGCTGCCTTGTTGCTGAAGGGCAGGACAGCTCCATCCAGCTTCCAGCCCATTTGGGGAGAATCCACCAAATTCACACCAAACTCCTTCAGATTTTAATATCCTCATAACGCTTGTTGACATAGTAGTTGGTCTGTTGCAGCTGACGGAATGATGATTCAGTTGAATTCTGGTCAGAATCTCCATGGCTGGCTTCTCTGATTCCTGAAGTAAGAGCCTCTAGGTGTCAAACTGAGCTCGTGGTACAGTAAATGAATCTTCCAGAAGGAGTTGATTTTTCTGTGCTCCCAAAGGGTCTTGTATGCAAAATAGGTGCTTGGGGGTGTCTTTGGTTTTCTCTAAAGAAGGCATACTGATGAAAATCTGCATCCTGCTTGGATCGTAATCCCTTCACCTATGAAATTGGCCTACACAATTATTGTAGGCAAATCTGAACAGTGTCATAGTTGATGTGGATTTGATTGTTAAGTCTCTCACAGAGGGTTTAGTCTCCTGGTGATCCTGACAGTAGTCTTAAAGCCAGTGTAGCATCTCAGGTTTCGGAGCAGCACATTAATGTGTTGTGTGCAAGCCCTGAGACTGCTTGGTTTCCTCTTGTGAGGACAACACAGTAAATTATTGGGACATCTGTTCTCCAACCTCTCTCCATGGGGATTGAGGTGTGGACAGCAGACAAGCTTGTGTTCCAGTCTACAAAGTTTATATACAGAATCTGGAACTGGAAAAAAGAGGGAAGTTGAGGTGATGGGCAAGCTCACTGCCAATAAA
Organism: Limnodromus scolopaceus; assembly: GCA_028565335.1. Classification (NCBI taxonomy): domain Eukaryota; kingdom Metazoa; phylum Chordata; class Aves; order Charadriiformes; family Scolopacidae; genus Limnodromus; species Limnodromus scolopaceus. The sequence continues at coordinate 3,472,556 of JAOXNO010000033.1, forward strand.
CGGTCTACTCTTTAAAGTAATTCTGAGCACAGACATGGTAACTGTTGTGCTAAATTAAGGTTTATTAAATAAAAATACCTGAAAGCTGCTGCTTTTTCTTCTGACTTGGGTATGGGTTTCATCCAAAACAATTGGGATACATGCTTAGGAAGCTGATAACATTAGTCACTGTTTTCTAAAACAAAGGTAGCTAAAATATGACTTTGTCATAGTTATTGTTATTATATATAATAATATATATAATAATATTTATATGTTAGCAGCCTTCTTAAGTAATGATATTCTATTATATACTTAAGTAATGATATACTATGATATCATCATAGTGAATGATGATAATGCAAGCCAGTGTACTTCCATCAGATTTTTATATGCTTATTTTGTAATAGTGCTGATGTTATTTTAAGACACTTGACTTCAGCCTCTGAGCTCTGCACAGTGAAACATGCAAGCAGCATGCACTGGTTAGTTGCCGCTTTTCTGGGGTGTTTTTAAGGATGCTTAAGATGTTAAAAGTCTTGTTCTACATTAGAAAGTCATGTGAGGGCAGACTTCTGTGGCCAGCTGAGCTCAGCTCCTAAGCCTGATTTGAACCAGCTCTGCAGTGTTAAAACGACAAACTTAAGTCTATTCACGTGCATGTGTGTTTGTCTACATAGTAAGCTACGACAGGCTAGACAGTAACAGCTGGTAGGCAGCTTAAGAAGCTGTTGCTGTTCAAGTTCAAGCTCCTCCTTTCTCATGAGGGGAAACTTCTAGATTCTCCGAATACCAAAATTTCAGGACTTGAGCTGGCCTGACTTACTAGGATGTGTTTAATGTATTTTTGCCCTATTACTGTGCAAAAGGGGCTCTTCCCTGTTGCCTGTGCTGCTTTACCTGTACATGTTCTCAGAGTGGGTGCATGGTGTTTCTGGGCAGATCAGGTCAAGAATGGTGATGTGGTTGAGACACCGGCAAGTATGTGTGGTAGCTGTACAGTGTCCTGCATAGAATCATAGAATTGTCTAGGTTGGAAGGGACCTTTAAGATCGTCTAGTCCAACCATCAACCTAACTCTGACAAAAACAAACAAACAAAAAACCCCATATCACTAAACCATGTCTCTAAGCACTATGTCAACCCATCTTGAACACCTCCAGGGATGGTGCCTCAACCTCTTCCCTGGGCAGCCCATTCCAATGTTTAATAACCCTTTCAGTGTAAAAAATTTTTCTTAATATGCAATCTGGTGCAACTTGAGGCCATTTCCTCTTGTCCTGTTGCCTGTAACTTAGGAGAAGAGACCGACCCCTACCTCTCCGCAACCTCCTTTCAGGTAGTTGTAGAGTGAGGTGGTCTCCCCTCAGCCTCCTTTTCTCCAGGCTGAATAACCCCGGCTCCCTCAGCCACTCCTCATAGGTCCTGTGCTCCAGACCCCTCATCAGCTTCATTGCCCTAGGATGCCTTCCTTACATCTTTTCACTGGGGATTGAAGTAAGTGTATTTCTTTATATGCAGCTGGGAAGGGAGCAGTATGCGTGATATGAAAAGGCAGAAAATACCTCCTGCCTTTTGTAGTTAAGTTAGCTGCAGCTAACAGCGAAACCCCATCTGCTGCTTTGTGCAAGTCAGAACACACTGAGCAGCTGTTTTGTGACTGTGTTTTATGTTTGTCTCTCCCAGAGGGTAGAATCTCTCAAAAGGTGTTATAGATGCTTTTAAAAATACTTGAACAGAAGTACTATTGCACCCAAAGATGCAACATGTTCAGCAGTTTCCAGTCAGTTTAGAACTGCAAGAGAGACCGCGTGTCATTGAGTCCATGTGCAGGATGTGTCTTTGAGGATCAGGGTCACACCCCTCAGGCCACGTACGGTGCAAGGCGCATGCTGCATGCTATCCGAGCCCTTGGCTACTTGGGTTTTAGTTGTTCTTCCCAAATAAATGCTTTCCCTAAAATATGTGAGGCAACTAATGTTTGAATATGAACACAGGTGTCCTCAGGGACTCCAGTGAGGGTGTCCTTGGTAAGCAGCTTCTTGCTGGTAGCAGCAGGTGGGAGCTCTATCATCTGGAGCTAAGGGACTTGGTGATGAGTAGCCAGATCATCGCCTGCTGGTGACTGTTCAGCACTGGTGATCTTTCATTCCTTCTGTCTAGATCACACAGAGCCTGTCTGTGGGTGCTCTCTGTGCCTCAGATGTGCCTGGAGCACTGATCTACATCAATTGATGGGCTGGAGGCGGCAAAACAAACACGATATTTGATAATGATAATAAGGTAATGCAGATAGGCTACATTACATGGCTGTAATTAGCAGAGGAACTGCTGGGTGTAGAGGAAGAGATGACTAAATACAGGGATGCCATCCCTCCATCTGTGGTCATTTTGTTGCCAGCTGGGTACGGCCAGGGAAGCTGTTTGTGGCTCCATATGTTAAAATTGTCTCTGACTTTGCTTTTCCAGTTGTATGTGACCTGCCTTTAGAAATTGTTAAACTGTTGTGCTTGGAGGAGGATTGGAAATCTGGCAGGCAAAAAGTGCCCTGGGCAAGAGAAGCACCTCTTGCATATGCAGTGATGTTCTGTGCCAGGTTAGTAAAGTGAAGCTTAGGAATACTTGTTTTCCTCGGTAGCTTAAGCAAGAAGAAGAAATCTGCCCCTCTACAAGGGAAATGGATTTATTAGGTCCCATGTGTTCTGGGAATGTGCGGAGAAGGTTCCCTTTAAGGACATACAGCTCCGGTTGTCTCATACGCACCGCAGTGCAATCTGGAAGCGCAGTGCCTCCGGAGAGCTGGGGCAGCCCAGTCAACCCCTGGCACTGGTGCCCATGCTGATGATTGTTTGGCAGAGTAACACGGCCCAGCTCATCTGGTGCCGTGGTGGTCGCTCAGTTCATCTGGTGTCAGATGAGCCTCTTTGTCATGCCCAGCCTTTCTTAGCATCATCTCTGCTCAGCAATCACACGATGAGCTGGCTTTGTCGATATGGAACGAACACACTGTTCGTAGCACTTGTTTCCATGGCACGGACCCGCTGCTGCGAAATCCCCATCTGGGGAGAACACGTGCAGTTTATGGGTGTGCAGTGATGAGGGGAAGCCTGAGGGATCCCAGAGGAGGGAGTCAGCGAGGAGTGGCTGTCGGTGCTGGCAAAAGAGTTGTTCCAGCCTGCTGCTGTGTTGCCAGTGCAGGTGGCAATGTGAATGGTTCCACATGGCTGCGTGGGATTGAGAGCAATCCGTTGAGCAACTGAGATGGTAGTCAGACTAAAATGTGGCAGGAGGGAGTCTGTGTGTAGGTGCAATGTTGCGAGTCAGATGACTTCTAGCAGAAGTCTACGAGGTCATGGTTTTCCTACTAGTGTAAGCAACAAATAATTTCTATCTTTATGTGTGGTTTTGCAAATCAAGTTCTTCAAAAAAGCGTAATAGTCACCTGAGTAGCACGCACTATCTCCTTTGGTATTTCTACCCTTATAGCAGACAGCAAGAATGTTGTCTGATCTCTGTTCATATGAGTTTTGCACCGAACTCTTGCTGAGAAGATACGGGATGGCCTGCAATACTGAGGGGACAGCTGTGGTTCTTGAGGTATAAGCTTCTTGAGGTAAAAGCTTCTAGGCATCATGAAACTGAATAGCACTTGACTTTGGCAGTCAGATTAGAGTGCTGAGTGCTGCCATAGTTCACGTAGCTGAGACGAGCAGACCGGAGCTTGTGTTGAACATGTGGATGGAGAAATCTGTATCGAAATCTGTATGTTAAAAAAAATGTGCTTAAGAAGATAACGTCTGCCCATGATGCTGATGAAGCTTACTCAAATAGTGCTTTGCCTTATCTGCGCTTGAGAAATGTTTGGAAGAAGAACAGGATTCATGGGTGGACCCCAACAGTGATGGGAGCCATATATCCAGTCCAGGTGTTGGAGTTGACACTGCTTCATATCAGGGGAGTCTGGGAATTAACTTGTTTAGTTACTCCTTTGAATTTGTCGGTGCTTGTGGTACAATAAGATCTTAGTGACTTGGCCTCACAGTAGCAAACCTGCTTGTCTTTGTGCACGGGGATTTGTAAAATGTAATTTGTCTTTGCTTACCCAAGAAAATGTTTTTCCAGTGGTCAGCTTGAGCTGCTGAAGTGAAATCGGGTTTCCAGTGTGAATGCAGTAGAATAACATCTGCACCTACTTATGGAGGAGCTTCCTACCTTTTTGTCTTAAATGTGCTTTTCTTGCTAGGCTAAAGAAATTCTTACAAAAGAATCGAATGTGCAAGAGGTACGTTGCCCCGTCACCGTCTGTGGAGATGTCCACGGTCAATTCCACGACCTTATGGAACTCTTTAGAATTGGTGGGAAATCGCCAGACACAAATTACCTGTTCATGGGAGACTATGTGGACAGAGGCTATTACTCGGTGGAAACGGTGACTCTTCTAGTAGCGTTGAAGGTATGGTTTGACAGCTTTTCTCCGGCAGCTTTGGGTAAAACCGTGCTTTTGGGGAGTTTTGAAAGAATTGCTTCTCCCATTGACATCACTGTTGGCTTGAGCTAGGTGGATGCAAACTGAAATGCATTAATGGACATGTGCTGTTCTGTAACAGAGCTGAATGCTTGATTGCTGTTTCAAATATTCTGTTGCTATTTCTTTCCATATTGATGGTACACTTCTTGTGTTAAAGAAGAGTTTTCTTTGTCAATAGGTGCGTTACCCAGAACGCATCACAATACTGAGGGGCAATCACGAAAGCAGACAAATTACACAAGTGTATGGCTTTTATGACGAATGTCTGCGAAAGTACGGCAATGCCAACGTCTGGAAGTATTTCACAGATCTGTTTGATTATCTTCCACTTACAGCTCTAGTAGATGGCCAGGTAAGCCTTAAATAAGGAAAACGCTCCATTTCATAGAGTTACTCAGGCTGTACCATCTGAACTCTACATGAACAGTCTCAAACAAACTTCCTTAACTTGTGATCTATGTGCATATTATGGGTTTGGGAAAGAATTTAGTGAGGTGTTAATACAAGTTGACTATGTGGGAAGGCTCTTGGTTCTGCACCCGAAGTAACGGCAGAGTATTGCGTGTATGGTTCATTTTAAATGACTGCTCAACAACTGGGGATCCCCTTGTGATACATTAAATGTGAGTTGAGTTGTGGTCATGAGGCAAGACATTCTTAAAACAGAAGGCCTGGTATCTTTGCTGTTGCTTTAATCTCTGTATGAAAGGTGGAGCCTTTTAATTGTGTTTCCTTCTGCAGGAATTAAATTTGGTTTCTCTGCTGTAATTATAAAAGAATGATAACGGAGTTAAACCCAGCTATTTCTGAGATCAGTCTTCCCATAACAATATGCACTGAATGGATTGTTTGTGGTTTTTTTTTTTTCTCTGGAACAGATATTCTGTCTCCACGGTGGCCTCTCTCCATCCATAGATACACTGGATCATATCAGGGCTCTGGACCGCCTGCAGGAAGTTCCACATGAGGTAACAGGAAAGGAAATGCATCATAAACTTAGATATCTGTTGGTGGAAAATGCAAATGTAGCCTTGCATTGAAATCCATTTAAGCAGCGAGTCACACAGTTACACAGTGGATTATTGCCTTTCTAAGAGCTAGAGCAGATGAACATACATGTAGGCAAAAAGCACACAAGTCAATATGGCTTTGATTACAGCAATCTACAAAGGGGTCTTCACAGCTGTTTTTCACAGAATCACTGGGCTTGTTGACTGTCATGCTGACTCAAAGAATAATATTTGGCAGGGGAAGGTGTTTACTACCCATCTTCAGCTTTATCACAGTCTTCCTTGTGAACAGCCAGCCACCATGTGAAGCCATGGTGTGTCACTGTCCGTCCTCCTCAGCCAATCCTTTCTTCTGTGATGTTTCACCTTGTTCATTACTTTCTGGGAGCCTGAGATCAGGACTGAAGAAACCACCTTCTGAGCTCCCAGGGCAGCAAGTGGCTCTTCTGTGTTGGAGTGGTGGGGGCTTGCAAATGGACTTAAATGTTCCCTGATTAAAATGAACTGCTTGTCCTGAAGCATCTATAGTATAACAGCAAGAACAATGCAGCAAGGTCCTCCCAGGCCTTCCAAAAAACCTGAAATAAGCTGTGTAAATTAATTCCAGAATGGGGAGGCTACCTGGTGGAACATCTACCTGCAGTCAGGCATAATGATTGTATTATTGCTCTGGGGTTTTCCCAGTCCTGTGCTGCCTGTCTGTGCTGAAATCTGGCTGTCCCTGAGGACCTCCACATGTAGTCAGTGTGATCCTTACTGTGGAGCTCAGATTGACAGGTAGGAAGCAGCAGCAGACATGGATAAATACTAGAGTGTCTTTACTGCCCCTTAGGACCTCAGCAAGAAGAGCTGCTGAGCTTCACTTGTGAGCATTAGACGATGTACACCAGGATATTTTTGAATATGTCAGGTCCAACAATAGACTGTTTGAGAGAGGAAATTAAATTATTAATACTCTGCCTGAAGGGCTGCTGAAGGTTTAAGATCAATCTCTGGAAGTTGGTTCTTAGCCTCCTACGGGTTGTTTCCCTTTCTTTAATTAATTGCAACTTGGCTGGCACCAGTGAACCCATTGTGTATCCTCGGGCACGCATACCTTCTCACGTGGCCTTTTTTATTACACTGGGAGAGTCAGGAGTAAGAATGTGGATCTGTGTCTTGGACTACTTGAAGTGAAATGGTAAATGGTGTGTGTGGAAGAGGAGGTGGGAAGAGTTCTCTGGTTACATGAACTCCTTTCTCAGTCAGCTACGTATGTATTCATTTCTTTGGGAAGGACGCTGACTGATACCGTGAGCAACTAGACGCTACTACGTGTGTTAAATAAACTCATCTGTCTTGCACAGAGAAGGACGTGCTGGCAGTTCTTTTTACTGTAAATAAACTATATTTTAAAAGTGGCTTTTTATAATGATCTAATGAAGAACACTTAATCTTTTCAAGGGTCCTATGTGTGATCTGTTGTGGTCGGATCCGGATGATCGTGGCGGCTGGGGTATATCTCCACGTGGTGCTGGCTACACGTTTGGGCAAGATATTTCAGAAACATTTAACCATGCCAATGGTCTCACACTGGTCTCCCGTGCTCACCAACTTGTCATGGAGGTAGGGCAAGCACTCTGCTAGATGGGGCTAGCAAAATATAGATGCCAGTTCTTGTCTCTTCTGTGAGACCTTTTGCTGATGGGTTTGCATAAGATGACACCTAAATGTTATGCAGGTAAACACTAAAGAGGGACTGTGAAAAGAACAAGGAAAATAAGATTACGTACTTTGACCTGTGATGTAAATAAGGGGATGTTCTGCCCTTTTTTACACCCCCTCTCCAAGGAAATTGCCAAAGGGACACTGTCACACCCCGTTTGTGGAAGTAATAATCTCCTTACGTGCTAACTGCTCTACTTAGACTGCTGCTGCATTAGCCAGACTGCCCTGTAATACTCGGCAGTCAGATGTGACAGGGATTAAGGCATAATTTTTAGCTGTTGATGGGCTATTCTTGTACGTCTTGCGGGAAAAATGCCAGGTGGGTCAATGGACCAGATATATTTTTAAAATCTAGTTCAAGTCGATCCCTTTAGTACTGTGTGTCAGAAGTCACTCACATCCAGCAGGTGGGTTGTTGTTTGTGGTGGATGAAAGCTGAAGGCACACCTAAAAATCTCGAGGTTCCTTTGTGGTGCAATCCATAATTTGTGTACAAAGTGGATAAACACAGGAGTGACAAATGGCAGATCTCTCTGGAGAGCAGTTGAAGCTCTTATTGTTGGGTAACCACCTTTTGTTCTTGCCGTATGGTACTTATTTTTAAATGAAACAAAGTCAGTTGGAAATACTTACGAGAAGTCTGCAGTTTCACAAATGCCTTGGATTGTTTCAGGCCTTAAGAGGAACTTCAGACGGGCTGAGGTTTGAGGTTTAACAGATTTCTTTTTTTTTTTTTTGTCTCTTTTTCTGGCAGGGTTATAACTGGTGCCACGACCGGAATGTGGTTACCATTTTCAGTGCGCCCAATTACTGCTATCGTTGTGGGAACCAGGCTGCTATCATGGAACTAGATGACACTTTAAAATACTCCTTGTGAGTAACCTGGCTCTGGCTGTTCTCTCTTCCTAACTGTTGTGAGGAATGTCTAATCCTGTCCAAAGGGGTTCTTCTGTGAAAAGCCAGTTCAAACCCCTCTGGAATGAATATTGTGTGCTCTACCTGCAAGAATATCAAAAAATAAGTTAAGCTCTTAAAAGCTTCTCTTGGGTTCTGCATTAGCTCCTCTTCCCGACTCTGTAGAGTTGGAGCTTTTGCGTTTTCTTAATCCCTCTCTTGCCCAAGCTTGATGGAGAGAGTAAAGACAGATTGATTTATGTATTTATTTTTATTTTTGGTGGCTCTAGGCTTTGTAAAGGTTGGGTGAGAGAGTCTGAACTTTGCATTCAGCTGAGCTGGCGCGAGAGCAGCGAGGGGCTGCTGAAGTGCTGACTGTTGGGTTGTGTTCACTCCCTAAGCAGCATTTCCACCAGCTGATGAGGTTTAACTCCCATGGATGCTTGTTTTGGGACCAGGAACGTTTTATGTGGAAACAGCTGGGATGAATAAAGCAGTAGCAGCAGGAAAGCGAGTTTAGGATTTACTGTGGTGTTGGGAAATACCTTGTGGAGGAGGGAAAATGATCCCTTTTTCTTCCCTGCAGCCTCCAGTTTGACCCAGCACCTCGTCGCGGAGAGCCTCATGTTACCCGTCGTACCCCAGACTACTTCCTATAAACCTCTCCTAACCTTTGTAGAAGGAAGTCCACCTGGCATTTTAAAGAGCAACAATATTTACACGTTTCTGTAAGAAATCGGGGTTCGTCTCAACTTAAAATCCCCATCATGGACCAAAATGTGCCATACAGAGGACAAAGAGCGTTGAGCACAACTTGAGACTGAATTCCTTGCGACACTATGTATATCCTGTACCCATCAGTCCAACAGTTTGCCTGCTGTATTTGTAGTCATTGTTTTTCTTCTGGACTGTTCAGAGAGGAAGGGGTAACTCTTAATAGCACTTCCATCTCCTTTGACGCTTCTTTGTAAATTTTTAGTTCTAGTGTTTAACTGGCATGAATTAGAGTTTATTTTGGAGGGAAATGCACACTAACTTCTGCCCCCACCACTCTCTTTATTTTATTGAAAGACCGATTGACTTAACTGGAGAAAGGAAGCGATTCCTGCTTTGGGAGTACGTTGTCATAACACGGATAAAAGCGTTCCCCTTTTTAGCTCGATTCCCCTTCTGTGTTGATCCTGCCGCTGCCTTTTTTTTTTTTCTTCGGTTGTTTTTGGTTTTGTTTTGCCCTTTTTTTTTTTTTTCTTCTCCCCCTCTCCCCTCTGTATATTTGTCCTGGAAATGCTTGCAACCCTCCTGGCTGTACCTGAAACAATAAACTTGCCATTGTCAGCCCCAAACCGTGCTGC
>JAOXNO010000033.1:3482685-3492893 GCA_028565335.1 Limnodromus scolopaceus
GGGGGGCACCCACGGGTGGGGGGAGTCGGGGCGGGAGGGGGGGGGGATGGACGGGGAGTTGGGTCCCCCGTGGCTGACCGCGGTTGTCCCCGGCTGGTCACTGCCCCCCGGGGCTTGTCCCGGTTCCCCCTGGCTGCCCCCGCCCCGAGGCTGGTCCCAGTGTCCCCAGGTCTTGTCCCGCTTCCCCAGGCTGGCTTTGCCCCCCGGGGCTGGCCCCGGCTGCGGGAAGCCGAAGGGCAGGGGCCGCCATCCTGGCCACGGAGCTGCCTTGTCACGCAAGAATCGAGACGGGTCCCGATTCCCGGCACTCCCGGGAGGGCGTGGGTGTTTTTTGGGGCTGTTTGGAGGCCGATAAAGGGATGGTGACAAGTGCCGGGTCTGCCCAGCACAACCGGGATGTCGGTTAACGGCGGCGGAGCAGAGCCAGCGGGCACGGCAAGGCACGGCACGGCGGTGACAAGCAGGAAACACGCCCGGGTGCCTCGGACAGGGGACAGGGACGGGCTCTAGTTTTATGCTTTTAAGTGTGTTCCCCCGAAAGAGGTGCTGTAGCGGGACCAGGAGTGCAGGAAAGGGATGGAAAACGCCCTTCTCCCAGTAAATCTCTTAAATTATCGATGGGGAAAAAACCAAACAACCCAACGACTTGCCGTGCACCTTCCGTATTCTCCTTCAAGGAAGTGAAGAGAAACGGGCAAACCACAAGACCTTGAGGCACCAGAGGCGGTTCCAGCCCTCTTTTGCCAGAAACCTGTAATCCCGCTTTTGTTTTTCTGGGCAGAGAGTCAGGACTCGGTACCGGCCTGACTCGGGACGCTCTCCGGCGCGTCGCCTTTGAAGAACTAAGCCCTTAACGCTGAGACTTGCTCTTATTTTCTCCCCAGGTCAACGTTGGGTGCGTGCCAAAGAAGGTAAGGGCGCTTTCCCCACCGGCGCCTCGCCCGTGGGTCGGGGGGGTGGGTGCGGAATTGCGGGGAGGGAGCGGGGTCTTGGGGCGAATTGAGCCATCGAGGCGCCGCGAAGCCCTCAGACCCGCGTCCCGTGGGCTGCCCCGGGCGGAGATGAGAGGCGTCGGGAAGCGGGGTGGGTTTGTTTTTTTTTTTTTCCCAAAAATCAAACCGGTTTTCCCGAGCCGACTTGGGGTTTGTGTGTGTGGGGGGGGGCAGGTGATGTGGAACGCGGCGGTCCATGCGGAGTTCATCCATGACCACGCCGACTACGGCTTCGAAACGCCCGGCGTCAAGTTCAACTGGAGGTAGGTGTGGGAAGAGCCGGTGGGGAATGAGCATCTCCCTGTGGGAGCGGCCACGCGTTGTCCATCCCGAAGGGTTCCCTGCCCGCGGAGGGATGCTGAGCTGGGAACGCGGACAGGATTTCCTTCCGAAAGGAGAGGGTGGCAAACCGGCCGTGGGAAGGGACTTCAGAAAAGTGGGATGCCGGGAAGGCAGGCACAAAAACACCTCACGTGGGTGTGGAAGGCTGGGGAACGTGGGGCCACTTTATTTTGTGGCCTGGCTGCCATCTGCTGAAGGGATTGAATTGTTTTCTGCTGAGCTCCGTAGGTTCGTGACGTTAAGCCCCCGCTCTGTTCCAGAACGATTAAAGAGAAGCGTGATGCGTACGTGAGGCGCCTGAATGAGATCTATGAGAATAACGTAAAGAAGGTGAGGATGCGTTTATCCCGCGGGGAAGGGGGCTCTGCTGGATTTCTGGCCGCTTTTCCAGCCTGAACGGGCGTCCTCTTTACCCGTGGAAGCCCTGGCTCCATTAGCTGACCTCCTCCTGCTGCTGATCACCTAAATGACTCCCCTCAGGCTCGCATCGACATCATTCGGGGCTACGGCAAGTTCACTGCCGATCCCCAGCCTACCATCGAAGTGGACGGGAAAAAGTACACGGCTCCTCACATCCTTATAGCCACGGGCGGGCGCCCGGCCGTCCCTCCCGACAGCGAAATTCCCGGTGAGCCTGACGGAATTCCCCGGGCTGCCTGGGGAGAATAGAGTGGCTGCCAAAGCCAAGTGGGCTTTGGGAGGTGGGAAATGGGACCGGGCGAGGGGTGTGAAAGGGGCTTTGCTTTGTAGGTGCCAGCCTGGGGATCACCAGCGATGGCTTCTTCGACCTGGAGGAGCTGCCCAGGTAAAATGGGGCTCAGCCCCCTCCTCCGCTGGCACCGCCGGTGGCTCGGTGCACCGGCACACGGCATCCTCGCTTCTCCGCAGGCGCAGCGTTATTGTCGGAGCCGGCTACATCGCGGTGGAGATCGCGGGGATCCTTTCCACGCTGGGCTCCAAGTCAGCCCTGCTCATCCGCAAGGACGCGGTAGTGCCACCGGCTGTCCCGTCCCCCCCCTCTCCCCCAGCCGCATCCCAGCCCACGGGGTTTTCTGGTCATCGGCTCCCACGATGACCAGAAGGGAGGGTCATCCCCTCTCGGGGGGGGGAGGAGGGTTTGGGTCGGGGCAGGTGGGTGGCAATGGGGGTGCAGAGGCTGGTGGGTGTAAGGAGGTGCTGGGGGGGGCCAGATGGGGTGAGAAGAGCGTGGGTGTGCTGCCAGGCGCGTTCCAGCAGCGCCAGACGGCGTGCCCGGCATTTCTGCAGCCCTGCGTGCCGCCGCACCCCTTCCCTGAGCTTCATCTCAAGTCATGACTTGAAAAAAAGAAAAAGATTAAAGGAGAGAAAAACAGAGGAGAACTTTATCATTAACCAGAAGCAGCCCAAAGCTCTCTGGGCCCCCGTGGGGCACGGGCACAGGGAAATGCTGGTGGAGGGGGCTGCCAGGCGGTGCCTTTGCCTGCAGTCCCTCATCTAACGGTGCTGGTGGGTCCCTGCCCAGGTTCTGAGGACCTTCGACTCCCTGATTAGCTCCAACTGCACCCAGGAGCTGGAGAACACTGGGGTGGACGTCTGGAAGCACACGAAGGTATGAGCATGAAGAGCAGCTCCACAGCTTGTCCCATCCCCCCTAGAGAAGCAGGGCTGGGGGAAAGCGGGCGTTTTGGACATGGCTTGGTGGCCCATGGCTTTGGCAGCATCCTTGGTCCTGTGGTGCAGCCCTGTCACCTGTTGCAAGGCAAAAGCCATTGGCACTTTCTCTCCCTACGGCTCTTGTTGTTCCCCCAGGTAAAGACGGTCACCAAGACCCCTTGTGGGCTGCTGGATGTGACGGTGACCTCCTCGGTGCCTGGCCACAAGCCGACAGAGGGAGTGATTCGGGATGTGGACTGCCTGCTGTGGGCCGTGGGGCGGGAGCCCAACACTGAGGAGCTGTGCCTGGACCTAGTGGTGAGATGGCAGCACATCCCTTCCACGCTGGTGCAAGGATGCCCATGGGTTTCCGGGGATCCCATGGGTCCCATGCGTCTCTGGAGTTCCTATGGGTCTCTGAGGGTGCAATGGGTCTTCAGGGGTCCCACAGGTCTCCAGGGGTCCCATGGGTCTCTGGAGTTCTTACAGGTCTCCGGGGGTGCCACAGGTCTCCAGGGGTCCCATGAGTCTCTGGAGTTCCCACAGGTCTCCACAAATCCCACAGGTCTCTGGGGGTCCCATGGGTCTCAGAGGGTCCTATGGGTCTCTGGTGCCTGCTGTAGGATGGTGTTCCCACCAAGCCGCCCCCACAGCTGGGAACATGGTGGCCACCAGCACGGGTCCCCTGTGGGCATTGCTTGTCCCATCCCACCTGGGCCATGTGCCAAGGTGGCTACCATTTCCCATGGCAGGGTGTGCAGGTGGACGACAAGGGCCATGTGGTGGTCGACGAGTACCAGAACACCACCAGGAGAGGGATCTACGCCGTTGGGGATGTCTGTGGGAGAGCCCTCCTCACCCCAGGTACTGTGGCCATGCCCCCCTCCCTGGCCCCTTGGTGCCACACCGTGCCACAGCTCAGGCTCCCTGTCCCTCCCCACAGTGGCCATCGCGGCTGGCAGAAAACTGGCCCACAGGCTCTTCGAGAGCAAGCAGGACTCCCGACTGGACTACCATGACATCCCCACTGTTGTCTTCAGCCACCCACCCATCGGCACCGTGGGCCTCACTGAAGGTGGGGACGGACAGGGCATGGGGGGGTGAAGAGTCTGGGGACGTTGTGGCCCAGAGCTGCTGTTTTGGTGATGGAGGAGACGATCTGATCTCCACAAGCAGTCTGAGCCTTGAAAAATGCGCTGTGACTCCCTCCTTATAAATGCCTTGGGGATATGGTGCGTCCCCTTGACCTATGTGCTGTGTCTTCTGCTGCAGACGAAGCGGTGGCCATGCATGGCAAGGAGAACGTGAAGATCTACAGCACATCCTTCACCCCCTTGTACTACGCTGTCACCCAGAGGAAAGTGAAGTGTGTCATGAAGCTGGTGTGCGTTGGCAAAGAGGAGAAGGTGCGTGGAGGAGATGAGGGGGAACAGCTGGTGCTGCAGGGGGCTGGCTGTCCTCTTGTCCCCTGCTCAAACCAAGTCTTGGGCTGAGATCCAGCTCCCCTAGCACCAAGCCTGGATTTCAGCCTGGATCTCAGTGCTGGGTCCCATCTGACCTCTCACTTCTTCCCCAAAGGTGGTGGGATTGCACATGCAAGGGGTGGGCTGCGACGAAATGCTGCAGGGCTTTGCTGTGGCCATCAAAATGGGGGCCACCAAGGCTGACCTGGACAACACCGTGGCCATTCACCCCACTTCTGCTGAAGAGCTGGTGACGCTGCGCTGAGGCGTTGGGCGCTGGCAGCCCCAGGGACGGCAGCTGCAGCTGGGAAAATGTTTCATATGCCTTAAAAAAATGCCTTAACATCAGGCGGTTGCCTGGAGAGCGTGTCTGTGAAATCAGTGTGGCTTGTTTTGGAGTTGAAAATAAATATGGTGATGCTGGCAAGTCTCTGTCTTTCACTTTATGGTGCCTTCTGAGCTGTGCCCAGCTGCAGAGGATGGTGGCATGGTCTCTTGGGGCAGTTCTGGGGAAGGCTGCTGGTGGCCAGGCTCCTCCTCTACTGTCCCTGGCACTGGGGCTGTGCAGGGAGCAACAGAGTGGGGCAGGACGGCAGGGTGCTTGGGGTACTCGGGGGTGCTGGAGCATCTCGGGTGGGCTCTGTCTTCCGCTGTGGGCTCATGGAGGGGTGCAGCAGCATTGCTGTTGGACGTGGATCCATCAGCATCACTGTTGGACATGGATCCATGAACATCACTGTTGGACATGGATCCATGAACATCGCTGTTGGATGTGGATCCATCGGCATCGCTGTTGGATGTGGATCCATCGGCATCGCTGTTGGACGTGGGGTCACAAGGGAGCTGCTGGCCTGGCCCTGCTGCATCCCAGAGGCTTCCAGATCCCCTCTGCTGCCCTGTTGCTCTCTGCTCTTCATGGCTGTGGCTCCTGAGCTCTCAAAGCTTGACGCAGCTTGAAGCAGATGAGGGTGAGCTGGCCAGGAGAGCTGGGGCACGGTGCTGGCTGAGGAACTGCTGGCTTCTGCTTTGCTTTTTGCTAGAAAGAAATAGTTTGCATGAAATCAAAGTATCTCAGAGGTCGAAAATTCCCTGAAACCTGTGGAAGAGGTGAGCAGCCCAAGGAAGGGGACACTGGTGTTCAGCCCTGGCATGTGGCTCCAGGCTTTGCTGGGGTGTCTCCATCCCGGCTGGACAAACCACAGCAGGCAGAAAAATCCTGCCCAGCCCTCCTAACCCCATCAGCATGTGTTTAAAGAGTATATGGGACTCCTAGGGGCTCAAGTACAAGCAAAAAGCTAAATATTATTGGTATCCTCGGTTATCCGTGTTAGTCTTGGAAAGAATAATGATTCCCAAAGCTTATTGCTAACTGAAGCACACCAGATTTCCTCTGGGCTTGCCATTGAGGATTCTCAGGCCCATTAGAAGAGTCAGCTGGAGTTAACTCAGAGATAATTGCCCCATTTGAATCATGGTGACTGTCGCGGTTTGGGCTGGGCCACTGAAACGAACAACGGATGCTCTCTAACACCTCTCCCAAGTGGGAGAGGAATCAGAGAAATATTTATGAGTTGAAGAGAAACTTAATTACTTCAATTAAATGCTAATAATAAAATAACAAAAATATAAGATAATAATGAGTTATATAGAATATATAGAAAACCATACCAGTGACAGGCAGGAGGGAAGTCTCAGAGAGGACTCAGTGACAGTTGGGAACTGGATTCCACATCTGGATTCAGGCAGAGGAACGGGCAGGGTCCTCCTTGGACGTCGGCCATTGAAGAAAGAGGGCTGACCCTCCGATGCCTCAGCTTTTATACCGAGTGTGATGCAGGTGGGACGGAATGCCCTGCTGGTCGGTTTAGGGTCCCATCTCCTGTCCCCTCCTCCCCACGGCTATGACACATCTACACGTTTCCACTTCTGACCCTCCAACACAGTGAGCTGCCTTTGGTTGTTAGAGTGTAAGCAAGAGCCTCTCCGCACGCCAGCCCTTGGCATTAACTATCAGCGTTGGTCTGATCGCTCTGGAAGCAGATCCTGTCGGAAAAATACGCCGCTAATTTCGGAGAGTGCCGTTAGAAGAGGCGTAGCTGAAAAGTAAAATTTCTGAGCAGAAAATTGGTTCTACTTTCCCTCAAACAAGGACAGTGACTTTACTCTCTTACCCTCTCAGTCCATAAGCTGCCGTGGCATTTTGTCAATATCTTTTTTTTTTCCTTTTTTTTTTTTTTTTCCTGTGGAGTCACGTTACCGCGAGGCGCGTTGTGCCGCGCCTGGGTGAGGTTTGGCCCGGGCTCCACGGCCAGAGGAACTACCGGAGTGTCTGAAACCAGAGGGGCAGGGACGCACGGGCGCACACAGGGGCCCAGCGCCCGCAGGAGCCTCTGGTTTTTGGGGCGAAACTGGGCAAAAAAACGCAGCGGAGACTCGGCGTGGGGAACGCAGCGGGACCCGGACCGGAACCAGGCCCCGCCCTCTCTGGCCCCGCCCCCTAACCCTGCCCACGCCCGTCTCGACCCCTGACCACGCCCCGTCCCGACAGGCCCCGCCCCGCCGAGCATCCCCCCCCAAGGGGGCGGTTCCGCACGGCGCCTGCGCGGGAGGAGTGCGCCTGTGCAGCGCGAGGCCCGCAGAGTCCGGCCGCCATCTTGCTTCCTGCCGACCCCTCAGGGCTTGTCCGCCCGCGTCAGGTGAGGTGCGGGGTGGGCTGGGGCGACGGGGCCGCTCCAACCCAGAGCCCGAGGGGCGGCCCCAGGCACTGGGGAGGGGTTCGGGGCCCAGGATCGGGCCCCTGGTGGGGGTTCGGGGCTCAGGAGCGGGCCCGGCAGGGCCTTCTCGGGCAGCAGGCCCCGGGCTGGTGAGATGGAGACCGAGGTCGGGGGCCGCGGCGGTGCGGTCACCGCAGGGTTTGGGGTGCGGGGACGGCGCCGGGGGGTCACAGCTCCAGGCCGGGCTCAGGAACCGAGTCAGACCCGGGCACGTAAAAACCACAACGTCAGTGTTTTCAGGGCTTAAACACGGAGCCCGAGCCCTGCGCGTTTGGGACTGGAAAACTCAGTGGCTCAGATTCTCCTGATTTTCCCTCCTCGGGTGCTCCGACGCGCCTTCTCCCCGGGCACAGCCGCCGCGCTCCCCGGGGTGTCCTCACGGCCAACCGGGTCGGGGTGGCGGATGGCGCTGCCGTGGTGCCGGTGGCGCCCGGGGGACAAGCGGGCAGCTGGGGGTGGGTGGGTGGGTGGGTGAGCGGGCGGCGGGACGCGGGGCGGCCACGGTTGGCGGGGCGGAGCTGTGTCTATAAAAGGAGTGGGCGGGGCTGGGGTATGTCAGGGGCGGGGCGGGGCTCCCGGTAGGCGGGGCGGTGCCCATAATAAGAGCGGGGCGGGGCTCGGCCATGGAGGGTGTGTCCGCGGGGGGCGGGGTGATGCCTATAAAGTGAGGGGGCGGGGCCCAGATTCCCCGCTGCTGCCGCCGGGTAATGGCGTCCTCTGGGACGGAGCCGCCGCTTCCTGCTCCGTTCCCGGTTTCCTCCCGCCACGCGGGGCTCAGGAACCGGGTCTGGGGCTCGGAGCGGTGCGGGGCTCCCGAGCGGCGCGGCCCGGGGCCCGGCGGGATGGGGCTCCCTTCTCCCGGCAGCGGCGGCGCCCGGTGTCAGTGCGGGAACGGCGCCGGGAACACGCCGGGTGCGGGGCTGGGGGGGTCCCATCGGCCGGGGCTGTTCCGGCGGGGAGGCCCAGGTGGGCGGAGGAAGGTTCCGGCCGTGGGTGGGATGGGAACGGGGGCTGGCCGGGGCAGGGACGGGCCACCGCTGCTCGGGACGGGCTGGGCAACCGGCCCCTGGGTGCTGAGAGCCACCTGTGTCACGGTATTGCGTGTGACCTTGCGCCGTTGTTACTGTGTTCTCTGCCGTTACTGTGCTATTAAACTGTCTTTAACACAACACACGAGTTTTTTTTTTCTCCCTCTTCTTCCCACCCTTCTGCAGAGCCAGAGCTGGGCCCAGGGGCTGGTTTGGGGCTTGTCAACAGCTGGGGGATCCAGCAGGCTTGGGGCTCTGGCACACAAAGCTGCGACACAGAGACCATGTCCTGTGTGCTTGGTCAGAGACTCAAGTGCTGCGTTTTGGGGGCTTGAAACCAGGGTCAGTCATGGGTTGGGCCATACTGGCCACGGAGACAGACAACAGATGCTATCCCCAAGCAGAGAGAGAAAGAGATTTATGATTTTAGGTAGTTAGAAGTGGCTCAGCTAAAAAGTAAAATTACTAAATGGAAAATTGGTTCTGTTTTACTGCGAAGCAGGAAAGTCACTATGCCATTTTTGGGCTCACAAAGGGAAACTAAGTGCTGCGTTTGGGGGGGTGAGTAGGTTGAAACTGGGCTCATTTGGCCAGTTTAGGGCTCAGAGGGACTAAGTGCTGCATTTTGGGGGCTTGAAACTAAACTCACTTGGGCAGATTTGGGGCTTATAAAGGCAAACTAAATCCTGTGTGTGTTGAGTGTTCATGGGACCAGGGTCAGAAACAGAGATTAAGTCCTGCATTTGGGGGAGGGGGCTGAAACTGGGATCATTTGGCCAGTTCAGAGATCAAAGAGACTTAAGTCCTGCACATTTGGCCTCAGAAACTGGGACTGTGTTTCTGGGGGGGGCTTGAAATCAGGCTCATTTGGTCAGTTTTTTGCCTCACAGAGACTAAGTGCTGTGTCTGGGGGGTGTGTGTGTATGTTGAAACAGAGACCAAACCCTGTGTGTTTGGGCTCAGAAACAGAGACCCAAGTGCTGCGTTTGGGGGCCTGAAACCTGGCTCATATGGCCAGTTTTAGGGCTCATGTCGAAAAAGACCCAAGTCCTGTGTTTTGGGGCTTGAACTCAGGCACATTTGGCCAGTTTTAGAGTTGAAAAATGGAGACCAAGTCCTGCATCTTAGTGCTTAGAAACAGAGATAAGGCCCTGCGTTTGCGGGGTCACAGCCGTCTGTGTGAACGTGGCCGGGGGCTCCAGACAAGGCTCCTGTGGCCGGTGTTTGGGCTCGGAAAGAGCAACCGAGTCCCGTGTTGTGGGGCTCGGCCCCGGGCCCGTGTGTCCCGAGTCCCCGCCGAGCAGCAGAGCCCAAGTCCCGCCGGGGGGACTCAGGGCAGAGCCCCGGACCCGCTGGGGGCTGCAGCCCGGGCTCCCGCGGCCACCTCGGGGCTCGCACCGACACCCCGGCCCCTCCGGGCTCCGACCGGGCCCCGCGGCTGGGCCCGGGTCCCCCCAGGGCCGCAGCGCCCGCAGCCCCTCTCCGGTGCCGCTGGAGCCCCGCCCCGGGCAGCCCCCGCCGCTGCTCCCGGCCTTTATTCAGCGCCTGCACGAAGCCGCTGCCGTTACCCCGGGACCGGCACCAGCAGCCCCCAGCTCCCCGCGGGCAGGACCGGGCAGCGCCGGACTCGGGGCCCGGGGCCGCTCCCCGCCCGGGCCTGACCCCGCAGCGCGACTCCTCCGACCCGCGGCGCCGGGACGGGGGCGCCCAGGCCCCAGCCCAGCCCCGACCACCGGCACCGCGCACCCACCAGGCCCGGCCCCGGTCCCCTCTCACCGATCCCAGGGGAGAGCCCCAGGGGAGAGCCCCGGGGGAGAGCCCCAGGCCCAGACTCGGGCCCCGCATCCCGCCCCGGTACCGGCCTCTGCACCCGCTGGGGCCGGGCCCGCTCTGGCGGCGGAAAAGGCGGGGCGGGAGGGGCGGGGCCGCGGGGCGCGTGCGCGGGAGGAGGCCTGGCGCGGGGAGGGGGGCGGGGCC
>JAOXNO010000033.1:3502200-3559841 GCA_028565335.1 Limnodromus scolopaceus
AAACCACCCTTTAGATACTTATAGGCATTGATAAGGTCTCCCCTCAGCCTTCTCTTCTCCAGGCTAAAGAGTCCCAGAGAGTCTCCAGGCTGAAGAGTTTCCTGGCATTTACTTCTGAGGTTTGAGAGGAGGGAAGAAGGAGACCCTGCCTCAGGTGCGCTGCCTGGACTATGCCACGGGGAGCTCTTTGCAGTGTCTCTCCTACAAAGCGTGTCCTCTCCCGGTCCTTCAGCAGCATCTCTGTGAATTTGGTTTAAATTAACCTTTCCTGAATGTATGGGCTTTGACTAATGCAGACTGTTTCAGGTGAAGGCTTTCTAATACTCCAGGGAACTTTCAGAAAAGAACTCCATCAGAAATACTTCATGTTGTGCCATCCTAAGATCCCGAGTGACTAATCCTTGGGTTAATAAACCCAGAGCTCCCTTCTTCCCTGGTAGTGGCAGCTAAAAACAAAAGCCCCCACCCTGAGCTGGATGCGTTTTGGGAACGATTGCCCTGGTATGCAGAGGAGAGGGGATAGTTACCCTCTGAGGCCATCACGAGGGTCTGCAGTGACATCCCACGCCACAGCAATGTCGCGGGCTGCTTCAGGACCTACAAGGGTCCTATAAAGTCCACAGCCGCGAGGCCAAGCACCGTTCATCTCCTGCACAGCAAGAGAGACTTTCAAATCAGGAGAAGAAATTAAACGACAGGACAGCCCCGCAGCGCACCGAGGCTTTGTGAGCCAGGCCGAGGAACAGAAAGCCAATATTCACCCCATCCCAGCTGGGACACAGCTCTGAATCCTGCTCCGTGGTGCAGATTCCTGCCCCCCGGGGCAGCAGCACAGCTCAGTGCAGGGAGACAGACAGACAGACAGACACAAAACCAACGTGTCCCGCTCAACAGGCACATTTCAATGTTCTCCCGGCAGAAAAGGCTTCTTTTGAGTGAGGTTTTTCAAATCCCAGATGATTTTTTTTTTCCTTTGTCAGGCCGGATGGGACTGTTAGAAGCCTCAGGATGTGGTCTGAGGCGTGTAACACGGTACACATACCCAATCCAAGAGTGAGGCTGATGCTCCCTTCCCTGTGCAGAATCCATAGAGACCGCCTCCCTTCTTCATGGCAGCCTGGAACTCGCACTCATCGTGCTAGGATGGGTCTGGAAGAGTTGGTAATGTTTCGCCCTTCTTTGTCTGACCCCATATTTATGATTTGAAACGGGTCTTCCTCATTCCAACTGTTGCTGATTGATTTGAAGGACAGTTGGCAAATGAAGCACAAAGTCTGTGCCCGCTTTGACACGTCCTAAATGGAGACGGTGTCTCTGCCTCACTCTTCTCACTGAAGGATGAGAGTCAGCAGCCCTGCTGGGAAGCCGGCCCTGGAGATGTGGGTGGAGATGCCAGCTGCTTGGTTTCAGGTGTTGATGGAGCACTCTGAGTGTCCCAGCAGGTCCCATCACCCCGATGGCCTCACCTGGAGCCTCCACCACCCACTCACCCTCCCCATTGGCCCCAGCTCTGTATTTAAGTGCCAGCCGGGGGGGGGACTTATTTCTCACTTCAGGTGTGGCTCTGTTGCAAATCCTATGGTTTTTTTTTTTTTTTTATGTTAGTCTTGGTGTGTTGCTGCTGTCTTTATTTTCAGCTTCTATTTAGACAGCATTACAGGACTGCATTTGACCCCTGCTTTGGTACCGGGGGCTCTGGGTTCCTGCTGTGTAAGTTTGTGTGTTCTCCAATTTTATTGTCATTTGTCTGTCTCGCTTCAGTAGCACTATGGGACTGAATGGTTTTTGTCCCATTTCTGCTCGCTGATAAACTAAGTCTGGAGCGTGTTCTCGTTTAGGCGTACCCTGTAATGCAGGTTTGATTCACGTGCGAGGAGGGCCTGTTTCTTTTTCTCTTTTTTAAATCTTGCCTTTTGCCAAATGAAGGGCCACTTGCATTCCAGGTATGACCTTTACTGCCTTGACAAAAGTTCACTTGAATTAAATAGTTGATTTGATTATGAAAAACAGAGGTGCTGCATGTGCCACTGGGGAGTGCAGGCTGCACAGAAACTGGGGGTAAAGGAAGGTGAAAGACTTGTTACATCAACAGCTGTGCAGAAGTCTTCAGGTTCTTGTCTGCCTCCCTTAATTTGCAGACGTTCTAATGACTAGGTAAAAACATAAGCCTGTTACAACCACGGTAATGCTCCTGGCTCTAAAGAGGCAGCAGACCCTGGGTATGCAGCCACGTCAGTGCCCCGCCTGTGTGTAGTGTTAGGGCAGAGCTCCTTGTTCTCCTGGTCTCTGGCATGGTTTCTATTACCTGTTTAAACCTGGAAAATGATTTTTTGGCAACCTATACCTGTGGAGTGATGCTGTGGGGAATCTCCTGAGAGGACAGATGCTTTCTCCAATTTAAGTCAGAGCCCTGGAGCTTCTTGCTCTGGAGGTAGAGATGTGAGTTGGGTGTGGAGCACCCACTGACCCTCCTGAGATTCCCTTCCTCCACCCTTCAGCTTGTGAGGAGTAAGAAAGCCCCTAGTGCTCATGGTGAGATGAATATCAGCAGCTTTGGCTGTGGGGTCTGGGTGGGAGTTGGATTTTGGGGAGGCAGAAATAAGCCTGGGAGGCCTCAAAAGCAGCAGAAGGGGGAGCTCTACAGTGAAACCGATGCAAGGAACCCAGCCCAGATGTGCAAAGCAGGCATCCCACTCCACCCTTGGACAGGGGTGGCTGCAGGTGACAGCTCTGCAGCCCCAGGGCTGGGCAGCCTGGCTCCAGACTGTTCTCCCCAAGTCCTCCTTCCTCTTCTCCCTCCTCCCTGCATTGGGCAGGAGCTGTGGGGGTCTCTGCAGCCTTCCTCTTCCCTGCTTGGGCACCCGTAGGGGCGTTTGTGTGATATGGGATGCTGATCCTGCTGCTCTGAGGTGGGGTGTGTGTGTCCCCCAACTTAGTCCTGGTGTGCTTTTTATCTTCAGTTGCTTCTTTCACACAGCTGAGATATCCCCTGGCCAGGAAACCTCCATAGATCTGAGGTGGGAGCTGGCTTCCAGCCCATGTTTCAGCCTGACAAGGGAACACGGAGGGCCAAGGGATTGGTTTGATCTTGGCTCCTCCAGACAAGATAATGAGCAGGATGGTCAAAGAAATACTGAGGACATGTCCCTGTCTATATAATATACACTACTGATGGTCTTTGTTGCATTGGGGAGCACATAGCAATAAACTTAGCACCCTGAGCTGTTTTTAATGGCAGCAGCGTGCTTCTCCTACCCCGGCTCTCCCACTTGCTCCACTATCCCCCTGACACCCTTTTGGCAGATGGTGTAGGCTTGTGGGGTGTGAAGTAGCTCTGCCTTGTTGCGTGAGAAAAGCTGGGCTTAAGTGGGAACCGGTGCTCATAGAAAGGCGTGGATGGGGTATAAACCCCCCCCCCCCATCCCCTACTGAGCCCTGGAGGAGAGAGGAAATCTCCCACGCTGGCTCTCGGTGTGCCTCAGGTCCTAACCCTGAGGAGAAACCCCTCACAAAGAAGGGACCAGCAAAACACCAGCTGAGGGCTTTAAGCCTTTGTTATTTTTATCTGTTCACATACTGAAATCATCAAAGGCATCCGTTTGTTTAAGGAAAGAGACTTGTAATGTTTGTAATGTTTCCTGTTAAGCCTCATTGCTTTTTTTTTTTTTTCCCCAGCCTTTGTGGCCCTTTCAGTTGACGGGAGCCCAGGGAAAGGGATCTTTTCTGCTGTTGTCACTGGAGAGACTTTGACAACTGTTTTGAGCTGCACTGAAACACAAACAAGATCCTTCCCTAATTGTTTTTCAGGGAAAAGACAGAGAAAGGCTGTCTCTAACGTTCACTGAGTGGTTATGGTGCTGAGGCTGCGCAGGGAACACTTACGCTCAGGTTCCTGGCCTGAATGAAAAAGGGAAAGAACTCCGACTTGTGCCTTCCAGCTCCCTCTCAAAGCGCTCTACATCCAGGCCCCGAAATCAGTGTGCTGCTGCACTGTTGTCTGCCTCTGCCACAAAGTATTTAACTACCTGGACACTAGGTAGTTAGGGCAGAATTAAAATAAAAATAAAAATCTGTTACTGCTCTTTAGAAGGGATTTCTGTGCATGAGTATTTGCTGTACACATTTTGAAAAAAATGATAAATTATTTTTTGACTAGCAGCACATAGAACTCTACCGTTCTGATAAGCCACAAACGTGCAGCTTTCCAAGTGTTGCTGATAACTTCAGCTGCCTCAAACTGTGTTCAGAAACTTCTTCAATCAGATTGTGAAAATGCTGTGGCCTAGAGATATGTAGAAGGTTCCTGCAGGTGACTAACAGAAGCAGACCTTAGCTGTGTCCCTCCCAGATGCTGGAAACTAGTTAATACTCCCATGTTCTTAAAAATACATACATAGAGTATATTTAAGTCTTAAACTTAAGGGTAATTTTGTTCTACTTTCACAGAACCCTTTAATCCACAGGTTCTCCAGGGTGTAGGGAGATGGTCTGGAAATTACCAATACAAAGAGTAGCAATGAAGACATGGCAATGGATGTTTTCCTAACTTACTAAAATGTATTACTTTACAATACTTACTTTTGATTGAAGCCAAAAGAATATCTGTATGTCACTGTAAAAGAAATTTAAGCTCCCTAAGCTTCCCTCCTTTGCAGTATTGACTTGAACGACTAGAAAAAGAAACGAGCTTCTGATAGTCTCTTTATCCTGGTTTGGTAATAAAGTGGTTTGATGACTTAAAATTTTGATAATATAGTGGTCTATAAACAAGGCTTTTCACACATACATACTGATTTGGTTTTGTTTGGGTTTTTTCCTTTGTAAAGACTTGCTTGGAGCTCAAGTATCCACATGAGAAACAGAATTCACCCATGGAGGTCAAAGTAGCGTGTTTTCCGTAGCTGTATTTGCCCCAATGAACAAGGCAGGCAAATTTTGGCACGACCCAGCCTCTGCACTTTAGCAAGTTTTGTTCGGACAAAAAAACCCTCCAGAAGCCACCATTACTAGTCTCAGAGTTGCTGGTATGAAGGGTTGCTCTTTACTTTCTCGCTTGTGCACGTGCCAGAACAGGAGAGGGAAATCCAGTGATGTACGCAAAGATAATTTCCTTGATTTTAGATAAGGTGTCTGGAGAAAACCATTGACTCTGCTGAATCCAGTGAGCCCTCCTGAGGGGCCAGGCTATTGCCCTCTCCACTTGGAACACGGTTTGACTGACCTTAGTAAATATTTCTGTTTTTCTGCAGGAACTGTGACCCAATGGTGTTGGCTAGGAAGGAGTTGAGTGATGAAGAAATAGCTGCTGATTTTTGGACTTCTCGTAATTGGCTCGGTCACCTTTCTTTCATCCCGGTGTGTAAGTGCTGAATACGGGCTTGTAGCAGGATTTGGTTTCCTGGAGGTGATCAGTATCTCCCTTTCACACCGAGAACACCTGCTTTTGCTTGTGTATGCAGGCAAGTCGCTTTTGACAAGCTGGCCAGCTCTGCATTCTCGGGCCACCAGCTGAGCTGCTTCTCATGCCTCCACACCATACACAGGGCAACTGGATCTCCTCTGCCCAGCGGCAGCCAGGCATCGAGTGGTTTGGGCACTGCCGGAGACAGGAAAGCTGCCTTCTGCTCTCAGGACTACTTCTGTGTCTCCTCATCTTTTCTTGTTGCTGTCACCCTTGAGTAGGGCCACACCAAGCTCTCGACAACCAGGTGAGTGCCAAACTCCTTCCACCTTCATGGAAATGTCCAGCTACTGATTTTTGAGGCTGGTTTTTTTGAGCCAGTGCAAGAACTCACCTCTCTAGACTAGAAAGTATTGGTGCTTAGTTTCTCCCAAAGAAAAAGCAGTTTTTTTAAAAATCTTGTAATCATCCAAACTGTCACAGCTTTATACTGTAACACAGTTTGAGTCTGAAGAAACCTCCTTTAGAGCTATTGATCCTTCTCCTTTGCCAGCCAAACACATAGCACCTGAGAAAGGGCACGATATTATAGTACGAGATGTATTTACAGACTGACTGATGCTACGGGAATTATGTCACACAGCTAACGTGTGCTGTGGGGACCACTAGAGACAATAGGTGTGGGAAGCGACACAAAGCTGTGTGTTCCAAATTGTTAAACTGCAACTAGAATTAATCTACTGTTAGGAAACAGGATTTTGAATTTTATGGGAGTCAGTAACTGAGGGAGGAATCAATATTTTCATCAACTTTACAAGAAGACCTGTAAAGTTGATGAAAAATTACTGTACAGAGGTAATTTTTAAGCTGATCTGCTCTGGACCCTTGCCCACAAACTAGTATGTCGGTAGATAAGCTGCATTCAATTACTTAAGAAATAATTGCACGTACATCTCCTCCAGTGGTAAAACTGGTTTAAAATCCTATCCTTTCCCACCCAAACCTTATTCTATACAACTCCTTCATTACGCTGATGCAACCTCTTGTCAGATAACCTCATAAAAGCAGACAAGGAAAATGACCTGGGTTAAAACCACAAATATCCTAACCTGTACCCATCCCCTACCCCTCCCACCTCCCCCAGCTTTTAATTGTGATCAAAAGTATTTGGGGTGGAGAGAGGAGGCACCTTTTGAAATAGCATTGTTCTGAGAAAAATGGAAGACTGCAACGTGAGCATCAACATCTGAGCATGCCAGAAACTTGAGAGACCAGACCTTTGAAACAAAACGGGAATTCAGCATTTAGGCACTTCCAGGAAAGTGCCTGGCAGCCCACTAACTGCATCCCAAGGAAAAACCACTAACCTCCAGCTGGGCTGTCAGGCAGCCCTTCTAACAGGAATTCCCACTCCCGAAAAATAAATATAAAAAAAGCTACATATCCCTTAGCAATGCCTCTGGAACCTGAAGCGGGAAACAGGAGCTACACCCAAACTTGTGATTGTAAAATTCTGCACAACTCTTGCCCACAACTCCACAGCAGTGCCCACACTTCAGGATTTTTGCAGTGTCCAAGGCACTTAAAATTTCATTTCAGTGTATGCCCAGAGGCAACCACAGCTGAACAGCAGAGCAGCCACGCTCTCAGCTCATGATAAAGCTCTAGCTCAGGGCAAGGAGTAGATGTTCAGATGCCCATTTTGCCTGAGGGACTTAACCAAATAAGTGTGCTGAGAACACGCCAAGCTCCTGATGTTCACCAATCCCTGCTTCGGGGCCCTGAGAAACAGAGCCATCACCTACGAGCCACAAAAACCAAACACGGGGGCACAAGGAAATGGACAGCAAGAGGGTGAAAACTGAGATCAAGACAGAGGTTCTTCTGACAAAAGGTAAGAAATAAAGCTCAAATGCAACACAGCACAGAGGCTGGGCAAGGAGAGCTGCTAGAAGGGACTCCTGTTACAACAGGACACTGTGATAGCTGGGTTAATAGATGGGATAAATGGGTTAATGAAGTAAGGATAGGAAGGACACGCCTCCAGCGCAGGAGGACGTTGGTGACAGACAAGGTGAAGGTGTGTTCCAGGGATAGGTGGAGCACCAGGGAGAAGGCAAATGCCACATCTCACCCTGTGTTTACCAGCCCTTACACTGGGGTTTTGTGAACCTCAGCTCAACCTGTTTCATTCCAGGCACAACTTGAGTTTCTGACACCCATGAGGGTGATGCTCCTTGCCCGTAACATCCTCTGTCACTTTGCAAGTAACAGCAGCACAGATCATCAGCTGCTTCCTACACCAGCCTCTGGGGCTCCTGCCATTTTTCCTTATGCTCCATAAAACCCTCAGTGGATCCATCACCTGGCAGAGCACGCTGGGATTTCTCTGGGAATCCTGCGTACAGGGTGTTTGAATGTAGTGGCTGCCAGATTCAGGAACAGGAAAGCACACGTATACATCAACCAGAACGCATGCTAAAAATGGGGCAGTAGGCACTACCACCCTTATGTGAGGTAACATCACCAAGTCTATGCAACATTGACATCTGATCTTCACAGTTGCTTTGTTCTAGGATGATCCCCCCAAATGACTTGTGCAAGAGAGCCAATAGCTCAACAGTCCATGCACGATTTCCTTCACAAACGTGTTAATATACTTACTTTTTCTTCACTGAAACTGTAAGCAGCCTTATTCCTGCCATCGGTCCTGGAGCTGAGCTCTTGCTTCTTGCTCTGGTACTTACCTTGTCTCCAGCGACATGGAGAGAAGGTTTGTTGTTTAAGTCGATGCCTTGCTGTGGCATGACCGAGGCACGTGTTTAGGAGCTCCCCCTTCTCCATCCTTACCAAGGGTTTCACTTCTGTTTAGGTAATCAACGTTCAGCAGTAACTTTGCTTTTAAGATGAGATATCAGGGACACAAACATGGGCTCTTACCTCCACTATCAGGCTGGTTGGTTGCTAGTATGTGACTACGTGTGTTAATGATCTGTGACTGTCAGTGCCTTGGTCCTGGGCAGCTGTCTTCTCAGAGAGCCAACAGGGAATGCCTGAGAAGGGTGGGAAAAGGAGTGGTGAAAGAGCGGAGCAGTCTCTTCCTTCCCAGGTCAGGGTCATTTTCTTTGCCATGAACTCTCTCTCAATGCAGTGGGCTGTTTATTAATAAACTTTGCTCCCCTCTCCTCCTGTACTAGCTTGCTAGGACACTGGGGAATACCTGTCAGTGGAACCTGGTGATAGGCACTGAGCTCAGGGAATAGCAGAAGTGAGTAATTGTAAGCCCTTAGCTATCATGAGGTAGGTCAGATTCCTGATAGATTCTACACTGCAATTGAATGCAACTTTTCAGAGGATATTCTGTGGCTACGCATACTCAGCCCTTGCTATTTTAAGGGAAGCAACCTTGTCCCAACCACTTTCCACAATCAACTACCTAACTTTGTTAACTAATTAGAAGTCACTATGATGAAAAAGGTTATATGGGCCAAATTCCCAGTTAGTTCATAGGATGGTCCAGCCTCATAGCAGAAGATCTTTAAGCAAAGACTGCAACATTTTTGTAAATACAGAAATACTGCTCTCCTATCCCTTCACCTTGTAAGCCCTGTTTTCTATCAGCTCATTGCCTCAGCATTGATTCTCCTCCCCTCACAGTCTGTGGTTAGATGTTCTCCTCCTCCCCAAACTTACTGACTGCAGTGCCTTTTGCCCAGGCTCATCTGGACAAGAACAAGATGGAAATAAGCAGCCTTGTGCTGCCGTTCTGCGGCACACCAGCACACAGAATTCCTGCGTCCTCCCTGTTTTCCATGCACAGTGCCTGGGAAGCAGATCCTGCCACAGGTATCTGTGCTTGAGGGGGAGGAGAAGAGAGGAAAGGTTTCTAGGTTGCTATTTGTAGGATTCCTTTCACGTGAGGCATAGATAGTCCTCAGGATAGGTAAGTCTCCCCTCTCATGGGAATCAATACCTCCCAATACTCCTGTGCAGGTGCGTCGGGGCCCCTCTCCCTGCTGGAACCAGACATTTATTAGCATTTGGACCTTGCAGCATCGAACTTTTAACCCATTCACTCACAGCTGTCTGTATTTTACCAATAATTTGTTAGGAACAAAGAAGCTGAATCTCTTGAAGCAATTTGAATCAATTCTCCAACTAATACAGTTAATTTTTCAACTAATGGTTTTTTCCTAAGATGAGTTACGTATAAAGTCTGACTGCAAAAATTGAAGAAGAAAGAAAAGCCCTGAGAAGAACAAAGTAATTCTGTTTTCTGCAAGCACACAGTCCAAGGAGCTGACAGATCACAAAGGATTAATAGCACACTGAAGAAACAGTGAAGTTCATCTTTGACACAATGAACTCTGGATTTAATATACAACTCTGTGTTTATTTTCTTAACTGTGTCCTGGGAGCCCATTTTCAGAAAACAGAATCAATCTGACTCCTCCAGGTCTGTGTACAGCATATATTCAAGGCCCAGTAAATGAACACTTTCAGCCTCTGAAATATTGTGTGTTCCTTACTCACATTAAAAAACTGAATGCAAGAAAGCATTGGGTTCCTTTCTGCTCAGAATAAATAGCATCTTCCTGTGTGTGCCTAAATAGAAAACATCATTACAAAAAGCCACCAGGAGGCAGCATATTAAAACATTTCTGCTACAAAAGGACATCCACAATAATAATAATAAAAAAATTTAAAAATCGCCCCTCTCCTAAATCTTCACCCTGATATTTAGCAAACGTATTCTCCCCACGCCCCTCCTCCTCTTTATGCTTTACACACCGATCTCTCTTGTTATCTACATACCTGGAATTAGCAGCAATTCCACTGCTGTCAAACAGCTTACTGCGGGTGCACAGTTAAAATGGAAGTCAAACTGATTTCTGGAATAGCACTTAGTGGAAAAAATGAGTAAACAAAGTAGGCAGAAGTGATATGACAAAATATAAAACAGACTAAACTGCTTTTCCTTCCTCAGGGGTTTACCAAAACATTCCAAACCCCTGAGCTCTCTCCTAGGTATTTTTCATTTTGTTTACAAATACGTAGTGAAACGCCGCTGAGAAGGAAGCAATGAAATGTTCTCAAGCCCAGGAATCCGCTCCGGCTGCTTTGCCAGGCGGCACTCCTGGATCCTGGCCACCCCAACGCCGCTGCCCCTGGCACACAACCAGAGAAACCATCCAGCTCTGCATTTTGTGACCCGTGAAAGCTGGAAGTCGTCTCCTCTCCTCCCTTCTCTTCTGCTGGGATAAAGCACTGTTCTCAGCAGAGAGCCTAAAATCACTACAGACATATATGAAAGCTTTTAAACTGGTACATTATTTTAAATGCTAATTATTTATGGACTTTAAAGCATTTTATGGTAATGCTAAACATGTAATAACTGCTCTCACAGTATCTTGGGCTACAGGCTGAGCGTATGAAACACAGCAAGACAGATACAGAAACGTGCAAACTACCTAAAACATTTCTAAATACGGACCTATAAATACCAGGTATGTGCAAAATCTATCAACAAAGTACAGCATAAACAGTGTATGACCGGGTGCTCAGGAAGGACCCACAGACAAATGACCTAACCAAAAAACAAATCACAAAAGCAAACACTTATATTTTCAAACTGCAAATCTGGCTCGTCAGAAGCTGCATCCATGTCTCTGACTTCTTAATTCAAACAGACACCACACCTTTTCCAATGCATCACAATTCATTGGCAAATTAACACACAAGCACAATGTCAGCAGAAATCACAAATTTATTAATCCTTAAATATATCAATCATTTACCATTATGGCAAGAAATATGTACACTGTGTCCCATGGTAAACTGCAGTGTTCCAAAATGACAGAAGTGTATAATTCAATTGTGGTGGAGAGAACAAATCACAATTTCCTCACGTCTTGGTGTGGAAGACAAACTTGGTCTACAGTAATACGTCAACACCACATGCTATGTTAGAAGTATAAAAAAAACCACCCTACACCTAATTTGTTAATTTTAAATACAGTTATGCCACTTATAGCCGCTTCACAAAAAAAGTGTAAGGAAATTAATGAGAAAAAAAATGAGGCCATTACTTTTTTCACAGATCCCATTGGCAGGTTAATATGGCTCAACACATTTATTGTAGATGCTTATTTTAAATATATATTGTTTAAAATCATGTAGTAATTATCAGAGAAGCTTAAATCCATCTACCATACATCCACTAGTAACAACATCAAAATGTTTAAGAACTGCTTTTGATTAGTAATCAACACAGAAAGGTGAAACGATACAAATTAGGAAGCTTTCCCATTTTAAAAACTTCAGGCTGCTGAGTTGTAAATTTTTAACCGCTAAAAAGGACATTGACTGAGATACCATGCACTATACAGCGCTGCAGAAAACAGTTAGCCCTGTTGGTAACTGAACAATTAACAAATGGAAAAAAAAAAAAAAAGAAAGAAAGAACAAATCCCTGTATTTTTCTATTAAAAATGAAAGGGGATAAACCTAAATGCTTGCAAGGACGTGTTTTCACAGCAACACAAGGGAAGAAAAATAGTCCCTGTGACAAAGTTTGTGTTCTGAAGTGACACGGACAGCATTCCTCACGCGGCGTACAAGGACCAAACCGAGTTGGTAACGCTGCAAAGATTGTCGTCCTGTGCGCCGCGTGAGGGTCTTCAGAAAACCAAGAGCAGATTGAGGGGGAAGAGGGAGGAGAAATAAATCTGCGGTGAAGTGTTGGAGTCTTGCTAGAAAACTGGTGCATCCACAATATGTTTCCAGAGAAGCAACAGCAGCAGTGTAAAGAAAATAAACTCTTCATACTAAGCTTTTAAGGCCTAATATTTCCCGAGTATATCAACCACACAACTGGTCTATAGCTTAACCAAAATTTTATACTTTTTAAAGCCTCCTTAAAAAATTTTACAGTACACCCTAAAAGCGATAAAAATCTATCTTTTGCTATTCTTCCATTTTAATCCTCAAAACCTGCCCTCAATCATCACTTAGTTCCTTACAATTTTTAATTTTGCTTAATTGTCCAATAGAAATTTTCAATTCACATAGTAAGAAAGCAAAGGTAAAGACTCAAAAGAAAAAAAGAAGCTGCTGGCTTACCAGAACCTTTTCAGTTAATTCTGAAGTGACCAAGCCAGCACATGATGAGATTTTTCCAGTTTACATAGACTAATAAACTAAGAAGGCTTCAGCTGGTACAAAGCCAAGATATTATCACTTCCACATTTATCAGTGATTTCGTCCATCTACATGCTGTAATAAAAACCTGTTTTACAGTAATGGAGCTGCCAGCGGAAATCCTAACCATTCCTACCAGAACCAAAGCAAAATCCTAGGACTCAAGGGAAAAGGAGGAGTCAAAAAACAGTTCTTAAAAAAAGAGGGTAAAATGTAATTTTTCTTTTTTTTTCTTTTTTTTTTTTTTTTAATAAACAGGATATTTTTAAAGTTGTCTGTCAAAACTTGGCATAAATGGAGAAAGTGACAAATGTATTCTGTATCTACTGCTGTCCATCAATATTTTTTTTGTCTTTTATGCCTTATTATTCTCTATTTGCATGGAACATCACCTTCATTGAAATGTTAACAGTGTACAGATGGAATATACAGCAACATGGTGCATCACAAATGTGTTACATGAAGAACCTTCACAACTTCATGCACTCAGAAACATGCATGAAGAGAACGGGATGGCCAAGATGGTAATCAACCAGGTGCGTTGGGTACAGAAAATGCAAGAGCGGCACCGCTGATATTTTTAGCTAGGAGGAAGGAGAAAAAAAAAGAAAAGATTGCCATTACTGAAGTAATATGACCACCAGATAACAATACATGCTCAAGTGTTAGCCAATACTATTAAAAAAAAAATCTTATCAAGATCATTTCACACAATATTGTGAAGAAAACCAAGGGAAACCAAACCCCAAACGCTCAGGCAAAGCATTCTTTTATTTTTCAAACCACTTTACAGATGTTTTCCATCTTTACAACATGCCAGAGAGGCTGTTAAAATAAAAAAGGAAACTGAGGCAGGAAGCCGAAGTGCTTTAACCCGTTTCTTAAAGGAGGGAGGGCAGAATTCAGGTGTGAATCTCCATGTTTAACTTACTTCCTCAGCACATACATTACGGACACTGCCCCGGACTGAGATTCTCACACAAAAATTGAACCAAGTAACAAGGAAGAACCAGATGTCATTTACATGCAAGACATGCAAGAGCCGTACGCAGAGAGAAAACGAAAGAAAAGCAACATGTAAGCAAGTAGTTAACTAACTCAGCTTATAATATCATTTGTATTACCGTAGCATCTAGGGGCCGATGTCATGACTGGGGTCCCGCTGTGCTAAGCACTGTACAAACACAGAACAAACTCTTTACTTAAGTCTTCCTGCTGCTTGGTATTTAACTGAGAAAGTATAAGAAGGTGTAAGGTGTGGTAAGTGAGGGAATATAAGCTTCTGGTCTGAATTTAGGTTTGGGAGTCAGTTTTAGGTCCAACAGCCCTTTGACTGCCTGTACCAGGCAGGTCCCCTCTCTCTCTCTGTGCAGACACAGTGCTGCAGACACACTCACGCACAAGTTCTTAAGAACACGGAATACAGAGAAACATTTCCTACCATCAGTCACAGCACTCAGAGAGAAACAAGGAACAAGACAGAAACCAACTCATCTGACTCACAGCAAAAACAACAATTGAAAATTATTTTTAAACTCAATACATATTTGTGGTCATAATCTTTTCTAAATAAAATTATCTGCCATAAGGAAACATTTCCATATACCTATACCTACCAAAGAGTTCAGTTCTGCCCTTAGATTGATGCACACTCCTTACTGTAGTCCTGAAAACAAATAAGCTACTGTGCTTGCACAGAAACTGATTTGACATAATCCAGGATACTACGTTTGCAAAAGCAGTTCACAGCTATAATTGCTTTTGCAAGTTTAATAGATTTGATGTTCTTCTTCAGACATGATGTGCAAGATACTCTTTTATTATGGAAGTCCCATTATTAACTACTGTGTATTGGTAATAATTAAATAAATAGCTGTAGACTGTATAAATTTCAAATACGAGAAAAGAAAGGAAGGATAACCTAGAACAATATTTTAATTAAATTTCTTCTGTAGTTTTCCAAAATGGAGTTACTGGTACACACTGCTCTGGCTGGGAAAAGCAAAGGTGAAGTTCAAGGTCGTCTAAAAGATGGTCAGGAGAGGTTATAGAAGGCAAGTTGTGGCATGGTGCTACATGGGAATCTATCAGTTAAACCTGAGAAGATGGGGATTAAAGAAAGAGTATGTAAAATCACTAAAAGAAAAAAAAACAAACCAATGCTCAGGGTGAAAGGGGAACGATCAGCCTAGAAGAGACTCACTAGGCTTTGCCAATGACCTGAGCACAAGGGCAGGACTGATCTCACGTAGTACGCTTACACTTTGGTGCAAGGCACTATAAATACGAAGGAAAACAGGAGTATTGTGCAAGAAGAACCAAATAACCTTGAGGGCTGGGTAATCCAGAAATGTTACATGTAACAATAGAAGTACAAAGCTGCACACTCAGCACAAGTTTCCACATACTCATTGGTTGGAAACCACAGCTGAGGAGAAATATACGGCTGTCTTGGATGATCTGCTGATGGGATGAGGATGACGAAAATGCAAAAATCATGCCAGGTTGAGAATAGGTGTGGCATTCTCAACCGGGAAAAGAAAAATATTGTGAAGTTAAATCAAGCCCGGACCAAAAGCCAATCAAGTTAACATTGTTTATTTACTCTATAAAAACACAAGGTGGGAAGTGACCTAATCTGACTTCATATAAAACAGGTCATGTCTGCACACCTATCCCCAGGACAGGGAGATGATGAAATAAGGATAATCAAGGATACATTGAATACGACTAAAATTCAGACTGGAAAGTAAAGTTTCTAACCATGAGACCAATGATATTTTACAATAGTGACATAAGCCCATCCAAAACCCCCCTCTGAGTTCAAGGTGAGGGTTAGGTAAGGGATTTGTATGATGCTGTTGCCTGTGCTACATAGGGGCAACATATCTAGGGCCATATTGCAATCTCAGAGCATCTCCCCCAAAGCCTCAGCCGTGCTCTAAGGCTTTGAGCCACTGCTCCTCAAAAGCTACTGAAAAGTGACCTTTTCAGCTCGGATACCCTCTGGCAATCCTGAACTCTCCTCTGCCTGACCCCAGAGGCTCAGATCTGGCGGAGACACAACCCTGCAGCCTCAAAAAAAATTACCTCTCAGCTTCTTCTCCTTCCATCCTTAGCCACCCCAGAAATCCTTATTTTTATTAGAGAGCATGAGCAGCTGTGAAGAACTGATATGACACGAATCCTAAATAACTGGCACTGCTTCTGAGGGGCAACAGCAGCACACAGCAGCCCATCACACACGTCCACATTACACGAACTAAGTATTGAGGCTCCTGCTACAACACTGTGCCTCAAAAAGAAGCAGCTATTCAGTACATAAAGTATT
Organism: Limnodromus scolopaceus; assembly: GCA_028565335.1. NCBI lineage: Eukaryota > Metazoa > Chordata > Aves > Charadriiformes > Scolopacidae > Limnodromus > Limnodromus scolopaceus. The sequence goes on from JAOXNO010000033.1 coordinate 3,518,133, forward strand.
ACTGAACAAATTATTACAGGAAATATCAGGCAAATTCTATAATCTTCCATGACAACAGTAATAAAATGGCTATTTTATTGCTTTCAGGTTTTGCTGCCTAAGTGTTATTAATTGCCTTGTCTCTTTAGGATTGTTTCCTGTAAATATGGTTAAAAAAAATTCACATCCCCCCAGAAAAACCCGCACCCTTCTCAAAAAACAGAGGGGAAAAAAAAACCCAAAGGAAAAGATTCAATAATTCTCCAGTCCAATTCATGTCATTCTTCTATAAACACTTACAGGGTGTGCTGGGACAGGTAAATCTGTTTCCCTTACGCTTTCTGGCTCTATATACACCCAGGTCAGACCCCGTGACAAAACACTCCTTTATGAAAACACCAAAAAATCTATGTAACACTGCATTTCAAGAAAACTAAGCTCTTTTAATATTATCTTTTTAAACACTGGCAGTGCAGCTGGAATGTGAAAAACAAAGGACGACCTGGTTCTTGCTCCCATTGGTTTCACATTTGTAAATAAAATACAATAGTTATCACTAGGGAATCGAATTATTTTTTTCTTAAACAAAACAAAAAAAATCCATCCCCACTGAAGTTTAACACTTCATTCTATCATGTTCCTGACTTTATCAAGTATTATTTCATATGGGAGAACAGCGTTGCAAGAAGTAAAATATGAGACATGTAAAAGTTCAAAGGATGAAATCTAAGCTCCTACCATCCACACAAGGGAATTCAGCCAAGGTCCACATTAAGACACCTCACTCCAATGTAATTATATCCTATAGAGAGGGCTTGTCCCTGAGCAAAGCAAGGCCTATACTAATTTGCTGCAGAATTTGGAAACAGCCTAACCTATAGCCATAAGTTGGTGAGGTTGGGCTCTGGAGCAGCAGCAGGAGCGAAGGCTGCAAGCAGGAGAACAGCAAAGGGCTGGAGCAGAACCTCTCGAAGAAGCCACGACTTTTTCCCTTGTTACTGCAGCTGGGAGTGCGCTGAGACTGAAAATCTGGCTGCAGGAATTCAGATTGAGCTGTGGCACGACTGCAAGGGGAGGAGAGGGCACGCAGAGAGCCCCGAATGAGCAGAGGAAGAACATGATAGGTACTTGTATGACTTAATTTACAAAGTAAATACGTAAACTGGCTCAAAAATCAACTTGCAGTGAACATAATTAAGCCTGAGTAAGTAGAGGTGGCTGGAAATCACAACAAATATTACTCAAACTTCAGTTTTTCAGAACAGTGACACTTTTTTCCTTGGAACTTTCCGGTCAGCTCTAACAGCTCCATGTTATTGCTTTTTATTTTTTCAGGTTTTCCTGAAATTCTATCTCAGGTTTTCCAATCCTATTTCGCGTGACTTGTATCAAGCCTTATCTACATTAAAACATTTCGCTGCTCTTTACACTGTCAGTTCAGGGACTGAAGTGGATCACTGGGCATCACAGTTGAAAACAACAATAAAAAGCATTATTTTAGAAGTATTTGCACCAATACTATACGCACACTACTGAATAAAATACACACCGCATAAACGACCACAAGAAATTACACTATCAAGAGGACAGTTTCGTACTTTTTAAGGCCAAAGGCAGCTATTAGGCTACCTGGTCTGACCTACACATAGTTTAAACTTGTGGTCTGAATTGTTTCTTACTTGATGGGTACTGTTGGTGAACCCGAACGGTGAAAGTGAACGTTCTGCCACTTCCCGTCGCGACGGTGCCAGACCCGCGTCTCCTCTGACTGCATAGTCTTTGGCATCCCGCTCCCATCCATGTACTGCGTCAGCCGTATATACGCGATGCAAGCAGCATCGTCACCCACAAGGTGGACGTGAGGATTGAGGATGATGGTGTGGATTGGCTTATTGCTTTTGGATAAAGCTAGGAAACAAACACACACGGGGAGGAGAAATTACATTCTCTCTACGTAAGCCCAAATAACTCGTCTCACCCCATTTTACAAAACAAAAATCTCAAGCTTAGCAGATACAAAATAATTACTGCTTACGGATAATCACAACTGACAACTAGCTCAAGTACACTGCAGAAACGAGCACAGTCACAGCTTAAAGTATGTTTTCCCTCTTCCTATAAGAAAACCAACCAAATATTTAACAGTACATATCATTTAATCCATGCACATACATGGATTAAGTAGGCGCCACCATCTTGAATTTCCCAACTGAGTTTTCCCAATACTTCTGTTTCACTGCGGTGTCTAATGACATTGGTATTTAATATTTTCAGCTAAAAAAATTCAGCTTTTAACTCACTCTTGTGACATATTTTATTAAGTGCTGATATTTATGAAAACTAAAAAGCCGCAGTAATGAAAGGAAACATTTTAAGGAAAAATACGGAAAATGCTGTTTTGGAGATGAAAGAATTTAGAAATACGATAATCCCATTTTATGCTCAGACATTTCTCAGAAATTACTAGATAAAGTGTTATCTTCATTTCCAATATTTTATTTCCTTTTGAGTCAAGCCTGCTCTAAAACGGTTACCAACATTACATGATCCTCCAAAACTTTATTAAATCCACCCTATGGGTAATTTTTCCTTTTTTATAGCTGACATGATTATCAGAGAGAGAATATATATTGATTTTTCCCTATTTGTGTGTGTGTATATACATATATATACACACAAAGATACACACCAGTACAAAAAAAGACAGCTGATCAGATCCTCAACAGTACATCACATACTCACTGGAAGTGCTGACTGTTAGTTGCAATCACTATAATCAGAAAATTTAGTGATCTTTCTTTTAAGTATAATCACAGCATGATTTTCTCTTTCCCCCAATGCAGAAATAATAATAAAAAAAAGGTATGATTTGTTTGTTTTTTCTTTTATACATCTTGAACTTCTCTTTCCAAATACCTGAAACTTTTCTCCGCTATCTGAGGTGCCCTATGGTGTGTGAATGAGTACAGCAAAAACAGGCAGAAAAACATATATAGCACAACTCTGGAAAACAAACCACTCCCTTCCACTGCCCAAATCAATTAACTCCCAAACGACAATGCTAATTAGACTGGAGAAACACGATTGCAAGGAACAGATGAAGATACATGGGGCTGGAAAAGAAATTTTTACCGTTTTCAAAGTAAAACCGGTGAAAGTCCATCCCTTCTACTAGATTACCCAAAGCTTCAGGTTCAAAAGATGTAAGGCCTGGATCACAGATTTTTCTGTGGAAAAAGAGGAAATTCTGTAATAAACACATGCAGTTATCTAATACAACTTTGGAGAGATTACTTTTAAAATGTGCCCTTTATTCCCATCGGACATGCTACTCACCTGTGTCATCACACCAGAAGTGAACAGAACTTAACGGGGGAGAAGTAATGGAGTTCTGGTTTTATCTAAATTAGTAAATTTGACAGCCTACTTTAGGTGGATTAGATTTCATATAAATCATCTTTTGACCAAAATAAAGACTGCCAAAGAAGGCTCCACAATTTAATGGTATTACAAGTAGGAATTTTTAACCTGTGACTCTGAAAACTGCTACTGTGCAATCCAGAGGATATTTTGTATGTCTCACATCATTATTTAAGCAAGATTTATTTTTTTTTTTAAACTGAAATAATTCAGGTAAGAATTTGGCATAAGTTTCCACTTGACATTTGTACAACAAAGGTTTTATTGTGATCATATCAAACTCAAGTTTAGCGCTGCCTAGTCTTCAAACAGGACATGAGCAGTGTTACTGTCGAACTGTGAGGCTTGTGCTGCAACAGAGTAGAACCCACCCAGAGAAACACAGAAGACCAAAAGAAATGCTGAGAAGGGCTTTCTTCTACTCTTTTTTTTTTTTTTTTTTTGAGGTAGGGAAAAGAAAAGAAGCAATGATGGAATTGTAGCTTTGCAGAGAAAGTGGAGAGAAATCAGTCCATTTTCTCCCAGCACAGTGCTCAGTAGAGGCCGGTGGAACGTAAATTCCATGCGGTCTTTCACATTCTGAAGGACAAATGGGATTCTAGCTAATATCAATCTCTACATACAATAAAAACTTCCTGTTAAAACAGGCTTCTGCTGCGTTTCCTGGATTCTAAATCACAAGCATGACTTTACTGTTGAACACCAAGATCGATTACTGCATATTTTGTTTCAGGATTACGATCCCGTCTCAGCAGAGCAGTACATTGGATTTACATGAGCAGCTCTTCTGAAATCGGCAACCAGGCTCGTGTAAAGCTGGGGCAAAGCAACAATGGACATGTCTGGTGTTTCTTGGGGGCACCTGAGAATTAACTGCAACAATACATAAATACAAACACACGCACTCGTATATAGATGTGCATATTTATATATTTACATACACAAGGTCAAACACATCAACTCTTCCTCACTCCCTCCAAAACGCGAAAACTTACGTGTAAGCCTCAAAGTCTCCATTGTTGATAGCTTCAATCAACTGCTCCGTAACCTTGATAATCTCCTGCTTACGAGCTAGAGAGAGATACAAACACAAGCTTTAAGATGGAAGGCAGAGTGGAAGGTGACAGCTGAAGGGCTGTCAGAAGCACAGCCATAACTAAGGCACAATGGCCACTTCTCTTCCTTTTCTATGACCAAAGGACATGATGTTATATTGCTGCTTTACGCTCTTTGCCTTCAGTTTGCTCCTATATTCATAAGGAAATTAAACACGCGACAAGATCAAACCACTTTCCTACCAGGCTTCTAATCTTCTTTCCTTCACTGAAGGATCTGCTGTTTAAAAAGCAAACCAAATCCAAACCCCAACTCTCAACTTCAAATTAAAGGGAACTGATTACTGTTTTCCAATCAATACTCTAATGTTTCATGTACACACAGGGCCTTTGCCTTTTAAGTGTTTAATGCTGATTTTCAGGAATCTTTGTAAGACTTGGGATTGGCTTTGGCCAAACATATATTTAAGTAGAGAGGAATTTAGGCTTAAGCCTATAATCAAGATTGCTGGGTGCAAAGCTCACAGATTACTTATAATGCACACACATCCACACACGTCTAATCCCAACACTGTCTTTCAGCTCTGGCTTCTGTGACTGTGCCTATCCTTTGCTTGTAAAATGCTTATTTACAATAAATCTCAATTGGATCATTCCACAAAATTACCGTACATCTACTACTAGTAAGAAATGCTAAACAATAACAGACTAATAATACATTCAAACCAAGGACAATATGTATTTCTACTAAGAATCTTCAAACTCAAGCAGTGTTTGCACACGCCTCTAAGGCAAAAGTATGTGAAACAGTTTTATCTATCAGGTAAGAAATAAGATCACAGCTCAGTATTTGCTAGTGTTGATAGGAGTTACACTAAAACAGTGCAGAGTAAACACAGTCTTGGACAGTGGTATGGCTATTACTAACACCAGTTGCTCTAGTAGGGCAAGGTTTGAGAGACTTTATCAAGACAGAAAATCTGACTTTGCTTTGAAAATTGACTTCTACTTTTAAAAACTTGTTTTTTGAGGAACAAGGGCTTACATTTTTGCACAGTATGTTCAGCATTTGGTGAAGTTTGACCTCATACCGATGAAGTTCAACCAGAGTGGCACTGCTCTCAAATATAGATTTTTGTGTTTAATGCTAAACAGGTAAGGGAGACAGATTTTACCAGTACATTTGCAAGGATTTAACTCACATTCAACTCCTTATTAAACCTCAGAAAATCAATCTAGAAGACTAAGCTTGAAATAAAAATAAATGCAAGCAACCAGGCTGTAGTAGCTCTCTTGTCCAAGCAATAGTTGTAATTATCCTGCACCCTCCTACACATGGAATAGACTATTAACACACACATACACAAATATGCTTGGAATGTTAAAACCAAAGTACTGAGAGAGCTCATATTCTTCTGCAAAAAGAAAATATTGGGGAGCTTAGGCAGAATGGAAGTCTCCAATGCTGTACTCGAAGAACTGGCACCATGGTGTTAAAGGACCATTTGATTTCTTTTATGCTCCACCATCTCTTTTACTAAGTGCACATCTAATGTACTCAGATAAAAAGCACCAAAAAGAAACCAGCAAGGAAAGAAGTGATGGAGAAAAAAGTGTATATGAAGGTCTAGCAAGGCTTTTTGCAAGTAGCTCTTGACTACTAGATAGCATGATGGGTAAGAATACTTAAAGTATGAATTGCCTTATTTTTCACAATTTTTTTTTTCACAAAACAGCAAAGAATTTTAATGAAGAGATGTTTTGACTGCAGATCAGAAATGGTTTTGTTGTCATATGTTTAAACAACATAGACCAAGCTGTGGACATTTTATGGTGTTGTCGGCACAAGCCAAGTGGTAGGATGGTTAAGTAAGCAGCAATGGTGCAGTGTTAGAAAAGGCTGGCAAAAAGAAATCCAGAATATGCAGACTTCACATAGTGAGGAAATCACAAGTTCTGCATTGCAACATCTCATTTACATGCAACCAAACTAAAAGTTTTGATTAAATAACTTCATAACACATTCCAATCAGAAACTAGGAAATTATTAAACCAGACAGTGGAAAATGAGGTAAAAATTGCTGATGAGCTGCTCCATGATTATGAGATCATGTTATTGGATAACAATGTAAGCGATGAAAACATCTTCTACAAAGGTACTGTAGTTTCCACATGCAAGAGATATAAAATCACATGGATGTGTAATTTTACTTTCACTGGGCTAAAGGCAATTGGCAATATTCCCTTTTTCACTAACATTAATGATTTCTTTTCCAAGTTTTACCATGAGAAGCCCACAGTTAATGTATTGGTTATACATACTCTGAACAGGGAACAAGAAGCACCAGTGAATATCTGAATATATTCTATTACACAACATTCCGTGACCCAAGCCCAGAGGCTTATTAAGGTGCTTTGTTCTGTTTTGAACAAATGCTGTACAACAGCTCAATTTAGTTAGATGGTAACCTGAATCATGGGCATCTCTTTGTGCCTTCAATAGCATGAGTTAAAGGAATGTGAATGGCAATTTTTGCTAATGTACATTTTAAAAAAATTGTTTTGGATCAATCAAAATGTTGCACTTCAATCATACCTTTGATGTTGTACTATATTACAAGATATAATTCAACATCAACCCCAGAAGGGAGAAATTGCACCACATGAAACTGTACAGGAAAGCAACTACGCGACTCTTCCCTTTCAGCAACATGCATATAATGACACACAGATTAGAAAATGAGATTTCTTCCCGTTTAGCGTTCTGATATGCAATCTCTTTGGCAGAAAGGGACTAAGAGCCAAAGACAGAGGTAGAGCATAGTTTATAAGCTGGAGTTCCAGAAATGATTTATCCTGGGTGCAAAACCCTCCGCTTTGGTCTCAGTCCTTACTCGTTTGAGAGCAAGAGTGAACATCACAAGAGAAACATGGTTAAGAACAAGGCAGTATGAAATACTCACTAATATCAGATATTGAAGAATAATTAAAAATTTCAGCAGCCACTGTGATTTTACACAAACGTCCTACTGATTGTTTTGGGGGATCTTTTTTATCTTAGCATTTTATACTTTCTGTGTAGGTAAGTTTGTGGGTGCAGGGAGCACAGATACAGACCAAAAGCATTTCAGCCTTCAAATACATTGTGCAGGAGGCAGTGGTTTAGCACGGCAGGAAGGAAAAGAAAGGAGACAGGGAAGAACTGGAATACAACAAGCAGAAAACTGGAAGGAGACTGGAAAGTAGCATGAAGGAAAATGCAGCCATGACTTGGAGGCCACATGAATCAAGTCAAATATTTGCGCTCTTCCTTAGCACAAAGGAAGAAATACGGAGGGCACCGAAGATGAACCTATATTGGTAGGAACAAGGTCCTGCTATTGCAGAGAACATCTGACAGAAATAATTGGTACTTATTAAAGTGGTAAGAAAACGATCAAATTTTCATTAAAAATTTGATGGACTCCACATTAATATATGCTCTTCCAAATCCCCAGTATCTTTTTCCGTCTAAACACACACTACAAACTACACAAGGACAACAAGCGAACACACAAGACATTAGGGAAGAGACATCTGGCCAGTTCCCATTTGCCAGATAACTGTCACTTACAAACACCATTTTAATTCGATTTTTTTTCCCTTTGATCCAATAGTAACCTCTGCTTGTATTGAATTCTAGGAGAATTATTCTGTTTGATGTCCAGTGGCAATTTCATGCTATTATCATTTTTATTCGATGTGTAGAAAGAACTTCCTAAATAACGTACTTCAGCTTTGGTTAAAGCTGGCCAGAGACCGGCATGCTCTCACAGTGCGGTAAGACCATCGGACTGAACTAAAAATGCACCATTTCTTTGGCATTATGAGCGACGTGTATTGCAGCTGTCTTATTCTCTCCCTATAAAATATCACCACATGTTCAGAATGCAAGGACTATATCTAATCTTACAGCATACAAGAGTTTGTCTGATAAATGACAAAAATAAGATACAGGACGAAACTAAAAAACAGGAATAGGATTCTGGTAAAACTGGTTTAGCTACTTTTTCTAAGGGGTGTAGTAAGAGCCAATTGAAAAATTAAAGCCTGACCCATCTATGCTGTCTTAGAATATGGCATTAAATTTTATAATCTCTGTAAGCAAAGGATTACTCAGCAAAAATACATGTGGTGTTTTAAAAACAACTGCAGCGCAAAGGAATAACATTGTTAAATAGACAAAATAAATAGGTGCAAAATAAATAAAAGGTGATGAGCCATTTTCTAGAAAATTATTAACAAAAAAAGACTGCAGATAGTGTAGCAGAAAGCTACCATAAAATGGCAAACTTGTGTGGGAAAGATGGTAGCTTTTTCATTTTTTGCTCCAATACTGGTGAAGACCATGGACCTACTCTTTAAATGTAACTTTTACCCCTGTAGGAACAGGGAGTTAAGGTAAGAAGGTATCAGCAGTTCAAAAAAATATGACCCCTGCTTTGTCAAGTGAGTAGGTATATGACTAATACAAAGGCAGTTCAAGCAAAAAATATTATGAAGAAGAGCTATAAAAAGACTAAATAAGAAGAACAGAACAAAACAGAACATGTCCTAACACTGGCTAAAATTATTTCTGCAGCACTGTTGTAGTACATATGTTAACTTTAAATGAACTATTAACCTCTAGCTATATTTCACTACCTTTTTTCTCCACTCAGCTACAAGGTGGGGGTAATCTTTCATAGTTAAAGAACACCTTTAACACTAGTATCTAAAGAACACAAAATAAGCAAGAACACCATTTACTCAAAAAGCATCTAACACTATAAATGCCCTAAACCTACAAGGTGCAGTCTCACAGCTAGTGAAATCAAGTATCACAGGAAAAAAAAACCTGTTAAATAAACAATAAAATAAACAGCACCAAAACCTGTTTTTCTAGGAGGGAACTATGGGGCTTTTCCTCTCTTCCTGTCGCCCCAAGCAACATTTGCTAACTCAATTTACAAGAATCACACAGGAACGACAGCTATTTCGGTATTTTAATTGCAGAGAGAAGGTGTAGAATAAAAATGAGCTGCAGATATGTGAAAATGAAGTCTTCACACGTACCAGAAGCTTTTTGTGGAACACAAAAAAAATCCTTGGTAACTGACTGACCACCATATTACCCATGAACTTTTCGAAAACTGACACCAGTATTTTTCTTCTGAAAATAATAATTTAAAACACCTTATGCTTCATTCAGATATTGGAGTATCTTTCTACTCTTATCAATACTCTAGATGATTGACTATGTAATTACTATACTGGAGTGGTTATTAATTACTCCCACCGATCCTACAAAAGTAGGAATACACTTTTTAAATTGTTCTTTGACATACTTCTTTTAACTCAAAATAACCCCAGGAACAGTCATCATACTAGTGAAGTATAAAACCAGTATTTTTGCTCTTTCAGAAAATAGCTTATCAAATTAGCACAGCACAGACAGCACTCGCAACTGGGCCTGTGAAATCCACAGCAAAGACAAATCACCTTCAGCTTCCACATAATACCCAAATCAGGGAAATGCATCCCCCTCACTGCTGTTTGCTTTGAAACAGTGATGAAAACCCTGCTACGCAGTAAAGCACCTTTCCAGAAGAATCATAGAATGGTTTGGGTTGGAAAGGACCTTAAAGAACATCCAGTTCCAACCCCCCTGCCATGGGCAGAGACACCTCCCACTAGAGCAGGTTGGTCAAAGCCCCATCCAGCCTGGCCTTGAACGCCTCCAGGGCTGGGACAGCCACAGCTTCCCTGGGCAACGTGGGCCAGTGCCTCACCCTTATAGTGAAAAATTTCTTCCTGATATCTAAATCTCCCCTCTTACAGTTTGAAGCCACTACCCCTAGTCTTGTAACTGCATGCCCTTGTAAAAAGTCCCTTTCCAGCTTTCTTGAATGTACCTCTTGAATGAGGTAGCCTGCTTACAGATTAGCACATGAACTCAAAGGTGATTAAAATGATTCTGCCTCTTACTTGCTCGCATGTTGTTTCTTCAGGAAAAAAAAACCCACTTAAAACTTTTCAACTCATTACTCTTAACTACATTTCTTGGTACACATCAGACTGGATTAATCTCACAATATTTTGGACATGTATAAGTACAGACAACTGAGTTTGTTCTCTCAGCTCTCCTCCCTTACAGTCAATGGAGAGAAATAAGCACTTTCAGGGCACGATTCATCATATCCTAAAATAGATATTTAAGACAAGTGTGACTCATCTGACCTATTTGCGTTGACTAAAGGGAGTCTAGACAACTAGCTCAAATATAGGTATCTACATTGTGGAGGATGTCTAAATCTGGGGAGGCAAATCCTACCCACTGTGCTATCATTTTAAAACAGTACAGTCCTTATCAAGGTGACATTGGGCTGCTAAAACTGAATGGCACAGTCTGGGGGGACCTTGTTTCATTTCTAATCTGAACATCATCCCAACAGATAGCAATTAGATGGAAAGCACACAGCCACTAACGTTATTTCTTCACTCTGAAAGTAATCAAAGTTTGAAAAGAAAGAGACTAGAAATTTTATCCTGTGCTGTATAATGAACTCTGGCTATGTGGATGTATCAGTTATTCAACTTTACAGCATGGACTGCTGCCCCAGAAGCAGAGGAATACAGAAAAGATCATAAGATGTTTTTCAAAACCATTCTCTTCACACTAATATTTGAAAATTCTCTGCTGATAACATCTTTTACAATTTATTCCACAAATATTCCAAGAAAGTAATTTCTGTGAAGAAAATAAAAGAAGATGCTGCATGAACAGATGACTGATTGAATCTCAGATCTACGTAAAAAAATACCTAGACCCTCAAATGAAAAGGCATGCTTAAGGGGACTTCAAGAAGTTTATTAAAATTTAGTGTACATAAGACCAGAGCTTCTCTCTCACCCCACTGCTTAAGCTTAGATTTTCATATGACCTAAGACTTCTGAGTTGTCATCTTGCATGTAACTGCTTTCCTGGCAGCTACTGATTCCAAAGATTTACTTTGATTCAGCAAATTATGATATGGACGGATGATTTGCAGAATTTTTTTTAGGCTATCGACTGTCTTTCACCTTGTTGAAAACCTGTAAGCCTACTACTTGCCGAATGTAAAAAAATGTAATTAATTAGATATGTTGACAAGTGTCTGAAAAATTATCCCATCACTTTTCCACCTTATACTGACAAAACAAATCAAACAAAATGAATGCATCTCCTATTTAAACCTTTATCATATGATGGTGATGTTAAGCAGCCTGTCACATGCCCTACATAGTTTCTCTCTATTTACAGGAAATGAATTATTTCTAAAGATGCTCTCTCCTCGGAGCTACCATACAATTACACTAATATTTATACTGTGTGGCAAATGTTGCCAAATGTGTATTTTTTAATGACAAATCACCTGCAGTTTCAGAACAAAGCTGTATCATGGTCACTGCACTATGGTTTTTCAACATGTTACATTAATCATGGAATCTGGCTGCTGTCTCAAGAAATTATGTTTAATGTCTTGGTAACAGAGACATTGACAAGCTTTGCTGCTGTGCACATTTTTATGTAAACTGTGCTCCTACCTAATGACTCTACCAACTCAGAGAAATCTTGTTGCTGTCCACTAGTGTTTTACAATGGAAAATCAATAATAACTCTCAATTCTACACCTCTTTCCTTTTAAATACGCTTTAAAAAGCAACAGAGTGTGTTGAGATAATAATGATGATAATAACAATAATCCTCAAATAAGAAATCTAAGAAATGTGGCATTTGCCTATTTTATTCATAGGAAAACTGCATTACCTTTAAACATATATTCCTCAATACCTCAAGCACTGGAATGGAGATGTTTTGTTCTCCAGGACTTACTTTAATTACATGCTAATCCTTCCTCAACTCGTCTTTTCTCAACACACCACATTTACATCATCTTTTCCCCATGTCTGTGACAGCAGATTAAAACCTATCAAGTTTACCAGCTAAGAAATCAATATTTTTCTTGTTTATAATTATAATGTATACTGACAATTATAATAATTGCTACTTAACAACACAGAGTGTATTCAGTTTCATACTACACACAGCTAGCAGCGCAGGCTATTTTGATTCCCACCTTCTTACCGCTGTCCTGTCAGGTATGGGGTTGTCCTCCAGCTCATCTCTGGAGCCCTTCTCATTTCACAGACACCTTGGACATAAAGAAACCGCACGTGCCTCTGACCACTGCCTCCCACCCTCAACTTTGTAGTCTGACTTCATGGTATAATTTTTTTTCTTCTGAATTGTCAAATTTGCTCTTTGAAAACACTGACTTGAATTCTCCTGTGATGTACTTTAAAAATCAGAAACACTTGAACCTATATCACTGTCTCCGGGCAAGCCCAGTAACTCCCACGTAGTTTACTAAATAAGTCCCAGCAGTATTAACTTTCACTGATATTTTAATATTGCTCACTGCTAGTGAAAATTACTCATTCCTATAGCTGTTTGTGGCAGTTATCTTTTTTTTCTGGTGAATGTAAGTCTGCCAAATGTACACTACTCCAATAGTCTCTTTAAAGTAATAGTCCAGAGACCTCTATAACCTGTATCAGCGTCCTGAAACAGATCGTTAGAGCTATCCCAACAAAACTCCACTTCAAAACAGTGTTAGCTCAAATGCATCTTCTGTTAGCCACACCAGCAGTTCATAATAATAGTCTATCATATTCCTAATGTCTTCTCTCGGCACTGAAGTTCTTTTTACTTGTAGCTGAAATAACCTTATTCTTGGTAGACGATAGCTATTTTTGGTTTTCTGAATTTTCTCATGCCACAAGACTGCTGATTCCTGTTAAATGTACAGCTACGGAAAACACGGCATATCACAGTCATTTCTAAAATCATATTACAGCAGAGTTGCACATTCGTAAAACTAAGTTGAGGACAGCTGAGGTTACGGGGACTTCACAGTCTTTATTTAGATATTTAGTGAAATCAAATACTCCTGTTATTGGGATGAAGTTATTTTGAAGCATCAGAATGAAAAAATACAAGCAAGTCTGGTGCCTATTCAGATACTGGGTTAATTGCTGTTTTGCCTACTAGGTTTTGGCGAATTCTAACTTTTTGAACTGTAAATCATTCAAGCAAAGCTGAGTTGGTAGGCTAGCTACCAGATGTAGCAGTACCATCATGTCTCCACCAAGGAGCTTTACAGAATAGTTTCACCTAAGACTTTTCCTGCCTCATAGCAGATGGTTTTTTAATTTGATTGCTGTTGCATTCCTTAAACTGAATTCTACCTGCACTTTTTAATAGGGTTTTTAAGAAGTTTATTTTGTGGAACAAAATGGCAAAGAAGTGTGCTTGTTTCTGAAGTCACAGAACAAACAAAATAAATACAAGATTGTACACTTTCTTAAAATATCACTGTATATATGTACTATGTCATTTCTGCACCACACTCTTTCAGAAATTAACATAATCTACTTTTTCAAGCATAGTGGTATTACCTGAGGTGCCTCTGTTCCTAAATTTGGTAACAAAATTAGTAATGAACATCTATGTTTAAACATTAACAGTGGTCTTAGCACTATTAACTACCCAGTGAAGCAAGAAATGTGAGGCTGCTAGAATTCAAATCTGAAAACGCTGGGTACATAATTGATTTTCTGGGGATATATACTGTGGATAAAATAAAAGCCTTATGGCACAGGTTACTGATGTGCTAGCTTTGAATGTTATACAGGTCCACACCTTTTCTATTAATTCCTCTCTTCTTTAAGGTTCTGCGTGGTTCACGCTGCCAGGATTTGTAGTTCTAGTTTAATATATAATCATCTATAAATGGATATCCTGCTCCTCCCTCAGAATGAAGCTACTCTGTCAACGCTACCTGTCAACAGTCATGACCAGAGACAGCCCATTGTCTCGGGGACTGATTCCCCTCTCACCTGCATTAGTTGCACTTACAAAAATTCCACTCAAATTTAAAATAAGGTTCAGGCCAATCATGTCCTGCTTGTGTTTCCAAGGACCTGTCAGGCACTTGCCTTGACCAGTGCAAGTGCCCATTCTTAGTTCCAAGGCAACTGCCCTAGCACACACGGGATGCAGGATCAGCATCCCACAAGCAGAACCTACGTTCCTGGGAAGTCATTCCCTGTTCCAACTCATAAGGTCCCTCTACTCCAAAGAATTTCTGAGTTAATTTATAAACAAGAAATGCATCTACCCAGGCCTTTTATGTTCTACCAGTACACAAGCTACTAACACAACGCCAATTTCCTCTCATATTTAAACTGGTCAAATACAACCTCTTCACCCTAAAGATTTCCTTTAGAGTTAACTGGTCAGCAATCATCACGCATCTCCTCCTAAGCAAACCATGAAACATTTCAGTTGTCATGGATCACTGCTGCAAGCTAACAGCCGTCACAGCAGCTTTCAGGTTGGTTTATCAATGGTGATGCTAAGGAAAGTGACTTGATGACATACATAAACATAACAGGTAATTAATCTGGAGGCCCTATACAGGACCCCTGCCAGAGGTGAGAGTGCAATCTATCTCTAAGTTGAAAACTACTGCAAAGATTATCTCTGCAAGATACAACTTTCTGAAATACGTACCTATTTATACAGCTGTTATAGCTGACATCAGTATTTTCACAAATAATAAAACCTGGCCAGGAAATAAATATCTAAAAAAATATACTCTGTACTTTTGCAAACCCTAATAAAAGGTCATTCCTAGATCAGACAGATCACAGAATTGACCATTTTTATGCTACTGACAGGTGATGGGGAGGGAAGAGAAGGAGAGACAAAAGAGACCATCTGAAGAGATGAGTCTCTCAACTTACACAGCACAGAGGAAGGAATGGAGTGGGAGAGCTCAGACTCAAGCGAATGACTCTCTGAGTTTGCACTTTTCGTGGACTTGCCCGCTGAATTGATGGAAAGAAACACAACATATGAACAAACAAAGATGACGAGGTAGAGTGTGATCAGACTCCTCAGCAGGCACTGGCAGCAGGAGCGGCCGCTGGGGCACGGCAAGGATGGTGACCATTGGGATGAAGAAGCAATGGAAGAGGAGGAGTGGTGGGTGGAACACAACCTCTCCATGTCACCCTCCTTTGAGAGAGCTGTATGAGGGGTCAAGTAGATGTGAAGGGAAAAAAAAAAAAAAAAAAAAAAAAGAAGGCCAAAAGAAAAATAACGATAATTTAATTACAAGCAACAAGTACTTATAAAATCTTTGAGCAGACAAACAATGTTAATGATGTACTTTTGGGAGGCAGTATGGGAGCCAAAGAATAGTTGTAAAGGTTGTAGCCATAACTGACTCTGTTCAGATGCCAGCGCAGATTTATCCCTCTTTCCAGCAGTGAGATATACATGGTTTTGAAAGAACTTTAAAAAAATGTGTTAGAAATTTGTAGGTTTTTCTTCAGGAAAGTATGTTCCAAATGGATTAGTTTAAATTGGCTTCTCTCTACTGTTAAACAAAATAAAACAACAGGTATAAAATGAAATAAATTAGCAAAACATATGAAGATTCATCCCTCCTGAATGGTTAATGTTTTGAAGAGATGTACCTTACAGGTGTATTAAGTAACACAGGGTTAGCCAGAATTTACCTCATCTGTAAATGCCCTACAACTCAGCCATTTTTCCCATTGGGAATCATCATTCTTACTAGTGCCTTCATCAAGTCATTTCCAAGGGCAAAAAAATACTGCGAGAAATCTAGATTTCCTGACCATGGTAAATTTAACAACTCAGCTTCATAAAAGCCTGTGTGCATTGCTGGCAAAAATAAAGACGGTATTCTATGGCACTACTGAAAAAAAGTATTCATCCCATATCAAAGAAAGGCTGCCCACGAGTACCAGTCTCATTACTACAGGAAGAAGAAATCCCACGAGCAATCGCGGAAGAAGGCACTGCTTATGGTCCAGTTTTCCATATGTTCCTTCTGTTCACTCCTCTCCTTATATTTAGGAGGGATCACTATCATGCAGATAAGCCCATGATCAAGGTCAGAATGTTAATGTCAGAAATCTGTATCGGCAAGGAACCTGAACTACAGCCTCAAGTAATTTCAGACTCAAATTCTAGAATTAGTTTATTACTTGGATTATTAAAGCTCACTATTGTTTGCCAAGCACTGTTCCTAGTAAAAGAAATATGTTCCAGTCCTAAAAGATGTAAATGCATACATAAGCAAGACAAAGTTACAGACATTAAGATCTTCAATAAATAACAAATGAAAAGTAAGCCTGAATTTACTGCTTTCAAGTTAAAAAAACTGCCTTCAAAAGTGGAAAGGGGGTGAGATCCTGACATGAGAGAAGAATACTTCATTCATTCTCTGACAGATATGAGGTAAGAATCTGTTCCTCAAGACACATTTGTGATAGCTGATTTAAGTCTTTTTTTTTTTAAATTGCTATCTTTCTTAATGAAGCATAAAATTTGTGTACTTTGTACAGACATGCACATGCACAGACACTCCCACAGCGTCCACAAAACCACAATTGTGTTGGAGATATTATATCCTGCACAGACTCACATGATCCACACAACTTTGAATAGCCAAATCAGTAAAAAATAAGAAAAAAACATTCGATGCAGAGCTCAATGTTTTAAATATGTGTGGGTTGGTAGTCTGTAAAAAGGAAGGAACCTTGCACCTGTCTGTGCAATCCAGGCATACTGTTAGAATAACTGGAGAAGGAATAAAATGCATAGATTGCATGACAAAGAAGAGTCATTCCCCATCCCTGGAGGTGTTCAAGCCCAGGCTGGATGGGACTTTGAGCAACCTGGTCTAGTGGGAGGTGTCCCTGCCCATGGCAGGGGGGTTGGAACAAGATGATCTTTAAGGTTCCTTCCAACCCAAACTATTCTATGATTCTATACTGCAATACTATAAAATGTATGCTAATATTACTTTTAAGTTACAGAATGGCATTCCCATTTCCCTTCTCCTTCGCAGGAAGGAGAGCGCCTCTTCCCATGTTGTACTCCATGTTGCGAAGAAAAGCAAAGAGATTTTTAAGGTCCTTGATCACCTGAGGTGGGGAATGTTCCCTCTAGAATCCAAATTTGGTGACAAGCATCACCTTGAGCATAGGTATAAGGACCCAGGCAGTCAGTAATCTGTGAGAATTCCCTCTGCTTCCTCTGAAATCCATTCGTCCCTATCAGTATCTTATCTCCAGCTGCAGCCAGCAGCCATTCCTGACAGGAGAACAGCTTTCCCACTCTTGTCCAGGAAAATCTACATCCAGAAGTCATGTTTGGTGAAGGAGGAAAATATCTTTCCTAAGTGCCTTGCTACAGCATGAAGCTTGAGTTTGTAATTGCTGTCAGGGTTGCAGGACTGCCTATTCCCTGAATCATTCTAGAAATTACACCCTAGGGGTACCGTTAGCCTTAATTTATAATAAAACAATCTGAAAAGCAGCCTCCGGTGGAAAGACTGAAGTGTGAGAGGAATACTAAAAAGCAAAAAACAAGCAAGCTTGCAAGCAATTAATGACAGGGGGATATTTGTTTTTTAAATAAAATGAAAATGAAATCCCCGTACACGGGCATAAGCTGTGTCCCTGGAGTATGGTGAACAGGGTAGTGGTGCCGCCGTGTGGACCTGATGCTGAAACAGGTCATATTGTGAACATCCCAGACATCAGCACTTCAAGCTGTCATTCTGGGTGGGGAGGAAGCATCCCACCTTCCCACCAAAGTAGGTGAAAAGCACCACCACCCTGCTGCTCTATCACCTTATCTGCAAGCACGGTTAACGGCTTTCAGCTCCTCCTTCTGCAGTCACCAGAAAATACACAATGCCACGCTCTCTCCAGAGTACGGCCTCAGCTCATCTTCCTGGCTCACCCACTTGATGCCCTCTGTACCGCTATTAATGTAGCAATGGGTCAGGAACCTACAAATCACAGAAAATCTCACCCGTTACACATTTTACATCTGTAAAAGCAAAGAGAAGGACACAACCGGCATCTTGTCTCTCAGACCTGTGATTACTGCGGGATCCTCTTTTCTGGTTTGGGAATAAAGTACATTGTGGCTCTTAATAAAGTACATCCGGTTTGCTCTTAACTGTGATACTATAGAATCATACAAAAGATTCAGGCAAAACGTTTTCATTGTTGTTCTTCTTATAATTGTATTCCTGAGATACAATTCTGTATGCTAAGCTTCAGTCAGGATTTTATAAAACTCCTACTGTTATAACATCACGTGATATCATCACACAGAGGCCCTATAATTAAATTGTTCATTTAATGAGGTTAGTTGCTAAACTACACATAATGGTTTGAAGGAAGAAATACAAAGTGTTATGAATAAAGGTAAATTACACCGTATTTTCCTCTGCATCAACTGCAGATACCTGTAATTGTTCTCCAAGCCATTACTCCACATTAACTCAAACCGCTATCACTAGGCTGTTATTTAAAGCGAGCGGGTGCTGGCTGTTAATACAGCCAAGACTTTGTTCAAGAGGAGGTGAAATGATTCACTGAAACTCTGAGAACAAAGCACCAACATCACTGACTTAATTGGAGCGAAGTGCAGCTCACGTGGCACTCGAAGTCACAATTTACAGCCGCATTGCTACTGCCAGTGGATAGAAAATCTTCTCGCCACCGAGGGAACATCAGCTATGTGAAAACAGGGACAATTACCGCAGACTGCAGATACTAGCTGGTACACAGCACACAGGATGCTGGGCTCTGCCACAGGCTGACTCTGCTCTCCCCTCCACGCCGGAGCTACGCTGCCGTGACGTGAATGCCCCATATGCAGCACAAAATATAAATCTGCATTTCCAACACTGCGCTCCTTGGGCAGCTGCTGCCAGCAGACTGTGCTTTCATGCTTCCACTGTCATTCATTGCCTCGCCAATACTGGTATTTTTATCAAACATGCACAGAACCTATTTTACCAGTCAAAAACTAGGTGCTAGATACTGTTGATACGATTCTAATGACTTTATGTTGGAATCTCTTCTAAAATTCCAAAACACTCCCGTGCTCTTCAGAGGCCAGTGAAGCTCTTCAGCAGATTCAAGTCTGTATTTTAGGGCCCAACTTTGCTAATACACACTTTTAACAGTGACTTAGGCATTCTACCACTTCCAACATAAAGCAAATCCCATATTACAATGATTCACTAAGAATTCGCTTTGCTTTTCCACTCTCCACTTTTTATCCTGACTATCACCTCTGGCTTGTGTTTCACCTGTACGTATAACATTGTTCTTTAAGGCTGAAAAACAATCTTTTCTGTGAACCAGAGAGACACAAACCTAACATTCTTTTTTTTAAAACCCCCTTTGCTTTAAAACACAGTGTTATTAAAATAAGCACGACTAACATCACAGTCTAATATTTAGAGGGGAAAAAATGGAAACAAAACCAGTGTCTGTGAGATTACAGAACTAATTTTATACAAAATGTATTGATTTTAGTTTTTTAAAGAGTGAAGAATATTAAAATAAGTGTATGGACAGAACAAAAGAGAACCATGAAAAAACACTGGCATCTGAACAGAATAAAAATTAAAATGATGTCAATAAAAAAAATTAAGCAAACCCAAAACACAAATGCATCCTAAATGAGCATAAACTAAGTAAGAGTTACAAAGCACTGACTTACACATCTGCACTCTGCTACTATTGTTACTGGAACTAGCATCTTAGTTAATAAGCAGTAACTTTATACTCTTCATTCAAAAACATCATGGCAAATGGTGTTTTGGGAAATGAGAACTCAAAGGTAAGTCTGAAATATGTCAGAAGTAACACGGAAGAGCATAAAGGTAATTTCTTTTAAACAAGGAAAAATAGTATTCTCTCTTAAGATTCATTAGGAGTTTCTGCGTTTAATGACCTAACAAAGTACATTCATCCTGTTATTGCTTCTCCAAATGTTTCAAGCTTAAAATCGTACCTTTCACATCCTCATCTTCAATGGTTGTATTGGAGCTCTCTGTTGATTCCTGTTAAGAAGTAAATACAAGTAGAATGTATAAATCAAGCAAAGCCTCACTTGGTTGCCTTTGCAAATGAGAGTTAGTTACAGATACCATGCAAAGCCTTGAAGCAGGGTGGGATGGAATTCACAAACAAATGGTCACACACCAATTAAGACATTTCCACCCGAAACTGGTGTCAAACATTGCCACTCTCTACAGTAGGGGACATCAATACATTTCCTGCCGTCTGGTGCTTTTACTTCACAGGAATGTAAAGGAAAGTTTTTTTTTCTTTAACATCCAACTGTACAAAGTCCGTCTGAAATGTTATATGAACTACCTCAGCCAGGTAGGAGAGCTTGCCATTTTAAGCTTAGTGATTAAACCAACTGTGCAAAATAAGTCATTCCGTCCCAACTTTTAAATATGCAGACTTTGCAAGCTACCATTTACAACTGGTTTTCTGATCATATGACTTATGCAATGTATATTAAAACAAAGTCTCCCAATGATTTTAAGAATACTGGATCAGATTCTGTCATTTTTATTCTGTTTTTGTGATAAAAAAATTTTGTGAAGAAGATGGAGAATTGATAAATTTGATAACTTTGACAAACTAAAGTATCTCTTAGAAGTGTTCTTCAAATCAGTGAAGATCATGA
The DNA here is from genome assembly GCA_028565335.1 of Limnodromus scolopaceus. Classification (NCBI taxonomy): domain Eukaryota; kingdom Metazoa; phylum Chordata; class Aves; order Charadriiformes; family Scolopacidae; genus Limnodromus; species Limnodromus scolopaceus. The sequence continues at coordinate 3,539,259 of JAOXNO010000033.1, forward strand.
TCAGTCATGTAGAGGAATGACTCACGTATCAGACAGTTTATACTTAAGCCACCACACTGTTAAAAAGGCAAGGATTCTGTATCTCAGTCTTTCATGAATTACCAGAAACATGAAATATTACGGGCAAATTCAGCAGGGCACTGTCAAATCTAATAGGTACAGTTTTTAGCAAGCTGGAAAGTTTTTAAACTTGATTTTTTTATCTGTATACTTTCTTGAAAAGTAAAATAAGTATAATTTTTTTCTTTAATTCACAGCCCAATAGCAAAATGGATTAACTGGTCTGTTGTTATCTGAGAGACAGAAGATAGGACTGGTGTTGTATTTAACTCTTAAAAATATTTTACAATTAAATAATAAAAGGTAAATTTGACAGTGCCCTTTATTTACTGTGTCCTCACAAGGCTGAGCCAAAGGAAGGTTCAAAATGGTTAATGCATTACTTAGACCTTAAAAAAACCAAAACGTATGTGCATCCGTAAATAAAACTACACGAATTAATTCACACACAAACAAAACTGAACAAGTCACCATGCTTTTCCTCAACTGGCTGGTGTTAGACGCTTCACTCTACACAGATGTATCATGCTTTATCACTTAAAATATTAGATAAAGTACTTATGAGTAAACGAAACCCCCCCACAAATACAAGTTGTAAACACCATGCACAAGCTCACACAGCAGATGTAGCCTGTAATATTGAAGCATCCACTCCAGTTCCCATACTACAACAATCAGTCTTTCAGACAAATTTAGCAGTAACTCTCCGCATTTAGTGGTTTGCTTCTCTGCTGTGACCTTTTGGGACATTGAGTATCTTAATCGGATAAAGTCAAGTAGATGTAGTCATGCCAATATTTTATCTGGGTTTTCTGGTCTTTAGTGGACTTCAGCGATAAAGATTAGACTAGTGTTCAAACACAGGCTGTTTGTTGCCTATGAGTTTTAAACTTGCGGAGCTGAAAAAGTAGTAACAGGAAAATAAAAGCTCTATGATGGACAGATGCAAGGGGCATAAAGGAATGGGATTTACAAGCACAATACACACCGTCAGCACTTTCATGCTTGAGAAACGTCTGCATGCGTTATTTTTTCAGAGTCAATCCTTTTCTCATATGAAATAACCACAAGTAGCTAAGACTAGACAAATGAAATGTCAATTCCTTAAGTCAACACTGTAAACAGTGAAATTTTTCTTGAAGAGTGAATTCTTTCCAGGAAATCTAGGAACATATGTTATATGTAAATGATGGTATTTCCTGGCCCTTTTCAAGTCCATGCATGAAAAAAACAAAACAAAACATGTTTTAGGAATCAGCTGCCAAATGCAAACATCACAATACACAAGAAAAAGAAAAGAGCATGAAGAAAACGTATGAAAATCAAAAGACCTCTTTATCACTCGAAATGTTAAATTATTTTTTTTTGAAACTGCTCAGTGATGTTATGGAAGAAAACCAAAGTCCTGTGCAAAAGACACATCACAACACGGTGGATAAGCATGCTGAGGAACAGCAGATGGGATAAACTGAAACGACATCTTTATTGAAGGTGACAACTGCACATGAAACTTGTCAGTATAGTCTCACCACACTTCAAGAACCGCGTTCTTTGGTTTTACTCAAACCGCAGCATTTTTGGCTGAAAGGAGAGAGGTCCCTGGTCCCCAAGCCTGGTGGCACAGGGGTTCTGAACTCTGCCCATCGCTACCAAGTCCCCCAAGAGCTTCAGCAGCCCAGCACTCAGCAGGCGGACACAGATGAAGACAGGCTCAAGAGACACCAGGTGTAACTAAGGCAGGAATGAGATTTTCCTTGATACATTCCTAGAAGGGCCCTATGTTTGCTGTGGAACAGTGGATGAAATGTGTGGTGTGGAAAAAGCAAGATGGAGTTGATTCTTTCTGAATACCTTATTTCCATCAGGGTTGTGGATTACTGTAGTTTGGGGCTCCTGAGCGAGAACAAAATAAAGAGAGAGAGTTCCCATTGGTAAATACATTCTCGTTAGTGTGAGGGAGTGCAAGAAGAGCCAGCTCACAAATGCTGAACACTGACAAGAGCTAAACCAAACGTTAACTGTTGCCAGAGGATGAAACTGGATGTCTCTATTACAGATTTCCTCAACGCCAAGCCAGCAAAAAAAGGCCATCTCACCTAATGCAGCAGCATGCAGAGACCTTATTCATGACTGATGTAGACAGGGCTTTGAAGCACCAGGGACCTGCAGAGGCTCTCTTTTGCACAAGGGCATAAATCACCTCTTTTCTTCAAGCATCTTTGCTTGTATTAAGTAATCAAATAAAAATACAGACGAATTGATAAGGATTAAGGATGAGTTAACTACCTCTACACAGTGCCCTGTTTTGGAAAACGTAGATTACTACCAATTGCTGCCCTGGCGGAGCGGCGTAAAAGTGAGAGAGAGATACCTTTGCATCATTTTAATTTCCCCAGATCCTTTCCCTTTAAAAAAAAAGATTAAATCATCTTTGAAATGGCAGTTAGCCAGCGTACTTACAGCATGGACTATGGTGCATGGCTCCGTCTGGGAACAGACTGCCATATACTCATGCATGGAACCTGTTAGCTGGTCCTTAGAAATCACTTAGCAATGTACGCTTCAGGGCCAGCGGCACGGAACAATTCAAGAGGAATTAGCCACGTTTTCAAAGCTATATATGCAGGCATATGGGAAACAATACCTCACAAAATCAGGTACTCACGCACTCTCATTTATATTTGTGAGCCCCCGATATCCATGTATGCCTAAGAAATAGGAGCTGCTAGACTGCAATAGAAACTCTGATTAGTAACATGTTCCTAACAGAGCTTATTAATGTCTCCTGCAAATTTAAATGTGAGAGCAACAAGCAAAAATGTTTAGTACTAGATGCCTCTTGATCCCAGTGAAGACTTGCAAAGTCCTGCTGAGCTTTAGGAAATACGGAGTGAAAATCTGAATAAGGTCTATTTTATGGTAGCCTAGCAATAATCCTGTTAGCTGTCCTTGATATCAATACTTATACAAAGACAAAGCAAAGAAAATAGTAAAGCTTTTTTTTTTTTTGTTAACAAATGGTTAGCATTAAAAAGATGGAAACAGTCATCAGGCAAAGAGCTAAGAGCAACATAAAGCGCATTCTACTCACTGTCTGGCACAGCATGCAAAAAATTCCACTACAGTTACAAATGCTATGACTCTATCGCATCCAGCTTCCATGTAACATTTTCTATTAATAAACGCGCTCTAATGGACTTCCTCACAGGAAAAAAAAAAAACAAAACATAATTCAAACAAAAAGATTTTTCCAAAACCTGTTTTTTAGAAAGCAAACAGAGTAAATGCAAGAAAAAGCAAAAAAGGAAGGAAGAACAAACAGAAGACAGTCAGAAACTTCAAAGATAGCATGAGAAGGAAGATTCCAGGTATACCAGCGCTGGGGTAGGAATATTTTCCTTGGGGCTGGTTACCACGTTCGTTTTGTTGTTTATCTGTAGGTATGCAGAAAATAGAAACAGACAGGCCTTAGAACTCACGGTGGGCACGGTATCTATATCTCTCTGTATAGAACATCTATATACAGATATAGATATCTATATATAGATATAGATATGGAAATAAAGAATCACAGAAAGATGAACTTATGAACTTGAAAGAACACAAACACTAGATCTGATAGCCAGCTGCAACTCCTCCAAACACACTAGCTACAGGTTTTCAGATGTGCTATACGAAGGTCTAGGTAATATATAGATGACTTCAGCTGTGACACTTAGAAGAACAGAGAGCCTTTAAGTAGCAGCTAATCACATATAAGAAGAGTAAAGAATTAATATGCGTTGGGAATAAAGTCCTAAATAGCCATTGCGATTTCTTGACATGCAACAGTATTAAATAATTGCACCCACTCGATCTTTATTTCTAATTACCAATTACTACCATAAATAATATTTGATTATTCATAGCTCTCCAGAAATCTGTAGATTTGTTGTTTCTTCTGGGAACAGATTTGAATAAATATACCCAATTCCAGATCTGAATAAATATAAAGAGACTGGTGCCCCTTTAGTTTTTCTGGTGTTATTTTAGACAAAAATAATTGGCAGCTGTGATTTTTGCAGTCTCAAGAACTCTGCAGTAGCTGTGTATCAGCCTTTCAATTTTGGTACTATAACCCAAAGGTGTAAGGTTTCACACGATAATATCTTACTCCACAAATCAGTACATATCTGTTTAACTTTACATGTAGGTCATCATGTTAATTCTTAAGCTTAGCACAGTACTACACTTTTCCAAGACTTTTGGCTTTGACTTATATAAAATTTTAATTCAAACTAAAATGTTTAACAGTAAGTTTAAAGGCATCTGATTCTTTAAATCCATTTTTAAGATTCAGCTTTCATAAATACCATGGTACAAAAAGAACAGAAATACTAAAAAATAGTGTACCAAGCCACTTTTCACATGCACTAAGAAGCAAGATTAAAGTATAGTAAAACTAGTTTGGTATATATAGTTTTTTTCTTTAACAATAATTAGGAAAAAAATACTACATACATTTGCGTCACATCTAATTTTAACAAGAGCAGTCCAAAGCGGCATGTAGAACTGGCTGTATAGATATATATTGTCTGGACTTTGATTAAAAAAAAAAGTTCTACTGAACCTTCTAGTCATGATACTACATAATAAATGTGCAAAAAAAAAAAAAGGAAAAAAGTCCAAAATTAGTCCAAATAGTTAATGGATTTTTGTAAAAATGTAATTAACGTCTTCATTTAAAGAAATAAACTCTAGCGATTTTTGGGTCAAAATTTGGTATTTTTTCTTTTAGAAGAAAAGCCTTTTTAAACTAATTAGAAAATGGCAATATGCTAAGTAACATAAATGAAAAGGCATAAAGAAAGAGGAAGTCCTAGAATAGTGGGCTAAACTGAGCTGTGTATGAAATATCTGACTTCTGATTTTAACTTCTCGATGACTGTAGTCTCAGATGTAAGTACTTACTCAGGATCCCAGCCACGCAGGCTAACGCTGAAGTGCTGTCTGCGCCAAGGGCTTTGCTAAATTGGAGCCTTTGGAAGTTGGCACCACTGGGGAAACTCACCAGATTTCATCTTCTCAGCAATTTTTGATAATGATTTTACTTTGGTACAGGTGGGGCGGCTGACTTGTGGACTGCAGGAGGTAAGCCTGCAGTTGAACTGAGTCTTACTTATGTCTAGATTATGGGAATGTCAATAGGATTTGCATTAATTAAATACAGACTTGAATTTCCTTATCTTAACCAGCATTTAACTGGCTTTGAAGAATATAAAGTAGTCTTGTTAGTTAATGTCAGGGAACATTATTTTGACATGAAATGTTATTTAGTAATATTTGTGATAGGAACCATTTTCCCACACAGAATAAAATTATTTTGCTTTAAAATCAATGTTCACAGTGCTCAACAGCAGGAGGATGAGGAACAGTGGGTTTTTTTAACAATGGTCTTTCTACAGAAATTGCCATTAAGAGTAAATACGAGTCATTATTGAGTTTCAAGTATTTAGTTTATGCCCCTACTTGGCTTACTTATTGTCAAATAAATGTCTTTTATCTATTCATAACTACAGCCGTAAGTTGCAGGGGTACTTGAATTCAAGACAGGGAAAGAATAAATTTTTGTGCATAAAGTCATTCATGGGGAGACATAAAGTAGCAAGTATTTTATTTATCAAGTAACTTGCTTTGATATTCATGGGACTATGCAATGAGCAAAACCTGAGCTCCTTGCTCAGGAAAAAAACTTTCAAAAAACCCAAACCAACCACTTCAGTAAATGAAAGTTCTACAGGAGAATTGTGGAATAGCGAGAACACATACAATGCTGCTTGATGGCATACTAAATCTTCCAAAACAAGAGAAAAATCACATATCAAGCTGTTTAACTACAAGTTCATATTTTTATGACTGTGTAGTCATCAAGAGACTACAAACAAAAAGGCCCGAACAAAAGACAAATAGACTTAAAGCAAAATCACGAGGAAAGAAATGAAGATTTCACTAGATTTCATACAGTCATATTCAGTAGTAGCTTAATAGGAAAAATAAAGTGATGTGCCAAAAGAATGCTTGTTGTTGAATACATAATGAAAATGGGCTAAATCAATTTTCAATTCCAATTTTGCCTGAGTAAGGAGAGCAGGCTTGGGTCCATACTCCCTTGGTGAAAGTCCTATAAAAATAAACAATATCCATTACAGCTACTGCTGAAAACTGCAGGAAATATATTCAAAACTTCTTAGTAAGATATCAAGAATACAGCATTCATTGGTAAAGGCAGAAAGAGATAATGTAATTCAAAGTACAGTAATTTCTTCTGTGTAAACAGAACTTGGTAAACCCCTTTGAAACTTAGAGAGAAACCAGTACTAAGCCTGTGTACTTTCTCTCGTAGAACGCACACATGTAGTTTTATTAATATATGAAGACACATGGTGTATATTTTGTATATATTTTTAACGGCAAAGGGAAGTGATTCCAAAAGGAGTAAAACATTTTCATATGAAACAGTTATTCTGAAGTTGAGTTTTGCTTAAGTGGTGACCTTCTATTTGTTGTGAAGAAGGAAAACTTTTATATTAATGCCTTGCTTGTCAAAAGCCACTCTCTTGGGTCTGACAGTAATGCAGGACAGACACACACAAACACTCCAAGCAGCTGGATGTGACAGCAGAATCACTATTTGTCTTTTTGCAATAGATTATAAAAATATTTTAAGAAAAATAACTCTGTATGTTGGGACTTAACCTTTCCCATGGTACTTCGGTAACAAAAAGTTAAAGCACACTTCATGTTTGGGATACTAGACATGTCCTCACCGTACCTTTCTGGTGACCATCATTTGGACGCTGTTTCTGCTGAGATCCTCTGTCACTGAAATTTTGTGTTCACCCAAAGAACAGGCTATTTATCTACACGCCTGCTTAGACATGACCAGCAATCTTTGCTTTTCAAGGAGGGCTGTACTTCCCAGCGAAACGTAGTGAAAGGAAGGTGATATCTGCCTTCTCTGTACCAGCAGAAGGTGGCTGGGACATCACAGCCGATCCTCACAAACATCTCAAAAGTCAGATTCAAACCCATAATAAACAGGAATAGAGTAAGTTGCTGTGTGGTATCACAGAGGCCAACTGAACACAAGACTGTAGAGTAGGTTGAGGAGAAAGAAATGTTACTGAGACTGATTGTCAGTTGGGACATCTTGTGACAAAGCCCTGAGCTGTGAAGGAAGTTAGCTGGGAAACCGTAGTATGGAAAGGCTGTGAAACTGATTTTCTTAACTCCTGAGCATTTAGCATGGCATCTTGGTCACAGCGGCTCAAGTAAAGCAATACTATTTCACTGTGCAGTGTGGTTCGTGTTACATTTTATGATATTAATACTATTAGCTTTTAAAATAAGGAGGTTTTAAAAATTAATAGAAGGCTGTTATAAGATCACTATTTTGTTACTATTTTTATTTACTAAGGACAGCTGCATTGGCCAATGTTACATCTACTTTTTTGTTTTCATATGTCCCCAGGTAAAAAAAAAAAAAAAAGAAAAAACTTGCTTGAAAGAACTGCAGAACAATTCACTGCGGATGGCATATAGCAACTGCAGGCTTAGAATTCACAAGGTTGTACTTTAAAGTCTTGCAGCTTCTCACAGTATGTTACCAAACCTAAATGCAACTGCTTGATTTCTAAGTGTGAACGTTTCACAGGAGGAAAATAATCTGTCGATAAAGATCCTCACCATCATCTGAACACTCGAACTGGACTTCCTTTTCTGAATTGACCAGTCAGAGAGAAAGGAAAAGAAGAAAATGTGACTGGTTGGATTTGAAGTATCAATGCATGGAGTACAGTATATTTCTGTTTTGGCTTTTAATTTTTTTTTTTTTTAAGAAAAAAGCAGCTTAAGCTGTAGAAGGGCTGGAAAAATGCTATGGAGTATATAGTATCTCAATAACAGAAATGACAAAAATAAGACTTCCCCAAAAGTAAATTTACTCCCTTTGCTCCACATGACCATGCAAGACAAACAGCAGACACATAAAATGTGCTGAACACCAAGGTACCAAACCCCAACAAGTTTAATTTAGGCAAAATTTTGGCAACAATTGTTTCCAATATTATAATCGAGATATAACAAATACCATCGTAGACCTGTAGGAGGAATGATATTTAAAAAGGAAAAACTGGTCAGATAGAGTACATAAAATTTATATATTCCACAATGAAACATGTTAAGGGTTTTCCACTGGAATGACAGAATAGAACTGAACGTGTGCTTCTCCATTTAACTAGGATATCTACTACTTGGCAGTGAGAAGCACTGAAACCGTAGTGTATTCGCTTCATTTTAAATCAGTCTCATAAATTTTTTTGATAGGAAAAGCCTGTGTATGTGGGAGAACAGGAACAAATATACTATGAATCTGAAATTTCAGTATACGATGTTTTGTTAAAGTAAAAAGTTAAGATTAAATAGAAAATTAAAATTCAGGTCAAAGACACACTTCTGAGTAAACACATAGAGCACAGAAGACTATCTTTTGAATCATGTAACGAAAGCTTGAGGCACTTATTTTAGTCTTCAGGAGTCCTCCGAGAAAAGAAATAAAATATTTTTCATTGCTGAGTGATATTTTTTTTTTTCTGGCTGTTTTTCAAAGTATTTATCCAGAACGGTCATTTGTGAAGCATCTCTCCTCCTGCAGGATCTGGTGACATGAGAATAGGAGCTCTCAATCACGTCTGAAAGCTGCCAAAATGTTCCCTTCTTAGCAAGGTCTATCAGTCAGGATGAGCTGATTTGTTGACATAGTAAAAACCCCGCAAGTTCTGCCAAATATAGCAAGTACATCTGGCAGAAAACACCTCATGTGGAGCCAAGCCTACCAGTAAACTTTTGGTCTTCCATGAAATCTAATGAAAAGTCAAGGGGGAAAACGGAGGCAACAGAGCTGCAGATAAACATTGATGCCTAAAAAGCTAACATGCCCACCACCAAACCATTATTTATATTTACAAACTAATTAATAACATTGAGTCATTAATTACACAATCATTCTTCATTAAAATAGCAAGAAAAGCATTTTCTCCAGTAGTTTTCTATCTTCCACTTATAAAATACTTTTTGTTCAAATATTGCTTTTATTTCATTTTTTAAGCTTCACCTACTAGCTTTAATCAATTCAAATATATGGTAAGAAACACTCATTAACAAATTCTATACAGGAAAGCAATAGCAACAATCAACTCTAAAAACTGGCAGAAGTTACAAATAGGTGGTGACTAATAAAATGTATTTTAAAGTGCGTGTTTAACCTACCTTAACTCCATCTGGCTTTTTCAGCAAACTCTTGGCTGCTGCAAAACGAGACAAAGAATTTCAGTGTCAGGTGGTTACCACTGAGGTCAACCAGCTGCACAGCAACACCCCCCCCCTCCCATTGCCTCCCAGCTGCAGAAACGTTCTCAGCTTTTATTTCCTCCTTTTGTTGCTCTGAGTATAGGGAGCAAAGTATTTAAGAAACTACAAATACTGAAGATTATCACACATCTCTTTTTCCATTGATTAGAGCTGTAGGTTAGCTGTACTTATACAAGGAGAGACCTCCTTGGGTGGCACAGAGGAAATGGAAGCAGGGTCAGTGTAAAAGCAGCAGCTTCGGATATATTCATTTTTTCAACTGCGATGTGTTTGCAATTGTTGATGGGGACAGTGTGACACGACTATGAAAAAGTACTGTGCTGATGGCAGGGACTTGGACTGGGTGTCTGTAGAGCCCACTGGCATCTTAATGATGTTATTAATATGACAGTGACATAGAAGTCACCAATATCAGATCAGTAAGATACCTAAAGAGCATTGTGGGGTACTATTTATTCCACCTAATGAAAAGTAAACTGGGTTTTAAAAAAGCACCTCTGAGCAATGTTTCTTTGGGGATTTCCCGCTATGACAGCATCCGTCACCTTGTGTGAAAGAGCAGGAAAGTTGCAAATAAGAAAGGAAGGACAATCTGCTAGCCAAGTGTTTTGGAGAAGTGCTTCCCAGGAGTTAATAACAGCAACTGGTAGGCTTTGCTTCAATTTCTGAAGTTAGGCTTCGAATTCCACCACTTAAAAGTAGCACCAAGAATGGGGCTAAATCATTCCAAATTACTAAATTTGGAGGGCTAACGTGCAAACAAGCACACGGCAGCTCTGACCCTGAAAACGTTTACAGCAGAGATACATGCTGGATGACTTACAAAATTCAAATAAACTACTCATTAAAGCGTAATGCTTTATGACTCACTGCCAAAGACTTAAAGAATAATAAATTACAAAACAAGCCTGGCGTTTTTTGTTTTTATTGTTCTTTACGACCCAATCTTCCTATCAGAAAGTGCTCCCATCATTACTGGCATCCTTCTCTTTAAAACAAAAAAACTCAAACCCAAACCACTGGACCTTGCAAACCTAAGGTTGCTCAAACTAGAATAGGATATTGGAGTTACTGAGTATGCGGTTTAAACTTGGAAGTCAATTTTTGCATTTTTGGCTTATTCTCTGGCTACATCTGCATTAAGTGGTCATTTAGCTCTGGTTCAGAGAACAGAAATGTCTATTATTGTGTTGTTTACAACAACAAAAAAAAAAAAGGAAAGTGAAGCCAGGTTAATGTTTATAATTTCATTATTATATCAGCCCTCCAAAAGCAGTTTATTAATTATGGACATCAGCCAACATTACAATTAAAACTCTTACACGGCCCATAAGTCACAACTAAAATGAACAAAAATAAATTTGCCCGTATTATGCAACAGGACCACTGCATGTTTTTATTTACAGAAACATGTAAATTAATATTGAAAATAAATTGGTTTACATATATTTTTGAGATGGGATGCAGCCTGCTGCAATGTGTGCTTACAAGACCTGATGGAACATGGGTTTCCTTTGGGTTTCACTCTACCACAAATATTGCAGGCACTCCCATTAACTTCAGAAATTCATCTAGGGAAAGCAAAGGGGAGCAGCTGTGTCTAAAACCTAAGGCCAAAAAACCCAGAAGTTCATTGCTGCGGCCTGTTTTATACCACTGACCCTTACAAAAATGTGGGAAAACATAAATTAATTCTTATAGGCTGCTGTTCATAATAAACTAGGTCCTTTTGCTAAATTTGTGCATGAAACTTCTGAGTTCTTTTAATGGTTAACAAACATTACATGTTATGTGTAAACAATTAAATGAAAGCCAGTAAAATGAGGACACCAAAAGCGACAACTACAAGTATTGTGTTTATGGCACTGCCAGCGTCTCCTTCGAAATGTGCCTAGTATGGATTATTATGCAGTATTTAATGTTATAGGACATATTCCACACTCAACTGCCTTTGCTGGTTTTAGCTTGGATGTATTTTTAGTAATATTTTGATGCATCTTTCTTTAAGCACAGATACTGCATACAAATCAAATATTTGAAGAATTTGCAGTAGCAAAGCAATTAGCATATTCTAAATTAAGCCCACAATGAAAGATTTCTTGCAACTACAAGCAATAGCTATAAATAAAACCTAAGGCAGCGCTAATAGGCCAGAAAGCAGACTGGAAAGAAATGGTGTTGTGACAACATGTAGAAATTAAAGTGATTTAGGACAAACAGCAATTTTGATTTAGAAGAGAAAAAAGATGTTCCTTTCACGTGCTGAGGGTCTTACCTCACAAGAAATATACATTCCACATAAAAGGAAGAAAGAAAAAGGAAAACAAAACACTTTTATAACCACATCATTATGGACAAATGACCTTCAAAAGCATGCTTCGCAATGAAATACAACGAATAAACAACTTGACAAAATAAAATGTCTCCAAGGAAAAATATGGGTCATTATGGTGTAAAACAGAGATGATAGGTGAAAAAAATTCAAAACAAAGCCAAAACCCCTGTTTGCTTTTCACGCTAAAATACTATTTTAAAATTACTTCAGCTTTTTTCGGTTCATGAAAGCTGAAACTGACCCTTACGTATATAGACAGTGACAGTTATGAAAAGTGATGAGAAATGATGTGTTTGTTTGGTACTTAATAATAATTCATTTTTACAATATATGCAGCCTACGGCATTCCTACCTTTAAAATGAATTGGGAGATACTGCCAATTCATTAAGCATTAAACCAATTTACCGATCTTCTGTAATTTACAGAAATTGAGTCTTCTGTGTTATAGGTGTGTATTAAATACAGGAATTTAACTAAAAAAGAAATTGTATTTCAAGTACTATGCAAATTGAACAAGTTGTTCTTGCATTCGTGATTATGTAATTTATTTTTGATGATTCAGTGCTTATTATTATTCAAAACATGCCCAAAGCACTATCATGTTTTTGTCCGTAAATTAATTTACGTTATACTCCAACAGTTACGTCACAGAGTAGGAGGACATATAAAATTACTGATTTTTAGATTTGGCCTTCTTTTTCACTATTACTTGAAATCTAAAACGGCAAAAAATTCAGCACAGCGTCAAAGTTCTGGCAATACTACTGTTGAGGGCAATTCTAACTCTACAAACAGCAAACTTATTTTAGCTTTTGCTATTAAAACCTGTTTAGTATAAGGATTTATATTTATCAAGGGATATCACTATAAAATTCTTTCATAAAGAGGAAACATCTCTTGTTACATCAAGCTAGGCATTAGAAGAGAAGGAAAAGAAGGACTCATTTTACTATGTTTCTTACTCCTTAGCAAAGCGATAAAGAATGAATGTGGTGGTTTTTGTTTTTTTTTTTAATACAAGATGAAACAGAATCCTGGAATGAGATTTCAGGTGTATAAAACTAAGTTGTTTGGTGATACTTATGCATGTGGAGCTATATGCATTATTTTAAATTTTCCTCCAGGAAAACAGTGGCTGTCTTTTGACAGATAACACTAAAAAAGTCAAGAGAAGGAACTCACATTCTACTGAAAAATTAGACTGTCATCTACAAGAGATTCTAGTTGGCCCAAACAGTTTAAATTCTCTTGTTTGCTTCTGCAAAGGAAACAACTTAAGATATATCATATTTAGATGCTCCTGAACAACAAAGATCTTTCTGCTCTAATAAATCCTAATTAGATCTTAGTCATCACAGACATCAAAACAAAAAGACCATATTACTCTGGAGCTCAATGAACATACCTGAAAAATTTCTGGTAGCCAGCATAGTTGTCAAAATGGCCCCCTGTGTACACATACATTTTCTCAAATTAGCATCACACTTGTGTAAAATTCTGAATGTGAACATGACACAACAAAAAGGAAAACACACACGTAAATTACATCAATCACTAAATTAATCCTGAAAGAATGGATTGCCTGTGCATTACCTATCACACGTGATGCCATGAGTGCATAAAATGCAATTTCATCCTAATTACACATCTATCATCAATCCTGATAATCTCAAATATTTACCAATTGTGAGTACATAATGCACAAACCATGAGTACTCCCATGCAGAGAAATTCTCAGCAAAATACACAGCTGCATATGAAACAAAATTTCCTAATGTGCTTAGATTCTTCTTTAGGTAGGAAAAGGAATTTATTTGTAATGTGCTAATTACAAAAATTCACATCTGCGAAGTTATCCTGTCTGGTTAGGAGAAAAGATAATCTGAAAGAATAACCTTAAGGATTTTCCTTCAACAAAATATTTTTAATGTGTATAAATGAAGATGATTGTTATTATTTTTAATCCATGCAAACTATGCTGTGTTCTATTCACGTTCGTGAAAAGATTAACATCCTCATGCTCAAAAGCTGATCATCTATCTAATACTTCATTTAAGCATAATATTCAAGAAAAAATTTGCTTAGGGACCATTTGTTTTACACATGGGACACAAACCAACATACTTTCATCTTTCCAAAATTAACTACTAAATCTTTCAGAAGTTTTGATTCTTACCTTTAATTTTCTCCTTGCATTGAACTTCTTCAAGCAATCTACAGTCTCTTGTCTGTGCATCATAGAGGCAACAGTAGAACGTTGCTAAGAGAAGAAGAAAAGAGTAATTTTAACACACCCAGGCAGACATCTAGCGTTTTATTTACTCTACAACATATATATTACAACCCACATGATCCAAAACTTAGGCCTTTAATTTCTACCCTGTCTGACTGTCCCTTTGGGCGGGTTTCTACACATCTGGGAAACTTCCAAATCAACAAAACTAAGGTTGCATTTTACTCAGCCTTTCTCATGTGCAAAGACCGCTTGAAAGAAACATGCAGCACAAAGTCTTAGAACTTGGGTCACGCAGTATAATAATCAAAGTAGTATACTGAATTATGATTTCAGAAAACACTTTTTAAAACAAGAAGGAAACTTTCCTTCACCAGTAGTGATATTTGGTGAGGTACAGCAGCAGGAAATATTTCAGAGAAAATTCAGCAGTATCTGCATTTTCCCTGTAACTCAATTTGCATCACAATTTTAAAGGCAAGATAATGCAGCCTAATGGAGTGAATAAAGAGCTGCGAACCGGCTATATGTCTCCCTATGACTTTCCAAGTATCAGCCCAGTCTACCTGCAAAGTAAAAGTGTAAAATGGACTGAGAACTGTAAAGTAGTCCTGGATCCAGTAAGAGAGAGGCAGCCTCTGCTACCTGAAAATTGGCTTTTAAAAGTTCCTTAATTTCCTGCCCTTATGCTTCATGTTTATCATAATGGCTAGAGGGAAATGAAGATGTAAAGCATTATCTAACTGAAAGTAACTCTCTTGTCCATTTTTTTCTTTCATAATTTAAAATACTGATCTAATTTTGGAACTTCTGCACCACAAAGTCAAGGCAAAGGAGTTCCTTTCTGCAAAAATCATATCCCAGCCGGAGACCTCAATATATCACACTATTGACTACATCTGTACAATTACAATTTTATACTCCCCTAGTTACATATCTGCATGAGTAAGGACAAAAATTGTTCTCTAAACACCTTCACTAAGGTGAATGAAACCATAAGCTGATTTGTCTGCCAAATTATCCTGTTAAATCTGTGGAAATTACTTACACAGATCCATGGATGCTTTAGTGCTTCTGATGCTGTGATACGTTTTGCTGGGTTGATGGTAAGCATTTTATTGATGAGGTCTTTTGCTTCAGGAGTCACTGTATCCCATTCTGGTGAGGGAAACTTAAAGAAAAAAAGACACAAACGTGTATATTATCTCATATGATCCTTACACAATTTTACCAAAGGATTTTTATTGATACTATTTCTGCAATATTAATTGCTAGTGCAACTAAGCAGTTTTAAGGGGAAACATGAAGTTTGCCACAATTAGGAAAGTTTGAATTAGTTTTATAGGTAATGTTTTTCTCCTTTACTATTTTGACCTTTTATTCTTTTGGTTCAAATGCACAGCATTTCTATATTTACAATAACATGATGCCAATTGAAATTCATAGCACAAAATAACAGTGGCAGACAGAATAACAAGTTTCAGTTATCTGGCAGGCGTATTGCCATACAGCACTTAATACAGTCCTAGTTTCTCTTTTAATAAAGACAAGCATATTAAGCATTATTGTTCAAACTCCTTGCTTGCTTTTTTTCAATGTAAATCTTAATGCTAACTGTATAGTTATGGTATATAAATCCAACTAGTTATGAATTAACACCTCAATAAAATATTTTTACATGCACTCAAAAGCATCTGCTCATATGCAAATGGAATGAAAAAAATACTTGTCTTAAACTATGATTATTGTTCACTAGGAAGATAACTTGACAGACCATAAGTTTATTTTCACTAAAAGGCCAGAGCATAACAACTCCCTTTTCAGTCATCATCCTCCAGGACTGGATTAAAGTAAAAGCTTAAAAATTAAAAGGTTCTGTGTTTTCTTCTGCATCATTCACAAATTACCTAAATCTGAGGACCAACAGCCTTCTGTCTGTTTAATATAATACAAATGGATGACATTACAAAATTCACAATGCCACAAAATCATCAGTTTCTTACTTGTCAACAGTTCTAATAAAAGTAGTTAATGAAACTATTCCTTTTGAACATCTCTATAGCTTTGGCTGGAATACACATAGTTAATGAAACTCTTCCTTTTTAAAAGCTCTATAGCAGCTTTTATTTCCCAAAGTGGGCAATACAACAGCATCAAGGGGTGTATTTAGGAAGCTTCAGACTTCTTGAAAACAATTTAGAGTAACTGATTGGTTGAAGTGATAAACAAGAAGGAAAAACACAGGCCCTTGGGAGTTCACACAGGTCTCAACAGGCTTGTCAGGCTAACATAAGCTTGCATGATTTATTCAAGGACCAGACAATGAAAGCTTGAAGCCATAGGGAAATTAGATTTAAATTAGCATGCTCCCATTCCAATAAGGCTGATGTTACTAAAGCAATAATTATTATACTGAGTGGCTCATAAAGGTAACCAATACCAAAAGAATTAGGAAATAATTCTAATTTCACTTTTAACTCCAGAAAATTCCTAGAGGTACAATTACAAATAATTGAATATACAGAGTACGGTACATACATCATAAGCACCAGCCTTGATCTGCTGGTAAAGCCTGTGCTGGTCTTCATCCCAGAATGGAGGATATCCCACTAGGAGGATATACAGAATGACACCTGCAGAAAATTCACAGTAGCATTGAGTGATTTTAAGAAACAACCCTTAGAAATTAATTTTGTACCTGACAACCATGTAAAATAAATGGTTCACTAGTATTATCCCAGCTACTGAAGAACACTAACTATTCATACTGGAGAAGATAGTAAATATAGGGTTCACATGATAACCTCCTATGCAGAGGGAGGCAATTAATTATTGTGGGCAATAATGAATATCTGACACAACATCAGATCAGGAATACTGAAAATGTTGAGCTAGCTGGAGAAATCATCTTCAATGATCATGAATGTTCTAAGAAAATGCATTTTTTACCTCTGGTTTTATTGTGGCTTGTACTGGTGTCTGTAAAATTGTTTTTTAACTCAACTCTCATCCAAAGAAAATTTGGGCAACCCAATTTGTCTGTATAAATATACGGTCAATAGGAAATTAAAAAGTCCATCTGTAGTCTTGTAGAGATAATTCACTATGACTAAAGAAAATTGCTTTCATAAATACAGCCAAATAAGCATGGATAGAAGTAAAATAAGGAAACCACCAATTGTTCTCAGCTAGGTAGCTCCCACTTGCCAGTACCTTAAAATACACTGTTTCAAGAACTGGATGATAAAGTAATTGCTCTGTACTCCAGTTCACAAAACAGTTAGTTTCACAGTTTAAAACTACAGTTCTAGTATATTGGTCAGATCAGATTTCAGGCTGCCTGTGAACCAAAACTAAGCCCTAGGTCACAGTATGAATTGTTATGTTTTTGAACTAGCTATTTGTGAAAGTGTGTTGTGTAGACATGGCTAAGAATAATGTGATAACATGCCTTCACAAATAATAACAATAATAATAAAATGAAGCTGGTAGAATAACAAATGATCAGATGACTTTTTCTAAAAATTAATATTGAATTTTACCAAATATATGTTATCTGATGCAGAATTTAATGTATTCTGGATATCTGTTCTCTCCCTCAAAATACTTTACAGTGGATTGAACACTGTCTTTCAGAATAATTTCTTACCGCATGCCCACATATCCACAGGTTTTCCATAAGGATCTTTTCGTAACACCTCTGGAGAAAGGTATCCTGGAGTCCCAGCAAAGCCTGTCAAAAGACGAGGCAACTGGTTTCAAAAGCTGTACGTGCTCCACAAAAATCAAGTAACTCCCATCTCAGCCCACAAGACGTTATTTCCCAAGCCACTGACCACTAAATTGCTTCACGTTGAACTTTTTACGGTGAATCACCTAGAACTAACAATAACGGGAAAGCTTATGCAGACTTGGCACATCCCTTTCTCCCACCACATCTGGAAGAATCGAGAGGACAGCACAAAGCCGCTGGTTACCCATCTACACCAGTGCTCCAGATTCACCAGTGGGGTCAAGGATCTGGTGACGGTGAAACAGGGGAAGGTTTCCAGAAAGACTGCAAGATACCTGTCGAAATTTCTTTCCTGACTTCTGCATTACTGTAAGCTGTAGTGAAACAGCCAGTTGTGAGGGCAACTACATTTGGCTCAAAGTCAAGGTTAGAAAGGTTGGAAGAGTAGGGGGAGCACGCGAAACATTGAGTGATCACGCTTGGAGATACTAATTGAAAGACAGAAAATGCACATGACGCGTGCCAAAGACTGTTACTGGAGCTTTTTTTTTAATCATTAGCCTAATTTAGGCTATTTTAAAATAGCCCCACTCTATAAAAATGACGACTGTAAACGTGACTTGCATGGGATTTCTGGCAGTCCATTAGCTGTCAGCTGTGAGGACAGTTACCACGCACAGAGTACTTCCAATCACACTTATGGGGAACTAATTAACAAAATAGAGGGGCAGCTAACCTACAGTATCCTAACTAAGGAGCATTTAAGGACCCCCATTCAGTCTTACAGGAGGGTAAATGTCTGAGTGATGGAGAGATCACTCATTTAGAAGAAAAAAAAAGTAAAAACACTGTTCAAATTTCTTCACACAGAAGAGGAAACTCAACTCAGCCAATGCCAGGTGATGGCAAAGTAAGCATTCAAAGATGTTCAGGATTAGCTCTCACAAGAGCACGACTGGCTATTCTTAGTAGGAAGACCACCAGCTTAGGGCTCAGCCTTCGTACAGCCTTTGCTGTTTGTATTTTGCACAATCTTTCCACTGCAAAACTCATTTCCATGAAGTCATTCCACTTCTGGAAACCTCCTTTCAAAAAGCATCTCTGAAGTAACCTAGCCTTTAAAATTTATATGTTCTTCATTCTTTATTCATTACCAGAAGTGCTGCTTTCTCTTAGGAGAAATGTAAAATGTAGGTATAAGCGTAGACTTTTCATAGGACACTGTAAATGATAAAAACTTAATGACCAATAACATTCTGTACCATTTCAGTTAGTACGGCTGTTCTTTCAAGCATCTTCGCCTAAAATACATGCTTGGGAATTCTCGAAAGGTGAGAATTTGGTGGCTTTCAGGAAGGACCACATGTCATTTCTGAAATACCACACTGGATTCCACAGAACTCATGAGAGACGGTGATAATGTATAAAGCGTACACATACAGAAAAAGGAAGCTTTTGCCCTGCAGCTGGCAATCATTTTAACGTGGGAGGAGGAAATGAAGGAACACATACTGTATATTCTACTGAGAATATAGCTAAAATATTTTCACGAAAAATAAGCTTGTTTTTTTGCAGTCTCCTGATACGAGAGCTATGAATTGTTAAGAAGTATTATCATACAGGAAACACATCTTAAGCTTCTTTGAGAAGCCGAAAAAAATTTTTTCTAAGTAGCTTTAAATAGAGTGATGTTTCATATCTCTTCTTGGCTGTAGTGCTCTGTATTAATATTTTTATTCATTTTAAAGGGAAAGTAAAGTTGTCTCAACTTTCAAACTTGCTATAGCTCCACAATCATTACTATGAATCACTTGAAAATAAACTTTGAAGCAAAAATAAGTATGGTACTTAGCTAACTTTCTCTCTTGATGAAAATACAGAATGGGTCTAAACAGAATTGGTATGGTTTTAGTACATATTCTGAAGTTGTTTAAAGCAGCAAACACGGAAGAGTACACAGTCATGACTTCAGTGAAAAGGGGAAAAACCTACTGAAATAGTTCACTGTTATCTATCAGGTAATTCTATAATCCGTCGGAGGGACCCCAATATGAGCCTGTACTTTTTCAGAAAACTACTGGTAACAAGAGTAATTACTTTAGCTAAAACAACTCACAAAGCTATAAACTGTTTGTGACTGTGCAGTGTCTAGAAAAGACTGCATCACCTTGTACTCCTATCATCATATGATGTAAATAAGTATGCAGGGGCCCAAAACAAATGCTTAACTTTGAACTCTGTTGGGTTCAGTGGTGCCTGGGTGCAGGAGATGGCGTGTTACTCAACCTAAATAGCCTACAGGCTCAAAACCCTCTTATGCAAAGGTTACATACATACTTAACTTCATAAATGGTGGGCACATTTTTTGAGTCAAACCTGGATTGAAGGTTAACACACAACTTAAATTAACAGAGAGAGATGCATCTTAAACACACAGCAGAAGAGATTACTGCTCTAAGATCTGCCCTGTGCTTTCACCACCTCCCTCCTGGACTTACGGCCTCTCAGCACCACTCATGCAAGTATTCAAAAAGAAAATGACAGAATACTATAGAATACTATAGAATAATACTATAATAATAATAATATATAATAATAGTATATAATATACTATATACTATTATATATACAATATATATAATTATATATTATTATATAATATATAATAATATATATACATATATAAAAATATACTATATAATAATAATACTAGAGAATAATACTGTTCCCCAGGGATCAGTACTGGGTCCAGTCCTCTTCAATATATTCATCAGTGACCTGGATGAAGGGATGGAATGTACCCTCAGCAAGTT
>JAOXNO010000033.1:3568591-3588030 GCA_028565335.1 Limnodromus scolopaceus
GGCACTGCGCGTCCCGCACCACGCTCCCGCCCCGCGCCGCTCAGAGCACGACGGCCTCAGGCTGAGGGACCCCGCCTCGGAGACCTGCTTTTTTGGGGGGGGTTAATTTGGTATTATTATTTTTTAAAATTTTTTTTCTTTTTTTTTTTTGTTGGAAAAGCATACGAATTTTGCCAATAATTCATCAGTGGGGTCGTATTAAACGTTTGGCATCCTCTGTACTTTTTCCTCCTTTACACAGAGGCGCCAGAAATCGTAGCGTCCGCTGAGGTAGCAAAGAAAACCACCCCACTCCAAGCGCGGTGTTTCAGGTAAATGATTAACTTCTCGCCGTCCAATTTAGCCGGCAATTAGCATCACTTGCCTGAGGGTTCGTCATACTCTAACGCAGCAGCGTGCGACCGGTTTGTTCTGCGACTGCAGCCCAGGGTCTCAGAACAGAAGTGGCGTTTAAATCTGCAAGCTGACATACATCACAGCCAAAGTTCACCTCCCTGTGCGTACACAGCGATACATGGACAGCCGTTAAGAGAACACCAGACACGTTCGACAGCATGGGATAAATCCAGCGCCTTGGAAGGAGACAGTGTTTTTGGCAACCATTCCCCCTTTTGCCATGATGTATATTAGGCCTGTAGACTTGCAAACTGGAAAGAGGCGTCATGCATTATTTTGTTCGTCTCAAAAGTTGTTTTTGAGGGTGAGTGGGATAAGGCAAGGGAACAGCGCAGACAACCCACCCTCTGCCCCTACCCAGCAGAAAAAAAAAATCCCCAAAACTCTTATATCCAATTGATGGGCACCAGATACTGACCTTCAGGTCTCTGTGAACTATGCCATTTAGATGACAATGATTAACACTTTCTAGAATCTGCTGTATACAATGACTGCAAAGATACAAGGGCAGAATGGAAGGGAGAACATTTTAAAGGTACATAATCACATTAAATATGAAATAAAATAAAACTTAAAAAAATAATATAAAGAACAAAAACAATCTTACACCTCCTGACAAGTCTTGATTGCACATTGAACTGGAACAAAACAATGCTGAATATAGAGGTATTTCCAGCTCTAACACATCCAAAAAACAAATCAAAACAATAAACCAAAACCAAACCAAACCAAAAAAGACATTTAACATGGAACATGTGACGCCTATGAGACAGAATCATTAGATTGCATTTTCATTCAGCAGTATGGAAGCTTCTTCCAGTTTCCAAAAACTGCTATAGGAAAAGTGGAGGCAATAACACAATTAGTGATATATTTGGGTTTTTTTTTTTTTTTAATTTTTACAGTAAAGCTAATGTTATAACAAGTGCTGAAACAAGAAAATGCTCCGAAATGAAATGATATACAGAGAACAAATGAAACAAAAAAAGTCAAAAGCTAAGGAAAAGCAAAACATTTTGAATCTAATAGTTTCTTAAAAATTATTAATAGAGTAAAGCCAACTCATTCAAAAAGGCGGCATGTATTTTCATTTAAAATAGCGTTAAGGACTCGTTTAATTTGCAGTAACTCATGAAATGAAAATCCACATTAAAAATGTAGCAAATGTTTTATTTTGGTGCTTTAAATAATTCAATTAGCACCTATTTTTCCATGCCCGGGTTTGCAAGTTTTGGCCAGCCTACGATGCCAAAAAGCACAACTAAAATATTCATTTTTTAGAGCACTGGAACTTTTTTACATGTTTTTGAGCACCACAAGAGCTTGTAACCTTTTTTTATAAAAAAATATCCTTGTGGCCCAAGTCAGTGACTGTACGAAATACATAGTAGTCAAGGGCCAAGGATTTGATACTGCCCATCCAGAACGCTTTGACCATGGAATTCAGAAGGAATGGTCATAAATCAGTAACTGGAGCCCAAGCCTGAAAACCCTTTCTTATGCGAGTAGTTCACAACTCACGGAACTGGACTGCTTGTACGAGTAACGACTACTTGCGTCAGTAAGGGCTTGCAGGAGCAGACCAGTTTTACAGTCCCAGGATATGCAGCTATAAAGTCTGTTAACTATTTCTATAGGGATACACACACACAGGCACTATATATATAGATATAGATATATATATATACACACGCACATGAATATATATATAAATATATAAAAATACAGAGATGCATGATAACTAGATATTTCACTTATTTGGTCAAGTTTTTACTGAACATATAAAATGCATATATATATATCATCTCTATATATATATGCATAGCCCCTTCCAATATGTCATAATTCTAGAACAGAAAAAAATCATTGTAATTTTTCCTTTTAAATCACAAGTATCTTAAAAACACACAATGACACCATATGCTGGCCTTTGGCATCAATAGTAGAAATTCTGCTTAAATCACAGCACGCAAAAAATCATTAAAAATGTTTTAAACACAGCTTCTCTCTTTCCACCTCACCTGAATTACTAATTTTGTTTTCTTTTCTACAGTGTGTTTTGGTATGTGTTGTTCCTCATTGAAATGCTTAAAGTAATGATGTTTCTACCATCCTACAGAAATTAGTAAGAGCAATAAATAGTGGAAGCTTCCTAATATTCAGAGTAAACTTCTTGTTTGTTCTTTATTATTGTACCACTGTTGTTAGGGACACTTAATGTTTCCGGTCATCTGCCCATTAATTCCAAATGTAAAGGGAGTAAGTGAAAATTACATGTACTAAATACGTATCAATGGTGGTGTGTGCTTATGAAAATACAAAAATCTGAGGCTTCTTTAAATTTACTGTTAAGAGTGCAGTGGTAAAACATATTTTCTTTAAAGTAATCGACCACAATGTTTAAGATTCATAATTATATTAAAATATTTAAGATTTATTATTATATGAGGGCAAACAGATTCTGAGATGGAAAAATGGTCCTGATACTTTATGTCAGCATGCAAATTATGATAATTGTCAACTTATTCTTCAAGTTTTTCAACAAGCACTTGCAGAAAATTGCTAGAGATTCCAAATTTGAGCTCAGACTATGAGATGCACAGTATAATTGCTTATTGATGAAACACAACAAAAATGTTTAAATATGAAAAGGAAATTAGTACTTCTGGACCAAGAACAAAAATGGTATTTCATATAAAGCTCTTTCAGGACCAACGTGTATTTCAAACTTTGATCAGCAAATGTAAGAAACCCTAAATGAGACAGCTGAAATGTTATGTCCAGTTTGCAGAGGAGAACACCGGGTAAGATTTTAATGTACTGAGATCCAGTTGCAGCTTTTTCAGACCAGCAGATATCAAGACTTCATACACGTTCTCCACCACACAGTCGTGAGCTCAAAACGCCAAACTGTGCCCTTCCAAGTCTAGGAGAACTCTAGCAGAAATCCTAGAGTCTCCCAGGCTGGGCTACTGAAACTGATGCCAAACACCATGAGATATTTAAGTAACTATGCTACAATTATTAAAGGCAACATTAGAAAAACAAATTACTTACCTGGCATCTGCTTCACTATAATATTCTCTTGCAACTATATCTTCAAACAATTCACCCCCAGTTACTCTGTTAGAAAAAGAAAGATGGGAGATTTCAAAAGTGAAAATGTACACCTTAAATTAACTTGACAGGGAGAAGTCAGAGAGGAATAACTGAAATATTTGTACAGAAATGCAAGAGGTCTTGACCAGCAAGGTGAAGGAACTGAAGTGGAAGGCTTGTCCAGCCAAATCATTGTATGAATAAAAAGGACGTGATGGAAGAGCAATCATAACTAGACAATAAAAGCAAAGAGCAGCAGCTTATTGGGCAAGATGCCATACATCAGTTAAGGGTGTAAAGTACGCAGTACTTTACACTTTAAGGGTGTAAGAGTACGCAGTAAAACTACCAGAATAAAGGGAACTGACCAGAACGGAAAATTGTGGCTGAAGAATAAATTGAGAACTGCAACGTAAGACAGAAGTAAGCAAGGAGAATGCAATAATGCTAAAGAGGGAAAAAGGTCTTTAAGCATAGGTCAAAACACAATAGAGGTGTACCCATGGGCCAGAGTGGCTTCCTTTTTGCACTTTTGCTAGAAAGAGCATTACCGAGTTGGAAGGAGAGTATCAGCAGAAGCAGAGTACTGTAATCAGTTTAATGACAGATTTTTGTCCACAAAAAGTTTCAGTTATCTTTGTCAAGGAAGTAGGAATAGTTTAGTGAAAGTGTTGCTTAACATAATTTAAGAGGCATTAATAGAACGAGGAAAGATCTGTGTCATCTAGGGGACCAGTAACAGAAGCAACTGGGCATGGTTGTGTGCTTAGGATTTCATTGTACAACCAGTGGTTTAATAGTAGGAAGTGGTTAAAAAGAAATAAAACTGTGTTGTTGTAAGCCCAAGGTAACAGTCTGCAATGAGTCACCAGCAGGACACTGCCACAGCCTTGGAATGCATTTGAAATAGGGTGTCAGCAACATCCTTACATACAGCAGTAAAATCCCTCCTTGTATCACACACAGTTCTGGTCACTCATGTTCAGAAAAGGGTATTGAAACAGCAATATGAGCAGAAAATTGCCACTATGCTATCCATTCCCTTACTCATCTTCTCAGAGATGCAAAGTTACTCTAGCTCGGCAAAACAAAGTTTAAGAGGGATGAAAATAATTCCTGAAGACAAAGAGCATAAACCGTGCTCTCCATAGAAGAGAGTTGAAAGGGACAATAATGGTACAATAACAAATAAACATACAATACCTGTGATTAAATATAAGGTTAAAATCAGGAGAAGTTTTCCAACAATCAGAAAACTGGTGTAATTAAGCAGTTTTGTTAAAGTACCTGAGATAGGTGCTCTATTTTTAAGATGAAGATTGATGAGCTTTTAAATAAAATTGTAAAACTTGGCTGCCTGTATCAACAAGAGAGTGGACTCAAGGAAGCAGGAGGACCTTCCTGTACTGTACTCTTAACACTTCTCTTTTACGGAATACACTGGCATACTTTCACAGCTAAATGCAAATCTTCATGTATTCAGGTGGTGTACTGAATGGCTGAAAACAGATGCAAGCCTTGAAAATGCACACACTGTGGCGTACCCAAGTGGGCAGCCTAACCAGAGCACCTGAATGCAGCCTCAACAGACGGGATGCACGAGTTTGTCTGATTCCTGCTTTCCCAAACCTTGATCTTACTGATATGCCAACAGAAATAACTTCTAGATGGGAGACTGATGTTCATATTTTGTTACTGTTCATGAATGTAGTGAATTTTCATATAGCACATTATATTCTGAATAAATTGCCAAACATAAAAGGTAGAGCGGGCTACAAGACGCTTAAAAATCTATACTACAATGAATACAATTATTATTGAATACAATTAAGTTTAATAGGATTAAACAATTAAAAGTGAGGATACTTGGAATCTCCAATACCGTAACATTCATTTGCAAATTGCTGTAGTAACAGTACAATGTAGATCCCCGTTACTCAGTCACATTAGATGACGACAGAAATTAGCTGCTCAACCAGCAGCTTAGCTCCCTTCTTCAAGAACGCCAGTTAAAGAACTTTATTTTCATGTTTCCATTTATATTTGGGCTACATCATCCTTCTTCTGAGTTTACACCTTGCTGACTTTGAAAGTAATCACTTTCGGGTAATGAAATCCTTTTTTGTACAGAAGTCTGCAATAAAATCCGGAGGAGGTAAAATAGTTGGCTGTCTAATTTGTATTCTCTTTCTTTTTGCCTTCTACCTTCAAGAAACTGGCTTTGCTTGCTGTAACACAAAATGTTTGATTGATGCATATTTTGACAGTCTTTGATACCTCCTTTTTGCATATATATTTATCTACCACAGTTCTGGTAAAGAGGAATAATTCTCACTTTGTGATGAATGAAAAAACAAAGCATCCTTTGATCTTATTCTTCCCTAAAACACTCATTTTTGATCTAAGCCAAAAATGAAAAGAAAAAGCTTTTGTCATCAAAGCGTGTTTCAGTGGGAGAGAACACCAAGCTGATGTTTGTTCTTCTCAAGCACGGAGAAAAGAAGGGGATATGCATTCTTATTTGCTGACACTAAACATTTGCTTGGCATTCATAACCATTGTTAAACGATGAAAAAAGAAAAGCAAGAACAGAGCAGGTGAATTTCACTGACAACCAAACAAGCAGCCAACAATTCCCATGCTCTGTCACTCCAAAGGATGCATCAGGAATAATTCTCGGAAGGTGGGTAAACGGCCATAACGAAGAAGGTAATGCAGGGACTGAGAGAGACCAGAAGCCACATGCATCTTCTGAGCCTTTGAAAAGACCATTATAGCTGTGTTAGCGGCCTTTGCTCACTGAGCATGCATGAGCAATGTGCCCTTCCAGAAAAAAAGGTCAACTGCATGGTGATACAGGACAGCCAGCTGGTTGATGGAAGCAATTCTTTCCTTGCATTTGGCACTTGTGAGATCACACTTGAAGTACTGTCCCTTTTTGGGCTTCCTGGTACAGGAACGACACTGCCATAATGAATCTTGTCTAATAGAGGGCCACCAAGATGTTTAGAGTTGGAGGCACATGGAGAGGCCGAGTTAATTGGGTTTAACAGACGGGAAAGCTGAGGGTGTCTACACCCTCATGGCTGTCTACAACTCTCTAATGGGTGGATATGCAGAGACAGTATGAAAGGCAAAAGACAAGCTGAAACACCGGAAACACTAAATAGATACAAAGATTTTTCTTCCTTTATGGATATTATAATTATTTACTACGCTCTTGTTGCTCAAAGAGGTTGTGGAATTTCCCTTCTTGAAGATGTTCCAACCTTGACAAATCCATAAGAAACCTGATTGAACTGGCCCTTGTTCGAGAAGGGGGTTACACTAAGATAACCTCGAGCAATCTTTACCTGATCATTATTCACTGATTTTATAAATAAAGAACAGAGCAGATACCTATAAACTTCTTTAAACTCCATGCAGTTTGATACCAAAGGGGCTACAAAGCATTCTACTCTGTGTTAGATGTCATTTTGTTAGGTAGAGTGTTTCCCCCTGTACCTTGAGTTATGAAACAATGGGCTAGGGAAGGACCTGAGATATCAGTCATAAATACAAACTACACAAATAGAAAAGATCCTTAGTTAGGAGGTTCTCCTTGCCCAGCAAAGGCCATGGCCTGAAACAAAAGTGTGATGAACTCTTAGGAGAACACATGGCTCTGTGCTACTGCTCTGTTACCAGCAGGAGCGCTGAACACATGGAGAGGTGTGCTGAAATCAGAACTCTTTTTTTTGCTGATCAACAGAAATACTTAGGCTGATGTCTGAAATCAAACCACAGAAGGAAATTAAAATAGAGGACTTATCTGTAGTCTCACTGTGGCCTCTGGTAAACTGTTGTTTTGGGTTTTTTTTTTTCCCCCTAAGCTAAAATAATGAAAAACTGATACATCGTACCATTTGGGTGAGGTGGGAATCATACAGATTCTAACCTCTATACTTAAATTAGAAGGCAACTACCAGTTGCTAAACTAACAGTATACTTAGATCTACAAATATATCCAGGTGGGCTATGCGCAATAAAAGTGAAGACTGTAAATCAGAGGGCAAAAAGTAAAAAAAACCTACAGCAAGAACTTTGGTCCTGCAGTATAATGCTATGTGAACAGCGGCCACACTTTCTCCCCACATGGTTAAAACGGGAAGTAAACAGCTCTCAATACCTTTCTGATACAGATGTATTGTCAGCTTCAGTGAGGTCCTATTTCATGATGGGACATTCATGATACAAGCTCTAGTAACTTCCAGGGTACAAATTAAAAGCCACTGGTTCTCACAAATTATTATTGTTCTTTTCTGATTTTCTGAAGAGCCTACCAGAAGGGCAAAAAATAAAGCACGAGTTTGTTCAAATGAAAAAGCACAAGCAGCGTGTAGAAACACCAAGGACCTCCGCACTAAGTCTGTCTTTCAGAAAAACTGCAGTGAGAAGGGCAAGCAGAAGAATTCCATGGTACAAAGGATGCTATTTGTACTAATCTCTTGGAAGAAGTACACCAAGAAGCAGTTTTTAACTGCTTTGTTCAACTGACCTTCTACTAAAACAAATTACTGCATTTATGGTGTTAAATGCACATTTTTTTCATTGCAAACATTCCTAGCAACACATACAAAAATACTCAACTTCATGTACCATATTCAATTGATGAGGAAAATTTATAAATGTAAGGAGATATTTAAAAGGAACTCCCAAATTAGCAAAACTAGCTAAAAAAGCCTCTGATGCTGATCACACTGGCGTTGTTTCCTCCTAGCTTTCACTTCTTATTTCTTAAATTGTGCGAGGAAGCAGTCTTACAAAATTATAGTGGCCATATACTTTTTACATTTATCTGTGACCTTTCTACTTCAAAAAAAAGTAAGGTTCAGGCACTTATCCTAGGCAAAGATTGTGCTGCAATTAGGATTTTTTTTCAGTGTTTTTGTTTCTTCTAGGCAGTACACTCCCTCCACTTGGAATTCAACAGCAACACCAGGATTCTAAATGTGCCAATTGTTGCATTTCATCAAGTGCATTAAAATGGGAGACACTGAGAAAAGAGAATCTCATTGACTTGCACAAGAGAGTCTTCAAGTGCTACAGCTGTTTCCATTCAGATACAGCAATTAATACTGACAGAATTGATTGGATTTGAACTCATCTAACATCATTAACACTGAAGACAATCTCATTCGTGCTTAGCAACTGAAATGGGCTGATAAAGAGATGCAAATCCTAACTACAGTTGCCTTAACCAGTAATGTTAAGTAAGAAACTTTGTGAAGTCCATGACTAACCTTACTACGCACATTTTATTAATCCAGAAATCACTTCACTCTATCTAGTAGAAGAAATGTAACAGAAGGAAGTTCTTTGCGTGGGAGAAGTATCACAGAAGGCTATTTCAGTTTATTTTCTAAAATATGAAGGAGCCATCTCAGTAGAGCAGTAAGACATCTCTGTTCCTTGGCAGTGACATCAACGAGACCTTGAAAATCACTAATTTACTAAGTCAAGTGCAAAACAACTACCATAGTTCATAATGACACTGCCATGTACGTATTTTGGAGATGGGGAGCCAGCAACCAAAGATAACTTTTATATGATACATCAATACTTCAGTGCATACAGGGCTCCTCGCAAGAACACTGCAATACTGCGTTTTACCAGGAAGCGCATCTTTTATTGTTCAATGTCCAGTTTTCACATGGATTTTAAAAGATTTCCAGCTTCCCATTTTGATACTTGAACTCTTTACCCAAATGCATGCCTGTACCAGAGTACATTAATTATTTTTTTTCTCCAGATAAAAGCACAGCTATCACTGAGGTATACAAGTGAAGCACGAGGCTTCTCCTTCAGACTGCAGACATCTCTATGACATTAATTCAAAAGGGATTATTAGAAATTCAAAACAGAAAGTGGCAATGATTGTTTTTTTCTGTGCACACAAAAAGCACTCTTCCTCTTCACTTTCTTATGTGGGATGCAGTCTAAAAGAAATTTCTAAAGAAGCAGTCATACTGAATCCCACACAGTCTGAAAGAAATCATTAAGATAATGACATGACGGTATGCGTGGGTGAAGTGACAGTGTTACACCACAGTCAGGATCCTGTTGAAATAAAAATTAATTAATTAATTAAATAAAAGCATGCACTTGGCCTTCATATTGAAGAAGTGCATATGGTACCTTTTTCCGTGGCAGCTCTTTTTGTGTATGTTTAAACAAGCCACTAGCCCACATATTTGTAACTGCAGTAAAAGATGAAGTTTCACTAATAAATAGTATTAGTGAGCATTAAAGCATGAACAGTCATCCTTACTAATTAGGCAAAAGTTCTTCAAGAATGCAACATGCTGCTTTTCCAAAGATAACTGTGAGTCAGTTACAATCACCACCTCTACCATTTAGGCATTTGCTTTTCTGCAAAATAATTCATTTTCACAAAAAAACCCTAAACCACATGATCAAAATGTAAAAAGCTGTATATATACACGCTGAAGCTCTCTTTCTTTGAAGATGATGAAAAACAACCCCATGCAGACCCTTCCAGATGAACAGCGTACGTTTGAGTCTGTTCCTGCTTGTCCTGAATGGGACTGACGGGGAAACTGAGGAAGTTCCAACCAGTGCAGAATGCTTCCTGCAGAATCTAGTTTTCTGCCAAGACAGTATCTTTGGGTTAGGTATTAATTTTTATTGCAGAATGCAAGTTTCTATTTGTTCTGTTGCTATTGAGATAGAGATACCAGTATTTACAACTTTGTTGTTCAAATGCCTTCTAGTTCACATCACAATCATAATCTCCTGAGATATCCGGCATTATATATTCAGTTTAAGGCAGAAGTGGACTAACTGCAATTACAGCAGGCCACAGTTTCTAACAGTACACTAGTACAACAAAAAAATAAAAATGCCACCAGTTTATAAAAGGGATATCATCCCTAGAACTAAAGTATTCTACAAGCTCTTCCTGGAAATGTTCAGGATTAAGAAGATTTTTCCAAATCCACCATAGAAAGATTTCCTTTATATCCCTTAAAAAAAAAAAAAGGCAAAACCAACTCCAGTGCATGTCAGAGAACAAGTATGCATGTTGTGCCCTAGAGCTATTTCCAAGCCAACAGTCAGAGCACTTACCTGGGATATATACAAATCAGATACATGTTCCTGTTGAGCCCGGTTAGGATTTGAGTATTTAACCCTGAATGCTTTCACTGCAAATAGACTAACATTTTGTATTGCTAGTCTGAAATCTAGTCTTGAAGAAGTCTTCACAGATTTTTTTTAAAAAATTAAGCTAGAAAATAAAACAGAATGTAACCTGAATATGAAAGCACACTACTAATTGTGGAAAATCCAGGTTCTAACTTACTTATACTGAATGCAAATATTTCAGTTTGTACCCTTAGAAATGAGCTATTTCACATTTTGAGGGGAAATAACGTATCCTCATTCTAGCCAGCAAAACCATGTTGGGCTCTGGGGGTTGGGGATTGTTTGTCAAAATTATAAACTACCTTGAAAAAATCTGCAGTTGAAATAGGTAATTTTGCTTAAATAAGTCAGTTTTGCAAGACAATTCCTAACCACTCAAGTTTGCCCATATCCAGAACCAAAAGCAGTAACTTTTCAAGGGAGTAAAAAAGTTTGTCTGTCCCAGGGAAGAATGAAGAACATCAGTGTCTCTTTTTAAGTTGAGAATCTGAGACACACAGTTCATGTCGACACCATCCCTTCCACTAAACAGCCTTCTCTAGGAGAGACAAGCTCCATATACACACAGTCACTATGTGAACAGCTCACAGGACCGAAAATCCTGAAGCAAAATGGGAAATAAGAAGGAAACTTCTTTTCTATATGCTGAGCATTGTACAAAAATGTGTCCATAGTGAACCATTCTGTGTATCAGTAAGATATCAATTGGGAATGAAATACTGAGAGTCTTTCCCTCTAGGAAACTCAGGTTAACCTTTCAACCCAGCAATGGAGATTCTCTGTAGGAAACTACTCTTCCACATGTTTTTTTATGTTTCCTTTACAGACACTGGCTTGCAGCAAATTGTTTTTTCTGAGTCGTATGTTTGCTTAGCTTTGGCAGTTATCATGCAACTTCTACTTACATATCCACATTTTATATTAAGACCCACTTCAACAGTGGCCCTACTTATTCAAAGTTTTTAATATGGAATTCTTGCAGTGACACTTATAAATCAGTTCTTGCACATGCAAATGACCAAATCTGTTACTGTCCTTCCAGCTCTGTTTCCATCTCTTTGTCCAACTCATTGCACCAGAACCATGCTTATACTTTGTGAGCTTGTATTTAAATATTGTGTGAATACCACATCCCCAACATGCTAAACATAAGCAAAACACATACTTACAAGTCAAAGACTAAGTAATGGAATCCTTCTTCTGATATGCTGTCATGAAGCCGCACTATTGAAAGGGGGGAAAAAAAAGATAAACACCCGTCATCTTTTTCATGTCTTTAATGTCTGTCTTTGATTTTAGGGGTGAAGAGACTATTATAATTCTACTGTAGAGCCATCATTGCATCTGTGTGTGTTCTCAACTGTGTTTTTTGCTTTCTTTTTTTAATTCTCTACCCTCAGAACTGTCTTTTTCATAAGGTGAGATAAGCAAAGAAACCACAAGAACGGCATGGGCAGCTCATTGTACAGTTATTTTTAAAGGAGCTCTGCTGTTGCTGTGCCACAGAACACTGCAGTCATTTCCTACCACCTCCCTGAATCATGACTAAACAAGTGCTAAAAGCACAGCCAGACTTATATATCTTAATATATTGGATTAATAGGATTAAACGCCTATTTTTCTAAGCAGAACCTCTAATCAATCTTTTAAATAGCATACGCAAAAGGCTCCAGTCACTGGACTTTTATTACCTTAAACAGTACTCTTAATGTCATTCAACTATTTTCTCAGCAGCATTCTTCTTAAAAGTTGTAAACAAAACAATATGGGGAAAAAAAGGCACAATTAATCACACATTTCAGCAGAATAACAAACGTTAAGGGCTATGTTAACAAATTCCAGAATCAGACAATAGATGCTGATTTTGAAAGAGAAAGCATCACTGCAAACAAAAAGCATTTGACTATACTAAAATAAATGGAAAGCAAAAGTGCACATTCAGTTAATAATTCAAGACTCTTTCTTAACTAATAATTAAAAAGGAACTTAAATTAAAAATAAAATCACTGTCTGCAGTCCCTAGCGTAATCTGCCTTTTTTTAAAGTCTAACCTTCTCCTTATTCTAACTTTTAATTAAATGCCTTCAATTTTAGTTGAGATAAAACAGTCAAATATTTAAACAGGTTAACTACCAAGACAGTGACTAATTTCACTGTAATGCAGTCAGCTGCAACAGTATAAAAATACAGTACTTCTCCCTTTGAAAGCCAGCTTTCAAATGGAATTTCAGATGGAAACACCTTCATAATAGTAATATATGCTGGTAAGTGAAAAAATGAAAAAACTTGCATGTGACTTATTTGTATTCCCTTAAAAACCAAACCAAACAAACCAACCCATCCTAAACTGCTCGTCCCCTCCCTATCTAGTAAGAACAACTAGGTAATAACCAAATCCATACCGCACCACTGAGAATAGTCTTCCAGAACAATTCAAGCCCACGTTTCTTATTAAGACTCCTTAAGCAAAGTAAGAACACTACCATGAAAAAAAGAAAGGATACTCTGGGTATACTAATAGCTCTGAAAGACAGAATCCATAAAATACGGACTCCCTGCTCTCATTCAGACCTTGTACCAATCTGCAGGGTATTTCTGGGATGTCTGTGCATGGGAGGCCAAAAAAAGATGAGTGTAGGAAGAGAAGAAATTGTGAGAATGGCAACCTTACTCTTATAGGTTTAGTTGGCTCCATTGAAAGCACGGATTTAAACACTGGCCTTAATTTTAGAAAGTTTTACATTAATTTATGACAGCTGATAGCTAAAAGAGCTAAACCTCTCCAACTCCAAAACTAGACACGTGTGAAGCTGCTCAGAGAAGCAAATTCGATGGAGAAGAAATTTTCTCGCTATGCATCTGGTGTGTGCTGCAGTGATGAAGGGTACGCTGGCTGGAAACTTGTTCATGGGAATACGGATGAGAAACCTCGAGGGAGCTCAACGTCTAGAATTACAAATCACATCAGTCTGAGAAAAAAGAAATCTCTGACTGAAAGGCTGGCAGACTTTGGGTGAGGTCGGCTTTCCTTTCTTTGAAAAAAGAAAAAAACATTGTCAGCATCAAACAGCTACCAGCTCTATCATCACTCTCTTAACGACATGTCTCAATGGAGTCAAAAAGGGAATAAGCTACCTTCCTTCTCATATTTCTACTACATACATATATATTTCCCTCTGATCTTCTTACCTGCCATCCACTCAACCACATGAATGGTGAACAGTCCTGAAGAGATAAATCTACTGGCGGATTGATGCCTGCCAATCTACGCTGATTTTCAGAGGAGCAGCCAAGACCAGAGCTGAAAGATGAACGGCTAGGACTCCCCACACAGGGTGCAGGTGCTCAGCTGGACCTGAGGACAGCAAAGGTGGGCAGGAGGGGAGAGGAGCGAGCGCCGGGGCTGTGACAGCTCGGCCAGGTAACTGCCGCTCATTAAATCACCCTGAAGAGCGATTTCTGCGAAGATGCAAGGTGCATGAGACGACTTGCCAGAAGCAAAATGATGTGATGTCTAGAAAATAGCCCATTAGCCTTTCTGGTGCTTGTCATGGCTGACAAACAGCATCCTAAAGATAAAAACCCCAGGTCATGTTCACATACACCTATGTATCCGTATCTAAAGTTCTCCCTGAGAATGCAAGTCAGCTGCAGAAACTCATTTTGTGCTTTAAGAATCCAAATCCCGTCACAGTAGAACTATGAATTAAGTCCTGCGGTTTTTCTTAATTATGTGAAATGAAATGGCAATGTCCAAAGCTAATTTTCCTCCAATACATGAAGCTCTGTCAGTAGTTTCATCCAAATAATTACCACTTATAGAACCAAATAAAAAAAATCAGGGTGCCCTAAAACTGATCCACGTTCAAAACTGAGCTCATGAAGAAAGTGTAAAAGAAAAGGATTTTCAGATTACTCCAGATGGCAGCTTTATATGTTAATAATCTTTTATACAATACATGACATTTAAAAAAGAAAATCAAATAAACATGACTTTTTTACTTAATAATATTTAGCCCAGGGAAACATCTTGTGTTTACACAATACTGAAGAGAAAACCAGCTCTTGGCTGACTCACTACCCAGAGCTCGTGATGATTCAGAAGAGCCAAGTAGGTCTAAATCAGAATTTGCGGTTTTGGCTGGTTCTATATTCTAGATTTGTCTAAGTTTTTACGAAGTGCAAGTCTTGAGCATAAAAGACCAAGGGAGTACATTGCTGCCAAAAAAAAAACACATCCAAAAGAAAAAAGTCAACTTTCTTTCTGATTGCGTTGAGTTCAGATTTCAATACTCCCAAATGTCTGGTCTTTAAAGCAAACCAATATGATATGAGACAGTAAGTACTAGACTAGAACAGTACCCTGAAATGTCTAGCTCAGAACAGAGGCCCTGAAAACATCTGGATTTTGAGTATACTACTTCTTCAGTAGCATCAAAGATACTACTCATCAATGAGTGCTCAGAAATGGGATATAGTACAGACCCTTGGGTATGTCACAGAACGCAACATAACTGTAAAACAATAAATTTTTGAGTGCAGCTAATACGTTTTGCATATACCTCTCCCAAAAAAGTTCAAAACTTTTTAAGATTATAGCAAATTATACCTTTTGATAGAAACTGCCTGTTCCTGAAATAGATTCGTCAGAACTCAAAGCACAGTTTTTCTGTGAACACTTTTTTTGGATTCAAAGCAGCATTCCTCTCCTCGCTGCTCGCTACCAGCATTATACTCAGACAGGCAGAAGCCTTCATATTCGCTTTCCCATATCATATACCGATAGTGGGAACTACCAAACACTTCTGCGAGGCAGAATATTTGCTGCCAACTGCTTTCAAAGGGCTCTGAAGCATGTAAAGCAACCCAGATTTTTGAAACGTCTTTGGAGAATTGAAATAAAGTATTAAATCTTAAAATTTAGAAGTGAAATCCATCTTTAAAATATTACTTTGGTATTAAAACCAGACAGTCTTGGCTTGAGTTTGTGGCTACAAAACAGCCAACAGCCTGTATTCATACACATACTTACTCAGTTTTCATGGTTCACTCCTCCTACTGTTCCAGCGTGGATTTGCTAGCAACCAGCTAAAGCAAAGGACTGTATTCTTTAATTACCACTTTATTTTTTAAACACAAAATGACTTTCTTATACACACTTATGAGAAAGTCATCTCCTAGGGAAGAATGAAGTCAACATGAACCTACAGTCATTAAGGCACAGTTTTAAAACTGTGACCCTAAAAGCAACAAAGTTGTAGGAGAAGAATGGACTGCATTTCGTTCCCTTTGGGTCAAGAGAGTACAAATCCCTTTCTATCTTTTTTTTTTCTTTTAAATAATTGTGTCTCCCAGTTGTACTGCTAGACATATCTATATTCTAGGCAGTGATAAATACTTCATACTTATACAGACTTAAATAGACACACTATTTCATATAGCTATCAGCAGCTCCATAAAGAACAGTAGCTCATTACTACTCTGTCAGAGAAGATAAACACCTTGCCCACCACCGTACAGCGTATCAAAAGTAGAGACAAGAGTACAAGTTTTATCCTGGAAAGGGGCCATCTGTCCATATCCCTGTTACTAAGCAGACCAGCACGGCACCATGTGAAGGGGCTTTCAGAGCTTCGCTGCCTGCCTGAGATGGGAATTGTTCTCACTCTGTCAGATCCTCTTCTAGGAGAGGGCTTCTTTGTTCAGTGTCACCACATAACCACAGCTCCCTTCTGACTAGAAAAGGATTGTGAGTTGAGATCATAGAATGGTTAGAATTGGAAGGGACCTTAAAGACCACCTAGTTCCAACCCCCCTAATATGGGCAGCGACATCTCCCACTAGACCGGGTCGCTCAAAGCCCCATCCAGCCTGGCCTTGAACACTTCCAGGGATGGGGCATCCACAGATTCTCTGGACAACCTCTGCCAGCGTCTCACCACCCTCAGAGTAAAGAATTTCTTCCTGATATCTCATCTAAATCTCCCCTCTTTCAGCTTAAAACCATTACCCTTGTCCTATTGCTCCACTCCCTGATAAAGAGTCCCTCCCCATCTTTCCTGTAGCCTCTTTAGGTAGTGGAAGGGGCTACATGAGATGAAGGATAATTTTTTTTCTCAGCCTGGTGAAGCTCTTTTCTTATTAACCAAATTCTAGTCTGACATGTTCACGGGGAATATCTTCTTAAAGGATCACATTCTTTTTCTTTCCTCCCAAATGTCTGAATTATAGAAGTGAGCCAGGACAAATCCTTCTCTGAATCAGGATCACATGCCCCTGATTGTCTCTGAAAAGGAAAACAGGCTGAGGCAGCCAGGGAAGATCAAAACTGCCTTTTGGCAAGTGCTTATGCTGGCTTCTTCGGTCAGTTCAGATACGGTTTTATGCCAGCAAATCTGCTGGGTGGAAATCCCAAATAAGAAGAAGAATCCGTGGAGAAGACAAGAGAGCCAGACAATCTGGAGTAAAGGGTTCACGACAGCACAGAGGCAAGTCCAGCACGGCCCAGACTTTGCTACTGCATTCTGCCTGCGACAGCTTTTTACTGGAAAAGATGAGGGATGTCGTGATGACAATTTGAGAAGCCATTCACAAAGTTTAAGAGGTGACTCACTAGAAAAACTATTTGTGTATTCACTGAAAGCACATATAGTTCTTTTCACACACGGATCAGGCAGAATTCAGGCACGACAAACCAAAAGGTGGCAATTACAAAGATTATTCATCCAATATAAGAACTCCCGTCAGTAACCCACACTGCAATGCCTATTTCTCCAGAGACACAGAAAGCATTCATCAGCAAAAAAAAAAAAAGCCCTAATCTTTTTGGAAAAGATTTAACAATCTTTGACAACAAAGTTGTTGCTCTTCAGCAAAACACTTGAAGCATCTGATAGGAATCCAGGGGGCACAGAGCTCCTTCTGGAAAAACACTATAAGCCCACAAAAGATCGGGAATATTCCTTTGGCTACAGCACCAATTTTCATCAGAAATACTTTCCAATCACCACTCTGCGATAATCATTATAATGATTTAAGGGAGAATTCCCATCAGCTTTATTAACTTTGTATTTAGCCATTTGTGTGGGCAAGCACCAACCAGACTAAAAAGTAAAATATCTCCTTTACTTGACTTTTTGTGCTGAACTATAGTATTTTCTGTCTATTCTACAGAAAACAGCTTGATATAATGGCCAAGCAACTTTATTATCTCCTTTCTGAATTTCTGCCTTTAAAGAAAAAAAAATCAAAGTATGAAAATCAATCAAAATTAATTTTTTCCAGGCAAGAAGGCAAGTCAAACAGTAGATAAAGTCAGATAAAAATTCTTCAGGATAAATATGTCTAATCTTATCTAAAATTACTGCCTAAAATATTTATTTTTGTGAAACTGCTGAAGTGATAATTTTGATAATCTGGTATCTGAATTAGTTCACGTTACAAAAACAAAATACTTGAGAAGACCGAACTTCAGACAGAAGTTACAGCCTGTGGTCAGTGCAGCAGCTCCACAAATATGCATGGGGGTGTCAAACTGCCAGAGCACTGCTCACTCGGGAAGACTCTTTCCATGCAATCCATCGTCTTTATTAATACAGCACGGAAAGGGACAATGTAGTTAATAGTAATGTTAGTTAAAAGACAGTAATCTTCCCTTCGGCGCCAAAGATCCATGGACTCCCAGAAGCATTAATCCTGTAACTCTGTGAAGCTGGATGTCTAGAATTAGTGCACTGTTAGGAAGTTGCAGGGCTCATTCACCAGTAGTACAGGTTTAAAATGGGTTTGAAAGTCACAAAAGCGTATGTCGTATTTGCTGAAATACGTAAATTACGTCTGCCAGTTCCAACCTCGCCACAGGAAGAGCGAAATAAAGGGACAAATGTGCTTTCCCCCCATGTTCACTAACAAAAGTATATTAAAGTATTTATGCAGATCTTATGCAGATCACTCTTATTAGAACAACAACAAAAAAAACCCAACTTCAAAAAATGAACTTAATTACATAATGTAAGAAACTTAATGGAATGACTTGATTTAGTTTTGGGTTTTCTATGAATTGGTACCTCCCGGCCACTAGGTATGGAATAAGCTGTTGCATTTGAAAATAAAGAGGGAAAACAAAAACTGAAAAAACCTCCATGAAAAGGTCTAACCAGATATGCTTTTTTGGTAATATTTGAACCACTCAATTTTCTATTTCAAAGCATTTGTCTATATGCATTTTCTGCTCTC
Source organism: Limnodromus scolopaceus (assembly GCA_028565335.1). Lineage (NCBI taxonomy): Eukaryota > Metazoa > Chordata > Aves > Charadriiformes > Scolopacidae > Limnodromus > Limnodromus scolopaceus. The sequence continues at coordinate 3,587,528 of JAOXNO010000033.1, forward strand.
TTGTCTCTGACAAAGAATGCCTCTTGCATGCCTCTGACAAAGCACGCCAATGCAAAACTGCTTGGCTGAGAAGTGGAAGACCTGCAGCAGCTTAGTGCTGTTAGGACTCAGATCTTCCTGCAGAGTTGGCCTTTTCATCTTTCCTGTTCTACTAAATTAACCAATATGATAAGGAAAGGAAAACAAAGCTACTGCTAGAACTTCCGTCAGAACCTCATATGGATGCTGGTGCGGAAGTCATTACAGCAGTGGCAAGAACTGAGACCAAAGTCAAAATTTATCATACAGCTTTTAGTCTAGATCCAAGCTAAACACACTTGGGATCCCAAGCTAAACATGATAAACACGAAACTGCATATGGGAGCAGAGGTGCAGAAGCCTGTGAACCACTGCTCAGGAGTGCTGCTGTCTGCATGGATCAGACACCTGCTTTCACTGAATTTCACTGAATTTTTAGAGTTGGAAGGGACCATAGAGATCATCTAGTCCAACTCCCCTGCTGA
>JAOXNO010000033.1:3588130-3627470 GCA_028565335.1 Limnodromus scolopaceus
TCTTGAAAATCTCCAGAGAAGGGGACTCCACAACCTCCCTGGGCAGCCTGTTCCAGGGCTCTGTCACCCTCACTGTGGAACCTCCTATGTTCCAACTTGTGCCCGTTGCCCCTCGTCCTCTCACTGGCAACCTCTGAAAAGAGTCTGGCTCCCTCCTCCTTCAAACCACCCTTTAGATACTTATAGGCATTTGCTTCCTTCAAAAAAACCCACGGCAGCCTCGTTCTCTGTACCTCAATGTTCCATATTTTTCCATCACTGTCACTACTTCCTCTCTTTTGATGCATGGTATAAATAATCTCTACTGAGCAACCAAACTCCTTAAATCAGTGGTGCATAACCCAGTCACGACTATAGCCTCCAGACATGACACTCAATACAAAACAACCCTACTTAAATCTACGCTGTAGTTACTGCTGTGGCTACACCTATTTTGTTCACCTTAGATACTTCTTTGAAAACAACCAATTAGAAATATCTAGAAATATCAGTTAAACCTAGTAAGAAAGCTGGATAAACACTCAGGTACCTGACACAAAATCTCCGCCACCATTCACAGACCAACGTCTCGTGTCTAAGTCAGGTAGCTGAAAGCTGAAATATGACCACAGGAGAGATCACGTAGACATATCCACTGTACAGAGTGAAGCAGAGTCAGCAGCTGCGTCGAGCAGAGATCTTCTGTCATCTCCCCAACATAAGAAGGACATGGACGAGCAAGTCCACAGGAGGTCATGAAGACGATCTGAGGGCTGGAGCACCTCTGCTGTGAGGACAGGCTGAGAGAGTTGGGGTTGTCCAGCTTGGACAAGAGAAGGCTCTGGAGAGACCTTATAGTCTCTTCCAGTGCCTAACAGGGCTACAGGAAAGATGGGGAGGGACTCTTTATCAGGGAGTGTAGCAACAGGATGAGGGGTAACAGTTTTAAACTGAAAGAGAGGAGATGATTAGGAAGAAATTCCTCACCCTGAGGGTGGTGAGGCACCGGAACAGGTTGTCCAGAGAAGTTATGGATGCCCCACCCCTGAAGGTGTTCAAGGCCAGGCTGGATGGGGCTTTGAGCAACCTGGTCTAGTGGGAGGTATCCCTGCCCATGGCAGGGATTGGAACTAGGTGGTCTTTAAGGTCCCTTCCAACTCAAACCATTCTACAATTCTGTGATCTGCTGAGCCACAAGAGAAGGGACACCCAAGTCACAGAGCAGCACCTGGCTCCTCGGTGTGCAGGGAAGCGTCCTTTTCCCCTTGCTCACATTTCAGGAGCTCAGAGTCAGAAATCTAGGTTGTACCACTAAAACTCATATTGCTCCTTACGCTTATATATAAGTACTATTCTTCTGAGACCATGGAAGCCTGGGGCCCTCTATAATAAAGCTGCTCAGTCACAGTAGAAAGAACTTTGCAAATATTAATAAGAACCATTCCTAACAATCTGAAATATTTAGAGGCCAATCTGGTAAGATTAGTACAGTAGCAATGCTCAAGGGCATCTGATTTCTGAGACACATTAAACATAGAGTAATGCTTTGTGCATCTAAGAAAATAATCCTCCCTCATGCTGTTAAATACACAAGCGGTATACTGTAATACTTACTATCATTAAAAGACTTTATGCAAGTCAGCAGTTCTGTGTATGTTACTAACAGGTCTATATTCAGCAATGGTGAATGAAAACTATATAGCTTCCAAATTAATTCAAAAGATAAGCAACTTTTTATTACAGTGCAAATTCACGGCTGTTTAGGGTCAACAACTTGAGAAAAAATCCTATTAATCTGCATTTGCACTGGTATAATGAAAAACAACAGGAAAAATAATTAGCCAATTTAGTATTTGGGAAGACTACATTTGTCCCCAAGGCACTGTAACAGTAAGTGTTAACTAGTAAGAACAAAATGCTGTATAGTCTAAAAATAATCATTTGTGATCAAAACCCTCCCCCATCAAGGCCCTCACACAATGAACTTCTGTATTCTGATTAAATGCCAGGAATAATTACATTCTGGGCCTTCATTAAAACCCCTCAAGTCTAACACATGCTTAGAAGTCAGTTTGCCAAACTGGTTAACTTTGATAAAAGATTCTTGCTATGCAGAAAATAAAAAATTATTCGCCAAAGTAGATAAAAGACCAACGTTTGAAGTGAGACTAAGTCAGTCCAGGTACTGATATCAAAGCAGATGGCCTCAGATTACCAGCTCTTTTGGCACGATGAGGCTCTTGCTTTATTCCTGCTGGATGAAGACTGACAGTTTAAGCAGGTCATCAATATATGTTGTGGGAAATGTCAGGGAGAAAGGAAAAAGAAAGCATGCTTTAAAAAAAGTATGTTTTGTGATCAGAGGAGGTTCATTGAGCTACTAAATGCCCTAAAAAACCCCAAGCAGCTTGTCAAGTCCTAACCAGTGATGTGTGTGCACAGATCCTTGGGTCGAGCTGCTATGCACGCTTAGGGCACTAAGTGTTAACAAATGACAGTTAAAAGACAGAAACCGATTCAGCCTAAATATCAGAAATCTAGCTGCTAAAAATTAAACATCACAAATAAAATTAACTAATTAAAAAAAAAGTAACCAGTATTCCAAAACATATCGTTCTGTATTAGTAATCTCCAGGGAAAGTAGTTGTAATAACTTCTATCTTTAGCCAACAGGGTTTTGTTGCTTTTCAGGGCATGATTACACACCACACAGAGGAGTACTGTGGAGAGAACTGGGTTTGTTCAGCCTTGAGAAAAGGCGGCTCAGGGGAGACCTTATCACCATGTTCCAGTATTTAAAGGGTGGCCACAAAGAAGATGGAGACTCCCTTTTTACAAGGAGTCACATGAAAAAGATGGGGTAATGGGTACAAGTTACTCCTGGGGAGATCGTGGTTGGACACAAGAGGAAAATTTTTCACAATGAGAACACCCACTGGAATAATCTCCCCAGGGAAGTGGGGATTCCCCAACATTGGACACTTTCAAGACTGAGCTGGGCAGGGTGCTGGGCCATCTTGTCAAGACTGTGCTTTTGCTGAGAAATGTTGGACCAGATGATCCTTGAGATCCCTTCCAACCTGCTGTTTTATGATTCTATGAATCATATCCTATATCCTTGAAGTTAAAAGGAACAGCTAGAGTTACATACCTTTAATTGTTCATATATGAAAACAGCAAAATTATATATAGTTGTTTAAAAAAAGAAGAGAGTTCTAAAGTGTATACCTGTATCTTTATGTCTTCATTTAATACACAATCATGTCATTTACTAGAAATCCTGTACTTCAGGTTGAGCGAATTCCTCTTTGCAGTTAAAGCCCTAATTTGTAAGTTTAACAAGATACTTTACAACACAACAAAGCCTTACAAATGTTGTTGCATTAAGCCTTATGAGGACATCTGTATGGATTAAAAGAATGTCTGACACAAATTTTTGCTAAAAGCAAACTGATGTCTCAGCTGCCAGTGTTGATGCTTTAAGCACTAATATTTTTTCACTATTTCAGCATTCATCAGAACATGTAAGAAGAGCAAGAATGACAATCTACACAAGAATTTCACTGAGTGTCAACTAATAAAAGGACAAGCTGTAACACAGAGACGTTATACTAATTAAAATTAAGTTCGGAACTTTAATGGAGGGAATGTAATTTGCTTACTTTTTCTAAAAGAAAGGCCTAGTTCTCATGTTAAAGCAAGTTGCCTTTATAGACCAGCGCTGATGAAATTTCCACAACCGTTGGGCAGTTCATCAATGGCAAAGATTCATTCGGAAGCGACCTAAGGAATTTCAGCAATTCAAGAAACTGAAGTGATGGAAAAGATCAAATGAAAAACTGAATGAGACCCACTCTACGCACAGAATCTAACATCCTAATTAGATGAGGAAAAGAGGCTATTAATCCCTGCTGGAAAAATACAGTTCTGTATCTTTTTGATAAATAAATAACATAAATAAAAAACTACAATTTTGATAAATGTATACGTGGTAGAGGAAAGCCTTCAGTTACACTTGGGATGCATCACAAGGAAATAAAACCTCAGACAGAATTGCCCAATTGTCAAAATTCGGCTATGTCCCTTTCAATATTTACAGTGATGGCCAACATTGAAAACAGATCTATGTAAATAATATGTAGGACCTACATGTCTATAAATTGGATATTGGGGGATGCAACCGTTGGGCAGGACACAGCCTCCCTTCTCTTAAAACACATTCAACACAGAAAAATAAACAGTTTATATAATGACCACTCAGAGAAGGATGTTTGTTTATTTTAAACGTTCCCCTTTCATGAAGAGTAGGCCCCAACGTATTTAAAGGCATCAGCTTAGGAAAACAAAGTCACTCTAAATATTTTAAACAAAAAGGAAAGCAGAAAATTGTAATCCTGTGGCATGACTCAAGAAGTACCACAGAAAAGTAATGTCACCTGCTGAACTAGAACTTCTCAGAAAGGAGCAAGAAACGCACCAAGCAGTTTTAAAAAATGTTTTCAAAGCAATGAGTACTGTATTTCAGGTGCCTTTAGCAAAAATCACTTTCAGAAAACCTAAGCCGAATTTTTTTCAGTCAATAGCAGTAATTACCACCACTAAACTTCTAAAACTTTTCATTTTTATTCTTTTTTCAATTTAAAAGCTTGTTCATTAGTTTATCAGAGTAAAGCCCATCAAGTAAAACAAAAAGGGGATGACTGTGTATTCAAGGTAACTTAGTAAAATTCTTTATTTGAAAGTTGATTAGCACTGTGATATCTTACATAAATAAGAAAAGTTAAAAGTTGACTTTCACTGCTATTTATGTTAGATATTGTTTTTTTTAATAACTGAGCAATAATCCAATTCTTGTATGCAGTTTGAGTTAATGACCACTCCTATGTAACTGTCCTAACAAAGAATATTTATAACTCACCTGAACTATTGATTTGACCAAGGGGAATACTGAAAATGTAGTATTTAGACACAGTGCCATTGTTTTTTGGTCTCTCAATGCTTTAGAAGAACAAGGTCCTTAAAGTTTTAAAGCAGGTCATTCTGGCAGCTGGCAATAACTAAAGCATAAAGCTATTCTCCCCACGATTATCTTCCAGATCATTATACTACATCTGCTTTGTAACACTATGGAAATGCAGCAGGGTTGAAGAAACAGCTCTATAGTCTGATGAATATATTAAAGGCACTGTAAATTGCCATCTTGCTGTTAGAAATTGCATGGAAATTTATCCTAATTGCTTTAGTAAAGGTCCAATAAACATCATGCACCTCTCCCTCTCTGAAGGTTGACTGAAAACTTGACATTCCTGTCTGCTTCTTCTCCCAAAGATGCATTTTTATTTTACTAATAACATTAAAAAATAATTTTCAGTCTACAAAAACGAAAAAAAAACCAAACCAAACCCCAAAACCCATTACTGAGTTAAAACACAAACATGCATTTAGTTGAAGGAAGTTTTTTTCAGATTATAGTGGAGAAAAAAAAAAAGAAACAAAACATTTTCTTGAACCCATTTAGAAGAGCATCCCACTCACTTTGGTGGAATACAATCAGTAAACTTTGGTAAAGATGTTTGTAACAAACTACATTTGTGAGGAATTTAATAAATGATCACGCAATGTGACAGAGCAAGCTGGTCTTTCGCTCTTTAATGGAATGTGAACCTTAGTTATTAAGGATTTCATTTCCCCAGCTGTGATAAAAATGGCCACTGAAGTATTCCACTTCATTGTGCCAAGGCACTTAACCACTTTAAGAACCTGACCAGAACAAAAATCTGTAACAAATATGCTCACACAAATAAAATAACACATGTAAACATTTGCAGAAGTCCTTTCCATATGGACTGCATCTGTTGGGGGGGAAATAAATAAATAAATATTTTTCATGCAAACTCATTCTTCCTGTTGTACTTTTATATTTTAATATTACAGTGGAGTGCACAGCTAACACAGCCTTTGGACTGCTGGCAACATCCATCACCCTCATCCTGTTTACCCAGTTACACAAGGCTGTAGCTCTGCAGTGATCCAAAGGAGATGACAGCTCGGATGTTCACATCTTTGAAAAAAACCCTTAAGTCACTCAGAAGAATATATATACAATTGCAGTTTGACCCACTATCTTCATAACAATGGTCTCTCCAATTTCTGTGTAAAACAGCTCACAATCACCTATAGGTCAATAAGCCAATTAAATAATCTTCCACAGTTGCTTCTATTGTAAGGGATAATCATGCACACAGATAGGTGATTTTGGATCACATTATTCATCCTAGACATAAAAACCTGCTCCGCAAACGGGCTTTTTAAAAGTAAATAAGGAATGCTAATTATCCCTGTGGAAACAAATCCCTGACACTTGTCATCAAGGAATCCTGCAGATTTCATTTCCAGCTATAACAAAGAACCAGAAACATATCTCCATGAGGCTACACTTTGGAAACTTTCCCTTTCCTCCAATGCTTCCCAAACAAGAACATGCTTTTGGAGAGAAAAATGAAACGAAACAAATTTCACTGCTAAAACACCTCTGTTTTAGGGGACAGAAAACACAAGCACACTGGAACTGCCTCATTCAACTCCCAGTGACATCCCACTGCCAGCTGGGGAGTGTGAACTGGGCGAAAAAAACTCAGTCAGGGCAAATCTTCACAATGAGGAAGCAACAGACAAGCCATGCCTCGCTTCAAACAGGGAGGCTGAGCCTCTAATCCTTAGGAACAAATGATTTTTGCGATGTAAGAAGTTAAGCAGGTAACAGCACAATGTGTGAGGAATGCACCTCTTTACTGTTGTGGGGATGAGTGTACAAAGTGCCTCCTAAGCTTGGACCTTAAATCTATGTTAATATATGTATAGCCGCTGTGCATAAAATAGTTGCATTTAGTTTTTCAATATATACATATATATGTCAAAATTATCATTACTGTCATGCTGATCTGATAATATAGAAGTTAAGAAAAAGCTGCTACTGTGCTTTGTTGTTTTCACAAAAATGACGCTTAAGACCTTAATGTAAATTATAAGTAACTATAAAGTTCATTTTACATCAAGCTGGAATGAATAACCTTTAGAATAGAAACTTTAATATACCTCTTATTACAAAATAAAAATGGATTACTGAGAGCCAAAAGAGACCTCAGCATTATTTTAGCTTCCCAGTTTTCCCAGCAGGAGAACAGAGGCAGAAGCAACAGCTGCCTGATCCCCAAGCAGGGCCACCTCATCACCATTCGCTGGAATAGAAATTAAAATAGCCCCATCCCATTTGGTTCATGAACTAGTCCAAACCTTAGCTTTCACAAAAAAAAAAAAAAAAAAAAATCTAGTTGGGTTTGCTGTATTTTCTTTTTTGCCTTTAAAGTTTTCACTTTTCAAATTAAGTTGTCTTGGGGAATTCTTGCCATCCCTCTCAGTGGGAAGATGGCAACAGAATACACAAAGAAACTTTATTATCCCTTACTTCATACTGGAGACTGTAGGGTGAGTCTTCCAAATACTACTTGTTAAGACAGTTGTCTACAAAAGAAAAATGCTCAAGTTTGTGCTGTTATGTTAGCATAAAACCAAAGTTTATAGTCTTTTAATTGAGCTTAAAACAAAGTATCAGCTAATCTAAACCGAAACAATTTCCCAGTTCACAGAACACTAGTAGATGGCCACAAAAACAAAGCTACATCAGTTAAAAAATAAATCAGATTTTGATTAACTTGGGGCAGCTTTTATATGCGAACAGACCTAAAATTCTACTCCCTACATGCTAAGTTTACCATTAAGTACCATTGTGCTAAAAGTGTTACATCAAATGTACCTCCTACTGCCAACCCCTCGCGTCAGATTAAACACATTTAATCACTATCTTTTTGGACAACAGAAATCAGTGTGATCTCGAAATATTCCACATTTGCAATGAGGATCATGCATTGTATCATTATCTTTTCTGTAAGACAGGGAAGTTTAAAAGACCTGAATTACGTTAAAAATGCAGTCACATTTTTCAGTGAAGTGATTATAAACATTAGATAAACAGATCTGAGCTCATTTTCTGAAGACCTACACACAACCATCTTTACACAGTGTGACCAACAAGAGTGCACACAGATTCAATCAATCACCACAGGTACCACCTTTTGAAGGCATTTTGGAATTTAATGAGTATTTAGTTTGACAACAAGGCAACCAAATCATTTATCCTCTACTCCAGGCACTTTTGATTGCAATACTAAATATCAGAACATGGCATTAAAATAGTCATATGAGTATTTTCCCGAATTAAAACCATAAGAAAAAAAAAAAAGCTGATACCAAGCCAACATTATCTCTCAATTATTTCTTGATTATGCTGTTTATTATTCAAATGCGTGACATCAGAAAATGCTGTATTCCAAAGTGATGGCAGCATTTGCAGGCCACAGACCTGCTCCAGCCAAAAAGTTAGCTCTAGGACAATAAAGCCAACTTCATGGAAGAGACCCACATTGCTACTAAAATACATAGAAGCTGTTCTTTCCTTAGGAAGCTCTGGAACTGCCATGGTTTGAGACCAGGGAAGCGTTCATGGGAAATATCACTACATGCATCCCCACAACCTTCCCAGCCCTCCACGTTGCCATCAGCCACCAGCCAGACCGACTTCTGATCTGATCAATGCGGCCATTCCTACACCTCTCACATGAGCAAAGGACACTCCTACCTTTTCAGGTTTTGCAATTATTAGTATATCTTGCTACTTACTATTTTTGCAGTTCACACCTACTTGGATCCATCTTTCAGTTCTGTGGACTGCTTCACCAGATAGTTATGTATGGCTATACTTTCTCTTTGTGGAGGATAAAGCCTGTCTAAATGTTTCTGTAAGATGACCTTGTCATTCACAAGATGTGAATTAAAATATCATCTCCCAGTGAGTCAAGGCAAAAGGAAACATCTTTTTGCCCTATTATTATTTCACATTCTGTATTTTGGGGAATGAACCTATTATTTTCTTAAGTTACACAGCGCCACTGTAAATTCAGCTTCTCTGTGCTTTTATCCGATAGCTTTTTTTACATCTGTGCATGAAAACAAGGTTAAAGCCACTTTCATTAGATCAGGTCCCCAAATTCTGTGTTACCACCTTTGAGGAGAAAGACCTAAAATGGATGCAATGGACCTAAAACATAATTATAATCACATCTCTGTCCCTGCTGTCCTTTCACAAAGATCGGTCCTGAACATCCTTAATGTGAGCAATACGATGAGCCCAGAGACCAGCTCCGTGCATACCACTGCAGTTTGCGGTATATAAAGCTCAGACCATTCCTTACAGGTGGAAGAGCTTACCTCCTCTGAACAAGCAGCTGGGCTAGAGCTTCCTGCAGAACAGCAGCACAAAAAGGGAGGCTTCTAGCTAACACTGACTAGTTCAAGATGTTTCCAAAGATCCTTGACTTCACAGAAATATTTCTGCTGCTGCTTCCCCTGCTCTTAGCTGGGCATGATTTAGCACACAACAATTATAGATAAATATTTTCATTTGTAATTGTTATAGTTAACAGCGTGTTTCTTAGGGAATGTCTTTACTGCAAATGGAAACATGTTGAAGAGCTACCCACACTGACTTTAAACAAGCTGATGTGTGCACCTCTGTTAATTTAATTTTATCAGCATCACTTAACTTACCCTGCTCTTTGACAACAGCAAAAACAAAAAGTAAGCCTTGGCATCTTTACACTATGCCACAGCTCACAGTGAAGATGCAAAGAAGTCTTTTTCTTACACTCCCTACAAATCTGAAAGGGCAAACTGTTGGAAAAGTCTCAAGGAAAAAAATCCAGGTTAGGGAACTGGTCTCTTGTAGCTATCTGCATGATGCTGCTGATGTCCATACAGCATCAAACGTAGTGAAAAATGCTTCTACAATTAATCAAGACCACATAAAAGCAGTAGAAGCTTTCAGTAACTTAACAGAGCATAAGAATGAGAGATTCAAAGTACTATACCAAGACAGGGTGTTCCTATAATAATCCTGCTCCATCTCTATCCACTGGGCTGAGCTCAAAACCATCTGTATTATTTTCTGAGTGTATGTGGCTTCCCCCTCTATCAATTAACTATCACAGTAAGTCATGCTACCAGAACTGCCGACAACTATAAATTACTATCATTTTCCTAATGTGCAAGTTTACAAGCGAATGATGATCCCCAATGATTGAAAGGGTTTGTTTCACAAAAAGCAGGGAATGCATATTAACTTAATAGATGACAAACTTCAGGCTTATGATGAGAAACTGCCATTGTCTTTTAATCACAGTCTCACAATAAATGGAAATTAGAGAGTTTGTCCTGTCCCACAGGACCATTTGTAAGATTGTAATTAGCTCAATGAAAACCCACATAAACTTGGATAGAAGAGAAGCCGCAACAGAGAGCTGGAAGCCAGTCTGTATTCAAAAAACCAGACTACTATATTCCTCTTACTTAGCACATCCAGTAATTCCCAAAATATATATCCTACAGAAGATAGCTGCAAGCCATTCAGCTGCAATTATAACTTTTGATCGTCAACCAATTCTTTCCCAGAAGACTGCATGGCCAAACTCAATCCTAGCAGTGACACCATCGACACTAGACCAAGTATAAATTGATGGAATACAATTAAATAACTCTCAAGGTCACCTGGTAAATTAATGCACACCAAATAAATCAATTAAAAAGCACTACTTGGATGATACAATTGCTGATACACATGAATGTTATTCACTGCTGTGCAGTGCAAGAGCAGAAGCTGTGGATTTGATTACAATACAATACCAGAACATCTTCAATAAACAAGTATCAGGAGCAGAGTGCCACGCTTGGCCCAGTGTGGCTGTAATGAGAAGTTGGATGTATTTACAGGAGACGGACATCCAGAGGACAAACTAAAATTAGAAGCACATTCCCATGGGCAGTCCATGAGAATACTAACACTCTGGTGAAGCCACTAAAAAAAGAACTTCCAAATTTGGAAGGTGACTGGGAGGAGAGAGGTATCATTAAACCCCTATCAACTGGAAAAAATCCCAGATCAGCAGTTTTGTAGGAGTAAGAAAGTCTTCAGTGCAGAAATCTGCAAAAACCAAAGCAATTACAAGATATTAATCCATTGCCAGTGCTGGAGGTTAGTAGTATTTGCAGGGTAAAAGCATTCACTTTAGGTTGCAGCATATGAAAAGCCATGAGACCAGCCCAGATAGCATCCTTTGGTCTGCCACGGCTTGGACACACTTCCAGGAGCAGAGCAACACAACAGCCTCCCATCATGATGAAAAATGAATTTGGGACTTTTAAAAAGCAAATGTTTGAAGGAGCAAGGAAAATCCTAAAGGACACCTGGGACACCTGCTACAAGACAGGGAATGGTTGGGGGGATGGCTGTCAGCCTGGAATGGATCGATTGTGTCCCCTCACCCTTGAGCACAAGGGGAGGATGAGACAGACTGGCACCAGACACTGCCACACCACTGCCACGCAGGGAGACAGTAAAGGGTGACATCCCAGCAAAGCTACGGACATGCCAGGCTAAGCAGGCAGTCCCAACTCCTGATAAGGACAGAGCTGTGCCTATTTTAAAAAAATAAAATAAAATTAAAAAAATCATCATTTTGCTGTGATAAGTAGTTTACAAGAGAACTCCTCTTAGGAAAATGCAGATGTGGACAAGAAGCTCCTCAAAATCTACTAGTTTTCGGTGATTTTTGTGAGATGTACTGGCCAGCAGTCTCTAGCAGGCAGTTGCAGTCATTGCTAAAATTACCATAGTTACCACAATCTGAGCAAGGAAAAAAAACGTACTATGGTTTTTGCTCTCTTGTGACTTCTCCAGAATATGACACCAGGATAATCTGTACTGCCACTACTCATAAGGTGCATTTGCACAGACAGAGAGCACGGTCTAGGTCCATGCTGCTAAACAGAGAAGAGCCATGGACTAATGATGTTCGCCCAGCCTCCTAGTGTGACAGCAGTACATGGTTTCACTGTGCGCTCTTCATTCTCTTCTACACGAAATTTTAGCTTTAGTAACTAACCAGATTTTCCATGTGTTGTTCTCAATATATAATACCCAAGAAATTATAAAATCTCTTACCAAATGGGCATTCCATTGATAGGGATGCAGAAGACACATGTGAAATGCAGAAAGCAAGAGGAAAAGGGATTTCTGCACATGACATGACACAGACAAGTTCAGCCTACAAAAGCTACTTCCAAATGCACACCTTACAACCAATTAAAAACTGCGTTCAAAAAAGTCAGTCCCTGTTTCCAGATTTTAGTCAAATTACACTTTCATTAAGAATTTATGTCACAATATTTAAAGATGAAAGCAGATGTATTTTTAAGAAAAGAACAAAAACATCCTAACAGGGATGCAACTGTAATCAAGAACATCCCCTTTTCCTGCCAGTACCCTGTTTGCTAATCAGCAGGAAAGATTTTAGAGAATGAAACATTGCAAACACCATGCTCCTTGCACTAAGCTATTTTCTTCTGCAGCATCTTGCCCAGGAAAGCATCCCAAGAGCAGAGTAATGCAATGCTCAGATCTAAAGTTACGGGCACAAAACCAGACCATATCCTGAATTACATCATATCTTGTGTCTTTGAAGTAATCTGTGACATTAACTTTTTATTTCAGCTGACTCTAAGTACTTATTAGGGCAGCTTTATTTGTTGCTAGCTATTATTTCTCCTAGGCTCTCTCCTGCAGACAGCCACCACAATGCCCCTCGTGGCACATGAGGAGGAGATGGCTTGGCCATGAGAAGACAAGACTGGAACACATCCCGCTCCTGTCATCAGCCACCAGTGGGGAGGCTGTCAAAATGGCAGAGATGGTCTTCTCCAGGGTGCAAATGGCAAGACAAGAAGCAACAGACACGTGCTGGAGTATGGAAAATCCCAGCTAGACATGAAGACATGTTTATTTATTTATTTATGTTGACAGGAAGGTGGTGAAACACTGGAGCAGGGCCCAGAGCGGCTGCGCAACCTCCTTCCCTGGAGATTCTCCAGACTCAGCGGGACAGGCCCTGAGTAACCTAATCCACAGATCCCTTCCAACCCGCATGACTCCATGATTTACAATGCTTTTTTTCAGGGGGTGGGCTACGTAAGTAAAGCAAGATGTCTGGGCAGATGGGCGCAGCCCCGAGGACTGCCTCTCCTAATGAGCTTCCAGGGTTTGCATTGTCTTTGGGAGAGGAGCAAAGACATTCCTAAGGTCCACGGTGAGCTCCCAAAGCGCCACTCCTGATTTATGATCACTTAAGTCAAAACACAATCCATGGTCGAAAGTCAGGAGACCTTCCTTTCGCCTCTCCCAGCTCACCAGCCTTCCCCCATTCCCTCAACTTAAGGGCTTCCTCCTCCACACCAGTTGTGCCACCCTTCCTTCTTTCCCCACCTCTGAATTTATCCTTTTCTACATGTCACAAGGAACCGAAGTTGGGACAGCAGAGAGGTGAGGTAAGGTTGGGACTCAGCTCTGAGGTGGTATAAACAGCCAAACACCTTCTTGAAGAGATCCTCTCCAGAAGCAGGCACATGCCAATTCCTCCCCCAGCCTCCCTGCTGGTAAGGGTGACAGCCTACCCTCCCCGGGGTAGGATGCCAAACACTCCAAATTTAGGAGATTTAGGCTGCTTGGGAAACAAATGCTGCCCGAGTTTCTCTTGAGAAAGGGACAAAAGTGTCCCACAGATCAGGTTCAGCCCACAGCCACAAATGTCAAGGCTGGAGCTGGGTTTATAATGGAAACCACCCGACAACCATTTTACCATTTTTTAGATGCATTAATGCCATCCAGTGACACCCCCAACCCAAGTTAAGAGGTTCACAATATTCTTTTCCAGCATTTGGGTATTGATCCAAGAACCAGCACAGAATTCACCTATTAAACCGTCAACAGTGTTGTCTGTACAAAGCAAAGGGAACAGAACTTACAATATCCTCTAAAAATGTCTAAGTTGAGAGAAAAAGCTTACTTTAGCTTAAGTAGTAGAGATCTATGTTTTTGGAGGAAAGGGTCCAGAGGAAAATTACATATTTGTGGTTTAGCTGGGAGTCATGATGTCTATCCGTATGCATAACACGTGGTTGCAGAGTCATAATAAACAAAGCTTTCAAACAAAAAAAAATAAATTAAGTTCTGATTCATTTTGTGTGTGAAGAGAGAGCAATTCATTTTCATCTAGCTTATTTACATGGTTCTTGAAGTCAACAATGCAATTATGGAACTCTGCGTTCCAGAAAGCATATAGAGAAAGTAAAGCAGAAGAAGAGAACAAAATACAAGTGGGAAGTGTGACAGCCATCCTTGTACTCACCCTCTGCAGCAGGTTCCTCAAGAGAGAAGTTTAAAATCCACTTCCCGTTTCTGCGGATTACTCTATTTTACATTTAAAATGACTGGCTACACAAGCATAACTGACTTTATGGGAAGAAAAAACGTTTAGAAGAATCTGGACATGCTATGAATAGAATTTTCGTACATTTAAGAAAATGTACAAAACCAGCTATAAGCAGGAAAACACTTCAAGGTCTGGTTCACACTTGATTTATACTTTATAATAACCTATTTTGGTGCAAATTATGCCTATACTTTTTGAGACAAAAAAAATGACAAAATTTGTGGCAAATCTCAGGGAAACCTCATTTCCTCGGTATATTATGGATGTTGCTACAGTTATCGGGGCTATTACAACCAGCAACGCTTCACTTGAGCTACAATAATCTTGTCCTCCATTAAAAGGAAAGAGAATTAACCTAGTGTGGCAAAGAGTAGTGTCATTGTCTGTACTAAAAGACATTTTTATGCTCCACAGTAACCCAGAAGAGTAAAATCGAAAGATTCAATGACACTCTTACCAGAATAAAAGGATTATGCTGTAACCGAAACAGAGACAAAAGCTTTAACACCTAATAAAGCTGCCTTCACACTTCTTTGCATTCGCGCTCTGACAGCCCACATTTTCTGACACTTAATAGGTTACATGCTGAAAATTACTGACACGCTGATGAGCACTAAACAACTTACAGTATTTTAACCATGGTATTTTTTTTTATATTTCACTCACTGTTAGGGCTGCCAATAGCTCTACGGAAAGCCCTTTCCCCACCAAATTCTTAAACCAGAAGTGAAAACTTTCAGTCTCTTCATCTTAAATGTCAACCATGCATTCACAACTTCACCAATTAAAAGAAATCAAATGCATAGTAATAACAAAAACTAAGAATGAGAACAACTGCAGAAAAGCCAGTTGCAACAAACCCCACAGTGCCCTCCTTGCATTTTCTTGCCTGGTTCAGTCTCATTACAGTAAATATAATTTTACAAATAGCTACCACAAAACCAGCTTCTGTTTTCTGTTGTGACACTTCACTGTTCTGCTACAGCTGAGTTTAAACATTGACTGTTATTTTATAATTGGCTTTTACATTAAGTATAAAATAATGATATATCACTAGTTTATTTGGTTTCTTGATGTTTATTTTAATTCTATCAAGGACTATGGTTCGCCTTATTCATCATGGAAATTACAAATTTAATTAATTCAATAGAATGGATGAGATTTGAATTGTTAAAATGATCGGCTCGTCTAAGCAATAAAAATAATTAAAGGAAACAAGATCTTCTACATGCATCAGTCTCACGGATTTCTGGTTTCTCTGTAAGGTAAACAAAAGCTTTATATATATATACACACTATATATTTTTTTTTTATATAGTTAATATATTCTTGAGGACCATGTTTATTGAGCATAAATTTATATAGTTGAGGATTTGTTTGATTTTCACTGCATCAGGAAAGAACTGTGTTATTACCTTTTAAGTCTGTATTAATATATTTTTGATGTAAAGAGTGAAACCTGAAATTAAGCTCAGAAGAAACACTGTGCTAAAGAACTACATCCACCAACCCTGAACAGACCTGATTTTTATTCCATATTTGGTTTATAAACTAACTTAACTGATGCCAGCTGAGCTACTCTGACTTTGCCACAGTAAGTCAAAAGAAATTCAGAAATGATTTACTAAATCCACATTTGCTGTATATTAATAGCGTTTCTGTTCAGATTCTTGTCCATTTATGTGAAGTCCCATGCAAAAACTAGGTGCATATAAAACATAAAGGACACAATGTCTTGCATAAAGGACACAGAAAACCTACATATCCTTTAATTACCCTGTCCAAAAAAGACAAGAGAATATGTAGTTTCTTATTTTTGCCCCCACACGAAGGATTTAACAACTTCTGTGCTCCTGTTTTATGTTACTGTGGGGAGATATAAGAAAACCCCCAAATGCAGGCTTTTCCTCCTTTCCTCCAGATGTGCGGGTACACTCCTGGATAAGCAAGCTGAAAGCAAGCAGGAGGAATCTGATGAGGAGCAGTGCCATGTCTGGGTGCTATTAACTGCCTCAGCAATTTATGCGAAGTTCCCAGCTCAAAGTATGGCAACCAGAGCAGGTGCAAATAGACACCAACACATTTATGAAATCAGCTTAGTGATTTGTCTCTTTTTTTCCTGGTGTCCCAGACTGTCGTGTACGTAGTCTGTTTCTCGACCTGCCGTAAAGCCACCTTTCCTTGGAAAGATGCTGCTCAATACTCCCATATGCTGGTCCAGCTATAGTTCTTCATAGAAGAAAGACTTTTCTGCCCTCCAAATCACAGCCACTCATGCTGGCCGGCAATGCCAGAGCTCCCCAGGAGACTTGACGAGCAGATCTGCACACAACCAGCTCAGGACTATTAGAGCTGCCATTCTGCTTGGCAGTCCTACTTACCTTGAAATATCCTGCCTTACAAAGCCATCCAGGGACAACCTGTCCTGCTGCCAAAAGGACTTCATTTATCACCTGAAGGGCTGCCACATGTCAGTAAAATCTGCTGTGGCCTTTCGGGAAGGGATGAAGACTCAGAGGCAGACTCGAGCCTGATGTTATTGGCTAATGGATCCTGTCTGCTCACCGTATCTTATGCGCTGTCTATAAAGCAAAGGGAGGAGACGGGAGCAGGCAGGAGACGATGTGCTGTAATGAAGCCAGACGTGTTAGCGCTGCCATGTGAAAACCAGCAGATTCTGGTTATTTACGGGATCCTACTACGCTGCACGTACCATTTTACGGCGTACAGCTTTTGACAAGTGGGAACGTAAA
Organism: Limnodromus scolopaceus; assembly: GCA_028565335.1. Taxonomy (NCBI): domain Eukaryota; kingdom Metazoa; phylum Chordata; class Aves; order Charadriiformes; family Scolopacidae; genus Limnodromus; species Limnodromus scolopaceus. The sequence continues at coordinate 3,605,298 of JAOXNO010000033.1, forward strand.
GACAGCAGAAGCCCTTCCAGTAGCTACAGAGCGAGACAGTGGAACTCCGATTTAGGAAAACACTACCCAAACTCAGCACAAACCCTGCAAGACCAAACTCAACCTCAAAAAGCCCCCACATTTTTACCAGGTTTGAATCAGTTTTCCAGACTAGACCAGGACTTGCACCATCAGGTTAATGCAGTTTTTATCATCCTTTGGGGATCTCATAAACGAAAATTACCAAAGCAGGCTCTAAATCAACATAAAAAGTAGTAAGATGGTGGAACAGTGTTATGCCATTAAAAATACGTGGATTGCTAGACTAGAAATAAGACTGCTAAATTACAACATTACTTAAAGTTAAAAGAGGACCAAGAAATCAAAGTTTACCAAATGAAGATAAAGGCCAGAAAACAGGACAATGACAGTGGATTTCTTGGTGAAAAGATTATTATTTTTCTTACAATTTTTTTTCCAAATTTAAAAATTGGAAGCTTTAGTAGACATAACAGCTGTAAAGGTAGTAGTTACACAAGATGACCAATCCTTTGTGGGTATTTGTTCGGTAGAGGAGGTAAGCTTTTAATATAACTTGATGTGTAATCTTACAAAGCAAAAGCACTAGGTTCTCCAAACAGTGAGGCTTAACCTACATTTACATCTTTCATTTTAAACTCCATTATGTTAGCAAGCTGTAACAAGTTAAAAAGAGAACACACTGATGTTACAGTCATCTCATCATGGTAAGAACCTGAGAAATACAGCAATGCTGAAAATCAGACTCATGTAGGAACCACTGGAGCCCATTACAAGCTGTTGGAGCTCTGTTTGCCTAGAAATTTCCTACCGCAATATAACAGAGGCAGCAGGCCAGATTACTCAAGAAATGCTGGAAAAGGAGAAAATACCAGTATTGCCAAAGACTGATCAAGAAAAAGTATTCCGAGCCCCCACAGTTTCCTCTCAAGTTCAACTAACGGATTTTGCATCATTTTAATTGTCACTGAGACAGGAGGAGTCTGGACTGACAATAATGTACAGAGTCCTGAGCAAGTACACCTCAATAGAGTATTATACAAAGGAGGATATCCCATGTTCTTTCTTATTTTTGCTTGTTTATTAAGACAGGTTATTAAGAGCAGAAACAAAAAATCCTTGGGCTATGAAGGAAACAGAATTTTAGAATCGCTGCAGACAAGGATGCTTACATACTTCTAAAGTATTCCCAAGTAAATAATTTTCTACAAATAAATAATAGAGATGAAACATCTCCCTCCCATAAATAGTTACGTGCTGAAATAATCGTCTGTAATTTTATGTTTATCCAAAGAATAAACATAGAAGCTGAAATAAGTATGTTTTCTTTTAAACACAAAATTCAGTAAGGCTCACTTTCTACTACCATTAGCTTGATACAAAGAACTGAGGTGAGAAGAGGTAGAGATCACAACATATGCAAAGAGTATTGCTAAGGAATAATTATAAGTGAAAAGGACGAGGAAATCCTGTATTTTTTAAACAAACTTTCCTATATACATTACTTAAGTGGGAAATGGAGATTTGAAAAAGAACAACAGGAAATACTACTTCTAATCCACTTTTAGGCATTTTTCCTACATTATTCATTAGGCATCATGACTACATAACTGGACAGAGAAGAAGAAATCATGGATTTCTTCACATGAAAAAAAAGAATAAAATAAAGAGATGCTGAAAAATGAACTTAGTCATATTCAAAGCAGTGCCTGGACAGGGATATTCAGCTTTCCGAGATATCCTGGACCTATACTTGCACATGAAGCAAAAACATCTTCCTCAAGGAAGATTTCCACAACACTTCTGTCCTGGATATAGACATAACCAGTAAGGACTGTCCAGCCTCCAAAGCATTACAGAAACAGAATCACTACCATTTAGTCTTTCTTCAGCAATATTTAGTTTTCCAAAAAGAATGGCCTGTTCACAGTTCTGAATACCAGGAGTACATAAATTTTCAGTAACAGACAGTTGTTAGTATAAAACTTAAAAAAAAAATTAAAACCCACATTTCAAGTCAGAAAACATCATACCCCTAAGTCAGTCTCATACTGTCATTGCCAAAAGTCTAACTCCTATGTTTAACTTAGTCATGTTTCTTTTTACCTTTTTCTTGATAAATAACATTTTCTGGTTATCCTGGTAGACCTCCTCAAATCACCCCCTTTACCTAGATCACACTTATTGACATGTGGATGCCAAAGCTCAGCACAGTACTCTAGAAGTCACTTCTGTTGGCAGATACAAAATAAATACAATTTTCCTCTTTCTGACCGTTATTTCCACGCATCTAAGAATGGTATTTCCCCTGGGTATTACGGCATCCCAATGAGATTTGTGTTGAAGTAGTTATTTCCTGTCATCACAGGCTCTTCAAAGCCACTCTTTTCCAAAATGCAGGCACTCCTCTTTTAAGACTGACATAGATCCTTTGTTCTTAGATACGTGAGCTCGTATCTATCACCTCTAACAATCCTTAGTCCCACCAAATGGGGACTGATAAAAACTAATACCACTTCAATTCAAACAGATACCACTTCATTTTTTTTCTTTAAATCTGTTGATAAAAATATTGAAAGACTTCTTCAGAACTCCACCACAGATAATCTCATCATGTGAGAACTACCGTCTTACATTTTCATTGTTGTTATCTGTTTCCCTAATATCGCTAATAAAGAATATGCTGATTTTCCCTAATAAAAAAATTAGCACATAATACAGTAGTAGAACAAATGCCTCCCAGAAGGCAGTTGACGCTAGCACTAGATTCATGACTCCATAAAAGGATATCAAGTGCACTTGGCAAGATCTGTTTCTAAAAAAAAAATTTGCTACATCTAAAAAGCATTTTTCAAATGACCACATGCTTCTATAGGCTTAGCTATGCATAAATATATGTATCCGTATCAAGTAATACAATGTCTGTGTATCAAAATGAATTATCATGGATTTCTTCAACTGGTAAGGATTTGGAAGTGTCAGAGATCCAGATTTTGATTTATTTAGCTTCCCTTCCTGACACTTGTCTAGTTAGAATAATCATCAGCAATTTAAATTTTCATACACGAATTCAGAACTTGGTATCTTACCCTAGTTCAAAATCATTCTTTCAGTAGAAATGCCTCATAGATAATTCAGAGTACGAATTAACCTCCCTCCATACATACTTAAATGCTTCATTTGTGAACATTCGATTGACATGTTGATTCCTAAAATAATAATGTGATGTCATAAATAATTCTTAAAAGGCAGCAGAAAATGTTTGTTTCCTTTCATTTTTTTTTGTGTTTAACATTTTACAGTGACTAATTGGGGAGATCCAAATCAAGCACTGAAATGAAAACATTTTCATGTGTCTCCTTAATTTTCAAATTTCAGAGTTTTATCCTTTTGAAAGAAAGCATTCTGATTTATTCTTTTTTTTTACCCATATGCTGAGCTTTTCCAAATAATTTGTTCAAATTCTACATTGAAAAAAAAGGAAAACACTCATGTCCAATTTTAAGACTCCTCTGCCAATACCAGAGGAAATTCTGAAGTTTGGTGCATATGAATACAGACTAAAATTGAAAGTCTTCTCTAAATGTCATCCTAAGATTTCCTAACTGCATAATGGCACTCATTAAATAAAACCACCATCAAATCAGATATGAAATGGATGTAAAAATGGATTTGTTGGGAAGCTAAAAATAGGTATGTCGATTGTTAAGAAGTTTAGTTCTGAATTCTTATCCTTATGAAATAACTAAATACTAAATATTTTTCTAGTTAGGTACTAATTGGACACCTACCTTGGAAATACGAAACCAGGGATCTGTAGAAGTTTTTGATAATTCTCTATTTTCTCTGGAAAGATAATTGGAAAATATTTCCAGTGGTTCAGAATGTTTTTTTAACTCTGTTTCTCTAAAGGAAAAAAAAATCTTGCTCATATGAAAACTACAATGTGTTTACTCAGGCTGAAATCTAAAAATGTGACTCACCACAGCTGTGCTGCGTGACTCTGACTGAAGGGAAAGTACGAAAAAGGTAACTAAAAATGGTTTTTCACCTTAAAGGATCTAGTACAGTCTTACAACTTGAAAGATAATTTACTGAAGAGACCATACAACACTCTAAAGAGGAGTACTATTATAAATGTATTACTTTAGAGATAAAGTGAATCTGAAACTGAGACCTTTACAATTAAGTCACTTTTAGAAGGGAGACTTAATCAAGCTAACTAGGAAGAATAAAGAAGAATAAGCCTGAAAGAAAAGAGAAAGGATTACTGAATTCTAACTTCAGAAAGCTGCTGCCCTGCAACAAATGTGTATTTCAAAAAGACAAGTAACTAAAAAAAAACTACACTGGAGGAAAATAAAGAAAACCACTCAGATAATCTTTGAGAAACTGCCCAATCAATTAAACTAGATCTCTGCTTTTCTATGGAGATCGCATATGAAAAAAAAAAAATCTAATAATTTTTTTCTTAATTTTCTTACATTATACATACTTATTGTTAACAGGACAAGTTCCTTTTCAAAAAATCTCTTATTTTCTGGGCTATTAGAAATGAATCTGTGGCAGTAAATTCAGGAGAAAATATAGATGAAGGGAAAATCATGAATTCTCTGGTCATGGACTTGCTAATATTTTTAAACACACATACTCTTTGGCATACATGTAGCGTAAGTAAAACCTGCTTACAAGGGTTAATCTTTACCATTTTGAGACATATAAAACACACTATGACCTCTGCTGTTACCTTACTCTGGTATACTTCCTTTTTCGCTATTAGTGCTTTCCAGTGTGATGTAGATTTACCCATTAGAGATGACTTTTTAAAAAAAGAGATGTGACTGTGACCCAAGAATAAGAGATTCCGTTGGGTGCAGACAGCATGCCCCTAGAATGATTTTAGGGTTGGCACTTGGCTGGCTGAGGGGATGGCTGCAGGAGAAGGGACAAAAGCAGATCCCTGCCAGGGCTGGGCTGCAGCCAGCGGCCTATGGCCTTCTCCAGGGCAAAGGAGAAAGTTGGCAACTGGCTGGAGACTGGAGAGCATGTAAACACAGAATTACGGAATGGTTTGGGTTGGAAGGGACCTTAGAGATCATCTAGTTCCAACCCCCCTGCCATGGGCAGGGGACACTTTTCACTAGACTAGGTTGCTCAAAGCCCCATCCAGCCTGGCCTTGAACATGTCCAGGGATAGGGCATCTACAACTTCTTTGGACAACTCACCACCCTCACAGTGAAACATTTTTTCCTGATGTTTAATCTAAATCTACCCTCTTCCAGTTTGAAGTCATTATGCCTCATTCTATCCCTACATGCCCTTGTAAAATGTGCCTCTCCAGCCTTCTTGTAGGCCCCCTCCAGATACATCAACCTCTTCAGCCCTGTAGCTTACCTGATAGGATTTCAAGGGCCTGAAATTATTCCTTTTGAAAAGAGTTACCTTTCTAAGTTTACAAAAAACTTTTCTCGATTTCAGACTACATTCCTCCAAGAGAGAAATCAGATACAAAGTGGCCTTCACTGTAGCAATTATGCGAACAAGGAACTATTGTAACCGCGCTAATTGGAACAGTTTTTTTCAGGCTGGCAGAACAGCTGACAGTAGAAATTGAACTATGACAGAACATAATGCCTGCTGCCAAACACTGGTGTGTTAATTCATTAAAATCTTCTCTCAGACAGATCTAGAACATGGCATCTGTTCTGAAACAGTAGAAGAATTTGTCTATAATCCTTTGACTGAACCGTGCACCTTGGTGCAGGTAGCCATGCATGGCATCTGTACTGACTGACAGAACCCTACCTGCCTGTCACCAAAGCTGTCATCACCTGATTGCATTTCACAAATATAAACACTGTATGTGGAATAGCTGGCCTGCCACAGAGGACCTTGCCGACATCCTAATATTGGTCCAAGCTACTCAACAAACCGAAGACATGCCATCGCGTGGAATTAATTTAGACATTTGTTTCAACTGAGTTCTTCTGTGCACTTCAGTTCTTCCACTTCATCAGTTTACTATTGTTTTTTATTCATCTTCCCTGGCTTGTTCAAACTCACAAATATACTTTAGTTACAGCAAGGCACAAGCAAATTACTCTAGAGTCAAACTAGCACCAGATGTGCAACCACTGCTTTCCATAACTGCAGAAGAGCTGCTCCTCCTCCCCACAAGTTGTATATTCCTTTGTCTTGCATCACTTTACAATGCAAAATTTTGGGTGGGATAAAGTAACACAGAAAACACTATTCTTCCTCTTTAACCAAATTTGCATGTGAAACCTCTACGCTTTTGAGACTGCCTAGGAGAGCTTTTTCAGAGATACAACATTTCATTTTGAACTGTGATACGTTTGTTTTCAATTTATGATTATTATTTAAAGGAAGGAGCTGAATCTTTCCCAGGCATGAAACAACTAAATTAGCCAAAAAATGTCATGAATACCAATATTTGTTAGTTAAAAATGAAAAGGAGAAAAACTATGCAGAAGGAAAAGCAAGCATACTGCCAAGTGCTTTTGGAGTACTAAGCATACATGTTTATTTAAAACATTCAGTGACATTGCTAGTTTTTTTGATGACAACTTTTAATAGTGTACATGGGGAAAGAGGAACAAGATAGACAGGAAAATCCTCCCTCTCCCCGCAGAAGTCTCAGGTACAGCAAATATCCTTGTGAGAGATACCTTTGGCATATAATTCAGTGTCTGAAAAACCCAGATACAACTCCTTTAAGATCAAGATACTTCTCTGTTTCTATTGTTTCTAAAGCAAGCAAACAGGCACATATACACACAATCTCTTTTTTTTTTTTGCTTTCCATGAATGCTTGAGGAGAAAACATACAGTTCTGGAAATAAAAGAGCTTTCTGTATCTACCTATCTTTTCTGCAGAAGAACAGAATCTCAAACACAAAATAAACCAGGATAAAATAAGCACCTCAGTAAAAACAACAGTAACTCCATCGACATTGGTCTGTCTCATTTTGCAACATATGCTGTTAGATGAAATTCTTCTGCAGGTCTCAAAAAGCCATGAGCAGTACTGGAAATAACTCCTCCTACACACTGCTCAAAAAAACCCCAAACACCTGGCATAGACAGCTCATTGATGGCAGGGCAGTAGCTCAAAAGAGATGAGAACAGTACATGTTGCTTTAGGTGATCTACTGGGATATTACATCCCATAGCAGAATTAGGTGCACTGCGTTATGAAGAAATAGTCTTGCTTGGGGATATTTCCACTTGACTTTTCTGAGCTGCTATTTGTATTTGTCATTTGTATTTTCCCTTGATTTTCTAAACTGGTATCTATCATATAAAGCAATTAAATGTTCCTACCAATATTGGGATGCTTCAAGAGGCGACAGATCCTAGCTTCTCTTTCCAGTTTCTGGTGATCTGCAACAAAGGAAAGCAAAAGAGTTGCTTTTAGTTTGGTGATTAACATAATTCAGTGTATTTGCTTTACAGAAGCAAAAAAATATATCATGGGATGTGCTCTTTAAAAAATACCTCCTTTATTTAGATCCATTAAGATTTTGCATTCAAACTGTTTGTAATATTGAATTAGGCTACTGCATCCAACCACTTCTTTGATGGACTACCACAAGCACTGTTCCATCAGAAAAACCAAGCTGCCTATTTACTGGGCAGAACAGGAAATATTCATGCCATGACCTATCATTATCAGGCAATAAACCATATTACAACATTAATCAAAATAAGGTCAACCTGAACCTCTAAGCATTGCCTTAAATCCTACCTGTTACCTGCTTTGCTGATACCTAGTGCATCAGGCACAGGGCTTGACAGTGGCAGTCACCCCAACAGAGTGCCAGCACTCTGGCCACTGTGCATTCCCACCGCAATTCCATCCCACGGCAACTTCCCATAACTCATGACCAGCAGTTATTATTTTCCCAGCAGGGCTAATCTGTCTCTCAGGCTGATTATTCATTAACCTGAAGACACCCTGGACATGTAGGTCCAGGAGTACCATCTGTTGGCTCCCCCTCTCCTGGCCATTTGATTAATTTTAACCTTCAGGTAGAGCCACAGGCTGGAGGTCTGAACTTGTTCACCACTGAGCCCTAATGACACTTCACAATAAAATACTACTACTTGCATCAAGCTCCATTTTACTTAAGCTGTTTTTTTTTTTTTTTAATGCGGCACACTTTTATAATATTTGCTCCAAACACCACCATTTATACTACTACTTCTGTTGCATTTTCATTAGCATTAAGCAATATAGCACTTGTTTTATATAATACATATTAGAGAGCTGGAGGGGAATGCATACATTATTTACACTGGAAATACCTGAAGGTCTTCAGGTATGTTAAAATGTCTACTGTCGGGCAGTATAAAACACACACAGGTAACTCAGGCAATAAAATACGTAATTCGGAAATAATAAAAATAGCCAGCTACAGCCTACTGCAATCCTATGATTTCAACAGACTTCCAGCACATTCATCCTCACTTTCTGCAACATAACGTTTATGGCTGCTAAGAATACTAAGCTTTTGTCGAAAGGTAGAAAAGCAGCTTGGATACAATTTGATAATATTAGCCAATGTTTCGGGTGTAGCACGCACCCTCACAGCAGAGAGACACTTGGCAGACAGCTCTGGGTCTGAAACATTGGGAACCAGCTCCTTAAACCCAACCTCACACCAATCTGGGGGGAAGCAAGACAGACGGACCTATTTCACATATATTGGGAAACCGAACTATTAAATACCAAATAGTAACAGAAGAGATAAATTAAGTCTCTGGCTCTCCTGACAGACCTTGACAACTTAATATCAAGTAACTGTCCTCAATTAATGAGCATTATTTTTTTGGTAATTCACTTCATCCATCCAACAATTTTAGGCATAATCAGTAAAGACTCCAGTAAGCACCATTAACGATGTCAACAGAGAGGTCATCAACAAACAGCAATGAATTTGAATGCAAGAAGTGCTGTGAAAATAATAGCTGTTCAACTACTGCAACAATAAAATTAGGACAACTTCAAGAGTTAGGGGAGGGAGGGACACATAGTCATTATCCACCAAATTTCATGCATCAGACCAAAACAAGTCTGTATTTGTGACATGAGCACAATGGTGCAGCTCCAGCAGAAGGGATACTGAGAGAGGGATGCCAAAGCCCTGCTCCAAGAGGTACAGAGTATCAGGTCTCACACACAAACTGGCTGGTGACTCACCAACACAAACCTGAGGTGTAAAGAAAAACATCCAAAAAAACCAAAAAGGTGAAAACAAGCAGTATCCATACTTGGATTGTTTGGAGACATAATTTGTTGCAGAAAATATAAGCAGCATTTGTATAGGGTCTTTTCATCAACTGAGAGGGAAATTAAATCAGAGAAACATTGACTGCAAGACTAAAAAGACAGCAGAAATTGTGTTTGGTATGAATGCCAAGCAAACATCAAAATATCCTGGACACAGCCATCAGTAACACTTAAATGCTATAATAACAAAAAAAGGAAATAGGAGGACATTGATAGAGAAATATATGATGTAAAACCAAATATAAAGGCACATTATTTACTTTTCATTCTCTGCAACTAAAATTTCCAAAGTCAAATAATAATAAAGCAGGCACCAATTCAGTAGTAGAGATTAAGGCAAACACACGAAGTTCTGCTGCTCTAGCAATTCCCCCTTAATAAAGTGAAAAAGCAGTTGCAATGCAAAATGTCAGCCTCTACAGGCAGAATTATTAAAAAATAAATATAGAAACATATAGCAAATATACTTGCTCAGAGAAACCCAAGTATGCTTCTATCAATTTGTTAGAAAGTAAGCACTATTCTGCAATATGTTTGAAATAATTAAGCCAGAGTAATAACTTTTGAAGGGAAATAACTCACAGCTTAAGCATGTTTAAATATCAATTAATTAGAAGGGAGCTCTTCTGTACATTTTCCCCTCTGTTAGGGATGTTAATCACACATTTTTTTCATATTTAAAAAATACAGGAATAAAACACATAAAAAACTAGCAGTTTTCACTCAAATCATACCAATGAAGACATATTTTTTTAATACAGTATTTTTTTCCTAAAAGTTTCTCAGACTTTTTGAAGTCCACAGAGATGTACAGCGTACCTCAGTTTGTTTTCTCTGCAATAATTGTATTCTTTTAAATAAAGTATGTGAACATTAAATTAGAAGATTTACTATGATGCAATTACAATAAGCATCACAAATTGCCCAAAATACTAACTTTTTGTTTGGGATGTAAAAAATATGCTACAATTGAAATATGGTGCTTTAACCCTTAACAGAAAATTATCACGTGTCACTCTAACTGCATGGTAAGGTTAGTTCTAAAAATACTAAGAAATGAACAAGTTTAGAAAAAGTTACGATGGACAACAACTCTTAGAGTCAATTAATTAAGGATCAGGTGTTAAAAGAAAATTACAAAGCTCAATTCTTACAGCAAAATGTCTAGATATTTAGGTATGTATATTTGAAATTACTGTAATAATAGATTTAAAATAAAAGATAAAAAGCAAACCCCATCTTCAAGTTTGTAAAATGTTTTTTAAATCTGGAGGAAAAAACAAGAAAAGAAACTTCATTACTTTCTCTATAATTTTACTTCCCAATATTTTCAGTCAACTTTAACAATAAGAACAATTGACTTAATTCTACATATGTTAATAGTTCAGATTATTTTCATACTCTTTTAAGAAATACGCAGTCTGCTGCCCAGAGGTATAGTACTTCAGCTAGTCACCACTTGGCAACAACCATTATAATTCTCCATGAGGCCTCCCAGCCTACACCACCTGCATGAGAAAATTTGTCAGCTTAACCCTCTTCCGTGTTTACTTTATTGTTAATTACTAAAAAAAAAGTAATTTTAAATTTCAGAAATTCAAAATATAAAAAAGTATTTTAAAAGTCTGCAAGATAAGCTCAAAGTTCCTTTCTAAACTTAAATTCTTCCACCAAGGTTTTATGCTAAGATTTTTAAATTCAGTTGCAGCAGGCTTGAAACACAAGCAGAGACATATTCAGTTACAGCTTCTTAATGCCCATCAGCTTTGGCTGTAACTTAATCATGGGCTGACCAGTTGCCATATCACACACAGCACACAGGGAGACGACCTGAAATGCAAACTAAACTAAGTTTGTTTTAGAAGAAACATGGAAATACAATCAGTGTCTCAGGGGAAAAAGTAATAAAAATCAAGGGACTGTTGGTCATTTGGTGCAAGGCGTGTCTCTCTGGTGCACTACCAGCACTACTTTAAAAGGCTATTCTGTACTACCTCAATCTGTACGTACAGGGTTAGCCAGCAGAGCTAGAAACCTGGAAGGTGTCTGAGAGTCCTCTATGAAGTGCTAAATACATCCTATGTTGACTTTTCAGGAATAACATGGATATAATAAAGCACTTCCTCTCCGACTTTGAATATAAACACTGGACATTTCTTTGCTATTAATTGCTATACCACAGCTTCTGAACTGACATCGTATATATTACCGTATGTATTACACACACTAAAAGGTTTCATCGGTTGTTTAACTGTTATCATACTACACCCCCAGTGAGCTGCTGGGCACTAACTGGGCAACGCAGTCTCAAGTACTGACCCATATAATGCATGATGAACATGACAGAAACGTTCTAACTGACAAACAGACAGACAGTAAATTAAACAAGATGAATAAAACAGACAAGTAAATATTACTTCACAATTTACTAGGTGGAATAAACTCTCAAGTGACAGAGCATAAACTAAATGGAGCTCTTTCATTTAACCGAAAACAACTTATGGAGTCTAAACTTGCAAGATTCCAGAAGCCCTTGGCTCCCACTAATGTCACAGAGATTTTAGCATCAACTGCATAAAAAAATAAAGGGTATGGGCAAATGTTCATGTACTGAAATATTTTGAAATCACAGCCACCGTAACCAAACAACGTACTTCATTGATTCAACTCCGTAAATTCTTCTTGCTTACTGAACTTCATATTGCTAATTCTGATGCTGCAGCTAGTACATTTCTCTGAAAAAAATACATTTCGCTCATAAGTTAATAAACTAATACTATTTCTTAGAGACATAGCTTCACATCATAAAGCCTGTCAATTAAAAGCACCCAGTGAATACAATCATTGCTCACACCTTCAGCTTAGGCGTCAAAACAAGGACATGCCCCGCGTGTCGTGTGCCCACAGTATTCCCTCAGAGGTAGCTGTGACTGTGGAGACTGCTTCAGAATGTACCATAAAACAAGGACATAATTCACAAAACAATGACATTCTAGCAGAAGGATAAATGCTGAGGCAGGGTTAATATTCAGCTGTCATTTACAGACATAATAGTGTGCTCAAATAACTACATCTGAACATTTTCAGGTATGAAGATAGGATAAATTGTTATTGCTGTACTGACTAAAAAAGCATACCTGATATTTTTGTAAATCACAATAAGAACATCTTACTCAGATATGCTGCTGAATGCACTGCAATATATGAAGATTACATCATCATTTTTATTATTGACTGCATAATATTCCCAGATTTTCACCACAAACTTAACTAATATATTGACTGGTGCTAAATAGGTGGTATCTGGTGTCAGGTAAATTATAACAATGAGCTCTCTGCATTTACCTCATTCAGTTGCTTGTGTCAGAGTAGCTGTTATTATACCTGTTACAAAAGGAAATGTTAAGTGAATGGAGATACCTCACACCATGCACATCGTGCCGTGAGGCAGCAGAAAGAGCATTAAATACTCTGAGTCAGAGATTTAAGTGGACATTAAGGTCCAGAAGATGACAGTGGCACTTCCAAAGAAATAAAATGATCCTTGGCCTTGTTAGAGGAGTGTCAGAACCCTTCTAAGAAAGTCCAAAGTATATACGTTTTTTGGGGGGGAATCAAATGCAAATGTAAACTCCTGGGGTACCCAAGAAGACGACTTGCCTTTAAAGTCTGTGTGTTTCTTCTATATGTTTAAGGAAATACTGTGTTCCTTCCTTCGTCCACTCAGCTTATTTACAAGCACATCCAACTGCAAAGGCTGTACATAAATATCTGTTACCCCGTTTTCAGCCAGGTTTCAATTACTGGCGATCCGAAGGTGAATGTCAAAGGGCAGGTCAAACCGAAATACTTGGAGCGCTCAGCTCCCAATCATCTGAACCAGGAGAAGGTGTGTCGCTGCACCAAGAGCTGATTAGGAAAGAAGTGTCCTGCCATGAAGAGTACAGCCAGAGACATTACCAGGCAGGCAGCAAAATCCCACAAGCGCTGAGAACATTTGGGACACCGTTTAGCAGAAAAGGTTTATGCTACAACAGTACCAAAGGAAAAGCTCTAGGAAAAAATAAATTAAACACTATGTCACTTACTAAAACCAAAAAGTTAATTCCTCTCATAATTCATCAGCTAAAACTGTGTTCACCTGTCAGTATGAAAGGGGAAAAATTATTATCAGTGAGAGGAAGCCAAGCTTTAAAGCCAAACATATAATAAAAATGGAACACGCAAGTACATTTATATACTTGCTTCCTTTGCTCTCATTTAATTACCTATACTTCATTACGAAAAGGTCTCCTACATTGCCTACATAAGTAACTGCAAAAAATACAAATAAGAAGCTCAAAAAGCAGTAAAGCAAATGCAGAAGGAATGCTCTATAAATTCTAGATTATTTTATGAAAGCAAGTCTCCATTTGTGAACAATGGCATCTGTCACAGCAACAGCCAGTCAGCAAGACTGAAAAAAAGATCATAGCCTGTGAAACACTGATACCATCAGAAAGAAGGTAGCAATTAGAATAATACTGTTTTATTAATGGAAAAAACCTTGCAGCCAGCTACAAATAACTTTAATGTGACGCTTAGCCAAGAAAAAAAGAGAAAAAAAAATCTCATGCACTGAACCATGAAAAATTCAACCTTTACAATAACTAATGAAATTCTGTGAAACCTGAAACAGAATATAGATGTGTAAAACTTGGGGTACTGACAGACTGTGTGAATGCAAAGACTTGCACTAAGCCTAATTCATATGAGGATATTCTAATAGATCAAAATCTCATATTACAACTTATGACATCTGCATCAGAAAAATTAGACTGTCTGTATATTAAGCAAACAAAACCCCAAACTGTTTAAGTGGTATCAAAATCTACTTTCTTACAAAGACGTACATACATAAACATACCTATTTCTCAGATTAAATCGTAACATATTTTATAATTAAAGAGGGATATAATTAATGTCTTCAGCATAAATCTTTTCTACTCATGTCATGATTCTGAATCCAAAGTGCTGATCCTGCATGACCACCCAAATTGAGTTTATCACCATGGCTGAAATGTCTACTGCTCACCACCTATCAGCACAGGTATCTAAAATTCAAACTTCTCCAAAGCAAAGCCTCTTTCTAACAATAATCAGCAGTAGCTTTTGTGTTTTTCTTGTTGTTATTTTATTATTAGAGCTTGCAGCTCACACCAAACAATGCAAGTGCATCTCCCTAGTGCTTTTATATCTTTAGCCCCTTCCATTGTGTGTACATTTCTTCTTCCCCCCTCTGTGTTGACTGGAGATACTATTATTCAGTGTGAGATGATGTATGTTTTCTCACACAGCCTGCTTAATCTTTCTGAGGATGGTCTCTACAAGCTGCTTCCTACTCTGGGCTATACAGTTCAACACTTCTGAGGTTTTTTCCATGTTCTTCTTTAGACAGCTAAATGAAGAGAAAGAAGCAGCTCTAAATCCCAAGAGGCTCTTCAGATTGCATACCTTAAAGTCTGCTCCAGACCACCTTGGCTCTGTTACATTCTCCCGTGGGGGACTGCAGAAATTCTGACAACAGGACACGTCAGGACATAGCTGTACTTTCTTTCTAGCGCCAGTATTATTTTGACTAACAAAGACTTTCTTTTGCTTGCTTTCCTTCATAGAAAACCAAAGCTTCTATTAAAGGGAAACCCTGTAATGCATTAAAATCTCTCTTTGTGCTTTTTCTGTTTCTATTAGAATTTAAAAATTTGTTGTCGCAGAAGGTAACTTCTGGGCAGTAAAATCTCACCAGAATAAGCTCTTCTATCTTAATAAGAAAGATCAAGAGACTTTTCCCTGAGACAAAAGATGCTTAAGGTCTTTGAACTGATAGTGAGCCAAGTGTCAGAGGGCTCTCAGCCTGCTTAGGAGACCAAGCCCTTTGGTAGAAACTTAAGCCGTGCTCCACATAATTTCTAGGCAGTTCAGTTGCCAGGTAAGACCTAATCACCCAACCTTTTTAGCATTTTCCGGACTAAAGACATACCTAACATCTGGTAATATTTCAGCAGGTAGCTGCCAAATGGGAATTTTCATGGGCACAACACAGGTGGAAGGCACCTGAGGTTTGCTTATACCCTGTGTCAGATCTGACCCTTGCTAGCTACACACAGGACATTTGTAAGATTAAGGGTTTAGAACAGCTTAGTGGGTCAGAGAATGATTCATTGAGGAACAAAACCTTTTCTTTGTGCTCCTCTACGACAGAAGCACCAGATTTTTTTTAACTTCTGTGAGGAAGGGAGGCACATAAGCTGGCTGCAGCCCTCTCTACCAACTTGCACAGTGCATAGTCACTGACATACATTCCAAGCCATGCGACAAGGACACAGCGCTGAAGGTCTCCCACCCAGATCTGGAGCTGCTATAGACTTCAAGGCCAGGACCTTTCCTGCTTTGCACAGGTTTCCTGTATTCTTATTTTTAATTAAATCATTCAAAAGAATGTATCGCCCCAAAGTAGAAGTTCTGAGACCAGTTCACAGGCCGCACTGACACCGTTAAGTGCCAAGAAAAGGCAGATTTGCAGCAGTATTACCCTTTTACTGCAGTAGTGGCAGAGCCACTGGAACAGCATGGGAAGAGCAGGCAGATCATGCTTCCTGACGGGAACACAGGCTGTCCAAACAAACTTCCCCCTCTCACTTCTGAGGAACGAAAACGACTGGCTGGAAGCAGCCTATGGATGATGTTGCTACAATGCAGTGGCACAGATGAAGTTAATCAAGCTCTCTCTTGAGAAAGAGCTGTGCTGCATGTAGTGAAAATACGTAAGATTGAGATGTTAAGATTATGATAAACCCTTCCACGTATGCAGATTCTAGGCTAAAAAACCACAGAGCTGCAAACTTTTCAGAGGGGCAGGGAGGGGGAATCATCAAAGAAAGCTTACCTTTTGGTACTACTGAAATGTCAAGTGTGATGCCTGGGTGACCTGAAACAGCAGACATATTCTTTCTACCCATTTTTCCCTGGCAGTTACACAAACCTTACTCTTTATCACACAGTGGGGGAGACACACCGGTTAACAGAGCAATACAACTTCCCCACCACTACCCCCCTGATTTTGTCAACTTCTCTGACAACTATATACAGCACAATGAAGTACTAATAGGAGTTAGCAGGGCTTGTTGATAGAGCTTTAAACTAGATTTGAAGGGCGAAAGGGACAAAACCAGGCTCGCTAAAGATAAGCCTGGGGACAGCAGATCAATACTAGAGGAACGGTGTGCTAATGAGGTCCTTCAGTCTGCGGTCTCAGTGGAGGCAAGGGAAGGAGATCCACATGACAGCAAAGATGCAAGGGTTATTGATGTGTCAGAAACCACAGAAGTGCCTGAGAATGGTCACCTACAAATCAGGAATTTAGCCCAACTGAAGTGCATCTACACCAATGCACACAGCATGGGCAACGAAGAGAAGGAGTTGGAAGCCATTCAGCAGCAGGAAAACTATGATATAGCTGCCATCACAGAAACATGGTGGCATGACTTACATAACTGGAGTGCGGCAAAGGATGGTTATAAAGACTTCAGAAAGGATAGGCAAGGAGGAGAGGTGGTGGGGTAGCCCTGTATGTTAGGGAGCGTTTTGACTGTCCAGGGTTTAATGATGGTGATGATGGTGTTGAGTGTTTATGGGTAGGAATCAGGGGGAAGGTCAACAAGGCAGGTATCATGGTGGGAGTCTGCTACAGACCACACAACCAGGATGAAGAGGGAGATGAAACATTCTATAAACAGCTGGGAGAAATCCTCATTCTCATGGGGGACTTCAACTTACCAGATGCCTGCTGGAAATACAATACAGTGGAGAGGAAATAGCTTAGGAGTTTCCTGCAGTGTGTTGGGGATAACTTCCTGACACAGCTGCTGAGGGAACCAACTGGGGAAGGTGCCCTACTGGACCTGTTGTTTGTGAACAGAGGAGGACTTGTGGGTGACTTGATGGCTGGAGGCAATCTTGGACATAGTGATCATGAAATTATAGGGTTTTCAATTCTTAGAAAATAAGGAGGAAGGTTAGCACAACTCCTACCTTGGACTTCCAGTGGGCAAATGTTGGCCTTTTTAGGTGTTCCCCAGGGCTCAGTATTGGGGCCAGTTCTGTTTAATGTTTTTATTATTTATCTGGACGAGGGGATCGAGTGAATCCTCAGTAAGTTTGCAGATGACACCAAGTTGGGTGGGAGTGCTGATCTGCTGGATGGTAGGAAGGCTTTGCAGAGGGATCTAGACAGGCTGGATTGATGGGGCGAGGCCAATGGGATACGGTTCAACAAGGCCAAGTGCCTGGTCCTGCACTTGGGTCACAACAACCCCATGCAGTACTTCAGGCCTGGGGAAGAGTGGCTGGAGAGCTGTCTGGCAGAAAAGGACCTGGGGGTGTTAGTCAACCGCTGGCTGAACATGAACCAGTAGTGTGCCCAGGTGACCAAGGCAGACATTATTACAGGGAAGTGACTGTCCCTTTGTTCTCAGCACTGGTGAGGCCCCACCTTGAGTACTGTGTCCAGTTTTGGGCGCCTCACTACAGGAAAGACATTGAAATGCTGGAGCATGTCCAGAGAAGAGTAATGAAGCTGGTGAGGGGTTTAGAGCACAAGTCTTATGAAGAGCAGCTGAAGGAGCTGGGGTTGTTTAGCCTGGAGAAAAGGAGGCTGAAGAGAAACCTTATAACACCCTGAAAGGAAGTCGTAGAGAGCAAGAGTCAGTCTCTCCCCCCAAGTAACAAGTGACAGGGAGAAGATGAAACAGCCTCAAGGTGCACCAGGGGAGGTTTAGGACGAGTATTAGGAAAACTTTCTTCACCGAAATGGTTATCAAGCATTAGAACAGGCTGCCCAGGGAACTGGTTGAGTCACCATCCCTGGAAGTATTTAAAAGTATTGTAGACGCGGTGCTTGGGTACATGGTTTAGTGGTGGTTTTGGCAGTGCTAGGTTAACGGTTAGATGTGAGGATCTTAAAGGTCTTTTCCAACCTAAATGATTCTACAATTTTAGATATCATGGAATGTAAACATTTGTGGTTTAAAGGTATATTGTGTAAGAGGAATGGTGTTGCAACAGTGACTTGCTTTAAGTCTAGGAATGTGGTTTATACACAGTCTAACTGCAACAAATGCACTTTTTAAACTGTCTGAGGAAGTATTAAGGCTCTGGAAGCAGTCCAGTTCCATTTCTTAGAACTGATCATTTCTGTAAGTTGAAGTCATTCATGGGGACCAACAATATTACCAAGACCCTGATAGAGCTGGTTCTTATGACAGATAATTTACAGACCTTTAGCACTTTGCAACCTACTCATTTTCAGCCTATAAGAGAAAATAAGAACCACATTTATTCATATAACAGTATATCACGCAGCCCTTTGAATCTTCCATTACTGAGTTCATGCTACAGAAATGCTCACAGATAAACCACACTTACCCCCCCATTACTCTCAGAGAAGGTAAATGCTAAGGAATAAGGTCCTTCAATTCACAAAAGCACTTTTTCAAAATGCTCTAGCATTCACTTCCTGCTCCTGAGGAAACATTTGAAAATAGAGTCTTTACTTATTCCTCTCTTCCTAGTATTTATAGCTGAGAAAGTGGGACATTCTTTTAATAAGGAATTAAGACACTGAGAGTATTCCTCTGACCCACCCCTCCTAATGTTTCCTGAACAGAAGCACACACCAGGTGTTCATTGTTATAAAGACATCTTTTCCATGGATACCCGGTTCCATAATGGATAAGAGTATGCAACAACAATAGCAGAGCCAATTCTTTTATTAGGCCATTGGTCAAAAGCATCAACAGACCAGAAATCAGGGCACAGAGTATGCCTCCAGTTATTTCTGTGGCTATGTTCACATACACACTTCTATTCAATCAGGCTTCTGAATATCAAGGAAAAGCAAAACATATTAATCCAAGAGGCTTTGAAAAATAATGAATAAAAACCACACCTGTTGATTTTCAAATTCTGTCCCAGGGCATTAAGAAAACAAAAGGCATATTTGTGCTCAGCTGTGAAAGCTGCCAGCAATAGCAGCTTTCAGTTGGCTAATGTTCCTGTAAGGCTTTCTCCCACTTCCCACCCTCTTTCTCTGTTAATATTTTAGCATTCATAGTGCGTGAGAATTTGATAAATAGATGCAGAGACTTCATTCCTACCTACAAAGCAGAGATTACAGAGTCAGAGATGGTACAAGTGTCTTCAGGCCACTTTATGAAGACACTTTAGCCCTGATTTTTATGACAACTGTGACAAAAAAAATTTGCAGGATATTCCTGTGTTTCTTCTGTTTCTAGCACCACTGCTGAAATTGAGGAGCACATGATTTACTTTAATGTGAGGTGACAAAAGGAGTAAAGTAATACCAAAGCACTGAGCCAAGAAGATTTTACTTTTTAATACAATTTGTATTTAATGATGTCCAAAATGATGAGACAGAAGAGACCAACAAAATGATTATAAGAACGCAGACTGGATTTTACTCAGATGTTGGGAACCTTTAAACAGTTCTTAAAAGCATGTACTCACACAGTATTGAGTTCAAGCTAATAAATCCCTTTTTTATTCTCTAATTTGCTGTGCATTTAAACAGCCAGATGGCGATTCACTCACTCTACTCTTCTGAGAGAAGCGACTCAGAAAAGCAAGAGCAGCATTAGTAGAAGTCTGAAACCACTGCATTGTCCCAGCAAGCCACACCTGCACAAGTAAAAACCAATTTAATCAACAGTCCCTAGATAATAAAAACTAGTTATGGTTTATATGCATTGTACCTATTTCTGGGTTAAATGGCCTCACCAGATTAAAGGAGATAAATATCCAAATTTTAAAATAATACATATATATAAGATTATGATTTATATATTATATAAAATATATGTACAATTATATACAGACTTTTTTTTATGTTTCAGATACTAGATAAACAGTACATCTACTGAAATTAATATGCTGTAAAACATTTCAGTGCCAGTGCAAACAGAAAGGCCCTGAGAGCCAGTAAGCACAACTTTCATCACCGAGTCACCTACAACTGTTTGCCAACCAATCTTCACCTGACATTTAACTCCGTTTACTGTATGTCCCGTCATCTTTACTCTCTATCACCTCTTTTATCCTGATCTTCTGACCAGTACTGCATCTTGTACCATCTCCCCAATATATCTTCATGCAAGACCTACATTTGGCTTAACAGGAAAACCTGAATGCACTTTTTATAGAATTGTTTGGGTTGGATGGGACCATTAAAGACCATCTAGTCCAACCCCCTGCAATGAGCAGGGACATCTTCAACTGGGTCAGGATGCTCAGAGCCCCGTCCAACCTGACCTTGAATGTTTCCAGGAACGAAGCATTGACCACTTCTTGGGGCAACCTGTGCCAGGGTTTCACCACCCTCAGTGTACAAAATGTCTTCCTTATATCTAGTCTAAATGTTCCTTCTTCTAGTTTAAAGCCATTATCCCTTGTCCTATTGACACAGATCCTGTTAAAAAGTTTGTCCCCGCCTTTCCTGTAGATCCGCCTTAGGTACTGTAAGGGGCTATAAGGTCTCCCCAGAGTCTTCTCTTCTCGAGGCTAAACAACCCAAACTCTCAGCCTGTCCTCACAGCAGAGGTGCTACAGTCTTCTGATTGTCTCCGTGGCCTCCTCTGGACCTCCTCCAACAGTTCCATGTCCTTCTTATGTTGGGGGTGCCAGAGATGGACACAGTACTCCATGTGGGGTCTCACCATGACAGAGTAGAGGGGAAGAATCACCTTCTTCCACATGCTGGCCACAAAAAGGTGGGCTCGTCCGGGATTTGAACCCGGGACCTCTCGCACCCTAAGCGAGAATCATACCCCTAGACCAACGAGCCGCTGTGAGGTCAGCTGCAGAATGTCTCATTACTGCCTCTTTCTCTCCCTACAGCAGTATATTTTCCTTTGCGACTCAAATTGCAAATTCTTAGAACCGACAGTCAGCCAAATTCCTCGTTCTGAACCACAATTTGGTTTTGGCAACAACCCTACATTCAAGACTGAACATATGTAAAAGCAGAACAGTAAGGCTTCTTTTGAGACTGACCATTTTTTTTCCCCTGTTGCCTCAGCCTGTTTCCCACCTCTGGCTGAAATGCTACTCCTGCACATACCTCAGCCTCCCTGAACCCTCCTTCCCCCTCATCTGGCACCTCAAACCCACCACTTTGGCCAGGTGATCCTCCCAGAGTCCCTTAATTGACACTTCCCTTTTTGCATGACATTTATATCCTAGGTTTTGAAAGCTTTTCACATTTTGTCCTTGCAGCCCTTTGCTCTCCACATTTTCTCCTTCTGTCTCAATAAATGGATGTCCTTCATCTTCCATGCTGAGATCTCTTCCTTTATTTCACTGCCCTCCTTTCATTGTTGGTTCTCAATTTTAGACTGTACCTCTGTTTCTTTAAATTTCTGCTGAAAAATATCTGCGTGCATACAGTATTTCTCATCTTGTCCTCTCTTCTATTTTCTGCTGGTTTGTTCACATTTTTTTAGGCTTCTCAGTCATGATTCTTATTTGAGTAATTCAGACATTAAATGTGACAAGTTATATTCCAGAATATCCAAACTTACTCCGTTTATTCTCAGCGGGAGTTAAAGCTGCATCTAAGCAGACCAAAAGCACTGAGACTGCTTTAGCACAACACGTTTCAACCCAAAGGGCAGCTTCTATTTTTCAGATTTTATGGAGGAATATGTAACAATCTTTAAATGTCTCATACGTTCAGCTTCTGAAACTAGTATCGAAGTCACTTGTGATCACAAAGTGCTGCTGAATCAGC
>JAOXNO010000033.1:3643050-3654490 GCA_028565335.1 Limnodromus scolopaceus
CCCTTTCACATCTTTGGTTAACGTTCTACCTGTTACAAAGCCACTGCAGAAAACTGACACGTTTCCTAGCAAGCACCGCAGCCTGGTACAGCACTGTAAGGATAACACCAAACACATGAAACAGATGTTATCAAGGTCTGTAATTAAGAGATTTTGAGTCAACAGAAGCTTGCACTTCAGAGGATGTCACACAAAAAAACCCTTCCCAGATTCAGGAGGGGTGAGAGGTAGATCAAGCAGCTATCTGGCTAACCATCAGCTATGAATTATGAACAGTAACTCTTCTATATTACCTAGAAGCATTAGTATAAAAGATCAGACTGTTTTATTTGATGCCATAGAATATGTTATTACTAGAAAACAAATCTTAACTGCTACTAATTAATTTTAAACCATAATACTGAAAAAGGTAATGTACAGATGACCTGTAATAAACATTTTAATCCAAACTTGATTACATAAGAAATTCCCATTGTAAAATAATACAACTCAGTGATGTCCATTTTCATTTAGAAAGTAATAGAACCAATATTCAACTGGAACAAAATATAATAAAAAAAAACTATAAAGCCTAGCCAATTGTAATTCGCAGTCAAAATTTCACTTAAGGTATGGAGCACTATGTCCTATCACCAAAATGGAAGCATACTAGCAGAGAGGTATGGTCAGTTGATGAGACTGATTTAATTACAAATTTATTTTATATATTTAATTAGTCAGATTATTCAAATCACTTTACTCTGGCAGAAGATGAAAATTAACTACTAAATGGGGGAAGAGGGGGAACCACTACCAGGAACTGAAAAGATAAAGAGCTTAAAAATCAACTTCTTTGCTAACAAGAGCACAATAGACCAAGATGTTGTGCAATGTTGGCAATGCACCACTCTGCAGACAAGGCCCATGGAAAGTTATATGTGGAAACAGGCAATTTTGACCAGAACTAGGCCAACAAGCATTCAACATACTGAAATTTTCCAGACAAAAAACTACAAAGAGTCATAAAAAGGTCTCATTCCTCACTGCATAAAAGATATGGCTGTTCTAACTGCACATTTCTATGCTTTGCCTGAAGCAGCCACTATCTGACTGACCCACATCCATTTTATTACTTAGAAAAATGCGCAGAAAGTTTTGTTGGACATCTAGCAGTGACATCTCAGTAAGAGAGGCCAAATAGAACACAACTGTTTAGTTGCTACCTGTGTTAACTGCAAACGGCCCAAGATCTGCCTTTCCTTTGGAAAGCCCTCTTAAATTCATACAGGGAAAAAGAACACTGCTCAACCTCTTTTAATCATATGAAGAGCCTTTTGATACATTAATCATTACAATTGCTAATATGAACTAAAGGGATGAAGAATCCTTTGCAATTAACAGGAGTATTTTACTACAATAAACAGTATACCTATACACTGCTGCTCATCAGTTAAACTAAATGAATCTGAGTGTTTCTCAGCAATCCAGAAAAATGCTTACTCAGTTAAAACCCTTCTGAAAAATGACATATGTTTGTATGCAACTAGAGAGACTAATCTAAATGATACACAAAATTACAATAAATTACAAACTTATTGAGAGTTTTGGCAATGCATATTTTTAACTACACTAATTAAGCAGAACCCGGTTACTAATGCATTCATTAGGAGCCACTGAATGTATCACAGTTCACTGTTCAGAAATCCCATGCATTTTGCTGTCAAGTGAGCCAACCATTTCTAGGGTAAGTGAAAGATTAGAACTTACATTTAAACCAGAGCCTCTCCCTACCCCCTCTCTAAAAAAAAATATAAATAATATTGCACTGACACAAACATGTATAAAACTGGTGAAATATCAGAGAATTTCAGAAAAAAAAATTGTTTATTCATTGTTTGGATTAAAATGCAGTAATTTATACACATTTAAATTATCAGGTCTGCCACAAAGGATAATTAGTTTGTCCAAAACTTCAAATTTTAGAATAGATTTGGATAAGTGCCATGAACAGTCCTATCATTCTATTGCTTTATAAATGTAGGAAAGTAAATAAGGATACAAGTTTAAAGATCCATGCCTAGTTGAAGACCCACAGTAGAAAAATAACACTAAAAAAAAAAAAAAGGGAGACACCCCACCCCCCCCCCAAAAAGGTGTCTGAAATGCAAATCAATTCACAACTCTTAACAAATGATACAATGATACATCTGATACACCTCATTTGCAGGTGAACTGCTTTGGCTTTGAATCTCATCTAAACTTCTTTTCTTGGTTTATTTGTAACAATTTTAAAAATCTACTTTGGCTACTAGCAGAATGAATCCACATTCAGTTAAGGAACCCTTGATCCAAAAGGAAACACTACATAACTTGGTTAATTAAGTAATTACCTATATATTTCTCTCTCAAGACTAACAAATCCCAGAATAAACTGATCCCAAGCTGAAGTTCTCCTACTGTACAAAGCTGGTCAGCTCACTTGAACTCTCTGATGCAGTTCTGAACCCGCACTTGCACATACAACTTCTGTAAGTTACACATATATCAACCAATCTTTGCTCACACTGATATTAATTTAAATACTCTTGAATGCACATCCTACTATAAGTAAGGTCTTAAATATTCTTTGTCAATATGTGATTCTCTGGGCTCATTTACTCCATCTAAACAGCAGAGTTAAAATGCTTACTGCTTCCAAGGCCACAAAATTATTTTTCACCAACTATTTTACAACGTAGTAAACTTCAGACATTTTTAGGGCTATAGTTTTGGAGGTGCATCATTTTTCCCCACCAAGCCAACCAATGTTTCTGGAAGTGAAAACAGCAACTGGACACTAACGAGCTGCCTGCATGCCAAAACATGCCTGAAACTGATTCCAGTGCACAACTGAGTGCAAGTTGTTGGCTACTGCCTGAAGACCAGCTGAAGTATAGAAACTATATTACTTTTGTATACAGTAGTTCATACATAATGGAGAGAATCAGCTGTAGTATATAAATTTCAATTCTTGTGTAAGCTTTCAGCCACATCAGCTCTATATTTAAGTTTTTAAAATTAGAGTCTTTCTTTTTCCTTTATTTAAATAAAATAATGTCAAGGCTTTCCAGTTAATTTGGCAACCCACATACAAGCGAGTTGTTTGTAACCACTAATCCCACTGCATCAACCAGCATTTTCCTTATTTACAGAATTAATACTTCTAATTCATCAAGCTAAATGAGCCGTGGTTTGATTATACAATGCTGATTTACTCTAAAGTATGTATGTAACTAGACGTTATTAAACAACTAATTTTCTTCATCATTCTCAACCTATTGGGAGACTTTCCAAAGCTGAGAAGTTTGGGTACCTCTGGCACTGCACCAGTGTTTTAACATCTGATCTGATGTTTGCTGTACATAAACAGGAGACTGCCACAAAGAAACACAAGCTGACCTTTTGGTCCCAGTGCAAGTGAAACAGCTGTACAAACCCTAAATTAATAGGTTTACACAATGCAACATCATCAAATGAAACAAATGAGTACTTAAAATTCAATTTAATTTAATTATCTAAGTAGTTTATCTGGACAGCATTTTATTCATGTCCCCACTTGACATGTTCACGGCTATTTTAAATACAAACAAGCTCAGAGAAAACACATGGTAGTTATTGTTTGCTTTGACGTTGTTAAGCAACTGGAAGTTTATCAGGTTTCTACAGCCAATTAATTGCCCATCCCAACTTAGCAGAAAGCAAGATCAATGGGTCAAACCCTCAAATAGCTTTAAGCTCTGCACATAAGGCTTTGCTTGCTGCTACCAAAGAGAGCTCTGATAACTCTCACAGGGAAAACAGAACAACAAATACAGCCCACACACCTTTACTGAGATTTCCCTCTGCATTTGTACTCCAGTTCTTTCAGCGGAGAAAAAACATAGTCCACTGGGATAATCTGAGCTCTTCTGATGTAGGAATCCATCAGCAGATCCCAATGGAAATAGCAACAGCAGACCTGAATTCGCTGTGCCATGCTGTACAATAGCCAGAGCAGAGCACACTTAAGAAGAAATCACTTTCCCCAGTACCACCCTAGTTGGGACTGCTTTATGTTACTGCGTGTACGAGTGCCAGCAACGATCGGTGGCTTTAGGAGCTTGATTTTTACTTTGTTAAACTAGAGAGGAAGAAGAGCCATCACTATATATAATACATTAGTATAGCTTAGAAAAGCAAAGCAGGAACTAAGGTTTGTTTGTTTTAATAGGAACACGTTGTACCAACTTATCTGTAAACACACACCAGTCCACAGGGACAATCATCACATTTTCTCACGATTTTCATCTAAGATTACATTGAATTAGAGCAACATTTTTAAGAACATATTAAGACTATGTTCTTTTTATAAGGTGTCCCGCTAAGAAAAAATCATAAACTCCACAAAATTAACGAAATCAAGCTTCTGCACCTCACAGGAAAAAACAGCCTCCAAAGTTACACAGGAAATACAGCCTCATGCTGGATATTTCCAATTTTTCCAGATCCTGTGTAGCTCTTCAGGTAAACTAACATCCTCCAACCCCTTCTGATTTCCAGGCTGCATTTCTGAACCACTGCAGCACTACACAGAATACAACTATACCTCTGTCACTGAGCTAAGTTACCCAGACTCACGACACATCCTGAAAAGGCTAGAGAATTCAGTGTACAGAAGGATACTGAAGCTACAAATCAGGTGCAGCATGTAATAGAGTAATGTAAACTCACTGCTCCATGGTTAAACTGGTGTAAAATTTATAAAAGTTCTCCCCTACCCTTCAGTATTTGTTCAGAGTGCAATAATGTGAGATAGTATTGTGAGATAGTATCAACCATCTCTCACAGAAGATTGTAAGTTCAGCCTTCCACTTCTAAATTACTTCAATAAACACACAAAATTTAAACATGCTTACCTTTTTCAGGTGCACACCTTCCATCATCCTTATCCTCACTTTTATTTTTCACTATTAAACTACTTCAAGAACTTTAATTTCCCATTTCCCTCAGCAACGAGAATTCCAGGCCACAGTCTGACAGTTTGCTTAATGTGCTGGCTACCGTACAGATAGCATTTCTATTTAAAGATACATTTTTAATTGCGCACTCATATCGCCGTTTAACATTTCCGCAGTTAGGGGTCATGTGTCAATATTTCTGCTTATAGCTCAAATTAGACAGTTCAAAAAGTTTAATGGGATGCAGAAGAAGGGATTCCAGACTGAACAGAATTGTCTATTCATCCATAACAATGAGATTTTACTCCTTTATCTCTTTTCTAAATGGTTCTAAAAATTCAAAATAAAAACCTGAATTTTAACAG
The DNA here is from genome assembly GCA_028565335.1 of Limnodromus scolopaceus. NCBI lineage: Eukaryota > Metazoa > Chordata > Aves > Charadriiformes > Scolopacidae > Limnodromus > Limnodromus scolopaceus. The sequence goes on from JAOXNO010000033.1 coordinate 3,648,371, forward strand.
ATAAAAGTAAAATGCTATTCTGATAGTAACTAAACATTGCACATCCGTGCATTTTAAAACTTTCCATCTACTACCTATTTGTCAACTTAGGTTTCAGCACACCTCAAAAACGTGTTCACAAAATAGCTACATTTGGCTTTCAAAGCACTGGGCTAGTCTCACTTTGGCCTTAACAGCCCTAAACCTCTGACAATTCCCTGGTGTAAATGCTCTGTCAGCTACACCAATTTTCAGAAATGATACTCCATAGGCTTTCAAAACCAGTTCTGATATCCCATTAAAATAGACAAGTGTCATCTTCTCTCCATTTGGGAGAGGGAGACACAGTGAGAGAACCCAAACAGAGAGGAAGAAGGGTGTCTTACTGTCATCTTCCATTGAGTGATATACAAAAAGTTTCTAATGTAAAGTGTTAAAAGGAAGTTGGAAGTCAACAGCTGAAGATGACACACACACCATGCAGCAAAAGAACCTGGAAGGACTGGCCATGCTTACTACTGCACAGTAGATAAACCCAACTGTGACAGAAAACAGTCAAGATCCAAAGGAAAAACACCAGGGGAAAAAGACTGTCAAAAGTAAGTATTTCAAATCTGGACCCAACGAAGACAACTCAATTATCAACAGGACTGGGATGTCACCCAGGTTGAAACATGGAGGACATCTGCTCAAAAAACATTCCAGGAGTCACCAAGAAAAAGACTTCCAAGAGCGAGTTAACCTTTGATCAGAAAAGCTTGTCTAACTCACATTCACTCAGTGTTAAAATACTTTGGCTCTTCAGATGACTCTAGAGATTAGCACATCAGTAAACAGTCAGTACAGTGAACATGTTGAGAAGCAATTTTATTAAGGCTAGAAAACTTGTTAAGGTAGCTTTGCTGAAAACCACATTATGATCATACCCAGAAGAGGAAAAAGAAAACCCAACAAAAAACAATCTGCCTCTAAGCAATAATTACTCATGATAGTTCATAATTTAAAAAGTACTATCTGGATTTGCCTGCATTTGACGAAGCTTTTGGGGAGCTGGAGGGACTTCCTATTTATTTAGTTTTTTAATAATCATATCTTGCCATTCAACCTGAACTCTCACTAGTGCTGAATGCGTGTGGTGGTAGTAGGATAAAAATGCCTAAAAAAATGTAAAGGTCTAAATTTGATTTATTCAACTTAAGGAAAAAGGCCTCTGGTAGAGAATCTGTTTAAAAAAAAAAAAGAAGCCTACAAAGCTAAATCAATCACTCAATCACTCAGCTACAGTGAATATACTGGCAGCTTTCAATCACTAGATATCAGAATCACACAGTTCAATACTTATACTGAAAATTTAAAAACATTTACATTTCTTTTAACACAAATATGAATGTGTTACTCCTCTGTTTTGCTTAATAAGTTTGTTTTAATTTGGCTGGGGCTTCTTTACAACCTATAAACATAACCTGGCCACGGGAGAGGAAAAAAAAAAAAAAGCTTTGAGTAAAGGACAGACCAAGCAAAAATATTATTCAATTCCTTCACGCTAAGTAAAATTTGTTCTGTAAATGTCTAGAAGAATAGTAATCCAAAAATACAGCAGTTTCTCCCATAAGTTTAAAAGGAGTCAAGAACTCATTCTGCCTGGACAGAGAATAATGTTCCTCTTCAGAAGTATATTCACTTCCTCCACGATACATGAGAACTACAGTGTTTCCCATTCGCTTTTGTCCATGAGCAGTTCAGCAAGATTTTGGTTCGCAGTTTGGGCAAAAGATATCAAAATTTCTTGAGGAAGTTTCTCAATTTTCCATTTTCTCTTAGAGGAGCTATTATTTTTTCTGTTGCATTTTTGGTTTTGTTTCTCCCCCTCCTTTCAACAAAGGGGAACCCTCCCCTTCCTCTTCCGAATCAGAAGAGCTCGCTCAGCGTGTTTCGTTGCATTTCTGAAATTGTCAAAATGTTACAAATCTCTTCATCGCCTGACTTGTTCAGAAAAAGATTCTACTTCACCTAATTACCCCAAAAGAAGCTTTTCTGTCTTACTCGTGCCAAAATTTGTGAAGTTAACGAAGTACTCACCCAGAGATATCTAGCTTCATTTACAAGTATACAATGCACAAAATTATTTTATCCAAGCTTGCTAGCCATTCTTTGAAATTATTCTATCACCCAGTGATATTCTGTCATCCTAAGGGAAACTGAGGCCAAGTCTGCTTGTGTAACAGTGACAAGCTTCATAAAGAGGAAGCATACTGAAAAGTCTAAAAACCTCACAAAATTATTTACTAGGTTAGTATTAGTTACTTACATTACTGCTTTTAAAAGAAGTTAAACAGCTTTTGGCAAAAAGACAAGATTTATTTCCTAGTTTTGCCAGAAAGGTAAAAGCAGCCAGGATAGACTTCTTAAAAATAGCCTAATATTAATAGCTTAACAATTTCTTTTAAGAACAATTTATGCACCAAAAATAATAGCTGAATAACTTCCTCAAATGATTTGTACATCTATGCAGTAACTAATGATAGCTTACAGGCACACTTAAGTATGGAAGGAATGGTAGTCTGAATATTTAATGTGAAAATGACCTTAAGCTACATGAGAAAGACTTCTCAATGAAAACTGAAGTGGTAATTTCCACTTTTCAGTTAAGTAGCCTTTTCAGAGACTGTTGTTCTTATCTTTCACACGTGCTTTTTACTGTCCAGCCAAAAGGCATCATTTGATTTGAATGTAAACACTCATCTTTTCAAAGAGTTTCTTGTGATGAGATGGTATATACAAACATACACCAGGTAACTACAGCAGGGAAACATCCTTTTCACATTACAATCTGATCTGCCTCCTAGAATGAATGTGTTCTCGTGGTAATTCTGTGCAGCACAAGGACATTTTCTGTCCCTTGAAGGTTGACTCCATAGTGTCATGGCAAAGCATCGTAAGGAACATGAAGCAGCTAATATGCTTTCACAGCTTTCCAACATCATCAGTAAAAAGCCCACGCTCTTGTGCCATCCTCGCCCCCTCCGTTTGCTCTTTTCTCTTGCTACATTTTATGTTCACAAGCCTCTGTCTCACGCAGAATGTAGAAATGTAGGAGGAGAGGTGAAAAAAAAAAAAACTAACAGGGCTATTGCTTACAAGAAACAAATATACCATAGGACTATATACAAACATTTTGCAAAATTTAGAGACACCAAATAGTTCAATTTCCTTACCAACCACATGAGCTTGTAAAAGCCAATATAAACATCCATTTCAGCCCTCTAAGAAGGCATATGTTGTTAACACTGTACCTATAAATATCTTGAGGGAACAGTTGTGAAGGAAAAGGCCTGTGCAGAGCAACTAAGGAGCTTATCAGACAGAGATAATCCCTTTCAGGAACACGCAAAGACATTGAGAAAGGTGAACAAGCATTACAAGACATGTATTTCATGGATAACATGTGGCACCTCTGTAGCAGTAGATCTGAAAACTAGCAACCATGGCAAGCATCCTGTCAGACTTTCATTAAGAGGAGCTCAATTTGGTAATCTCCACTGCACACCTTCTTCACCCACAGTAACCGCATCACTTACAAATCTCACTGCAAACAGAAATACATCATCCCAGACAGAAGAACAGCACGTTTATCAAAGGACTATTTTGCAGCACTTAAGCTGCGCATTATTCCCCAATTCTTGAGATAAATTCTGTCAGAAATAACAGTTCAGATAACACCGTAGATGTTCTATGGTCATATAATGAGTCATTTTAAAAAGTGTGCCAAATATGAACAAAATCAGGACACAAGCAAAACAGTTTTTCACCTTTCATCACCATTGCCCTTCCCCCTATTAAAAAAATACTTAATATTTTTCAACATCAATTACTCCTAGTTTTTCAGTTTTTAATATTGATCAAAGCATTTCATCCTCTTCAAATGTTGAACAGTGCTCTAGGCTATTTTTAGTCAATGAACAGCATAAAATTATTCCATTTAAAGAATGTTTTATTATGGCATATGACATAAAGACCAAGAAGTAACACAGGTTAACACAGTATTACACAGACACCAGAAGTAATTCATTTCTGAAAATAAAACGACTTTTTAAATCACTTGGTTTTGAAACATCTTAGACTAAAACAGAAGCCTACATTTCCTTTCTGTGTGTTGTTAAAACTCAAGAGATGCTAATCCAAAAAAAGACATTCTGGTACTATACCTTGACCCTTTCAGATTTTTGATGGATTTTATATAATAGTGTTTATAAGTGAAGCTTATAGGGACTGTCATGCTTGTGCCGCATCAGCAGCAAGAGAAAATATTACTCATCATACCATTGTAGAAGACCCTTAACATGATTACACCTGAAACTGTGGAAACCGCAGCAGGCAGGCAGAGTACCAGCAAGGTGCCAAATATGCGTATCTTGCTTGTTACTCTGTTAAAAACTACACAACTATTAGAAAGATCTCTCAGTCTGCTTCCCAGTGCTACCTGCACAGAATTTCCCCCTCTCTGTGTCACAAAAGGAGATGCAAGGAAGAGACATAAAAGCTTAACAGGAAAATGATTTAATCAAACCAGTCATCAGTTTACAGCTTGCATGGAAAGTTCACACAAGAGCACACGGAAAGGACAACTAACCTCAGTTAAGATCCAGGGACAGAAATCTCATTTCTCTTCTTTCCTCTCAATAGCAAACCTGCCACACGGCTTTTCAGCTAAGGCCCACATTCTAATAAGATTTTCAGCAGCATTACAAAAATAAAATAGTAGAGATGTTCAGTTCTATCATTAATAAATTGCACACTAGCTTTCTTGGCCTTTTGACTTCCATAGTAAACATAAATAATATTCATCAAGTCTAAATTAACCCTGGTAAATTGTTCCATGTGTTATAGAGATATATACACATATAAAACGTCACATTTCAAATTACTCAAACTACCACCAGGCATTATCTGCCAAATGTATCACATACACTAATTACCTGTACTACTAATACACATTTATTCTTATTAGAACTATGCAATCACTGAGCAAACCAAGAGGATCACTATTCTGGGTTTGAAACAGATTTGAAATTCTGATTTAGCAGAGTATGTAACACAAGCAGACTTCAGGTATGTTTAATCCCATGCGTTATTCACAGGCTTTGAGATACAGGATTAATTATCATGCTGAACTAGGATCTAAAGTTTCCTAAGTAACACTGTTTCACCACCTTACAATTTGATTTTTAATATTATGTAGTATCAAATTTCACTAACACTAGAAGCACTACTGCCAAAGTCTTCAGAAAAATGACTGAGTACATCTCTTTCTTGAAGTAAGCCTTCTTTCCAAGCTGCTATTGAGTATCCCATATAATACAGAAGATTTTGATATTACTAGTATTCCAGATGTGGGGAAGTATTAGCTCTGGTTCTTTACTTCAAAATTAGAATTCCTCATTGGAAAGCTCTATGCAAATCATGAATCAAACAGCCTAGTAGGAAATATTTCAAAAATCTAAAATCTTGTGTAGTTCAAGTAGTTGAAAGTGTACGTTATTCCTGTGGTCTAAGAATGACTGACTGGATATAGTCCCGATTTTAGTGGAAAAGAGTCACTTGGGACAATTACCTCCTGTATTCAACGGAGAAGGAGCAGCAAGACAAACAGTACTTAGCATTGGGTGTAAAGGGAGTTTTAAACACGTCTGAAAATTCCTTCCATAGTGCATTTACTAGAAACAGTGAATATGCTCTAGTAATCAGAACAGTTACAGATATCTTTAGTTGGCTCAGCATTGCCTGGATGAGTGGCAGCAATGCTATACATACATAAAATGTTTGTGACATACCCTGCAATTTTCCTATCGGCTCCGGTGTTAAGGGGGATAAAACACTGGCAGATTACTTCCAGTGGCCACTTGCTGTGTAACACCATTCCAAATCTGAGAAATGTAAAAGTAATTGTTAAAGTTACATGTATGTTTTTAGAAAGGAATGGAAACAGCAATTCTACAGTCAGCATTACAGTACAGATTTCACCCACATCCTGACCAATTTACAATCTCCTTGGATTCAGCTGAAGCTAGTGAAGGGATGACCCTCAGAATCCTATGTAATACTGCATCCTGTGTCAAACCAAGCAATCTGAATATAGAAATA
>JAOXNO010000033.1:3654590-3670927 GCA_028565335.1 Limnodromus scolopaceus
CTAGTGAAGGGATGACCCTCAGAATCCTATGTAATACTGCATCCTGTGTCAAACCAAGCAATCTGAATATAGAAATATAGAAATACAGAATTACTAGCATCAGTTCAATCATTTGCTCATTTTTTTTAAAAGACAAAAGACAATTTTGAAATCAGCCCTCTATATTGCGAATTTTTATAGTCTTCCCAAAGGCAATTATCTGGTTCCTGATTTAGTTCCTGATGTTCAAGGGGAATCATTGGAGAAGTACATGAAAGTGAAAAATATAATACAGTATTTCCTAAAAGAAACATCAGAAATCAAAAGTTAAAGGAAATACTTGGGTTTTTATTGTAATTTCTTTGGCAGAGGGTACAAGAGAGCCATCTGCCATTTTAATAGCATTGCCTCCCCATCTGTCCTTGGCACCACGCAATTGTATACATCCAACAGTTTCACAAGTTATTCTTTGAAGTTAATTCTGCTGAGACCATGAATCAGAAAAATGTATTTCAGAGGAGGAATCATCTATCACTGTGATTCCACCAAACACTGCCCACCACAAGCATACACCAGAAACGCAGCACTAAATGTTGGCCATGACACTGGTGAGAAACACAGCAAAAAGCTGACATCACAGGCACCAATTCCTCTGCCCTGTGGCTCTGACTGACACACGGGATTATGCCAAAGCTTGGAACGCAAAGATCAGATAAAGCAGAGTTCATCATGGATTCTTCTCAGAGCCCCACCTTGCTCCACTTCCAAAGCTTTACAGATTTTTGCCACAGATGATTATTAGGACATTAAAAGAAGTTCTTACTAAGTTGTTGCGTGCTTCAGCTTCCTAATTACCACCTCAGCAGTAAAGATTTCAAGAAAACTAGTTTCTGAATTTTTTCAAATTTTCAACTTGTTGTTATCAAACTACTACAGTGATTGCTATTTGCTGTTTGTCAAAACACTAAAGTTTACGTTTTAGACTTCCTTATTAGTGGGGCATGGTTTTTTTTTTTTTACCTTTTGTTAGCAGTAAGTAAACCAGTGGCACTCAGGTAATGACCGCAGGCTGACAATGAACAAATCAATTTTTTTTAGTTCAACCTCCAAACACTCTCCAAGACTCTAAATTCTTCAATAAATTATTTAGTCCTACCCCCAAAAATTATTAAAATCCCAAGCTAATGAATTATGTTTCAATCAAATGCTATAAGCAGGCAATAATACTTTGCACAGTTAACTACGAAGCTAAATTTTTCCACCATCTTTAAAAATTACTTTTCCCCTTTTATAATCAACCTTTGCAAACTTCCAAGTCAATTAAAGGAAGAACATTACAAGTACTCAAACCAACTCTGAGAACTTGATGACAGGTTTGACAACATCGCTCACTCCTGCGCAGACTTTCATTTTTATATTAGGCAAGAAAGCTTAGTCATTAAGGAAAACTTGAAGTGCATTTGCAATGCTTGTCACTCAACAATCCACCACAGAATACCAATTTATTTAATGAGAATCAGACTGAAGTACTGGCAGACCGTTTTATTGAGCTGTTTCATGAAAATACAAATATTCCCACACTAATAAGGTGAAGGTATCACTGTAAATATGCAATTAAAAGTTATCTATATTGCAAAGTCTTATTCTGCTTTATCTTTTGATGTGAAATCAGTCAAGATAAATCTTAATTGTTTACTGCCAAATACTCTACTAGCAGTGGGCATCTTTTCTTAATGCATTTTTCTTTAGCTCTTATGCTAGAACAACAGGATAATGGGATGACATGACAATATTTTCACTTCTTGAACAGGCAAAACTACCAGGAAAAAACAGGTTGAATGATCATTACCCTTTCCAGGTAAGATATCCAACTTTTTTCCCCACTCCAGATTTTAACCCTTTAAAATAATGACATTTTCTCTCTTCATGACTATGCCAATGCTTCCTTTTCTCTAGAACCTTCTCTCTATCTAGGGGTTAGTCCATACTCACTACAAAGCTGAACTAAAACTAAAGTAGCATGAATTTCTGGTAGGAATGGCTAAGAGGTACCATGAAAGAAAAGCGACCTTCAGGAAACAGTACCGCGTGCTAAGGACGTATTTGCAGTATTGGAGCAGATTTGAGTTCAAAGAATAACAGTGTAAAATAAAATCAGAGCAAATCTAAGCTCAAAAACACATTTGTAGTTTCAAGAAGAGTTCTGGTATAAGAGTACAGTTTGCAGTGGTACTAACTGCACATTTAAGGTGCTTAAATGCAGTACATGAAATTATTTTGGTCTAAATGTATGCCCAAATTGAAATATACTGAATACCTAAGCACATTCAATTCAAATAAGTATGCATTTTAAAAGACAATTTTCTAATGTTTTAACTACAAGAACTTTTGTTCCATTGAGTATTCATGTAACACGGAAAAGGAAAACAAGCACATTTCAAGCAAAAGGAACAAGAATGAAACAGCACATAAAATAATCAGATTACCTTATAATGAGGTTATAAGGGCCTTATCTCATAGAGATGGGATGTAACAATTTCGATCCAAAAAAAACCCAAACACAAAAACCACCAAAACAAAAACAGAACAACCCAACATGTGCCAAACTCAGAGGCCTATTTTATAAACCTTCTCAAGCACTGGACTTAAGAACAACAATTCTGAAACCAGGAGCTATTTCATACCTTAACAAGATAGATGGAATAAGCGTGCATGAGAAGAATATATGAACAGCACAGACTCTGAAACTATCCCTGTCCTTTTGTTATCTCACCTGAAGTTGCTAAGGTCACAGGTAATAGACTAAATACACTCAGGTTACAGCACTTGAAGAGAATGATTGCCCACCAGTGGAATTTCCTGATTGCAGGCAGTTAAGTCTGCCACAGGTGCAAAATAAAGCACATGAGCTTCAACGTCATCTACCAAGGTTCTCAGACCAAGCCTATGTGCACAGTTACTTTGATGATTCCTTCACATGCTCTTTTCTTGGCAAAGAAATATTCACTATGTTAAGAACATTGAGAGGGGGATCCTTCAAAGACATAAAACATCAAATGTAAATGCCTGTGTTCCATGCATCCCAGCAAGCAAGGCCAGAAGTAGACTTAGTCAGCAAATACCCCAAATTCACATGGAGAACTTTATACAGCTACATATCATGTCAGAAAAACCTTCTGCATAAAATCAGTTCTAAAATTCCCCAAGGAGCTGACAATCTCTGCTTAATAAGAGAATTGTTGGTTTTTTTAATTCTTATTTGGAGCCACTGGTAATTCAGGTAAGTGTTAGACATGTCCTTCTCATGCTAAAAATGCATTTATGGAATATAATTAAAGAGAATTTTTATTTTTTTTTCCCACAGCTGAGATTATTTAGTACCTGTGCTATGAAATACAGATTCAGGTATCTGAGCTTTGATGTGTTACTGATATTTTTGAGAGGAATGGTACGTAGCTCCGATCACATGCCCATAATCCTATCTTCGATACAGAATTTCCATGGTCTGCTGAATATTTAAAAGAGGTAGAGAATATTAATCTGTTTCAATTGACTTTTGCTGCTGAAGTCTGAAAACATTAAACTTGGTATGATAGTAGAATTTTTTTATTTACTAAAGGAGCCAGTTCTAATTCTGAATTATTGTAGCCTTGTTTCTTACCTTTCATTTGCATTTCAAACATTGAGCTAAGCTGCCTTAAGTACATTTGCACAGTTTTCATTGTCTTTAGCCATTTTCTTGAATAAATGAGCATCTGTGGTTGCAGAAACAAAAGTCAACACTCCACAGAAACTATTCTTAATTTAGCTTCATTTCATGGAGCTATTTTCACAGCAGTTCCCGCTCGACCTTGCACAGAGGTGAGAGTAATGGCAGGCTGTAGAAAGCTACAATGTCAGAAGCTTGACAGCATGCCTCTTGATGGAAAGAACTGCATTTTGACTTGGGTCTCAAGTATACATGATCTTGAGAAATTGTACAAAAAAAAAAAAAGAAAAAAAGCATCTACTTACATCTATGTATATCAGTTACTGGCTGGGCACAGTAAGTTCTCTAAAACATTACTCTGAGGAATTTTTCCAGGCAGGAATCAATGCCTCCTGCAAGGCTCCATTGTTTAAGATGGAGTAACAAAGAAAACAAGACATCTAGCAATTAGTAAAAATGTATATTACCAAACTAGCTTTGAAATTAGAAGGAAACTGGTAAAAGGGGTGACAGGATACATAGTGATGAAGCAAAATCACTAAAGAAGTTCCTTCAGTATCAGTCTCAGAATCAGTCAAATTGAACTGTACATAAACACTGGAATATACCAGACAAGATTGCCCCATGCAGACACAGGTGACTATTAAAGCCACTCATGAGATGTCACCTGATTTTTTTTATTTTTTCTGGTCAATTCCAATCCCCCATTCCAAACATCCACATATATATATATATGTATACACACACAGATATGTGTATACGAATTAGCTTAGGGCATACATAAGGAAGAATGGCCAGAATAATGGCAAGTCTTTTATACAGGAGAAAGCTGAAAGAAGATGGCTGTTAAAAATGGAAACAAGATCGTCCTTGATATATCTACTGATGAAAGATGAAGAATTCTCTGAAGGACAACCTAGGCATAAACAACAAACATTGTCTATGAATAAATTTGGGGCGTAAATCAGAAAAATCTTCAAAGTAAAGGAGTGCATTACTAAGTTCTCTTCAGTAAAGCAAAAAGAACTAAGCCTCTCACCTCCCCAGTTAATTTTAAGGTAGAGCTGGACTACTGAATGAGATTGTTTACTCTTGTTGAAGTACTCAACTTCACCTTGAATACACTTATTTTCCCATTTTTCACCTAAGTTCAAGCCCAGGTGATAGATTCCCAAATGTTCTCTTATCCTGTATAAGTCTGACAGTGGGTAAATGTGATTTGAAAGTGGAAGGTATCAGTTTTAGCTAGGCTGAACCTGTTACATGAAACAGGAAAACCAAGAACAGACCACTGAACAAACGATCTTACACTAAATTTGACTTTCATTTTGACTATTGGTAAATGACCAATTCCTACCATTCAAAACTATCTAAGCAAGAAGATAGCTAGGGACAGAGAAATTGATCCTATTTAAAGGGGATGGAGGGGAACCAATCCTATTTAAAGGACAAAGGGAATGTTTTTCTCAAATATTTTGTACTTTATAAGTAGAGTATGAACTTTGTTCAGACTTAACAACTTTGTGAGATTTACATGGCTACAAGAATATTCTGTAACCAAAATAAAACTAATTCAAAAAACTCTGATGGAGTATTAAACCTCATGATTTTGAGACTAAAGAATATCCACCTATTACAGATTTGAAATACATCTAATTTTTAAGTCCTTGTCCCCTTCAGGTTTCCTAAAAAACATCTCTGAGATATGCTGAGCTTACCACCATTAGTATGCAAGGCTAGCTGAGCCATCGACCTGGTCCCCAAAACATCTCTAATATTAACACACATCTCCTAGCAGGAGGAATGGACCACACATAAGCAACTTCTACTCTGGGAAAATTAATCTCATTAGTAAACATGTTTTGATTAACATGGCATTGAAAGCAATTTATTACTTAATTTAGATAGATAAATCATGTTAACCACAAATAAAAATCTAAAGAGACCAATTCTTGCCCTCATTACAAGTAAAATTACTTTAGTTAATAGGTCTTTTAGCATTAAACATTTTCCTATGGCAAACAAGCTGGCTGGGTACACACAAGCTTCGTAGAACCTTCTTCTGCATCTAACATGTACATATGCACACACACACACAGAGCTACACCAGCAGCTTTTTTTTTTTTACTTCCTTTCCCCTCAAAATGCAACAGCTATGAAAGATCATAAAGTGCTACAGGCATAAAAGAAAAGACACTAGGTTTTGGAAGCTCTTCCATCCAGTACCAGTGCACATCATCTTATAAATCAGACACTTCTCCAGTATTAAAAGACTAGTGGGAGGCTTTAATTGAAAGAGTGAGCAACTAGAAATCTTTTTAACATGCTAAAATTTACTCAGTATAAATTATGAATATCAGCAAAAGCACCATGGAAAGATGCAGAAATCTGATGGAAGCCCTTCCCTCCCCTTCCCCTCCCTGCCCCCCGCCTTTTGGGGTGGTGATACTAACAAGCTCCGAAAAAAGTGTTTTTATTTATGCCATGATCAGCAAGGCATTCAGTCCCATGAGTATATAACAATGCAATGCTAACCGCAATTTCATAGCTGTCCAAGCTGCATAAAGAAAGCAAATACTAAGCAATCTACCTTACACCTGATTTTCATTTTCTTAATTTTAAAAGCAGTATACACTGTATTAAAAGCACCAAGATAAGCTTTATATTTTCATAGCTATAGTGTTTCATAAATAACCAAAAAACATAGGTTTTGAAGGTTACTTTCTGTACTGAAATTTACTTGCATCTTGGAAACACTTAACATTTCTGACATCTTTCTATAAAGAAAGGTGGAAAACAAGTATTAAACTGCGTTTTAATAACCAAAGTTCAGGAGGCACCTGGAGCTGCCCCAAGGGAAACCGAAGGTCATCTGCCCTAAAGTACAAAATCCTCCTTGCAAGCACCGCAGCAAACGAAATCTGTCCATGTTGTATGATGTTTTAGCGGAATATACAACACATCTTTACTTACTGAAGGATATGAATAAAATCAGCCAATTGAGTAAGGTTTCGAGAGAAATCTCTTAATTTGGTATTTATTCTAATGACCAATAGCCTATTAAAAGCACTCCTACAAGAAGTCTCCCAAACCAAAATCATACCTAAGTACTAGCTTGAAATCTGCTATGCCATACAAATAACTTCAAGGCCTCCCTTGACTGATTAAATCACAAACCTATCTCTCCAAGAGGTTAAAATTTAAATGAAAGCTTAGGCTTGGCAAATCCCATCAGATTGTCAAATATGGATATTATGTAGGAACCCCATCTGTTCATGCAGCAACATGAATATGCAACGTGACTGCTGCTGCAACACTTGCATTCACATTGCGGAAAAATTACAAGTAAGCAGTTCCCAACTATAATTAAATCAGGAACAAAGTTCTGAAAACACATGCAATAGATTGCTTGCCACAGATACGAGCTTCAACACTCTTAAGTTTATTTTTCTCTTGCTCTCATGTGCCGAGATGACGAAACTTTACAGCAGAGGTGTGCTGTCCTTTCCACTTACATGGAGGTTTGTTAATCTTCCCTGCGATCAAGGTACACTCCTCACTGTAGCGCGGGGAAAGGAGAGTGTGGGGAAGATCACTTTCTGCCGTGTGACCCAGTGCATTGCCCGTAATGCTGTACAAATCAATTAACAGTTTCACAGGTAAGGGGAGCTGCCAGCTGGAGGCAAGGGGGTTGGACAAGTTGCTCGAAAGGGCTGTATACCTGCCTGCAGACTCTACACACAACCACCAGGAACTAATTTTAACATCAGGGTTTGATATAGTTTTCAATACACCTTATATCTGTCAAAATTCATGCACAATCCAGCAAACATTCAATTTCTAAAGTTTTTAAATCTGCACATAATTACCTAAATCCCTCTTTAGTCAGAGGTTAAGTTCTACATCTAGGGAAACGTAACCACAGCCATGCTTTCCACAGCACTGCCAACTGTGTGTTGGCAGAGTAAAAACCGATGCGGAAATACGCGGCACATTTAGGATGGGGGGAGAGGCTGTCCAACGGACAACCCAATTGACTGATTTGGCTGTAACTGAGCAAAAGAAATCACGTGACCAGTCGTGAACTTTCTCAATAAGCATGCTCTACATTCAAGGTGAAAGTGACTGCCAAAACATAAATTAATTCTGGTTTTATAGATGCCAGACAGTGCTCTTGGAAAGCATCACCAGGATGTTAACTTCTTGTAGCAGTATATAAATTCTTGGTTAATGGTAGGAACGAAAAAAAAAAATGCCTCCCATCACAAGAGGAAATATCAGCAAACATCCACAGCATCGTACTTCCATTATTAAATAAAACCTACTTTGTTACTTTTGAGAGTTTTGGGGGTTTGTTTTTTAAACTAAGCCTGCACCTTCTACTCTCCAAGCTTCCCATGAAATACTTGCTACTTATGAAAGGTCAGGAATTCATGTAATAAAAGCTGCCTCAATTCACCTGGTAGGCAAAGTCCCTTTCTACCAAATACAACCAACTTAAACCAACAGTTCATAGACTTATCAGTAATAGCTTGCTCAACATATTAACTATCATTCTCTAGGCTTCAAAACCTAATTACAAAAAATAAATATATGCTGTAGCACAATTTATGCTTCTCAATTTCCACTAAAGAGGCCCTAGATTAGCATAAAAGCTTAATCAGGGATAAGATATATTTGCAAATTTTCATTAAGTTCCCCTTTCCCAGCTTTTGAGTATGTTACTCTTGGCTATAGCTAGAGCATCTATAGAGCGACAGATTCGAGAGAAATTAAGTAACCTTTCAGTTCAGCAGAATATATCCAGCAGCTTCCAATCAGATGCAATCGGCATTCACAGGGCTGCAAAGCTTTAAAACACATTTTGCAATTCAAACAGCTGAAACTCAATACATTTCAGAACAAGCTGACAACTATCCAGAAAATGACACTGGATAACAGCACAACTGACCCCCCTGGAAGAAAACACTAAAACCATGTCACACAAATTCTCCACTCCCTCTGACACCACACACAAGACATTTCTCTTAATACTAGGATTAAACAGAGGAGGAGTTTGTACAAACATGCACACAAAGATATACACAGAGCTCAACACACACAACGAAAAAACAGACAGATTGGATTTCTGTGCCTCTCCAAAACATAGCAGATGTTCCTTCAAATTCAAGGCATCATTATTTTTAATAAGGAATTAAAAAGGAACTACCATCTTTAAGTTAGAGGTTTGTTCTCTATTAACCTTTTTCAGCGAACAGAGGAAGTTATAGTTCTCTCATCTTTTAAAAATCCCCACAATATCCTTAAAAGCATTTGACAAAAGTGCAATAAATGTATACGAAGGAGGAAGCTGGACCCTGACACACGAAGCACCCTGGCCTACATTTCTCAGGAGGTCAAATGAAGGACAGATACATGAAAAGCACTATTGGACAGTATTTACATTTGAAAACCAAAATATTTAGCTAACTTTTATTTCAAGCTCTCAGATCAGACACTTCCCACCTAAGTTTAAAAAAATATATATAAAAAAAATAATACAGCCTTCTCCTATCTCCCAAGCAATAGTCAAAAGTGTCACCATCAAAAAAACCCACCTTAACAAAAACAAACCCTCAAACGCAAACCTTGGAATCATAAAAGTGCAAGTGAAAGCAACAGAGATGAATTTGCACACCACTAGTCATACGCACAGAAAGCAGATAAATCATTTTTAGTATTTTGACACATATACATTCACATATGGTAGGACTTTCACATTATAATACCATTTTTATTTTAGTTAGGTTTTAAGGCTAAGAGAGGTTTTGAAATTAGGTGCACAACAAAGCCTCGGAAATGCAGTCTCAGTTCTTCCAGGAATAAGTGTATTTCTACCTTGTTGTCCATGAAGACAGATGCAAGTCACTTAAATGCATAAAGCAATGTTTTCTAAGCACAGTATTACAAGCAGGCAGACAGAACCAAGCTACAGTAAAGTTTAAGTATCTACTGTTGTGCTTATTTCCTTGTTTTCCTATTTGACCAAAAAAGCTTTCACTGGGAAATATGATTTGGACATAAGTAGTAAAGCATTACCAGGGGACACAACTTCTGTCAGACCAGGAGGAAAAGAATGCGTTCACATTTCAGTACCAGAATGCAGATGCGGGAGCCAAGTAAAGGTATTCATTTCCTATTTCCCCTGTGTCTGGCTCTCCCTTCTCTCCCAACAGAAGCAATTCCAAAAGTGGAGCTGTTCAGATGTGCGGTTAAGTCTTTAGTTTGCAGTAAGTGAACACACAGATTAGAAGCACACATCGGTGCCAGAATTTGCAACTTCTGACAGAAAATGGCAGGAAAGGAGTAGCCAACTACCTCCCTGGGAAGCCCTGTGTAGTTAATATTTCAGTGGAAGAGATCTGGAAGCAGAGAGGGGGTCCAGGTCAAAGTGGTGGTGAAACAGTGAGAGAAAACTGGAAGATCCCAAGAGGGTCAGATGCATTCAACTGATTTATAATTTTAGGCATGCTTAATAATCTCGGAGTTCAGAGAGAAAAATGTCTTTTATGTACCTTCCCTGCCTTGAGCTTGGTCAAACTGAGATGTCAGACGATGCAAATACCTTTTGTGTTTGTGCAAACACCTCCATGCCCCCTCTGCGTTATTTTACATACTGGATTTGGGTCATGTGCCCATTGCAATCAACAAGCTTCAACTTTCAGGATAACTTGTAAGCACCATTTTTAGAGTATCACTTCTAACTATGAAGCTACGTGTCAAGGACATCTCTCTGAAACACATGACAACAGCAGCAGAGTATACGAGAATTCCTTCTCCTCCATCCTCAATGTGGAAATACGCCAAACTACGTGCTACAATTTTAACTTTTTCTAGTACATACCTCCCGGTAAGAATACCCGCAACAAGCTTTAATGATAACAACAGAAATACATGCATCTTCAAATTCTGATGTGATTTGTTTAAGGCCCATCCATGTGCAAGCTATAAAGAGAATCTCCTTTTGCAAGAGCAACAAGAGTCACAATGGGGAGAGAAAATAAATCCTTCGTAAAAGAAAATAGAAGTGAAACTATCAAAATCATATCATATTTGCTACAGATAATTTAACTATGAACTGGCAGGAAAATTTATTTCAAATCTAGTTTAATCTGTTAGAATAAACTACTACCAACCAACACTCACCACAATGGGTTTCAAAGTCCTCATTCTCACTGGTATTTGAAAGCTCTTCAGATTTTCACCAAAACGAAAACACAACTAAAGCTCCAAACCTTCAAACCCGAACACCTAACCACAAATCCGATTTTTATATATATTTTAAATAACACTCTTATGAGTACGCTCTACTATACTGAGCTTTCTGAATGGACTCAATTTTAACAGATAGAACCAGCAGCCTGCTAAATGATGGAAATTTGCAACTGAAACAAATACTTGCAGATAAATATGCAAAGGAAGGCAAACATACTGCTTCTGGGAAGGCGATTAATCCTCGAAACAGACTAGAGCAAGATATTGGAAGAAAACAGATAAAATCTCAAGTTTAATTCTTGTCCTTCCGAAGACAAAACCTGCTTCACTGGCAAACAAATGCCCTTAAGGATAGTACTCTATGCGTGGGAATAATTTAATGTGTACATAATAACAGAAATTAGCATTAAAAATACATGCGTTATAATAAACTTGCACAAGTAAATGTGTGTTTCAGAGATTAAGATCTTCAGATAGACTAGGAAGAATTATGTTCTCCTCCCATGGAGCGCAGGAAGCCTTATTAGAGCTTGCCTTCCTGTAAAAAATCTGGCACTGCCTTACACAGGCTACCTGACTAAAGAAATCCTGGTCTAGTGACACAACAAAAATCTCTGCGTCATGAAAAACTACGCTACCTTACACCTTACTAACTACCCTATATGTGTCACATTTCATTCATCTCCCTAATGTATTTTAAACCACTTTAGGGATCATCAGGTGCTCTACTTGGACAGCTTTAGACACAGAAATACTCTTCCCACAGTAAGGTTACTCAATACTGCCACTAAAATATTGTTCCAAAAGGGTGGAGTTTTCAGCCTCCTCACCCATCAGAGCCTGTTGCAGGGAAGTGCAATCAGTCCAGTCACCTCTGGCTATGTCAGTCAGAAATTCGTAGGAAATATTGTCTTCTTTGAACAACAGGAAGATGCTGAAAAAGATCTGGGAAGTTTCCTGCTAAGAAGGAAGATAAATAACCAGAGAAGCCTCCAAGGCTTACAGCTCAAAAGCTCACTGAAGCTAATGGAACGGCTGGTCCCTGAAAGCTCACGAGAGCTTTTTCACAAAGAAGCGACAACGTCCAGCTGATTCTTACATTACTCTTAATAATATGTATGCTCATAAACAACGTGGTTTGTATTTCTGCTGCAGCAATCTAACGGCTGGGAGAGGTGTGCCGAGGCAGTATTTACAAAAGCACCCTAGAAAATGGACTCGGAACATCATCTTCCTCTCACAATTGCCATCAAAGGCACCCTGCTTTTGGTCACTATACAGAAAAAGTCACTATGAGTTACTGGCAAAAATTACACCCAATGAAAATATATTAGAAATTGATCTTTTCAAGTACGATCAGAGAAGCAAACGTTTGTCTAATTTTTTTTTTTTTCTTAGATAGAAAACAAGGCCCAAACCTGTTAAGAAAATGGGATCTGTTTATATGAAATCAATTTGGATCAAAGCCTCAAGGCTCTCAAAAGGGAAGATAAAAGATGTAAAGATAATGACAAAAAGAAAAAGATGATTTCTTAATTATTTGGTATTTGGAACAGATAAAGGAAAAGTAAAGTCACCTCACAGAAGTTCACTTTTATCTACATTGCTTTCAACACAAGAAAAACACAGAGAAGCCCCAAACTAGCACACTTTAGAGACTGAGTAATAAGAAAATCCCAACAACTTCATCAGATGAAACAATACAGAATCCAGAACCAGTAAACATACATTTTTTGCTTCATTCTTAGTTTTCTGTGTGCTTGTTCACTGTTGCACTTAATTTTAGAGGGGTATGTTACACACCTATTTTTCCCCTTTTAAAAACCAACAGCATAATCAAATTGGGCAAGTCTAGGACATACTTTGATACAAAACTAGCTGTTGATACTCTAATAGCGATTTAATACTTAAACTTAGTATATGCAAAGTCAAAGCTCAGAACTTTTAAGAGCAGCTTAAGAGTACTTTAAGAAGAGAATATGTTATTCTAATAAGAAAAAGCGGTTTTGCAATACCAAAATAAAGAGATTGAAATTATAAATATTTATTATTTCTATTACTAAAATCAGAGATACATGGAGTTGCCACATAAAGTCAAATATTTAGAGTCAGAATTTCTTTTTAACTGCTTTTATTAAGTTTTGGGCTACAAACATAGCAGGTTTAAAAAATACTGACCATCAACCTAAATGCAAAAAGGTTACTTCTGCTAGAAGAGGGTCTGTTTCCTTCCAAACTAAAACCAAAGACCATGCCTCTGCACAGAAACAATTACTCTGAAATTTCCCTGTAACTAGACAAGGAAACAATAAGAACACACCTTCATCAACATAAGTCTGTGCCCAGATCAGTTCCTCAATTTAGAAGGACTACTAAAGTCAGGATCTGGCTAAATCCCCAAGGATGGTTATGGCTTAGGTGAAGGAGGGATGGGGAGACAGGCGTTGTCATGACCGGGCTAAAGACAGTTAAATAACTTCTAACTTCAAAGCTACCTTAAGGAAGTTTTATTTAGTCTTGACTCCTCTGTCTTATACATTGACACCGCTCCTCTTCAATCTTGCAAGGAAGGCAGCCCAAATTCAACACTGTGCTTTAAAGACTTCCAGAGAGCCATGGGATACGCGTCTCCAAGGCAAGAACCCCCAACTCTGCTCACAGATGAAGCTGACCAATAAATAGTCCTTTAGATTTACAGTGTAATTGGTATTTCAAGTAAGAAGTAAAAAACACAAACGCAAACTACTATCTCATCATAAAGCAGTTCAGCTGGGAGCATAACGAAACTAATAATTTAGGTTTGAAAAACAGTATCTTAGTTATAAGCTGTATACCTGTTATCAGCCAGGAGAAAGTATCACACTTAGAGTCTTTTTAATGTTTACTTTTTGTACCGCAAGTGCAATTAAAGCATGACTTTCTGCAATTAAAGAATTGCCTAATAAGAACCTGAAGATTTTTTTTACCTGTTCAGTAAATTTCAAAAAGCTAAAAACCAATACAAGCACCACAAAAACCAACCAAGCAAATAAACTTCAAATATTTCCAGGATCTCTGAAAACAGAGACGGAAATGCATTCCTTGCATTCATGGGCACGGCATCACACGTATTCTGATAAGAAAGGACATTTCATGGGCCAGCTTTGAAGTGTAACCCCTTCCTCTATGGGCTTATGTGTTAAACCTGTAGAAAAATCTCTGTGTGAATTTTGCCTCATTCCATTGTAGGAGCCAAGTTCTCCCAAATATGCTTCCACTCGTTAATGGACTACACCAAGGACCAACGTGGTCCTGCATGAACACTCAAAGAAATATAAAAAATTAAAGTTTGAAATATAGTACGTTCCAAATGATGGTTGATAACTAATACAAAGTCTTTATTAATTTAGCCTACCATTTCAAGATCTATTCCATCATACATAAAACCCACTGCACCTAAGTAACCTCGTGCTCATCTTGCTACAGCTTCTCACATTGAAAGGCGAGATCTATGAAATCACCCAAAATGTGGTCATTTTAAGCACCAAAATTCAACAGATCGCATTATTGTGCTAACAAAAGAAAAAAGGAAGATCTTTTTTAAGCAAATTTGTGAAAATATTTTATCTCAAATATTACTATTTTCTTAACCTCATTCCCTTTACATCCATAACTCTACAAAGGAGCATTTTAAATTTAGGTACCTTCTGAAAAATACAGGAAAACAAATCTTGCAGTGAAAGCATGGAGATTAAAAGCAAAGGTAAAAAAGTAAATTCTCACACAACTTTCATGAGCTAAAAATAAAGAGTACTGACACAATGCTGAAAGATCTTTATCCAAGCATAGCGTGTTACCAGTACGTGCCATAATGTAATATTTTATATTTAAATGTAATTAATTCAAACTGCTGTCTACCTGCAGTGATTCCTTTGCAAAGCAGGCGATAAACAGGTTTACACACTCACATTGTTTGCTTATTCACTTCCATGCTCTTTACCATACCACAAATTCGTATCAAAACACAGATAATGTTGACGGAGAATAATCTGTAATCCCCAACATCCTAGCACCAGCACTCTGTGACTTGCACTTGACAAGCAACTGACAAGCAATTGACATATCACCATTAAGGCTTACTTTTGACAACAGTAACTCACAGAATGTATATATTTACCTCAAATGTACCCTAAAGACATATCCACTGATACTGAAAACATCTAGGAAACAGACGCATCACACAGAAAGTACAAAGAAGCTGTACAGCAGGTATTACAGTTGGGTTATGACAGCAAAACATTCATCGCTCAATCAGAATGACTTACTTCGCCAATAGTTCATAAAACGATAATTTTCTTCGCATAACAAAGTTTAGTATGAGGTAGAAGTACACTTTTTCTCATGCATTCAGTCAGATAAGCCTTGATGTTCATGTTTAAATGCATTGGAAAAAAGAGAATTCACTAAAGCTATAGTATTTAAAATAGAAGCTATTATGGAAACATTATTTCCCAGCCTTCCCTCCCAAAAAATGGGCTTGTAAAATGCAATTCAGAAAAACTAAGAGGTTGCATTATGTTATTTGAGTATTTGTACATCTTTTCTTGAAATGCTTTATGGCAACCTCAGATCTCCATGCAGTCGATTCATGAAACATTTAACACAGGGAAAAAAAAGAAACCAACCACCAAGGAGATAATAATAAAAAACCAAAAAATGAAGACAATAAAAAAAAAAGATGTATTAAGAAATGTATTAAATCATTTACCTATTTTTATTATTTTTTTTTTAAACGCTTACCACATGGATGTGAAAAACGGGGAGGAGGGATCATGAACACCAGGTTAAAATATACCCACCCCTAGCCGAAAGCTTTTTGGTGTTGATGATTTTGGCAGCATACTCCTGTCCTGTGGTGATCTTCATACACCGCCTCACCACCGAGAACGCCCCTCTGCAAACCCAGAAGTGGACAAAGTGTCAGCCCCACCGAAACACTGCCGTTACCGGGCTTCTAACGGGGTTCAGCCAGAGGTGCGATGTCGGCAGAATTCACCCCCCCCAAAAAAAAGGGGGGGGGTATTTCTCACAGGGTGACGGCCAACATTTTATTTTATTCACCAAAACTGCAAACTCTGGACAGGAACACCGGTACAAGCCGTACGGCCGACCCCATCCCCGCCTGCAACCGGGTGGAGGGAGGGCACATTGGCACAGGCACACACACCGCGGGGAGAGCGCGGCCCCCGGTGTCCCCCCCCTATAACGGTGACACCGGGCCGCCAACATGGCGATGGGGGCCCCGGCCCCGCCTTCCACCCCGCCGCTAGGGGGCGCCCCCCACCCAACCGCCCCGCTACATAAACCTTGACAATCAAAACCCATCCTCCTTCATTATGTTTACACCAATGTAATT
>JAOXNO010000033.1:3671883-3729592 GCA_028565335.1 Limnodromus scolopaceus
GGGGGGGGTGTCCTCGGTGCCGGCAGAGGTCCTCGGTGCTGGGGGGGGGTCCTCGCCATGGCTACAGCTCGCCCAGGTTGGTGATGGCCGCGCTGTAGATGAGGTCGGAGATGGAACCCAGCGAGGTGGGGAGGCCCCGAGCGGGGCTGTGGGCTCCAGGTGGAGGCAAAGCAGGGTCCGGGCTGGGGGTGCTGTCATCGGGGGGTGCCGTGGGGGGACCCCGCTCCCCCGGCGGTGGCAGCGGCGGTGGCTCCGGTTTGGCGCTGCGGATCCTGCGGGCACGGCGGTTCTGGAACCAAACCTGGGCCGGGGCATGGGGAGGGGACACCGTGAGACACTGGCCCGATGGGGTGGAGGATGGAGGGGGGGTGTCCCCGGAGGGATGAAGGGATTTAAGGGGGGGGGGGGGTCCCGTCCGCCCTCACCTGGATCTTGGCCTCGGGCAGCTGGGTGAGCTCGGCCAGGCGCTCCCGGGTGGCGATGTCCGGGTAGGGCACGGCGGCGAAGGCCCGCTCCAGCTCCGACAGTTGCCCCCGGCTGAAGGTGGTCCGCCGCCGTTTCCGTGGTCCCCCCGGGCAGGGGCAGGGGCAGGGACACGGCCCCGGGATACGGCTCCCCCCCTCCGCCGCCCTCCCGCCACCCGACCCGCCCGCCCCGTCGGGGAACGCTGTAGGTCCGGGGGAACTCTCACACCGCGGGCGGGGGAGCCCACTGAGAACGGGGGAGAAGGAAACGACGACCCTCCCCCGCCACGCTCCGCTCCCCACCGGAGTCGGTGGGCGCTGACGCCCCTGGCAAACGGATGCACCTGCGCCCCGTTCCCCGGCGACCGCCTTGACGTCATAAACCGCCGGGCCCCGCCCCAGCACTGTGGCGTCACGCGCGGTCGGGAGGGAACGGGGAGGGGACCGCGCCTGCGCGGGGAGGTGGGGGTGTGATGGGGGGAGGCCGTCACCGTGCGGTCGTGCGAAGTGGCACCCTGTGTGCCCGCGTACCCCCGGCTCCGTTTCTGCCCCCCAAATCCCCCAAACCGCGGCGTGACGACACAACGTGACGGCGAGCGGCTGCCCCCACCCCCTGGCCTCGCGCTCCCCGCTGTCCCCGTCCCCCTCTCCCCCCGGGTTTTCCCGGTTAAAAGCTCGCAACCGCGTCATTGATGAGCGCAGCGGGGCACAAAGTGGGGGGGGGGGTGGGGGTGGTGGTGTCACCTGGCCGTCGGAATTACGTCGAAATTCATTTTGTATTAAACGGGTTAAATTTTGAAGATTCTGGGATTGTTTTAATGTTTGTGAGAGCAACACTAAAAATGCTGTCGAAATAAAAGCAATTACGGGGTCGGAATTTTGGGGGGTAAGTGAAAAATGCGTGTGTGTGTGTTTGTATTTGGTTTATCCATAATATTTCCTCTTGTAAAATACGGAAAGCTAAATAATAGCGGCAGATGAAGAAATGCTACTTGTTGGAACTACAAGAATTTTCAGACCCCAATCTCGCCATCTCCCAACTTTGAAATTCTTCCTTTAAAAACCTTTTCAAGTGCCCGTGTGCCACCAGCGCCTTCGTACCTTCCCTCTGGCTTCTGGCCTAGGCTTTTGCGAACAATTAATTGTTGCACTTTGGGCAAGTCATTGTCGTTTTGCTTTTATTCCTTTCAGATAAACTAAGTGCTGGCAAGAGGAGTAATGAGTTAAATTACGTGAGATAAATAGTGAGTTAAAATACATCCACAAAGGTTTCTTTTTAGTTTAAAGCTCCGGAGTTTCCAGAGTGAGGACCCAGAGCTGTGGTCTTGTAGGAAGGGTTAAAAACCCACCCAGCTCAACTAGGATTTCTGTTTGGGACCATCCAGTCATAAAGCAAGTATTTATCTAAACCCAAGATTACTCAGGTTTTCAGGCCCATTTTCTGTTGAGACCTCTGCTGTAAATGGCTGATGCATTTCTTTGCAAACTAAATAGGCAGTATTCCTGGCTGTCCTCATGATGAGGAGTCTACACCAATGACCTTCTGAAAGCTCTCTGACTCCTTCAAAACATAAACAAATTGGAATTTGTATTTGCAAGAGCAGAAATGAAATGAAAACCTCGCTGTGGCTGTCTAAAAATAAAGCCATATGAAGCAAAGACCTTGCCAAACAGCAAGACTCTTAAACACAATTTCCTTGCCCACAGGAACACCTGTGTGTACACCAGGCCAACGCGTCAGCCCGTGGATGAGGGTGATTTTCCTCTGGATAAGGCAGAATACACTAAACCCACTTGATTCATGGCATAAAGGTGGCAGCAAAGGAAGTTTTTGAAACTCGTGAGCAAGTACAAAGTGTTTGCTCTGGACGTTCCTCTCCAGGGAATTGCTGAGTGCAGCAGGGCGAGCACCAAAAGACTGCAGGACATTTCAATCCAGACCAGCAAATTTGGGCCAAATTTGGTCTATTCTTGCTTGAAGCAAGAATAAATCTATTCTCAGCTCAGTGAAGGGAAGGTGCATTAAGAAGTATTCAGAGCGGTAGCATATTTTTTAGTTCCAACAAAAATATAACATGTGAGTTGTGCATAATTTTGCATATATCTGCATAAATAACACAATCAGCAGTACTGAAACCCCAGAATGGTCTGATGATTGTGAGTATTTAAGGGGGCATGCCTGCCAGGTTCCTTATCTATATATACATAGACATTCCAAAATTAAACATATTCCCCTATACTATGTCATTTTTTCCTAATAGTATATTCTGACAACAAGCATTTGGCCAAAGTGTGTTAGTATTGTGCCACACATTTATTATTTAATTATTAAAAAAATGTTCAGAAGAAATTACTAAAGTTGATTCCCTTTCTTTTCTTGCTATGATTTTGAGGTTGCTATTTTTTTTTTAAATGACATGATAAGGATACGTGATCCAAACAGAGATTTTAACAGAAAAAAAAAAAATTTCCTTTTGCTTTTTTTCCCCCGTTTTCCAATCTGAAAAAAAACCCCAACCAAGTCCAAGAAGGAGCCAAGGAGTTCTGACAAACATATCAAGCATGAATTTTATTATTGGAGCTAAGGAAACAAAATAATTGTTTACAAAATCAGTATCATAGGACTTGGAGAATTTCCATGAGGAGAGATAGAAAGGAAGTGATGAATAGCTTGGAAACACTTCAGTTCAGAGGGTTTTTTCCTTGTTACAACAATTATGTCTTAAATGTAGTTCACTCTTGAGCTGAAACAAAAACATAATTTGTAGCTGCCGTTTAAGCACTCCATATATTCTCCAAATTCTTCCTGAGTAGACCAAAGCAGCCAGAATGGCAGCCAAGGATCTGACCCACCAGGGGAACTTCCCAAAGCTGCTTGGAGCTTCAGGTTTCTATTAAGACCGCAGAAACAATTAATCCAGGGTTGATCTAGTGGAGGCGGAAAGTCAGATCTCAATAATGAACCAAAAAAAAGGCTTAAAAAACATCCCAGAGTTTCTCTCCAGAAGTTTTTTTTAACAGAGCAGTAAGCAGTTTAAGTCTGTAAGAAACTGAAGACCTGTTCCTCTAAAGTTCCTGCAGTTCAACAAATTGTTACAGCTCAGTGGAATGAATTATATATTCGACTCTGGAATCTGAAACAACATCTATTGTGGCCAAGGAAATTGTATTTATTTTAAGAGCTTTCTATTCAGCGAGGTCTTTGCTTTATATGGCTTTATTTTTAGATAGCCAAAGTGAGGTTTTAATTTCATTTCTGCTCTTGCAAATACAAATTCCAATTTGCTTATGTTTTGAAGGAGTCAGAGAACTTTCAGAAGGTCATTGGTGTAGACTTCTCATCATGAGGACAGGTAAATAGACAATATTGTCTATTTAGTTTGTGACAGCCACTTACAGCAGAGGTCTCAACAGAAAATGGGCCTGAAAACCTGAGTAATCTTGGGTTTAGATAAATACTTTATGACTGGATGGTCCCAAACAGAAATCCTTCGTCCTTCCCGTGGTTGCTTGTATTCTTGTGGTAAAGCACTTAGGGCCTTGGGGCAATGGATTGAAAACATTGAAACGGTTACAGGCGTGTTACTGCAGTAAAGCTGAAAAACTGCAATTCGATCAATAAAATATCCCTATCTTGTTGATGTAAGATGTGATCCACGTGCCTAAAACATTGAGAGTATCGTTGTTTTTCCACAGAGGCTTGCATTGCTAACGCATGGCAAACAGCCCTGAGCTGACCAAGATGGCGGTGGTTGATCTGACAAGCAAGGAGGTGGTGAAGGAAACCCAGATCTATCTGTGGGGTAAAGCACCAAAGCTAGATGTTTCTGCCAATGCCATCAGCAGTGAGGACTTAGGATGGAAGAGTCAGAGAAGAGATGTCGGACTAGGAAGAGAAAAGGAAGAGAGAGTGCTGTGTGGGAGCGAGAGGAAGGGAGAGGTGTGAGACAGCAGATGGAAAGGGGAAATTAGACCAATGGACCTGCGGCTGATGGAGTTACATGGTTTGTATAGTGGGAGACAAGACGAGAGAAGAGAGTAAATGAGTTTTATAATAGGAATGGAGAATCACAGGAGCATACCAAATGACGAGGACAGGGAACAAAGGGAGAAAACTTTTTCTGAGAAAAAGGAATCAGTAAAAGGAAATTGAAAGAAAGTACAACAGTTGTTAGGGTCAGAAGCAAAAACAATCGATGTGAAAGTGGATAGAAGAATAAATATCTGAAGACAGCAAGAAAAACAGAGAGGTTAATCAAAAAAAGCTCACATAGGTATGTGGAAATGAGGAAAGATGCAAGAACAGGATAAAAAAAAAAGGATCAACAGTGAGAAATCACAGAGGAGACAATGCATGGGTTTGCAGTTTGTTGTAATGATTTGAACTGGAAGCAACAGATTTCAGGTCAGTGCTGAATTAGCTGTTGCACTGTGTGTTGTATCTCTCTTGTTTTCTCATTGGAGCTGTTGGACTCTCCTAAATCAACTTTTGGGGGCAGAAGCACTGGTAACATCAACTGGTTGGCATGCCAGAGACTCAGTCATTATAGCCTGTCATTTCCAAGGGATGATGGTGGCCTAAGGTGTGTCCTCATGTCTTCTGCTGGAACAGCTCCCTCTCAGACACCTTCTGATCGGTGCCAACTCCAGAAACTGGTGCCAGTCCCAGACATCCCAGGTCTCCAGGGGGTTGTGAAGAGCCATGGTGGAGCTGCTGAGTAACCTGCCCTAGGGCTTGTTTTCTCTCCATGGAGAAGCAATCTTGCTCAATTCCTTGCTGCACTTGTTCCACCATGTGTGCATAAGCACTCAGAGAAGTAGATCCTTGAAGATTCCCCAAAGAAAATTAATTATTTATCCATTATTTACACTCTTGGCAAGCACCTTACTACCTGACTATGGCAGTGTGTGTGCTCACTCTTGTTCTCCTGCTGGAGCACTCTTACGAAGGATTAATTTACTTTTCAGTGAACCAGAAAGATGTTGGCAGAATAACTGATTTGATAGCTCAGTGATTCTGTCACGCTCTCGGTATGCAAGAGACCAAGACTTCTCTCTGGCCTAAAAAAGCGTTACTTCTGACAGACTAGGAGGCATTGCTAGCCATTTAACTCCTACCTCTAGAAGCACTACAGGGATAACTAGGTAAAAAACTAATGTCTTTTTCTTTAAAATCTGTGTATGTGTGTGTGGTAGGGACGAAAATACCGTCTTAGAAAAAATGAGAGGTTTTAATTTCTTTGCATGGGAAAGGAAACAGAAATGCTCCGATAAGATAAAAATTTAATTTCAGAATTTTAACTAATACATTTTTATTCTCTTTTATTTGAAGGTATTTTTAATTAAGAATCTTCCTTTAATGGTTTTGAAAAAAGAGTGGTTTCTTTTTAATGTGCTTTAATTTTAAGCCGACTAATTTTTTATGAACTCCTAGCAAACAAAATATTACGTTATTTACACAGCTTTTCTTACAAGCAAGTAGCAGAGTCAGCAACACTCCAAGAATTACACCTTTTGTCACTGACTTGCATGACATGGATTTGAATGATAGATATTATTTAAAAAACGGTATTTGAGGCTGTGAATGAATTAGTCAATGGAGCAAGGACTGAAAGGTGAGGAGGAAGAGCAGAAGACAGAAGACCATGCAGAAGCATGCACTTAATGACTGAAACCATTTCAATGGGATGCCAAATTCAGAAATGCAGTGACAAAGTCAGCAATAGCTGACCACTGCTCTAAGCAATAGTATTTGGAATCCTCAGATCTAACTAAGGAAAGAGCAGTGATTAATTGAAAGTGTCCAGAATGCTTCAGTAACGGTATTATAAACTGTAACATTTAGGAGTACTACTGCACAGTTACAATATATTTTTAAAAATGGGAAGGGGATATTTCTCCTTCTGAAAATTGAGCCATTGACCAGCTGCATTATCACCGGTTTCATCATGAGTTATATTTATCTCTAGGCAAATCACCCTTCCCGTATGAGTTGAATAAGGACTTATCGCGGTAGCTACTAAAATTAATGGGATTCTTTTCCTTGTTTTCACTAGGTCGCCTGGTGGACGTGGTAAAGAGAACAGCTTGGACAAGTTGAGCTGTAAATATTCTAAAGCAGACAGGCTAGCTTACAGTCTGCCAAGATTACTGCTGAACCTCAAAAATCATTTTGCAGAGGAAAAGGCTTTTCCAGACTGTACTTTTTTTCTGGGTGCTAGATCTACAAGAGCCCCCAGGCTAAATTCGGTAAGTCATCACTAGGCTGTAAACTGCTGATCTGTGTTTGCTACATACGATGTCCAGGAGCTGATATCCCAAATGCTGTCAATACCTATATATCAGGGTGTGCACCCACATATGCTTGATCAGGTTGCAGTTAGATGGTACAGTGAGGAACAGATAAGCACCAAAAAAGAAATTAAATTATCTTTGATGTTAGTTTCAAGAATTAAAATTGAATGATTCCAAGATGCCACTAAAGTCTGGATTTTCCTATCCATCAGCTGACTAACATAGTTTACATTTAATAACTTTAAGACTTCCTATGTTCAGAATTGCCAACATTAACAAAAAACTGCTCTGGTCTTAAACATAGATGTAACAAATACAAATGTAACTTGCAAATTTCTCTGAAACTCTTGTAGACCCAGCTGTCATTAAATTCCTCACCACTTCCTTTGAAGAGTAAGGGAAAGAGATCTCCCACCTAGAAGATTCAACCATAGGTAAGATGCCAGGGAGATAGATCACGTTGACAAAGCTCCTTCCAAGGAAAGGTAAAGGAAGACAAACAACAAAACTCCCCCATCAGACCCTAGAAACTCAAGTTAACTTTTGGAAAATAGCTCATGAGATGTTGTCTGTACAAGGGTATGGGTCTGTTCCTGACAGTGCTCATTTCACATGTAGGAGTAGTTGAACTACTTCAGGGAAACTTGTATTGTCAAATACAAGCAGATCAATCATTTACATGAGACACAGCTTTAGGGTCATTGCCAGCTCACTTGCAGAGTTTCAGAAGGTGTCAGGCCTCCAAAGTGTGAGAAAAAGCCTGGCAATTTTGGAGGTGGTGTGCTGGAGGAGGTGGCATGTGTAGCCGAAGCTGAAGGAGCAGAGAAGGGACGTCCTGGCTCCAATGTGCTTCTGGAACATCCTCTTACCACTCTTCAAGAGGTTTGTTTGTTTGATTGACTTCTGTGGTTGCTTTCCAAATGTTTCTGGAAGTTTTTGCACCAGCCTTGAGCCCTGAATGACTCAGAAAGGATAAATATATCTCCTGCCAGACTTCCCAGGGGTTTGTTACTTTTGGTTCAGTGGTGATAGACTCTGAGAAATACATACATTTCTCTGGTGTGGTAAGAAGTCTGATTTTAATGTTATCTTGTCATATAAATTCAAGAGAAATATATGCATCTGGAAAAGCTGTCTATGACAACCTCAATGTCATCAAAATTATGAATTAACTATGATCTTGTCTGACATATTCCACAGAAACTCAAAGGTCTACAAATGAAGGAGGCATCAGAGAAGGCAGACAGCTCTAAAATGCTGCAAACCCACCATGACTGGTCCAGTACCACAGCTCCCATAAGAACAGGAACAGGAAGAGGCAGTGAAAAGGAATGGGAATAATATGATGAGCTTTGCTTATTCCTAAGTCGCCCAAAAGCCTGCTAGATATTACTGTTATCGCAATGAAGAGCAAACCCTAGGCTGGTCTAACCAGGGACCGAAAGTCAAGGATATGTAATAAAAGTTCAAGACATCTCTATTCATTTCGTAGAAGTCACATGCAAACGTTTAAGTCATGCTGAATCTTCCTTCTGAATGCTTTTTGCTGATTGTTTTGTAAATATTTCCAGGCATTTCCTAAAACAAATGAGGGAGGTGACTTGAAGTAATTTCATCTACCATACGTTTTAGATTCAGAGCATCCTGTTGATGGAGAAAGCTAAAGAAGGAAATTATTAACAATGTCCCTTGCTTTCCATACGCAGGCATTCCTACGTTGGAGACAAAAAGGCTTTCCAAGAGGAGGTGAGGTCAGAACCAAGCAGTAATGGAATTAATCAGACCGGAGAAAAGAGCCAGGCTTGAATTTTACAGGGGAAGTAAGTCAATGTTGAGATTTTAGAAGAAGGGGAACATTTGCAGAGTGGTGAGAAAAGGGAAGTATTTTGATGGCAATAGTTTGGACAGATTGAACCAAAGAGGGCAGAAAAGATTTGGTCGGAAAAGGGGAAAATCTTGAAAGAACCAGTGCACAGACTAGTGCTGAGACAGTGTTGACTGGGAAGAAGGCTGACTTTTGAGAAAAATACAATTGTAAGACTTGTGGAAGCTTTAAACAGAAGTAGAGGAGAAATGCAGCAACTGGTTTCATGGCCTAGACAGCAGGGAGTGCTAATAGTAAAAGAAAAGTGACAGGAAATAAGAATAAAGGTAAATACAACTTCCAAGCAGCTAGCCTGTAGACTAATGTAACTTTGCCAGAATGCTGTTTCGTACATCTTTACATATTGCACTCAGCATACTTCAGGCTACTCAGAGCAACAAATACATTCTTATTTACTGGCCAAAAAATATTGAGTAAAAACAATTCCTTGAATTAAATGCAAATTATCTAAGTCAGTTCACTGGAACAAAACTATTTGAATAAGGGAAGTTTCAGTTTCCTTTTCAAGTTGGAGTTACTTTGCAAAATGTAAATCAGTAATACAAGAAACCCCTTTTTCTTTCTTTTTGTTTTAATCATTTGCAAGAGTGCTGGCATTTCCCAACATTTCCCTCACCGCGTTATCTTGAGCTCCACAGAACATCTATTGTTGTAGCGCGAAAGATCTTGATAAGGGCCCAGCTGTGAATGTGACCGCCGTGTTTCAGTCCTATGTAACATGATATTTGTTCTCCCTGCTTTTATGGTACAAAAGGCTACTGTAATGATCTTTACTGTTCTCTGCTTATTGAGCAAATTAAAGATGATCCTGTCAGTTTTCTAACCAAGACTTTACTGCCTATATTCTCTCTAGATATACACTAACGTGCAAAGCGTTTGCTTCTTGCTTGCATCTGGATCGGCTGAGGGCAAGTATCTTCTCCAGCCTAGCCCTTCACCACCCCTGTGCTTGAAATGAAGAGAGACATTTCACAGTGGAAATTAGACCAAATGAGAGCATTTCCATGTGAGAAGCAACATCGGCAATTTCAATCTTTTTTTCTGCTCTCCTTTGCTATTCAGAAGCCGTGTGGATGGCTTAAAGAAGGAGTGAAAGAAGGGTAACCTTAGCCAGAAAGCAACGCCGTACAGGACCCTCCACAGCAATCAGAATTAATAGACAGCTTCGTTAGATGCCTGTTTGGAAAGAGCAAATAATAAATAACTGGCTCCAACAGCTTCTATGTCAGGGCAGATACGTACCTGAGAAGCTCAGAGGCTTTGGCTTGCCAAGTTCAGGTGGGAGGGACACCCCTTGTTTTGGAGATTCCAGCAAACAAAGTTACTGCAGAGAGCTTTTGGAAATACTGTGTTATAGGAAGGAACTTTAACTCAGCCTGCGTCTTTATCAGCTCTACAGCACTATTTTCCTTTCAATGTATTAGCACCAAACAACTTGTATAAATAACCAGAAGGAACTTTTCACACTTGGAGCACTAGTTTTTCTCTTGGAACTGTGAAATATGATGAATGTGCTATCATTTTTATTTCAAGCAAAATTGATGTCCAATACAGGGCATAGAAAATTGCTGAATTAGGTTCATCTCCTTAATTGTATCTAAGCTTTGGCTCAAGTGAATATTTTTCTAGTGATTATTATGAAATATAGTATGATTCATATCTCAAGTAATGATTAGGCATATGCAATGTGTTCATTTATGCTTTATGTATATCTTTACTAGTTATATTGTCTGTAAATACAGATTTAACATGTTAATCACCTGGTTTTTTTCTTTTTTTTTTTTTCCCTGAATACATTTTACCACACCTGGTAGTACTGGCTTTTAGCATAGAACAGTAGCAAAAGTGCAATGATAGCCACAGTCTGTACTGCAGGAGCTTGGTAGTTTACAATCAGCAGGAATTACTCATGTACAGTCTAGTTTTTACCCTTACTTACGATATGTGAATATGCCATACTGTCTCCTCAAATTGACACAAGCTACAGGTAAGCTGCTTCCCTATCCAGAATTCTCTCTAGAGAATCTTTCCAATTAATAATTTCAGGATAGCCTTTCCATTTACTAAAAAATAAAAAAAGACCTGGTAAAATCCAGAGGAAAACAAAAAATAGAATTTCCTGGATGATACCCTGCAGAGAAGTATCTTCTCAGTTTCTCCACTGGAAAACCATCTTTCCTTCAGCTCATATTTTTCCTCTTTGATTCCACCTTCGGTGGCTGAGTACCACAAAGGAGAAAAGAGCACCTAAATAGCTTAATCACCCTGGAAGGCTTTTCTGTCCCAGCTTTAGTCACACTGTAGCCACGACCTAGTGAAGACTTTCTTCCTTTGAATGATAATACCAGAAGGCCTAGGAACAATTTGGTTTTTTAACATACAAGCTGGGTTCCTGAAATAGCATCAAAGTGTTGTTACAAACAAACTAGCTACTTCTCCGTGCAAACAAGTAGTCTGACTGCAAAATTATCATTGGAAATTAATGGTCCGATGAATTCTCTCATGATTTTTGGACATCAGCATAAAATGCAAGAAATCAATTAAAATATGACCAACATATGAAATGAAGTATATAAACCCAGCAGGAAATGGTAATAGATATTAAAAGAAAATAGCCAGACAATCGTTATATGCACTCACCAACGAGAAAGCTTGGATTGCCATACCCTGGGAAAACCAGTGACCAACAGTATATACAGAGAGTTAAATCTGCTGTCACTGCACATAGGCAATGGAAAGGGTGGAAAAAACACTATTACAGAGGAAAATAAAGTGACATCAGACATTGAGAAAACTTTCCCATATCTAAACATCATTTAAAGGTAACTTTCAAACATTTTAAAGATATTTAAAATGTAAATAGCATCTAAAGATTTAGACAGTATTTAAAATATTTTAAAAGTTTTTGAAGTACTGTAAAAGTATAAATTCATATGAGTATAAATTCAGTATAATCAAGAATTAAAAAATAATAGGACTGTGAATTAACTTTGTAGGTCTGATGAACTCTGTCCTGCAGTAAAATGGGTGACAAAGTAAGTTTGTATTCTACTGGAACCCTTTGGTAGTACCACAACAGAAATATGAAATGGTGTTACTCCTTAGAGGAGCTGCTATATCCCTCTTCCTTCTCATGCAAGTGAGATTACAGAAGAGCAGTGGCAATACAAACTGTACTACTACTGAAAAGCTGCGTTTAAGAGAAAACTCATTTCATCTGATATGTAGTAGGAGAAAAGCATGCCAGTAATTTATTTTAGGAGAAGATTCTGGTATTATTTGTCACACTGCAATTCCAAAATATTCTAATGAAGTCAATAGTCTGGAAATATACATATATATATATACTAATGCACATGCAGAAATATAATGGAGAAGAGTCTAGTCCTTGATAATTAACTGGGTACATGTGGAAGACATCTGGACCACCCAAATTTCCGCTTGGTTTCTATAACGTCTTGTTCCTTTCAACAGTTGCTGAATCCAAAGTTATCACAGCTTCCTAGGCATGCTTGCTGTAATTACTGTGGTGCTGAGACATCATGCATCAAATCTCTGCAAGCCCTTTGGCTGCTTCCTCTGGGTGCTTTAACAATGAAGGAACTGAAGTAGTTTTCCGTTATTGATATAAACCCTTCCTAACATACTGTGCTGGATAAATCAGGGTTTTTATCATCACCTAGACAATGTAAAATGACAAGGAACGGAAAATAACATGGAGTCAGCATGGCTGAGGATACTATCTGTTGCCAGATAGAAAGCAATAAAAAAATCCTTCCAGTTGCCAAACTGCTGCAGATGACAGAGGCAATCCATGCGATGGTGTGCCTATAGCTGTGTATATGTAGGCTGTGTCTGGCTTGTGCAGGACAGGATATACCCACTCTGTTTCAGGGGCTAAATTCCTTTATGTGCAGGTCATGATGCTGCCACCGCACCCAGCTTTCCTCCTACACTGCTGCTACTGCTCACACAGCTTCTTGACATTTAAGAGGTGACTCATTTGGAAGCAACTTCATGCCATTCTCTGCACAAACACGAGGATGTGTGTTCATAGATAGCCAGCTGAAGTGGTCGTTAGGTTCCTTGTGTGAGAATCCTGCGCTCCTTCATTAAGGAAGCAGTTCTGGAGTGACAGCCTTGATTTACCTCAGCAACCAAAGGTTATAGATAACACTGGTCAAACAACAATTGCTGGCACCATGCATGTTGAGAGGTAATTTCACGGTCAGAGATTAAACCAAGAGGTGTTAAGAGCTGTTCAGTGTTGACTGAGAATTTTCATCTCTTTAGAGATTATTATATACCTGTAACTACAAACCTCTGGAGAGATCCTTCATATAGGCTCTGTATGCTGCTGCATTTGATGTATCAAAAGGAAAATAACTTCACAACTAGAGGTTGGATTTCATCAGGAGAAGTTCCCCATGCTGTACATTGCATTAGTGATGCCCAGCCTTCAGAATAATGAAGAATAGAGACACTGCAAAGGGCCACCCCAGAGAAAAGCTTTTCTCCTAATGGAGTGCAATTTTCTGTCCTTCTGTATGGCAGGGAACAAAATGTCATCCCCATTTGTTTCTCTATGTTGTTTTTTTTTTCCTTTTTTTTTTTTAAGTTACTTTAAAAATGTCAAACTATATAGGTACATCTGTATTGTCATCTACAAAAGTAGAGATCCATGCCTGATTCTAGTACATGATTTGAATCAGTGTGTGTCACAGATCTCATGGTCGTTCTTTCTCCTTAA
This sequence comes from Limnodromus scolopaceus, assembly GCA_028565335.1. Classification (NCBI taxonomy): domain Eukaryota; kingdom Metazoa; phylum Chordata; class Aves; order Charadriiformes; family Scolopacidae; genus Limnodromus; species Limnodromus scolopaceus. Next base: position 3,685,277 of record JAOXNO010000033.1, read on the forward strand.
ACTACATTCTGTTCATACTCATTCAAAGCCCGTTTTTTTAAGAGAAAAAAACTTTCTGAGATTTCAGAAGTCACAGAAACAGCCTGCTTTGAATTCTTTGTCAGTATTTGCAGGGCAGGTATGAAAGAAAGTTACTTTAAACTATCCCTTTGAATAGCAGATCTCTTGAATGATTCACTTCCACCTCATTTCTACTAGAATTCAGATAAATGAATTGTGGGCTTTTTTCCCTATTTGAGTATTGAATGATTGATAATTACTTAGTCTTTGTTTCATGTTAGGTACTGCTAACCATGTATTTGTTTGGGGTTTTTAATGTTGTTTTTAGAAAACAGAAGGTGTCAAACCCAAACTAGGTTTCATAACAATGCCATTACATAACCATCCAATTAGTAGCTCATCTGCTGCTATTAATAGCAGCCTCCACATCTAAATCGCTTTGTGTAGTGCTACAATAACTGGCAAGACGAGGCTTCATATTCATTCACTGAAAAGAATAAATGAGCTTCATGGCAATTTATGAGATGCAGAGTAATGTGCTGTTGATGAGTTGCCAGGCTGCTGCTGCTCAAACGCTGGTTGCCTTTCCAGACCCACAGGAGATCTTCAGACCTGGTGGGCTGTTGTTGCAAGACTCAGAGAATCACCGAATGGCAGGAGTTGGAAAGGACCTCTGGAGATCAGCTAGTCCGATCCCCCTGCCAGAGCAGATTCACCCAGAGCAGGTTGCACAGGAACTCATCCAAGTGGATTTTGATTATCTCCAGAGAAGGAGACTCCACAGTCTCTCTGGGCAGCCTGTCCAAGTGCTCTGTTACCCTCAAAGTAAAGATGTTTTTCCTCATGTTGAAGAATTTTCTGTGTTCCAGTTTGTGTCCACTGCCCCTTGTCCTGTCTTTGGGCACCGCTGAAAAGAGTCTGGCCCCATCCTCTTGACATCTGCCCTTTAGATATTGATAAGCATTGATGAGATCCCCTTGTATGTACTTACATATCTTATGTGCATCTCATAAAGAAGGCTACCAGAGACAGAGCTCAGACCAAGGCAGGAACTCTTTGAAGTCTTTTTCTTTGGAATAGTATTGATAATTCAGTATTATGTTTCATGTTTACATCAACTGATGTAATTAATTCTCCAGTGATGGTGGTGTGTTACTGTGGTTCAGCTGGAGTTCCACCCCAAAGTTGGTTGTCATTGTCCTCCATTTCAGCTGTTTCATAATGTCGGCTATTGCTGGTTGGACGTTTGTCATGCTGCAGCTGCTTGAGCGCAGACACATACACAGAGGCATCTGAACTCTCTTTTGAAGAAACTCGACAGCAGTTTTTATTGTATTAAGCTGCTTGAGCTGGTGACCACACAATCTGATCCAGAACTGCTTGTAACTTTTTGTACAAGACTTTTTTCTTTTTTTTCCAAAGGAGAGATCAGATATGATTTCTATTTATAAAGAAAGCTACTTTAAGAGTTGCAGCATGTGAGCTAGTTTGATCTTAAATTCCTCTGTTCCTGAATTCCAACATGGAAGGAACGAATTTGTGAAGAGATTTTTCCATGGCCTGATGACAACCTTCTACTCTTCACAGAAATTTCCTTTTTATCAGATCTCTCATAGGTAGGTCAAATTCAGATATATACATGCTTCTAAAATAATTTCTTCTCCTGAGGTCCCTATTCTGCTCTCCTTGAGTATCTCCACTGTTTCTGAACTTCAGACTGTTCAAGGTTTTGCATCACTTGTGCTCTCCATCTCTTCACTGTATCATGCTCCCCATCAGCTGCTCTCTGTGGGGATATAACAGGCGCTTCCATTCCTTTTCCCTAGGCACAGGTTGCTTCAGAATTAAGGATCTACTTACATCAGTAAAAAATGAGTTGCATAATTAATGGGCTTGATGGAATATTGATTCAGGTTTCTGTTTCTGCATTGCTTCCTTGTAGATGTTGTTGTTCTTCAGACCCTCTTTACTCGACTTACAGATTTATGTCCTCCCTGGGGAAAAGAAAAAAAATAAAAAAGAAAGAGAGATTTCCAGAGTCACCTACATGAGTTAGTTAAAACTCAAAAAGAACATGCACATTCTTTCATGGGCATATTGAACCGTAAAGTGTAAATGAATAATAATGTTTTTCCTTCAGTCTGTCATGTCTGTTATTTGTTTCCACTCTCTTACTATAAACTATTTAAAGTTAATAATCAATGTAAAATGTAAAACTGAAATATGAAAATATGAAATGTGAAATACGTCCCTATGAAATCTCTAGTGTTCTGCACAGGTATAAAAATAAACATTTTTCTTGTATTTTTTCTTGCTATCACAGCAATGTATTAATTTCTCATGTTCACGTATCAATCATCCATTTCAATGAGATTCATGATATTATCTGGCCCTTTCTTACATATTTATATACCTGTAAAAGCCACAAGAGTCCCAAGCGACTTGCATACACTGATGGTGAATATGTGGTCTCTTCACCTTTTGCGTTTACGGCTGACTCTGCAGGAAGCAAGTTATGGGTTGATGGTGGGAAAGTGGAGAAAAAATGCTTAGGCGTAAAATGAGATTACAGCACTTCTTGTACTTTCACATGGAAGGTACAACTTGTTGCACAAAATTCCTTCTCTGCCTGCTCACAGAACAGAACAGAACTAAATGCTGCTCCAGTGCCTGACTTCTTGCCCGCTGTTCATATTTCTGTCTTCTGACTTCAGGACTAGGCAGAAAATACTGGTCAAGGTTTCTTTCTGAAAAGACCTTAGAAGATATTGCCTTGATTTTGACAAATTTCATGTAAAAAGGGGGAGAATACTACATTAAAAGCAAAGGAAGATTTGAATAATAGATTTTCAAAACTCAATAAGGCATTCAGAACTGGAACAGTCTGAATGACTCTGAATCCCGTCTGAGTTTCAAAAGATGCATTGTAGTGATTGCATCAAATTAGGCTGCTCTTCTCCCATTTTGCTGAAAAAAAAAAAAAGAAGTGTCATTTTGTGTAGAATACCTGGGTATGATAAGCTTTAAAAATGGCCGGCAAAGTACTTGGCATAGAAAAGCAGACTTCCCACTTAAACCCAGTGAACCAGATTCAACTTTGGTGTAGAACTGTCGAGTGAAAGATTTACAGAAAAATGACTGTGACCCATTTTGTTTTATAGAAAATGTGGATCTGATGCTCAGATAAAGAATCACACATTGTCTGAGTGCTCAAAGCTACTTATATGAGAGAAGATTGCTTTATAAGTAAGGATTTGTAGGCTCAAACCCACATAAGAAATGCCCTGCTGCGTCAAAGCATCCAGACCCCTATTTTCTCTCTCCTGGTGGCAGAAGGAAAAGCCACGCAGGCACTGGAGCACAGAGCTTAATCCAGTGCCATCCCCAAACCACATGCACACTGACTTTTATAATATTAAATATTACATATTATAAATAGTCAAGAGGGGATGGGAAGAAAGTAAGGTGGTAATGTAAAATTTCCCCATTCGCAGAGAGCTATATTGTGTCTTAGAAGATGTCTCTAATCTAAAGGAAACCGTTCGAAGTACTCACAGAATCACAGAGTGGTCAGGGTTGGAAGGGCCATTCAGAGATCATCTCCTCCAACTGCTCTACCAAAGCAGGTTCACCTAGAGCAGGTTGGACAGGAACGCATCCAGGCAGGTTTGGAATATCTCCGGAGAAGGAGACTCCACAACCTCTCTGGAAAGCCTATTCCAGTGCTCCAGCACCCTCAAAGTAAAGAAGTTTTTCCTCATGTTGAGATGGAATTTCCTGTGTTCGGTTTGTGTCCCGTTGCCTTTTGTCCTGTCACCGGGCACCACTGAAGAGAGTCTGGCCCCATCCTCTTGACACCCACCCTTTAGATACTGATAACCATTGATGAGGTCCCCTCTCAGTCTTCTGAGAAGTCTTCTCCAGGATAAACAGATCCAGGTCTTTCAGCCCTTCCTCATCAAAGAGATGCTGCGGTCCCTTGATCATCTTTGCAGTCCTCTGCTGGACTCTTTCCAGTAGTTTCCTGCCTTTATTGAACTGGGGAGCCCAGAACTGGACACAGTACCCCAGACAGTATTCACAAATAGTTCATTCGATAGTTCACTCAACTCTTGATGCGAAGGTGACTTTAGCCAGTGTCACAGCGGCCAATTTGGTAAAACACGCTAGTAGCCCACAGCAGCCACCATGTATATGGACAGAATTGTCTGGTTTAGCCTCCTAGACAAACTCATTTCTTACTCCATGGTGGGCTTGTTTGCCAGCCACCATTAGTGGGCTCATTAGTGGGAACTACACGTGCTGAGCTGCTCCTCAGCCTCAGCCATCACTGGTCTGAGCAGCAGCAGGTCAGCTGGGTATCTTGCAAATGAAAGAAGCATCACGTAAGCTTTCAGGTGTCTTGATGCTGGCTTTATCTGCTTTGTATACAGCAGCAGTAGTATTTCAGACACAATTAAAAAAAACCAAAACACACCACTGAAGCTGCTTTTCATCAGACAAACCTACAAGTGGAGGATTAATATGCCCCAAGAGGTTCCGAGAGATAAAAGCTTTGTGTTCAGTCCAACAGCCCTGCCAAAGTATTTAGAAAGGCTGCTTCCTGCGTATTAGAGTACAGCCCTCATCTGCATTTATAATTTAACATCTCTGGAAGCATGAACAACGATAGCTTATGAATAAACTCACCCATCATCTGTAAAAAAGTAAGTTTATCCATGATGTAAGGTTGCTTCTTTACTTCAGGATGTGGAGATGGGACTTTAGTTGTCTCATTTATCACCTTCCCAATCTCAGCTGAAAAATAATAAGACATCTATTTGACCTTGAAACCTCTGATTTGAGGAAAAAATATTTTCTAGGTTATTAAAGCAAAATAGTTCTATGCCGTTCTCTGCCCCCCTGCAGTCATTTTCAAGGTTTACTCATTTCTTCTCAAAGCAATAAAAAAGGATTAAATCCACCAGCTATCAGCAATGGTGCTGGCTTTACCAATTATGCACATTTTGGGAAGCTCACAGAAACATTACAGGTTTCTGGTGTGAAAAAGACACCTGCTAATAATAATAAGGCGAGAGGGCTCTGGTTGAGACTTAGCCACTTTCTCATAGTCTGTTGTCCTTAACAAGTAGGGTTGAGTATCAGCCCCTAAAATTTTTCCCAGTACAGCACATTTTCTTTGCCTTTCAGACTTTTTTTAAGGTGAATGAATACATTTACTGACTGAACTACTTGCAAGGGAATTATCTCATGTGTCTTTATAGAAGGAAAGTATATGCTTTCATGCAAATTATTTTTAAACAAATACCACAGTTGAAGTTATGAGCATTATAGATACTGCTTGTCAGTTGAAATACTTGATCAAGTCAAAAATTTAGGTTACCATAAGCTAGTGAATGGAATAGTACGAACCAGGGAGATGCAAGGTAGAAGTAGCTCCCAGTTTTCCTAATGATTAAACAGGAGGCAAACTGCTCAAGTTCCCAATGTTTTATCTTTTGGTGCTCCTCAGACAACACCAGCTGCTCTTCTCAAAGGTATTTTCATCATATCCAAGTTGCCAGACACAGTTCAGAGGTGACTGCCCGAAACGTAATGGTCTGTTTTATAGAGGTGTCAGGGACAGTGATCTAATGATCTCTTCTGGCTTTAACAGCTGTGACCAGAGAATTTAAATGTTGCCAGCAGGTAATGAGTTTATCTCACAGAAACTGGCTTTTTAGGGGAGCCTGAGTTCAGTCCTGCTTGTGATTAATTGCCAGCTTTCCAGCCAAGCCTTCTGGAGAGGTTATCTGCTGAGAGCGTGAAAACTACCTGGGCATCATTAAAACTGAAAGAGCTCATTTAGAAAGGCAGTGGTAGGGAATGAATGGGCTCCCGTAGGAAATCCTGGATCAGCGAATATAATCCAGATGATATTTGAAGGTAAACAATCTGCAAGGATAATCACGTAGGAAACAGATAGCCCCTGCAACAGATCCGAAGCCAAGAGATGATTGGCACGTTAAGCTTGTGGCCAACATTTTTAGTTAAAAACCAAAAAAAAAAAAAAAAAAAAAATTTTTAAAAAAAGAACAGTGTAAAAAACCTGGGCTCTATTTCCTATTGAGCCAGGAACAAGTTTAGTCTTTCTTGGTAAAAAATAGGAAATGAAGAAACACCGCGTTTGTAAGGTCATTATATATTTGTATAAAGGACTATTTTCAGCTTATGAGTTTTATATTCAGATAAGATTTCTCGTCAAAGAATCACCCAAGTATTCTTGATAGAATTTTTCAAATCTATTTTTTGGAAAAAAAAGAAAGATTATCTCTGACAAATTTTACACTGAAAAAGCATGAATAAATTCATTATGATAATCTATTGTGGCCTAAAACAAAGAGATTGCTTGCCACCTAAAATGCACAGATACACAAGATGAGTTATAATGCTACCAAATTAATGGCCTCTGAGAGGGAAAATGGGAAACAGGCTGATGAGAGCAAAGCATGGAGAACAAAAGTGGTTCTATTTCATGCCATCAACAACAGTCTGTATTTGCTCACTGTCCCATCTTTAATTAACTTAGAAATATGCTTGCTTAACTCAGCATTTGCTATTTTGTTTCTTTTTGATGAGATTCATAAAAATGAACAGAATAGATTGAATCTATGAAATCACAATATGGATGACAACATTTGAGGCAACAGGAAATCTCAGCAAAAAATTTATGAGCTACTTGGGTCTTCCCAATTTTTCTGACCTGATCCTTTGCAGATAAGCCTGCCTACAGGCCTTCCCTCTGTTCTAGGCACACCACACACAGGAGTTAAGGATACAGGACTAGAAGGATGCTGCTGGGCCATTTTAGCCTTTTATAATATGGCCAGGCTTCACCTCTCATCTTCCTCTGCTAATCAGATTAAAATTCTGCTCCATGCCAATACAACATTAATGGTTAGAAAACTTTGCTTAATGTCCAGCCTATACATACCCATTTTCATCCTGGAGCCATTTGTTCTGTTCCAATGTTGTCCTTTAATTTCCATTAAGCTTTTCCCCAAATACCGTTAATACCAATTTTGGGTTGAGAGTGCAATTGTGTCCTCTTTCCGTCTTTCTTTTTAGTCTCTGATCAGCAGATAGAGACTTTGATGATCAGGCCTTTTCCCTGTCATCCTCGAATCTTCCCCTGTCAGAGAAAATCAAATCTGAACAGCTTTCTCAAATATGCTAAAGCCAAATTTTATGTATTACTTACAATTACCTGTCTAAGACTCATTATAGTTATTACTTGGGGGGAACATCTCACCAGCCCTTCTCTATTTGTGCTTAAAATATAAAAATGTGTTTATATCTATATCTATTCTGATAAATTCTAGCACCACAAATCCCATCTAAACATCACCTGAATAAGATAAAGCCACACCTCTCTCCAAATTTTTATTTCCAAGTGATGAAGGAAACTAGATGTTCAGACATCGCACTAGAGACATCCAAGATTCAAAGGGGATTTAGTCCAAAAGAAGAGATTTCCCTCTCCCCATGAAAGGAAAGCGAGTTTGGACTGTGGCATGAGTAGAGGAAAGTAGACCACATTTTTGATTTCATCAAAGTTTTTCCTCTTACTTGTATTCTCCTTTCACTCATGCACAGGGACAGACAGAAAGAAATTGCTTCTGTGGGAAACACTTGTGTTTCTGTCCCCCATTTTGTTCAAGAAAAATACCGTCTACATAGTGGTTTTTTTTCCATTTAGTGAACTAGTAGACCACTTCACCGTATATATATTGCATATATATACAGTGGTATATATCATACTGATATATTTCCTAACTAATAATTTCTTAAAAATAGTCTCAAGTTTCTGCTGTACAGCTTGTAATGAAATACTATGGCCCCAAATCCCATTTTTTTCCTGACTTTAGCAGCATATTACTGTATTTCCAGGGGAGATATATATGAGTTACAAAGTTTGATTGTACAATAATAGCTGTTCAGGGATTTACAACCCTTGCTATCTCTTTGTTGGAAAGGTACCTGCCAAACATGTGAGATTTTCTTTCAGGAAAAATAATCAGCCATGCACAATAAAATCATGGCTTATTGCTATTTTGGAACTTTTCCGAACTTTTGGCAAGGTTGCTCTGGAGACCCACATAACCTCTCGCTGCAAGCCTCTTGATGGTTGGGACCCTATAAATATCAAGGTCAAGAACAATCTCTGCTTGTAATTGTCCAAAGAAATACGTTTCTGGTTCCTTTCATGATGTCATTGACCTTGAGAAAAATAATTGCTAAGGATAAAACGTCCCTTGGTGATCTGTTGAGCAGTAAAATTGCTTACTCACAGTCATGACAGCGCCTCCCCCCCAGGCCGGTGTTTGTGACCTGCCAACTGTCTGATTGAGGCTATTAGGTTTGTAGGTTGGATGGTTTAGGAAAGATTAAGATAAATTCTCTGCATTGATCTCAGATTGAGACGAGAAATGTCACTTTTTTATTTGGAGATGGATCAGTGGAAACCATTTTCAAATACTGCTGATTATTCATGAGCTGAAAACAATCGCTAATTCCTTACAGCAGCAGATTTTTCTTATTTAAAATGAACATCATTGTTCAGAAATAACTCCCAAATTACCATCTCATTTGCTTTCCCCAAAAGATATTAAATGTGATCAGTGTGCTCATATAGGGAATCAAACAAATGATAGAAAATTAGTCCTTAGGAAACAGACTGACTAATAGGAGTTTTGAAGGGAATGAAGAGAAGCACAGGGCAAGTTTGCCTTCTTGCCTTGGTTTTAGGCTGTGCAGGAAATATCTCAGAAGGCTGACTTTGGGGATTGGAGCACCGAGAGTGATAATGTGCAGCCATGGACTGCTGAGCATCCCAACCTGAGAGAGTTTAGCGTGTCTTACAATTACAATTAATTGAGATTAATTTTAGATTCTGCAGTAAAAAATAAACCAGCAGGAGTATGAATGGTCTTCCTTGAACAAGGATGCGTGGTCAGTGTATAGAAGCTAACGTTTCTGGAGCTAACAGGCAAATCTGTATCAATAATAGTGCACATTGGCATTTATGGCCTCATAATAAAATTTCAGATAGCGCAGAAGAACATGGAAGAAAAAAATATTTAAAGGACCCTATTAGAAATCTGTTAAATCACTGGTTGGAGCCAGAATCAAGCAGGTAAAAGGGAAGTGAGATCAGTACTCTATAAAAAAGGTAGGCAATCATGTCCTGAGATGACAACAACCTGGACACTTACAATCTTGAACAAAGCCCTACAAACTGAAGCACAGAGAGGAATTCATCATTAGTTTCTGCTACAGGAACTTCCTGGAGCACTGAGAGTAGGATAGTTTGATGGCAGCCTCTACTATTGAAGCAGCCTTAGGATTTCTACAAATTATATATGAGTCCCCCAAATTCAAAAAGCCATTTCCAACACTGAACAATGGTATATTTTAGTTGGTGCTTAAGAGACAGTTTTAAAAGCCAAAAGCCAAACCATTTTATGCAAAATGAGATGTGAGTACAGGAATAAAAGTGAAGAAAGTGACAGACAATTGAGAACTTAACAAAAAAGCCTTCTAGTTGATGCCCCCAAGAAGAAAGAAGAAAGGGTTGAAGAAAGAAAACTGCAGGTTAGAAAGTAGCCTGGCTTTGAAAGAAATTAAAGTCACAATAAAGCAAGATAAATGTTGCTACTTTCATTTCTGTGGAAGTCAGGCTTCTTCTTTAAACAGCATATCCTTTGCTCCCACGCATGGGCTAACCCAAAATCAGGAGACAGTGATAGCAGTGAATATTAGTGCAAGAAAACTTGCACTTTAAAGAAAAGGAAGCAAAGGGCACAAAAATATGTATGTGGCAAGCAGAGCTGAAACACTGAAAGCTTTTAAAATGAGCCCTTGGTCCCTATGCTGTCCATGGGAGTTTCAGACCAGTTTGGGAAGCAGTAACAGGAATATCACTCACGCTGCTCCAAAAGCATTTTGGTTCTGGGCGTTATATATTCAGCAAGATGAGAAGTCGTGAAATATCAAGGGTAGGTTGCATATTAGAAGGAACAGCAGCCTTCCTCTTCTGAGAAGTAAAAATGAAAATTTCATTTTGAATATAGAAAAATACAGACAATTTCAGTAAATACAGCTGTCTGGTAAAAAGGCCCAGTGCTTGTTTTGAACTTACTACTGTCAATGGCAGGTTTCTGAATCTGACAATCAGTAAAGACACTTCTATTCTGGGTTGACGTAAGGGTCTGTCCCTTGGACAGAATAAAATTTTACAGTGATGCCACAGGGTGACCTTCAAAGCTGTCCTTTCCAGAGGGCACTGGCAAGGATCTTCTGATAAACCAGTCTCAAGTACAAGGTTAGCAAGAAAGCAATGCATGCAGAGCTTGGCCCAAGCTCCTTCCTCTTGCCCGAGTCAATTATATATAAATTAAATTGAACCCTTATGTTCTCCTCATCTCCTCTCACAGCCTTTCATCAAACAGTTATTTAAAATAAATATTTTCTTCCTCCATCACTTGCTAATGTTTGTCAGCATTAGCTGAAGTTGTCAGCCCAAGGTGAGAGTCTGCGAAAAGAAAGGAAATCACAGAGCAGGATCACAGGGCTGCCTGCTTCTTCTGAACTCGATGCTTTATTTCAGCAACTCTGCTGGATCCCACTCTTTCAAACCTTTACATTTCTCGCCAGCTCAGAGGCTCCAATTTCAACATTTTCTTTACGGTAACTCCTAGTTGTGGCAAGCCAAACGTACATATTTTTCAACATAGATAAACCCCCCTCACTTGCATCCGAGAATGAGACTAATATGTGAGCGTTCAATACATTCTACTATTAACATGCATACAAACAAGGCAGCCAAGTCAATAAATTACACGAGATAGGCCTTTCCCAGAGGATGAGAAGGAAGTAAATGAATAAAGGTACATATGTTAGGTGTGGCTGAGTCCCTAACAAGACATCTGTGGAAGGGAGGGAGAGAATAAATCTTTTCCTTATTCTCAGTGGAACTGCATTAATCTTGCCTCAATTGGGCTTTTCTTACCTATTTCTTTCTCTCATGAGCAAGCAAATAAAAACTGTAGTAATGAAGGAGAGAGGAAAGCCACAGCCAAGGTACAATGTTTTAAAAAAAATGTTGCAGAAAATTATTCTTTTAGAGGAAGAGACAGTTAAGATATTGTGATTACGCAAAGCACAGCTCCTCTTTGCACAGTTTATGACTTTACACAGCTTACCCACTACGATTTATCTGCCCACAGCCAAACAGCTAAAAACTAATCCTTTTCAGAGTGTTTTATCAAACAAGGAGAATGAGGTGACTCTCATGAAGAATGGACCCCACTTGCACAGTCCTGGTGCTGCCTTAACACAGCCCAAAGGGCAAAGATGTGTTTGTTCCTCCTTCCCACTCTGTTCGCTTTGGATGTCTGAAGAAGAAACATATTTCATTTCCACTGGTGTAGCGTACAGGCTGAATCTCATGTTCTATAACAGAAAGACACAGTCACCTCTTATGTTCAGGGTGCCCACTTCACTCTTAACATGTGTGGAAACTCCTCTGGGCTGTGTAATGCAAATGTTTCTTCATTGTGGAAGTCTCTTCATAAGGTGCTGACCATCGGCGGTCTGCTGATCTAATAATTCAGGGTGGTATATTTGTACCCGCATAATAGAGCAAGTAAGAACACCAAGACACATTTATCTGTGCCTTACATGTGTGGAAATTATGGCTTTAGAGGGGACCGTCACAGGCTTCAAAGTATAACCTTCAGAGCCTGTACTCTTCAACAATTTTGAGGCATGTTAATCATCTCTTATGAGCAAATGACACAGAATGCAGAAACAGCAACAGAAATTATGCACACGTTTCTTACCCAAATGCTGTTTACATTTCTTGAAATAATATTCTACTGCAGTTAATCTACCTTTTCTATTTCTGCTAAAAAAAAAGAACATACAGAATCATAGAACCATAGAATTATCTAGCTTGGAAGGGATGTTTAAGATCATTGAGTCCAACTATTAAGCTAACACTGACAAAACCACCGCTAAACCATGTCCCTCAGCACCACATCTGCCTGTCTTTTAAATACTTCCAGGAATGGAAATTCCACCACTTCCCTGGGCAGCCTGTTCCAATGTTTGATATATATCTCCATCTGTCTGTCCATCTATCCATCATCTTCTAATGTCTCATAGGACCACAAATCCCTATAACCATCATCGGATAAACACCAGAATCACACCAGGTAGGACCCAACTAGTACCTTCCTTCCTCATCCTCACCCATCCTGTGGGAAAGCCTGAGCCTGAAGCCAGGCAGAGGCCCTAGCCCCATGCCCAGAAAGCAGGGCTCTGGACATCCAGCAGACTTTCTCTAGCCCTGACCGAACCTTCACTACCTCAGGAAAGTCAGCTATTTCCTTCTGCCTTGCTTTGCGATTCCCACAGCCCTTTCTCATCACTCCTCTGCCAATCTTCTCTTCCTTTCTCATTTCCCTTATAATCCCCTCCCAGGTAAAGCACCCTGGAGCAGAAGAAATAAGCCCAAATGCCCCTTGGTTTTATTGCTACATCACCGTTCTCCTTGACTTGGCCTTCTACTGCTTTCCCCAGCCATTTTCTATTCACAGCTTAAACCCTTTGAGGCAGCAGCTCTCTCATACTCAGTGTTTTCATGATGCCTAGCACAATAGCAATCTATTTTGTGGCCTTCAGATGGTCTTTTTTTTTTTTTTTTGGGTTCTTTGCTTATATAATATGTATGATTCATTAATATGAAGTCTCCCATAACACAGAACATCTGTTTTTGTTTTTTATCTTTTCCTTATTCTGTGAAGTTTTCAAGTCAGCTTTGGGATATTTTGTCTAAACTTGATCCTTAGAAAGTTGATGTAACTAGGATGGGAAATCCTTTCCAATTTCATCTTTTGGGGATAATCCCATGTTGGTATATGCTATTTCCTGATTAGATATTTGTATTAGAAGAACATCTTTCTTCATAGTTGCGTCTGTCATTTAGTTTTGGAAAAGATAATCCTTGGGTCATTAACACATTCTATGGTTCTGTAGAGCTTGGCAGAGTTTTCTTCCCTTATATTTCACAGCATTTTTTTCCCCTATGTATATTCCCTTAAAAGGTTTCCTCCAACTGTTTTGTATTTTAATGCTCGGATGATACTCTGTATCTTGGGTGATGTGGCCACTTCTACATAGAACATTATCTGTTTTGCCTTTAAAAATGTACCAGCTTTGCAAAGTTGAGGCTAATGATTTATAGCCCAAATGCTGCTAACTGTCGCATTACTGGTCAAACAATGACTTTTTTCAAATGTCAGATAACAGATGGCGAAGGGAAATTTTATTTCCTCCTCTTCCAAATCTACCATTTGAGCTAGCAGGGAAAACGTGAGAAGACGGGAAAGCTGGACACATGCTTCAGATTTTAAACATATTTGTTTTTAATCAGCACTTGACGACAGAACTGGTCAGGTTTTAAATGTTAAATGAAATTTTTTCCCCTATTTTGGTCAAAATTTCAAGCTCTGAAATCCAGTTCAAAACTGAGAAATGGTTTACTAGTTTATGAAGTTCATCTGCTTTTCTCTTTAAGACATAGTGATCAAAATACAGTTGGTAAATTACTGTAACTTTTTAATCACGAAAACCAAATTAAGCTACATTGTAAAAAATGTATTTATTTTTTTCTTAGCAAGAAATTACTGTTGCTACAATTTCCATGTAGCAGTGTTCTGTTCTAAGAAGATGCAATAAACAGCTGAAAGAAATACCTATGGGATACACTTTATAATCCAGAATTTTATGTATAGCCTAGAAACATTACCTAATATTAAACACAGTGCCATGTAAGAGATAATTAGTACTTATATTACATCTATACAAATGGATACATGTATTTTTGCCTGTCTGTATTAGGTTTTTATATTGCTGGTGGTATCCCAAAGATAATATACTTGAAACGTACAGTTTGTGAAATCAGGGGTGAAATTTATCTCAGAATAAGCCCTGTTTAATTCCGACAGGGGTGATGCTTCTGGAGGACTGAAACTTAAAGAGATGTTTCCTGTTGCTATGACTTTTACCACTACCTTTGTTTGGATATCTGTGTGTTATCCTGAATACATGCAAGGAGTAATACGCTATATTCAGCTGGAGTCAACAGCATCTGCAGAGTGACTGACAATACGCTCTGTTTTATTCTCTGAACATCTCTGATAAGACTTGGTCCAACTAGATAATAGGGTTAAATGTGTGATTGTTCTAATTGAAATCGTTATCTGTCATGAAATCTTTGTAACAAACTTCACAATTTAAAGTCTTTATCAAGATCTCTGTTGATGTTATTAGGAATTACACTTGAATATAGATTCAGTAGTTGTTAGATATTGGACATTTATAAATTGGCTCGACCTTGAAAGTAACTATGTATTTTATTGGGAAGCAAAGTAACTGATTATGATAGGAACGATAATAACTATGTAATTGATTATATAGTAGAATACATCTTCCTGTATCTATTCATATATTTTGCTATCACAAAAATAAAATTGTATATAGACAAAAAGAAGAAAATGATAAAAGAGTACATGAAATTCCCTGGAGAGAAGAGAACCAAGACTGACTAGATTACTCATCTGCCTTTTCTGATGTATTTTCTGAGTAGTTTTGCTCAGAGAACAAGGCAAATGTTTGTTTTATTCTTATAGTTAGTGTTGGAGATTTTTTGTGTACATTCTCATTTTTATAGCAAAACTCTCTTGTCACGTCAAATGCACCCACCTTTTGCACGTTCTCAATAAATGTCCCTCAGGAGTAATGAAAATGTTCTGTCTCATTTTTGAGCAAACCATGGCAATATCTTCTGTTCACTTCTGTTCCAAAACTTTCCATTAGTGGAATGTGAATCTCTTCATTGCTACCTTGATGGAAAAGGACAGGAACAGATTTAAAATTTGTTTAAGTAATTTAAATAACAGCAGCAATTTTTCTTCTTCCTCAGCTGCCTCAGCCAAAGCTTATCCTAATGCTCCTCCAAATACTTGTATCCTCCCCTGCATATTTAGCTGATGCTAGCAGATGCTTAGCCTGAGTGTCAGCCCTCCGGGGATGGAGCCATAAATGCATCCAGTACCATTCCCCTCGCAGCAAAACTTAATGACTTCGCACAGGAATCGAAAAACAAATGAGGCCCCTCACAAAGAAGAATTCAAGTTATAGTTTGCTTTCTTATCCTTGCTTGAACTCAGCCTTCTGCGACCACTGAAAGTCTTTCTCCAAAATTCATGTGTTCTGTGGGTGGTGCTCGTAGCATCTTGCTGCCAAGGGGGAAAGGCAACAGGGCAAAAACAGGTTCTGAACAACCATTAAATTTATCACTTGTACAGAACAAATCTGTGACCAAACAGGGGAATGATTTTCCATTAAACTGAAGGCAGACAAAAAGAAGAGGATTGAATAAAATAGGTCCAACCTATGTGAAACGAATGGCCCGAATGGACTAGGTACTGTTGTTGTTGAAAGTGGAGAGCTACGTTTACAGCAGCTGGCATATGACTGAGTAAGAGTCATGACGTTGTGTTTTAACAGTGTTACGGGTTGGGGCAAAGCTTAAAATGTGCTAGAAAGCAGAAGGTAAATGAAAGATACGAGTTGGTTTTGGGGGGTTCATTTTTATTCTTTTTTCCTTTTTTCCCTGAAAACTCAGTTTTAAGAGCTAATCCTATGCTTGTGAGAACCCAATTCATGATTTCTGTGTGAGTGGGTTTGGCAGGACTCAATGTTTGTTACCAGCACAGAGTTGCTGTGAATGCTGCTAACACTATCCTGAGAGGTAAAACAAAGAATGATGAATGATGTATTCCGAAGATTGAAAATTTACTAAGAAAATTTGCCTTGAGGAAAACATAAGAACATATTTTCTATTCATTTTGGTAACATAGGTAAATATGAAACTCAGGGGTCAAAAAGTTTGTTTTGTAAGGTAGGATACACTGTTAATAAAAAAAAATAAATTGTGTTATAAATACCAGATCCTCATGTAATAAAATTCACTTTCCTTCCATTGATTTAAGCAAGTATTAAATTGACTTAAAGGCAGCAATGTCAACTTCTATCACCAAGGGGTTTGGTTCTGAATACGTAAGAACTTGATTTCTTCAAGTCTTTTATATTTATTGTTCCCATGTTGGACAGAGAGGCTGATAATATTTTAGCAAAGCGCAGCCTGCCAAACAAATGAACAAAACCCAAATCCCTCACCACATGGCCTCAGTTTAGATCATTCTGTGTGAGGACACATATGGATATAGAAGTACATTTTATATCTATCTCTCTCTCTCTCTATATGAAAGCGTATATAAACAAAATTACATAGATAAATTATAAATGTATATATACATACATTCAAATAAAAATTACAAGTTCATTATGATGACTTGACCCCATGCCTTGTCTTTGCTCATTCACATGCATTCATTCATTCTTCATGCTGACTTGCCCCTGAAGTAACAAGGTCTGTAACCAGAGAGCGAGTAACTTCTCTAAATCTCGGAGTACAGTAATCCAGGATTTAAAAAGCAAAATGGTATCGTTACAGCAGATAATTGTAACTCTGGAGAAATAGGTCAGAGCTGCAGTTCATCTCAATGCTACTACCAACAAATGAGGTCAGGTTTTGCTTTCTTTTATTGTGCTGTTGCTTTGAAAGAAAGGACCTTTTTTTTTTCTTTTTTTTTTTTTTTTCTGTATTGGTAAGAGTACCGCATTCCCAAGGGGCAACACTAGAAAAGACAGGAGTAGAAATTAAATCTCTGGTCTGCATGGCGTTATGGTATCCAGTCCCTCCTAAAAGAGTGCTTGTGCTGACGACTTCCAGCATTTCCCTTTGTGCCTTCCACCCAACACATATACAATAAGTAAATCTTTCTATGCCCTTTTTCATGATTCTTAAAAAATTACATACATTTTTGCAATTGAGTAGCATATGCCATGCATGAAAACATAATAGCATTTTCCAAATATCCTCAGTGTAAAGAAGGATAAACATGCAGGCTCATTCACAGCATTCCCTGTCACTGCACGCACGTGCTCTGGTTACTTGTTAAAGAAAAGTTGTCTCTGGAGAGCTACTAAAGGAAATGAAAAGAAGAATCCCAGAATTTGCTGTAATTGCTTTTATGGAACGCAGTCATTCAAGAAGGAATTCCGTGCAGCTGGTAAAGATGGTGTAACTACAAAAAATATACAGCCTTTCTATAAATTCTCCATGATCCCTAAGGAAACCTCAGGAAACAGGCTATTGCAATGCAGATTTGTGTGTTTCCCCAAAGAATACCACACTTGCACAAATCCTTCCCTGAAGAGATTTAGCTTTTCAACAGTTTACACTCAAGTACAATTAATTTTGATGTCTCCTGCATGCTTACAAGCCTAAGGTTTAGATTTTGTATCAATTACCGCTCGAGACTCCTCCTCGGTCACTACTTTGTGAGCTACTATGGCTGTACTTACTTTTTCGTAGCCATCTTCATCCTCTGTGTAAATGATAATCTTGAGGCCCACTGGTCTCTTTGAACCAGCTGAAATGGAAAGAAATTGCTAATAAATAGTCAGTTAAGGTTTTTGCTGTCGAGTACTAGAAGCCTGGAAAAAATGCAGACACCTTCTCTGCTCTACATCATGAGATCCAAATTCAGTTTTGATTCAAACTTGATAGGACTTGTGCCTCATACTATCGGTGTGAGTAATAAGACTCATTTGTGAGAACACAGGTGAACCACTGCTACAGTCTTGTTTGCAAGCATTTACTAATTCATGCTTTTCGTTAATGGCAAGTATTTGGACAGATGTTAGTATTTATGCAATTACTCATGATTTGTAAAAATCTGATCAGCTTGTGCTAGGAGTGAACTTTTAATTCATTTCTGATTAAAAAAGTTTATCTTATCAGGAACCATGAAAGTTTGCAGTCAAGAGTTTTTTTAAGTTTTCTGCTTCAATATTCATCTATATATATACATAATCTATTAAATATTTACAGAGGAAACCTCTTAAAACAATGAAATATAAATGAGTCATTTGGTGGAGGCAATGCATTTTTCTGCCAAGTTTTACCCAGACCAGTATTTAGGGTTTTTTTTTTATGCAGGGATAGGATAGTCTAATGGATCTGACAAAGGGGAATCAATATGAAATTAATTAATTTAATTTCTTCATATTTTTCAAAGTGACAGATTGATGATGGGTCGTGAAAAAATATTAAGCATTATCATTTTCCTTCTACTGTAGGCAGATTAGGTAGATAAAGACAACTGGTTTTAGCCATCCCCTATCTGACACATGGATCTTTCTACAGAAAAGTACAAAGGCTTCTGGGTGAAAATAATAGCAATATTTAAGAGAGTAAATATTTACTCTTTGTGAATGTATGTATTTTAAAGTAGAAACATAATATATCAATGAGTCAACGCTTCATTGTCTATAAAGTTTTCAGAAATTGTGGCTGAATTTCCTAATTTAATACCTGCATGTGCTGGTCAGAGAAGAGAGTTCTGACGTCAAGGAAAATGCGCAACTGAACAAGCAAGAACCTGTAAAAGCAGGCAAGAGGGCTGTTCATCTGATTGCCTTGAGCAACTTGGGAGGAACAACCAACAAATGACAGCTGTCACTAGTCATAATTGTGGCATATGGGGTACTTCCCAGAAAAAGCCAGAGAGATTAAGCCATAAAATTACAGAACAATAAGCGCACATTGTATTTGCTATGGTTCTTTATGTTTATTTTTATTTGACCCCATTTATGATACATTTAATTGCAGTACTCAGAAAGTATAATTATTTTCCTTACAGCTTCAAATTTGTTTTTTTCTTGTATTTTTTCCCCCGATATCCTCCTCTCTCTTCTCTCCTTTCCTTTTAATGTAAATAATGGAAGGACTGTAACAGCCATACCAGCTGCTTGTTTGTAGAGGAGATAAAGTAAAAGCACAAGAAATGCAAATCACCTTGTCAGCCTCTAGTGGAAAGAATGCAACTGACTCTGCCTGGGAAAAGGATAAATTTAACACTGAGTCAGAAAACATAAGTTATTGGTATTTCAAGTAGGACAGTATTTTCATAGCCATCACCCCACAGAATGGATGTTTGCTCTTACCATTTGCTGTGTCTTGTTCGGGAGATAAACATCATTGCCATGTTTCCTATTATAGGAATCCAAAGAAAACTGGAGCTGTGGAAGAAACGGAGTAAGTACATCTCCTGGATCACTCAGGGCTGGAAGGAAAAGCTTAAAGCTTACATTTTTGCAAATGCTGAATGCATCACATTCATCCTATGGCTCTAGACAGCATTCTCGGCCTCTAACATGAGTGAAGACACCCATATATTTAAATCTTAGTAAAAGTAGTATTTAGATACATGTTTGATTTAAATGTAGAAATCAAAGCATAGAGTCTTTAAGCCACTATTTGTATATTCATTCTCTCTCTTTCTACAAAGACAGTAAGTTTCTGACATTCTTGATATTATATAATATCTTTCACTCTTTCTGCATTATTCTATACTGTAAGTATTTTTGAATGTTGTCTCTATTGCTACGTGCAGAAGTCTCCTTTAGCTTTGGGCTTCAACAACTCAGCTACCAATACTATGGAAACCGGAAAGCCTAATAACCCTTGACAGTTTACATAAACTCAATAGCTATTCCACTGAAATTTGATAGAAAATCTTTCAGTTGCAATATTCTGATCAACACATGAATTAAACAAGGGCTTGACTCACTTTCTAGAAATAAAATGTACAATAATAGGTTTCCTAAAAAAGTCCAAAGATAGTAAACAAGGGGGGGCATTATTATATTTTTTTTTTTTAGTAATAATTTTCCCCCTCCTTGATTAAATTAAAGGAAATATTAAAGCTTGTGAACAACAGTGGTAGTTTCAATTCGGATAACTTTGGGTTTGTGAACACTTTCAATTTAAAATACACACTCAAATAATTTCTCTCGACCAAATGCAAAATACTTTCCTTTACAGCTGCCCAGAATAATAAAGGATTTGAGCTCTCTTAACTCTTACTCTCCAAACTCCAAGGGGAAAATATTATTGCATGCTGAGAGTCATTATGGCAATTCCAGCCAAGTTATGAAAAAAACCCACTGGTTTTACTAGTCCATACTGATACTTTTTTAACAATAATGGAGATTTTGGAAGTTTTTGTAGATAGGAGTTTCTTAGCAGAAGTGCAGAGATGCCTGTGCAGTTTGTGTGCAAGCGTGTGGGTAACCATGTCAAACTGCAGCATTTTGTACCTGTTCCAATGTCTGCAGAACTCATTTGTAGCTCTGTTTATTTCAAAGGGGTTTCATGTTTGCAGTGGGTAAAACGGCTTTCTGAGCCGGCAGGAAGAGCCTGCTCTCGTGTTGTGCTCAGGTGTTGCTGTAGGAAAGCAGAATGTAACCTCTCAAAGCTGTAAAACTGCATTTTGCCCATTTAGTCGTGCAGAATGAGAGTTTACAGTCTTGTGAGTGCCTCTACAGCTCACCTGCCCAGAAATTTCTCAGCATTTCAACTGGAAAGGCCAACTTTTTCCAAACACTTCTACTAAGAATGAGCGACTCTGTTGAAAACCATCACCACTCCCAACTAACAACTCCCTTTCCTAGGAAAAAACACTTGATTAGATGCAACATATGCAAACAATATTATAATACATCTACCATATGCGGTGGATATGAATATTTGGTAACTTTTGCCTATTACAACTCGTTCCCTTGGCCATTGCACTTAATAATACCAAATCCTGCTTTGCTGCCTGGAGCTTTTGCCGCATGAAGATGCTGCTTTTGCTTTATACTTGGATTCTCTTTGCTCCCACATTCACCAAGCCTTTGGTTTAGACCCAAAGTGGGCAGTCACAGTTAGCAACCAACATCATGAATAGGAGATACACCTTGCCCAGATCTGATACTGGTCTCATCAGCATCTTCCTCTTGGATTCAAAGTCACAGCAATATAAATGGCATAAAACAAACATTTCCTAGAGTTATAAGGAAATTGTCAGGCACCTTTTTCACCTCTATAATTTTGTATAATCGATAACATGAGATTATGTATACAAATCAAGCATGTCAGTTACACGGATGTAAAGTGACCTAAAATGACACTCAAGCAGTTTCTTAAAACACAAGTAAATAATCTAGATACATGTGATAAATCCTGAGAGTACCCTCTACCTCCAGATAGCTCTGTCCTTCCACTGCCTATTGTATGCTTAAGAGTTTTCAGTACTTATGCCATTACTGTTCATTTTCTGCATGGATGATTTATTTCACAGACAAGGAAAACAAAAGGAAAAGAAAAAAAAGTAATAGCAAAAGATGAAAGTGTGCATTTCCTCTTTGTGATGTTATAATCACTCTGGGAGCAAAAAGGGTTATTAAGTCTCTTTTATCTTGAATATATTTCGTAAATTATATCTCTTTCTAATCAGTTGGCCATTTTTCATACCTCACTGATACTTCACAATAAACTTTACTGAAGTCTCTGACAAATGTGCAGCTATGAAAAAAGCATTAACAAGATGGTAGGATGCATGAGAAAGAAGGGAATAAAGAAAACAAAGGTTGTGATTCCTTTATATGAAGCAACAACACATCTTTTGGCAGCCAGGATATACCCCACTTGCCACCTCGTGTTATGAAGCTTGCTGCAGAAGCAGGAGGAGTAAGAGAACAAAAGTGATTAAGGGGCTAGAAACCCTCGGATTTTATAAAAAAAGAAAAAGACGGAGGCTCTGCTTTCTGAAGAGAAACTCACAAGATGGATATGTTAAAGCAAATCAAATAAAGAAGGTGACTCAGAAGCTTCTGTCTCTGCACCTCATCGCCCCAGAACAAGATGATATTCAATTAAATTAAAGGTGTGAAAATCAGGACTGGCACAAAAATACCTCTCCATAGTAACTACACTGTGGAACTCAATGCTATGAGAAGTCACCAAATCCAACAGTTTAGGAAAACTCACAAGGAGGGACTAGACATTTATGAAGAGAGCAAGATCATTGAGTTTTTATCATATTAAATGCCATGTACAGTGATTTCGGCCAATAGGTAACTGTTGCAAACTACAGCAAGAGCCAGCATGGAAAGCTACGGGCCAGGTCTTGCATCTTGACCTGAAGCACCTGGCACAGATACTACAGGAGAAAGAACTGAATTTGGTTTTGAAGTTAAACAAATAAGAGAAAGGCATAAAGACACTGAATATTTTCTTTTTTTTTAACCTGAACACATAAATTTACTTATTTTCCTTGCTGTATCTGTTCAGTTATATAAAATATAACTACACAGAATATGCCTTTCTTTTTGTAACAGCTTGACCAATACGGAATAATTCAAAAGTTTAATATTTATTAAAAACATGTAAGGAAAGCTACTATTAACAACAAAGGTTGACTCTTGGTGATTTGTGTGTATGTGTGTATGCACACGCACAGTGCACAAGAAATAATTTTATTTGAATGCTAAAATTTTTACAGGACCTTTTTTTCCATGTGTCAATTTTACTGCAAACATAGTATGTGCGTGTGACTATTTTTTTGGAAGATAATATGACAACTGGAAAAAATGTATACTCCTTCTTCCCAATGTTTTCCCCAGTGCTCTATATAGCTTGCTATATATTATTTCCTCAATAATGAATACTGTTGTTCTAGCATAGCTATCTTCTAACTGTCATCTGTTTTTACTTAAGTCATCCTGAAATACTTGGGAGTGTTTTGTTTTTGTTTTTACACCCAATTCAACTAGTAACTCACAACATGCGGATCAGCTAAGTAAGAAAAAGAAAAGGTCATGACAATCAGGAATATTTTTAAAGAGGAGTATTTAGTGCAATCAAGTATTTGTTAATGCTTTCCCTTTCTACATGATTACTATTTTCTGTTTGAAGGTCATTTGTTGCAAGAAAATTGTATCTCCTATTCCTGCAATACCTTAGAGAATGCATTTAGATATTTTCTTAGGTATAATCTATTTGGAAATGTTGTCTCAGAAGCATATTAGTTGACTTTTATTCCATTTTGACTTACCTACAGAGCTTGACACAAGCTTTTGACATAGCTATAATTAAATTCTATTAGTTACATTGACTCTGAATTGAACTGGAGCTGAGGCATCTCAAAATAAAGACAGGCTCCAGGATGCCTTTTTGGAGACAGTACTATGTCCTCAAAAGTTGGAACTGAACAGTACCAGAATTCTATTTCTATATGTGATTTATTCTTAATGCTGAGGCCAGCTCTTTATTCCTGAACGCTGTCCCAGTTTCACTTTAGCCCATCAACAGTCATTCTTACTTAGGGATTACATTTTACTTCAAATAAATTCACCAGCCTATCATTTGGTGATTTACTGCATTTTTCTGGCTAGTAGTAGAGAAGTAGAAGAATTTTCACAGAAGTTTTATGCACCACTTAATTTGCCTAGTGAAATGATTCCAATATTATATACTAGAAAATAGTAAGTCATACTTCTGCATAAAAATTACTGATAAAATTTCTGATAAACTATTTCCTGATATGACTCACTATTTACACATATACACAATCCCACTGCTATACAGATATTTTTTTAAACTGTAGGAGACCCCTCTGATGGTTTTCCCTAAATGAACTCAAGTGGATTAAATAGCAAGTTCCAGGTTACGTGGTTATTACAGTTGCCAGGATTAGAAAAGAAGATCTGTCAATTCCAATAGAGAATTGAGAAAATTCAATAATACCAATAAATAAATAACACATCTGCTGTCTGAGAGCAAAATAATTCTATAAGTAATGAACTTAAAAAGTGTTAGTTATATGGCAAACTTGAAGTAAAACTGGAATTAGAACCAAACAGAAGAGCAATTATGCCAGTACACTTCTCAGTACTTCTTTGGCTATATTACCTTTCCTTTAGGGGCACCCTGAGGAGCTTTGAAAACTGTAGCACAGTATATACAAGCCAAAGCTGAGTTTCTGTGTCATTCAAGGAAGACAGGCACTTAAACACAGGGTAAAATCAGCTCATAAAGTTCTGAATTGCATTTATGCCCTTTAAACTCTTATGCAGTTTTAGCCCTGAAGGCCTCTGCATTTTAATGGCAAAGTCAACATGGCTTGGCCTCTTCAAGAGGGAGCTGGGTCTTCACAATACAGCCCTATGTCTCCTCCATTGTGTCTTTGGAAGAATAACCGCCTGGTCAAAATGGGGCAGTCAGGACCCCTTCCATCTCACAGACTTTTTAGATGAAGCGCGAGCTTAAGATGACATTTAGGATCTCGTACCAGTAATAGACTTCATTCCATTCACTGATGAAGCCAATATACCTGCGCCATAAAGCTTAACCTGTAAGAGTATAGGAAAGCTTAACTCCCTCCTAAATGTGTACATGCTCTTTCTTTACTTAAATACGCTTTCAGAAAGTTAACCTATGAGCAGTTACCAAATGCACATCCTAAAACAAACCCCACTGGCCCACCAGAACGGACGCGGTGGAGAGATGAGAGAGATGATGGGAGAGACAATGGGAGAGACCTTCCTCTACCTTCCTCTTCCCAACAGTCATCCCTGCACCAGCTCTTCTTCACTTACACAGATTTCCCAAATATGGCTACAATAAACAGTGGAGATGTGTTTGCCCTTAATAATTTTTCCTGGTGGCCAGCCTGTCATGCAGTAACTGGGTTATACTATCTTGCCCCCTTTTTGCTTTGTGAAACTGTTCTCGTGGATTAATTTGTTTTCCCCCCTTTATTTCAGCATGTCTTGACTGTGGCATAACTTAATTAAACTTTTCTGGTCCCAGGTACTTCTACCTCAGCAAGGTTCTGTAAAAGGGAAAAGACGGTGGTTTGATCTGCTCTGAATGTCCTTGCAGCTGTGAAACGTGGATGGCAGTGTTGCTGGAACAAACTCCCCTGTGAGGTTTCCTGTACTTTCGGCTTGCAGTATTGCCAAGAATATTCCTAAGGCAGCTTTTTCACAGCGACTTGGAATTTCACACTCTAGATGAAAGCAAAGCTAAAGCAAACGAGAAGCAGAGTTAAAAAGAAACAGAGTGTTTCAGGTTAGCTGTGTTACGTTCAAGAAATGAGCAAGGTTAAAGGAAAAGATTCCTTCTTTTTCCCTCCCTTCACCAATGAATAATTTCTTACTTAATATTTCCTTCTGATTTCCCTGCCCTCCGTCTACAGTGGCACAAAAGTTGCTTCTGCTTTATCTGCTGTTTACTGGCAGCAGCAACTTGACCTCTCAGACAATAAGTCCCTGAGTGTACAGTTTCTGGGTTTCAAAGAGCCTCTGGATCTCTGCTCACGATGGGAAGGAATGGAAGTGGCATGGTAGCAGAGCTGGCACATCCATCTTTGTAAAAAGTAGGGTCCCCTCTTACCCTGGGGGAATTTATTACCCTGTAGGACTTTATTCTAGATGTGCTTAAGAATTCAACATCAAGCACTGTATTGTGTTTTACCTACAGAACTCGAGGCAGAAACCAGCCCGGCAGCTCTGCTCCCCACCATCTGTAGGAAAGGCTGCTGGTCTCCCGAGAAACCCACCAAAGCAGCCTCCTCTCTCTGTGTGTGCAACTGCTCACATGAGAAATATTTCCATCTTCAGCTTCTCTGAGGACATCTGTTTAACTTCTGACTTTTTTTTTTTTTTTTTTTTAAAAAAACCCACCTTTTTTTCAGCAGCTGAAAAACCACAGAGACACGTTGGAGCCGACTCTGGGTCTGCTGCTGAGCTTCGTGCCAGGGAGTTACTCCAGCCCTCGGGTCCCACACACAATATTGTCGGTGGCACAACGGTGAGAACAGCTTCCAAGCCCTGCGGGTTTGATGAGGCCGAGCACACTTCTCACATCCCAAAGCAGAGCAGCTGGAACTTGAAACAAATATTCGAAGTTTCATTCCCTAAGGATCAGCTGTATAGAGAGGGCCTGACACCAGCAACAGACACTCAGAAGCCATTGATTTAGTAGAATTTATGAATGGAAAAGTAAAAGTGTCCAAATTCCAGGGTCAGGTTGCTTAATACAACTATTTGTCTTGCTGTGAGTGTAACTTTGCTAACATCATATGATAATACTTGCAAGTCTCTTGGGTTACCTTTTATTGCCTAAATATCTTTTACTGTACTAAATATACACATAGACAGTGATTGAGAATACATGTTTTAAACAGTCATCTGCTGGTGTAAAAATCCAGATGAATGCTTTTGTTGTTTGGAGGTCTTCATGCAAACGCAGATGAAGAACTGGAGGAAGCATCAACATCTTTCCTGCTTTACTCAAGTCAGTGATATCTGTGCAGTTGCTGATGTATTTTTTTCTTTCCAGAGGCCAAGCATATAAAGCCATAGCTTTCATTTGCAGCGAAATGATGAGAACTCTGTAGGTATCTTCCATCTCTTGCTTCTCTAATCCTATTATTCTGCATTTCATAGCTTCGAAGCTTTAAGGTCCAGTTGGACAATTCTTGGACCATGTTTCCTTTTGCCAAGAGCTGATATATTATTCTTCAAGAGGTGCAGAGAGTTGATTCCAGATGTAATACCAGCTTTTCTCCCATACTTCTCAGATGCCTATTCGTTACAGGAGCTGCTGCTAAACTCTGTGAGAAACACAGGAGAAAGAAGTCATAGCCACAGTATTCATGGAGAATATGAAAAGAAATATTGTACTTTCAAGGGAAGAGCACAGCTTGGGAGGGAATGAGAATGAATCATTGTGAATCATTTTCACTCACTGAATATAGGACAGAAATGAGGGGGAAGGGAGGAGGGTGAAGATATTTGCCTCCATCATTCTATAAAGTAACAGCTAAACCTTCTTAGGCCTCCTTTAGAAGTTGTATAAAACATTAAGTGTAGATACACTTTCTGTACAAGCACTTAGAAGAGTGAAATATTACAGGAGAAAAACCACGGGCTGATTTAACAGTGGCAGTGAGTGCTAAGATGACAGAATACGGGACATGGCATCCAAGGTCTGGGTGGTCTGCATGGAGAGAAGTACTGCACAAATCACCATGTGAAACTACAAGGCAGGCAGAGTGACCCAGATCAAAGGTAACAGAGCAGTGTTCTGGTGGTCACTTTTAAAGGGTGCAGGAATGATTCTCTGCCTTCTACCGTAATTTGAAGTAAGGCAATTTGCCCTCTGAGGGCAAAGACAGTATCTGTGCCTCCAAAAGAAGCCCATATAGGGCTCAGCTATCTATATTCTGTGTGGAAGGGGGGAAAAAACCTATTGCAATGTTACTATAAAACACCTTTACACCACTGTAGAAGGGATCATGGAGATGATGTATTGGTTTAATTACACCGGTGCAAAATCACATCAACAAATTATACTGGTAAAAAATGTACATTTAGAATGGACCTAACAAGTACAGTCTAACTGACTACAAAGGAAGAGCGGAGAAATTTCTCTCCTAAAAATTAAAGGTCTTTATTTAATGCAAGTATCCTATGTATGCCCTTTCTGGATCAACTTCTGGAGAGTGAAAGCTTGCTATAAGAAACAAGAAATACCTATCATTTTCATTTCTTTTTATCTTTATTTTAAAAAGGTATTGCTTTTAATTTAAGAATTTTACAAAGCCATTTGAATAAAATACGTTTTGATAAAAGTCATTCTGGTCATTCTGGAGAGAAAATACCTCCAAGAAGATACAAAGGGAATCTGGCACCCTTCTAAATTGGAAATCCTTTGAAAAGAATGAGCTAAACATTTTTTATAAACAGTGCTACATGTAGGCCTGTCTGGTGATGGCATGCACCAATAGCTGATAAGGAGGAGAGATGGGAACTGAAATTTGCAGGGGAAAAAGTTATGAGAAGACCAGCACATACCCTAGGATTTCAATTCAGAGTGTTCAAATACCTGCCCATATCAATCATTCTAGGATGAAGAAATAAATGCAGCTGTCTCTGGAGACATAGCAGAAATTTCTGTAACATTGAATCACAGAATGGTTTGGGTTGGAAGGGACCTTAAAGATCATCAAGTTCCGACCCCCCTGCCATGGGCAGGGACACCTCTCACGAGACCAAGCTGCTCAAAGCCCCATCCAGCCTGGCCTTGAAAACCTCCAGGGATGGGGCATCCAACAGCTCTCTGGGCAACCTGGGCCAGTGTCTCACCACCCTCACAGTATAGAATTTCTTCCTGATATCTAATATAAATCTACCCTGTTTCAGTTTAAAATTGTTTACCTAAGTCCATTTTTCACTGACTCATCTCCACACTGCGTTGCTACAAGTTGGCCTCTGCTCAGGAAGACAGCTTGGCAGGAAAAAGATTCCTTTGCTGGCTCAAGGTCTTCTTGCTGACTAGCAAGGGCCAAGTTCTCTAGTGGAGCTGGAAAAGGTGCCAAGAAGCGTAACTCGTTTTGTTTTTCTTTTCTTTCTCAGTCATAAAAAGGAGTTGCTGCCCTGCACCACAGAAGATGCAAGTTAGGACAGTGCTGTGATTCAGGCTGGGTAGGCGTAGCAGAAAAGTATGTGCTGGATGCACAGGGCATGTTGGCCAACCCAGCCAGAAGAAACTAAAGGGAGAATGGTTTGCTGACAACATGAATGAAAAGGAAGCCACTCTATGAGGGAAAGGGGGAAGAGGGAAGGAGAGCTCCCCTTCCAACTCCTTCCAAGATGAAAGCCAAGAGCTCCAGAGAGGATCTCACCAACAGTAATACCCCAGAGCTATCTGTTTCCTCCAGCCTGCACCTCATTTAATTTAAAGTAAAAAGAATTACTTCACCCTTTCTTTGGGAAAAAAAAATAATAAAAAAATATATATCTACAAAGCACTTTAATGACAAATCCTTACTGAGATGAGTAATTCTTTGTTGCAGAACAACACCTGAAGTTGTAGTTTTTTGTCTTTGGCCTCAATCTATGCACACCTTCATGGGGAACACGTACAGAATTATAATATGATCTGAGGGCTAGACTATGGAATTAGAAAAAATTATTAGAAAGAGGGTGCACACTTTTAATGATCTGGGTAATTAAACATTGGAACAATTTAGGATGATTGGGGCAGATTTTCCATATGGTTTAACATGTTTGTACTTAGACTGCTTCATAACACGGTATCTTGCAGCAAATTTGTAAACACAGTTTGGTAACACAGATTTTTGCTTCAACTTGCAGCAAGTGCATAAATAGATTTAAAATCATTAACAGAAAGGCTAATAAAAAAAATGAAATCACACTGTCAGCCACTCTGCTAGTCCCACCCCCCTTTCATACAATACAGTGAGATTTCAAGTAATCTCCAAAAGGGCAGATTGGGTTAGAAAAGAAAAGAAAAATAATATTCATAAGAGAGTTATAATTAAAGCCAAAGATTCATTTCCGTTTGAAACAGATGGTCGGGCAAAGGCATTCTGGATAATTTAGCAAAAGCCTGTGCTTCAACTAGCTAACAAAAGCACCGATTTAATCTTCCATCTAGTTGCACAGGGTAACCTGTTTATTGCATATTGCGGATCAGGAAATATCTGCATCGCTTAAAAACTAACATGCTTCCAGGACCAGTGCAGATCCAGAATTATGAAAAGCATTACTGCTTTTAGTGAAAATAAATTAAAATTGCAAGTGAAGAGAAAGACAAACAAGACATAAAATTCTAGAAAAGAATGAGAGCTTGAGGGCTGGGTGAATCAGGAGAAAGCTAACACCGTTATAATGATTTATACCTAATGATATCTATATAACAATAGATACCTAAAATACCATTGAGATGTTGTGGTGGAAGTAATGTTGGGTAAATGCAGTACCCTAGACAATAAAAATTAAATTTTTGTTTCTTTAAAGTAAACTAAGGAACCACAATATGACACAGTTACAGTATTGGATGGATAAATCTCAACAACACCACTAGAAACATGCTCTCATACCCTGGGAAGTCTCCTCTCTCAGGAGACAAAGCAGAAAAGAGCCATTGGCATGTCTTTTCCTCTGGGAATAAAAGAGAGCATTGGTCACATTACACCTATGGTGTTTTTTCTTCTACTTACCCTCCCCATATTAAACAGATTGTAACTTTGGTTTACTGCTGTCGCACCTACCTTAGTACCATTCACAAAATGCCCATTTAAGCCAGTATCTCACTGGGACCTGTAAACAGCAGGAACTACAGACTCTCAGACCTGCCTATTTTCATTATTAAAGCTGTTAATGTTTTCCATCAGTACTGACACCCTCACAGTGCAACTCTACTTTTGTTTATATTTTCAGAAAGTACTTGATGAAAAAAAGAAATAATAAATTAATGATCTTAATGATCTTTGGGTAAACAATATCACCAGGCAATTACAGACTGAATAAATTCTGGAATTAAAAGACAGTTCTGCACATATATTTGATAACGTTTTAGGGAAAATATTACTTATCTTGTCAGATGTAGCAAAAGATTTTAGGATGCAAATTATTAAGTCTGCCTGAGTGGAGCCCCTGGCTCCTCCCAACTGAACTGTGGGCACAGGTAGGAGCTGATTTTAGCACGTGACCTTCTCCTCCCCAGTCCATTGGGATGATGGTGAGAATATCAAGACATACTGGGAAAATGCAAACGTTGTAACACTCCAGTTATGCATGCTACCCTGTAGGCTATATCTGAATAAATATATCTGATTTAAATAAGTGTGAGTTAAACAGTGCCTTCCCTCTGGAATCATGAAATGTGAAAAAGTAACTTTTTAAAATTTACTCCTTAGAGGAGGACATCCATATTTTTCCTGAATTTGACATTATAGGCATTGCTGCTGTTAGTATATTTTGGGATATAAAATATAATTAGAGAGTTTATTCTGTATCCTCTTTATCTTATACATTTTCATCTTCTGTTTTACACAGGGGGCTTTTAGAAAATGGCTGTAGAAGTTGAGGCAAAGAATGGAATTGCTGTGAGAAAAGATCAAATTCTTTTTCCAAGACAGTTTCAAACTTACTTTTTTTTTCTTCCCCCCCCCTAATAAGAATAAACAACACCTAAGGAGTAAAAGACTACCTCACAAAAATAATCATAAACTGCAAAGCCAGGGCTCCTTGACTGGGAGTGCCATCCCGGGACTGAAGCAGCAGGGGATGCTCTAGGTTCAGTGCAGCTGCAGGGCAGAGGTTGAACATTACAACTACCTTCTGTTAGATGAGATTTAGGCTTTCATGACTCCTGGATGCCAAAATGTTTTGCTACTTGAACCAAGCAATCAACAGGTTAAAATAACTCCGATGGTACCAGCAGAGCACACACCAAATTGCATTAGCAATGGCTCCCTGACGGGCCACCACCGTGGCTGTCAATGAGAAGTCATCATTAAAAGGAAGTATTTTCACGGGAGGGAGTATTGTGTCAAGCCCATGCGAAACGACTGCAGACAGGATTTGCAGGTGATGCAAATGCTGCTGGAGTGATATACAACAAGGAGGACAGGGCAACTGCAAAGTGATGTGGATTGCCTCAAAATTTCACAGAATTATAGAAATTCAGTCTCTTGAACAGAATATGTTTTACTGAAGCCAGCTATGGGCTGATGCACAGAATATGTGTAACAAGGAATGAAAGTGCACCAGGAGAATGGCTGAAGTGGTGAGAAACCTTACATCAATTTGAGAGTCCCAAAGGACATAATCAATTTGAGAGTCCCAAAGGACATACAATTAATTAGAGGAAGAAGCTTCTCCTTTCTTAGGAGGTGATACTTCTTCCTATATATAGCTTGAGTGAAAGTAATACTGGAATACTGTATTTACTTTTGATGTCCACATTTTTCATAGTCTACTGAAAAAATGGAGAAGGTGTGCAAAAAAGCCTCAGCTCCTATTCAGGAACTGGAGAAAGTGTCATGCAAACATTAGACTCTAAGACTCAATTAGACTCACATTAACATTAGACTCAATCTGTTCAGCTTCTAAAAAAAAATAAAGATTGGAATACAGATGTACAATGACAAGAGGAAATCACCAGGTACCAAAGGACTCTCAGTCTTGGGGATAAAGGTAACATAAGGCTGGAATCTGTAGCCAGGCAAAAAATCAAATTAGAAAAAGGCATATATGCTTTTAACTCAGATATTAACTATTGCAAGAGATTTACAATGGGAAGTAACAGATTCTTCTTACTTTTCTGCTTTAAATCAGAACTGGATGCTTTTCATCATGTTTACTCAAGTAACAGTTATCTTCTAGTTAAAGAGAATTTACTAGGTTTGAGTAATGAAATGGGAATTAAAGAAAAGTATAGGAAATGGCAACCTGGCAAGCTTGTGTCTCGAGCAAGACACTATATATTTAACAAGTCTACTGTGTAAGCAGACACACAATGAGAACAGTTATCATTTTTTTATGGACTTAGCTGAATTTAGGATTACATTATATGAAATGCTTTCCTGTGTACCTCCGAGGAAAAACCATGACTAACATGAGAAAGACATTACTTTAGCTAGACTTCAAGGACTGTCTTCTAGTACAAGTCCTCATGCTGGTCTTTGCTGGCATGGATGAGAAGGAAACAGATGTCAGCGAGATCTCAGCCTGCTGAATCTGTAATACAGAAAACCTTCCACTGATTTTAATATAACCATCCCCCAAGTTTAGTAAGCGCGTGGAAGTAAGAGAGAGATTGGAAAGAAAGGACAGGAACCAGAAAGGGTACCGTTTCCTCTAAGCTTGCTCATTATCTGGGGATAACTATTGGATCTTGGCATACTCACATGCTAAAGTTTAATGACTTTTCTGTTAGTGACTGGGTAGCTGGTGCTGTGGGAGGCTGAGGAGAGCGGTGGGGGTGGAAGCAGCACAGCGTGTTCCTCCTGACGCAAACCAGGCACTTCTTGTTCTTCTTGTTCTACCCATTCTACACAGGGGGGTTTCCAAGCAGAATTTCACAGCCGATGTCGAAAGCAAAATTAATCATTTAGCCCTTTTCCTTTCAAAGAGAAGGGGGGAAAAATAATCTAGTGGCAATGAAAATCTCAAAGAAACCACGTTTGAAGACAAAAGGTTGTGAGTTGCTGAAGTCATCTGGGCTGAAGGCCAGGGCTGTGAGCTCCCTCTGCGTCTCTGCAAACTCTTCTTTGTGGAGGGCAGCATTTACGAACTGCAGATACTTTCCTCTGCTGTCCAAACAGAACGGAGATGATGTAAATGTAATTTCCAAATCCGCCGTAGCTACAGAGTAACGAGATCAATTATTTAAGTACATTAGAAATAGGTCTTGCTAAGAGACTGCTTAGCAAGAGAGCCTAAACAATTTTGTAAAGATAGATGCCACCAACCAAAAAGCTCCAATATGCTCTTTATCGACACTAACTATACTCACTCCATCCAGAGTGATAAAACGTAATGAAATCTGCTAATGAAAGACCAAATAAAACTGGAACCAATCTCTATAAAAAAGGTATGCTGTCAGAGAAAGACTTAAGAGGGTTGCCCAAAGGTAAGACATTACTAGCTACACCCTTGGCCTTAAAGTTTTGCCAATATTCAGAGCTTTGAAGGTTGGGTTTTTTAAAAGAAAAACAGATGATGATAGATGAAGTATTTTTTTAATGACATTCAGTTCACTATCCCAAAATGTTCCTTTTAAGCAACTTGTGATTTCTTCATTCTATTTATGTTACCACTCACAGCATGGTACTCTTCATCTTCTCCCAAGGCCATATTTCCCCTTCCTTCTCTAGCCATCTTAAAAAATAAAAAGATATCTTTGTTATCTAAAAGGAACTAATTATTCTATCGCATTAGCTTTCGGCAAATCTCTCGAAATGTACTGGATTCTGATACTTGTGGTGTCCTTTTCCAAACTGCGCTCTTTATACTAACAACAGAGAATCGTTCTTACTTTTAGAGCCCTTTTGACTTTCTCCTGCACGCAGTTCTGTGCTGGCTGATCTTAACTAGCAGAAGCACAGCTGCATTTAAAGGAGGAATAAACACAGCCTTGCCAAATAATTCTCAAAAGTGATCTTTTTAAGCAAATCTAGGGAACGACAACAAACATCATGGCCTGCACTAATTTTAGGTGATTAAATACTTGACTTTTACTGAGACTCTGATGTTGATAAGGAATTGAAAAAAATATATTTTTCAGGCTCTGTTGGTATGACATTTCAGGACCCTGTTCTCCACTCGTTATGGAAATTCACAATAACAGTGATTAATCAGTTCTGTTACTTCAATCACTAGCTCAACTTTAGCAATGTTGAAACGAATGGAATTTTCGAAATAACTTTTAACTCTATCATGTAATATACCTTTGTTGCAACATGAATTAAAATCCAGGCACTTAATTAGATCTTCTTTCATGCTGTTAACTGCATTTAAATCTATTATTATTAACTTGCTTGGCAGAGGTGAAAACAAGTGTAATTCAGGGAAAGAGAACATTTTTGTACTTTCACACTGGCCTGCCTTTTACACAACCCCTACACTTCATCAAGACCTTAACATATGTTCCACAGAAATGAAATGAAGTACTCTTTATTCAGTCCTCTGCTGAACAAGAACAGAACAGGAATGCTAAAGTGAAGCTTGTGTTATCTAACTGCTAAACTAACTTTTGTGCGCTTGTTTTTTTTTTTTCCCTGTGGAATATACATTCTCTGCCTGTTCTTGGAAACAAGAAAAAAAAAAAATATTGAAAGCAGCAAAAGAAAAGTTACTGCTGTCCTGAAAGTACAGTTCATTAAGTCAGCAGTCAACAGGTATATTGTATATTCCAGCGTCTTTCTCTGAGCTAATGCTATCTTTTGGAAAAGCAGACCTAATATTGATAGTATAATTTATAGTATATGTAGCACAAAGTAAACTAGATTTTACTTTCTTTGATTGAACATCACTGATTAATATTCACTGGGTTTAAAGCAAGACAATAAAAGGAACCCGTAGTTAGTCTCTGAATGTTACATACTGAAAATTACCAAGTATTTTTTCCAGGACTTGCATATAATGCACATCAATAGTCAGCAAAGGCACAATCCTTTGTTCATAGATCTCCACATCTGGAAAAAAAAATAATCCAAAAAACATACCATATGTTATTTTCTTCCTTTCTTTTTCTCTCTTCAGAGATTTTCTGAACAATCTTTGGAGTAGAAGCTGGTACACCCAGCACCTCCATTTGCACTGAAGGCTGCCACTGGGAGGAATTCAGTATCTCCTTGTAGTTTGAGGAGAATTCAGATGTACTCATTTCTTTTGTCTAATTGCATTGTAGAAACTACTCTTATTCTTTGCCATCGACCAAATCTGAAGCTCCTTCAACTGAAAGAAATTTTAACAGCAAACTCATTCCTAGTTTATTCCCTAAAAGCTGCAGCCCAGTGTCTGACCTCATGTGTTCTAACTTTTGCTGCTGTCTCACTTTCTGTTGCAGAAGGATAATGCTCTTTACAAAAGGCAACTTTCAAAATGCGGATGGCTGTGTAAAAGTGTGTCGGATGCTGAACATGCAATGCATGAAACACAGAGACAGAAAAGGCAGCTTATTCTGTGCAGTGGGAGCACGAAACCCCAAGTTTCAATGTTGTCTAGACGATACCTCCGATAACCCATTATGTATAATCCTGCACAGATGGAAACATGAGTGCTCTTTCATCAGCTTGAAACCCAATCAGTACCCATTACTTCCAGGGAGAAAGTTGCTGGGTTTAATGGCCTAATTCACTTTCCAAAAAGCCTTGTATCCCAGCAGACAGAGAAAGATTTGGATGTCTTCAGACACTAATGACTCCATTAGTTATGATAACTCATATTCCATGACTGCGCTCCTCAACTGCATGGACTTTCCCTCACGTCTTACAACATGACCCATGCATAAAGACTGCCATTTTAGGTTTACTTACCGTCCTTGGCACTTCCTTCCACTGCTCTTTATCTGTAGCCAGGATACTGTTTTGTCTCCAACTTTATGTCAAACTAAATAACAACAATGCAACAACAACAATAATAAAAAGTTAACATGACAAAATTATCCAACCATTAGAAAAGTCCTTCAAAGAACTTTAGAATACAAATTGAGAAAACCTGAAAATGACAACACAAGTATTTTTCACACTTAACAAGATTTTAAAAAGCAATTAAGCATAATATACTATGTTCAGGGCGCACAGGTCACAAGGCAAGGCTTTCTTGCCTCTGGTTTGTTGTTGGGTGGTTTTTTCTTTTTCTTTTTTTTTTTCCCCCCCTTTCTCAAGTTTTTTCTTTCTTTCTCTCTTCCCTGCAGTTATCCTTCTCATTCTTCAGGTTATCTTTGCGTAGAAATGATGATCCAGGATCACAGCTATCAACAATATGTGGAAAAGGAAGAAATATTGTCTCCTTGCTCAGGCTGGTCCTCCCAAAGCTGCGGATGGCACTAAGACCCCATTGGAGAGTTACTATCAGATCTGTCTTTTTCTTGTACTCATATAGCATGTGGAGAATAGAAAGCTTGAGACAACTTAAAAATAATAAATAAATCCTCTCAGCCTTTCCTCTCCCCATCCACCTTCTCCCCCAGTCTTTTTGTACATCTATTAAGAATGTGGGTTAAGAGAGACCAGTTACTGACTTAGACCAAATACCAATTGCTTTTCAAGAGTGCCTTTGCACAAATCTATCGGCCTGGGTAATATGTTGCCCAGCAATTAGAAGGGCTGTGGGTTTTCCTTCAGCATATATATAAAATATATATATATATAGGACTGTACATATAGGACTCTGTGTTTTCAGTAAGGCTAATAGCCCTTTTTGAACTGTTTGCAGTGTTTACCTATCATCCCTTCCCTGAGACTGGGCACGTAACACATTCTGAGACATAAATAACCTGTGAAATCCTGCTGTGAGAGTGTATGAACTACTTACTTACAACTGTAAACAGAAAGTCAGGTTTGAGAGCTATACGGCATCACCAAAAACTAGAGACCATTGTATTGCTGGAGTGAAAAAAGAAGTATGAAGTGAGAGCAGACAGGAAAACTGTAATGCTGTAGTTTCACATCGGGATCTTTTCACCTAAAGATTCAGGAAGGCTTCCAAATTATGGATATTTTCTGACTCACTGTAAATCTAACTTTTGCCCCACACCAGACCAGAGTATCAATTTCATGGGAATCAGCCTAAGAGCCAGTGCAGCCTTAGAAAACGTACTCCCATTGTGTACTGTACAAACACTTATGCTTGTGGCACATTTATTTAATATAGAGGCATGCAAGAACTGATCCACTGTTCAGCTTTGCACCAATTACTTTCAAGGACTCCCATTTTGCCTGCGAGAGAACAGATATAAATAATTATAGAACAAAATGTTGTCAGAGAATAATGCTCTCTGGTCACTTTAGTCCAATAAAAGGCAAAGCAATCATAAAACTTTCATGGAAAAGGGACAAGCATTGATTCTATGAGGATAACACTATTACAGTGCCTTGTTTCTATTATGCCAAAATAAAATATCTTAGTCCTTCTTTATGTATAGTTTATCTTGCACATCTAATTTGGCCTTTGTTAAATGACCTTGGAAAGTCAGAAACATTACTATTCTTTTCTAACGCTGAACTCAGTGTGCAACACAGGGGCATTTCAAACATAAACATTGTGATTTATGTGTTAAGTTCTGAACTAGACAGTATAATGTTTCAAAATCAGTTCCTGTTTTCTTCACTTCTCTCATAATGTTTATTGCTGAAATGTAGATTCTTTCCCAAACTAGAAAAGGTAAATCATAAAAAGTCATCGCGTCTACATTTGTACAATTTGCATTGAGAGCTGATCCTGACTAACTTAAAAACTCACTTTTTCCTCAAAGACACGAATTTTATACATCACATTTTGGAGTATAAATATCTCAAGATGTTATTATCATCTCTTTTAAGGACATCAGTGGTACATTTAAAAAAGTGAGAAACTAGAGAACATTTGAGTTCCTGATTACTCATTGAATAGCCTGGATCTTAAGTAAATCTAGACAGATTTCTAAGAAAATTAATTAGTTCCCTTAAAGACCATACAATATGAAAAATAACAGTGACAATATTAAACACTTATGCAGATACACATCATCCTTTTATAATTATTATTTGTAGGTAACTATTCAAGAATTCCATTTCTGGCTTCTTCCCAGTATATTCATAACAAAAGTAACTCTAAAATATGACTCACTTGTTTCTAAGTGTTCATTAATGACGGCTTTATTCTACTTCATAGCTGTAAATATGCAATTTACTAGGTTGTGGCAGTATATGTCTGCAGTTAGTTTCTTTTCAAAAAAGGTCAGGGGGTGTTGGAGCACTGGAAATGATTCAGATTTTAGTGTGCACTGATTTTACGAATGTTTAATTTTTCAACTGTAATCTATTTATGTAAACGTGATTTCTGAGTCAAGGGAGATGTAGCTGAAAAGCATACTTATTTTGAATTTTAAAAATATGTTATATCTATTTAACAAATGAATCATCAACTTTACTTAACATAATTCATTTTGAAACTTATGTGTGTACGTATTGTATCAATTATCACAAATCATCAAGAATATGCAGTCAGTACATCCATTAATCATTCATGCAGACACCTTGGAAAAGGGCAAAGTTTGAACCACGTCTCAAATTATATACATATTGGAAGAAGAAATTCTGTTTCAGAAGCGAAATGTCATAAAATCATCCCTGCACCAAAAATAATAGCAATAAAAAAGCTTACTGAGTTCATTTAAAATAAACAAGGACAAAATTGCTATCTTTGATGCAAAAAAGAGGCAGACTACTTTTATGAATGCCATAAAAATAAACTATTTTAATAGATACATAAATAAAAGGTTTAAAGTAGAATTTTCCCCCCAAACATAAAGATGGCCTAGCTTCTGTACAGAAACTGAAAAATATTCACGTGACTACTAAATTAAATAATCACTTTGTTACATTCAAAATAATTGGAGGCAAATACATAATGAAATGATGCACCTGAATCATTCTCCTTTCTCATCCTAGCAGTGTATACAGTATTTTCTTGTTTTACAGTACTCTGAGGATATGGATCTGTTAAATAAAACTC
The DNA here is from genome assembly GCA_028565335.1 of Limnodromus scolopaceus. Classification (NCBI taxonomy): domain Eukaryota; kingdom Metazoa; phylum Chordata; class Aves; order Charadriiformes; family Scolopacidae; genus Limnodromus; species Limnodromus scolopaceus. The sequence continues at coordinate 3,724,379 of JAOXNO010000033.1, forward strand.
TGAATGATAGAATGGAAATAAAATTTAAAAATCAAAGGAAAAAAAACCCCAACAACCCTAGCACCCAAAGGGGTACCTTACATCACCCAGTAATGGAAGTTTTAATGGAAGAGAAATAAGTATTGTGCTGTAAAATAAATTATGTCTTTTACACATTGTTGTATAGTTATCTTAAAGTGTTTAAATATTACATTCACTTTGGTGGTGTGATTTTTGTCTATGCCTATAATAAATTATGCATGGCGTGTGCTAGCTGTTCATGTGTGTTGAATAACAACCTTCTGGTTTTACTGCAAATGGGGGGAGCTTAGCACATCTAGGAAATTTTAAAAACATTTCTGATTTATGTAAGACAGACAAAATCTAATTCAAAGCAGCTTTCCTCCTATCATGTGTCCCTCCCCAGCACCTCTAAAAAGTTACTCTGATGGCTTCATGTTTTTCCTGTGTTGTGTCAAAAAATGTCATAGGTTGGTGACTAACACTTTCTGACCCACAGAGGTTCTCAAGTTTTGTTTCTCCTTCCTCTCTATGAATCATCAGTCAGTTTGAGAACATCTGGCATTCATATCTCCATACTCTCCAAATATTCCAACTAATTTAGGCAAAGAATCACCATTTGTCTATCAAAAATAAGTTTACTGAAATTAGGTATTATTGCCATTGTTATATGGAATGTAGCCACGATGGGTGAGCACCATTCATCCTGTAGAGGAGAAAGTGTGTCATGTGGACACTTACGTACACTCAAGGCAGAGTGTTGAGATATCTTGTGCTGGTGAAATCAGATAAAAAAAATTAAAAGATGACAACTTTCATCCATAGTGCAGAGCTAGCATTTCTAGTATATGCTGTCAAAAGTTCAAGAAGGTTGGGCTGAGAAAAAGAGTGTGCTCAGAGTCTATCCACCAGCAAGACGTGAACGGCAATGTAACGATTGGCCTTTTTTCCGATTTGCTTTTTTCTTGTTCTTATTCTTCTTTTGCTTATTGGCACCTTTACTTTTATCTGATTTCTTTTTCTTTTCATCCTCCTTAAACCACGGACCCCAGACTCCTCCATTCAGCTTCGGGTTGCTCCGAGGGTCCTTGGGTGGGTATCGAACAGGAACCGCAGTCTTATTGAACTGTGAAAGCCTCCGCAACAACTGCTTCACCACATCCGGATACCTTGCGGAGAGGTCCACTCGCTCATACGGGTCAGCGGTTATGTTGAAAAGCCACACTGTTTTGCCAGCTGACCAGGAGACGCGTTCATTGTGCCAGCGGTTGGGGCCCGCGTTACTGAAGGCCTGTGGAGGTACCCAGTCGCTGTATCCCGGATTTCCCGTCAGTAGTTTCCAATGATTCACTCTGATGGCAGACTGAATCGCGGTGTTCCAGATCCCATAGCCAGCTGCCCAGGACCCATTTTTGGCTTTGGTGTAAATTGGGTCAATGTTGTGCAAGATGTCCACCCGTGGAGAACGTCTGCCTTCGCTAATGGTTTCCCATATATCATAGCCATCCAGCTGGATATCTTCATCAATCTGCCCTTCTGCCAGTGTGATCAAAGTGGGGAACCAGTCCGTGATGTGCACAAGCTCCTTACACACAGACCCTTTGTTTTTCAGAAGGGGGCTATGGACAAACCCAACAGCGCGGATGCCTCCTTCCCAATAGGTCCCTTTGCTTCCTCGGAGAGGCCAGTTACTTCCTCCTGCCATTGGCTGCCCACCATTATCTGAAGAATATATGATAATGCTGTTCTCATAGTAACCATACTTCTTTAAAGCAAGGGTCACGTTGTTTATGGCTTCATCCAAACAAGCTAGCATCGCAGCGTATCTTCGCCTGTTGATGTTATTGATTGATCGATAATGTTCAAAATACTTGCCCGGTGCCTGAAGAGGGGAATGAACAGCTTGGTAAGCAATATATAAGAATATAGGTTTCCTGGGGTTATGTGAAGCTAAGATTTGTTGTACTTTCTGTGTATACATCTGTGTCGAGTAGATGCCGTTGTCATGATCCCAAGCCGCGTTGTCGTTCTCGTACAGGTCATAGCCACATATCCCAGGGCTGTCACATTTGAAGTGAGTGTAATAGTCTCCACTGCCTAGGAGCGAGCCGAAGAAAGTGTCAAACCCTCTCTGCGTGGGCATGCATTCTCTGCGGTAAAACCCCAAGTGCCACTTGCCAACCATGTGTGTGGAGTAACCAACCTCCTTCAGCTTCTGAGGTAGCGTGACGTTATCCAGAGGTAAGCAGTTGGGCTGGGTTGGCCGTATAATGGAGTGCTGGAGGCCGGTGTGTATCTGGTACCTGGGGGCAGGGAGGAGACAGGCATCAGGTGGGGTGGAAAGAAAGAAACCCTCAGTCCCTTACACATGGACACCCTCTGTGACAGAAAACATTCCTATGCATGCAGCAATTTTCTCTGGAAATATTTGGAAGTGCCTATGTCAAAAACCTAATGAGGTCATACCATTAAATCTGCTGGAACAGGAGAATGCCATCTGTTTCACTTCACAAGGGTTTAGGAGCAGTCCCTCCCCGCTCCCTCCTCTGGCCAGTGGGCAACAATACTGAACAATAAACATGACACAGCAGCACCACACACTTCCTGCCTTCACCTACAATGTTTTAATTTCCTTGTAGCTGTGAGCAATGCCAAAGGGTCTCAGAGGCAATGTGCTGCCCGTGAACCATTATTTGGGTACTACTATTTTAAAGTCAGCAGTCAAACTCGGAGACCTTTCTGGTATCCGTTCCGCATTGTGGTCATCCATCATCCGATCGGCATGTGGGCTATGACTGAGCACAGATATTACTAATATTATAGCAACCGAGTCAGTCATCGGCACGCATATGATGGAACACCCACAGTCCCATGCTCCAGCATTTGTCACCCGAGTAAGACGCATAGGCAGTTCCAGTGAAAGAGGTTTATGGGCGATCACTCAAAAGGAAGCGATAATTTCACCCCTGGATCTCGTATTCAGCAGTTGTTTTCTGTCCTTGCCTAACTGTTCCGTCAAATGTTTCCATCCATGAACTGAGCTAGTCAAAATACCTATATATACAGGAGCACACATATTTTGAGGTATGTTTTTTCCTCCACAGAAAGCTTTTACATGCCTCCATTTAACAACGATTCTAGAAGATTATGTGGATAAACACAATTTTTACAATGCCTCATAATTTGCTAGTGGTAAACATATATACAGCATATAAATATGTTGGACTTCGAGGATGTAACAGCAGTATATTTAAGCGATAGGATAATAAATTCTGCAGTGCCGTACAATCTATGTGTAAAGAATACATATGGCCTCCATATGATTAGAAAATCAATTCAGTGTGGGCAGTAGTAAGTGTCAAAAAATCAAGGACAAATCCGTCTATGCAAGTTTGACACTAAAAAATAAAACGTAACAGCATATTGTAAACCAAAGAAGAGTGTGAGAATAAATTAAGTTCTCAGTCATGAATAGAACAGCGAGGTCCACCAACACTGTGAATCTTCCCCCAAAACACTTTCTTATTAATTTGTGGTAGTAGGAGTTGGGACTTCCTGACACATTCTGCTAGTACTGCCAATCTGATGGGCCTCCTGAGCTATCTAGAAAATTAAAAACATTAGGCTCTGCCTGTCCATAAATAAATTAAAGTCTGCTTTTATATGATGTCTTCCTGGCCAAGATCTTAGAAGGCACCATAGATGTCTTTAATGCCTGCCAATCTGTAATAATTGTGTAACTCCCATTTTATTCTTGAACTTACTTCCCCAGAACCAGAAGCTCTACTCTAACTAATTTATTGCAGAAGCTCTGGGTGTTGCACTCCTCTGCTTTAAGCTAGCCTGTACCCTGTAAGCTGCAATGATGCTGCTTTTCTTTGTCTCTCTGGCGCTGTCTCAGAGCATTGTTCCTGTCACCAGTTTGTGGATCTGGAGCCCTGCCATCCAATTGTCCCCACGCTCACAAGATGGTGCTGACCCAGGAGATACTGCAGTAGTTAAAGCTATGCTCAAAATTATGGGTTTCTGGGATCTGCGCTTTGCTTTTGTAAAAGAAACATCATGCAAACACAAATACCCACATCTTTGCCATGATTCAAGTATAATATTCTTCTTTTAAAACAGGTAAGCTAGAATAAGGAAACCAGGCTGACCAATGGCAGTGCCCCATACTTCAGTTCACTCCATCTTTGAGAGTCCTTAAGGAACTATATTCACAAAACATTTAATTTCCTTCCCCTTCTCTTTCCTCTGTCTTGTTAAACTCTCAGTAAATTCCCTTTATTTGAGGGAATATTATATAGGCCCTACCCCTGAGGGTGTTTAAGACCAGGCTGGATGGGACTTTGAGCAACCTGCTCTAGCGGGAGGTGTCCCTGCCCATGGCAGAAGGTTGGAACTGGATGATCTTTAAGGTCCCTTCCAACACTAACCATTCTATGATTCTATGATCCAACTGAAAAATCTTGCCCCCACCCTGCTATTTTAGTAAATAGCTTCTGCTTTTGTAATCCTTGACAGTCTCCTCTATTTTGACATCAACCCCCAATCCCAGCCAGACAGTTTCTCCCCTGATACATCAACTTTGCTGGAAGTCAGAATTTTCTCTAAAAAAGCCATGTTGTTGTAATAAAGATCCTTCCACCCTTCTCCTGGTGGGGAACAGGCAACAGAATTTGTAACACATTGCAAACCAACGTGCCTCTTGACAAAGCTTATGCAGAAAGTACGATATTCATACAGAGTTAATTCTCATAAAGAATTCATAAACAACACGTGGCTTCCCCAGCTAGGGTTTTTCAATTATATATCCAAGCATGAAATTCCTACACTGTTAATCTGACAAATCTGACAAACTAAAAAATATCAAGAATTTGCCTCAGTTATACATATTCTTCTTGGTAAATTATCTGGCATACAGCAGTGCATTTTATTTCAGCAGTCCCCTCGGTAAGTTATTCAATATGCTGGCTACAACGCACATACAGGGGTCCTGCTTCAATTCTCTGCCGCTGTCTTTTTTCACGAGACTTTGGTGTGTTTCCCACATGTGTGTGTCTACGCTATTTATGGCATAACTATCATAGAATCATAGAATCATCTGGGCCGGAAGGGACCTTCAAAGGTCACCTAGTCCGACCCCCCCGCAGTCAGCAGGGACACCCCCAACTAGACCAGGTTGCCCAGGGCCTCGTCGAGCCTCACCTTGAATGT
>JAOXNO010000033.1:3729692-3752564 GCA_028565335.1 Limnodromus scolopaceus
AGCCCCCCTCAGGTACTGGAAGGCCGCTATTAGGTCTCCCCGGAGCCTCCTCTTCTCCAGGCTGAACAACCCCAGCTTCCTCAGCCTGAAGCATAACTATGCTTCTGAATATACATATATGCACACATCCAAATAGATGTGCATCTTTATATTCATATATGTAAAAAGGGATCTGCAAAATAATAAAATTTACATAAAAATATTTCCACTATAGAAGTGTTTCAAAGAAATACCAACCTCTAATTATCAGAATATTCTCTACTATTACAAAAATGGTGAAGATTTGTTTCACTTTTCTGTGCCTTCACTTTTCACATAATTGATCCATTATGTGCCAATATTACTTTTTCAGTGAAAGTATTTTGTTTCCAAAGGACCTGCAGTCCATTCGGGGAAAACAAAGTAATCTGAGCAAAAGATGGTTATTATGTGGAAGTAAATGGCATTAATAGCAAGAGGAAAAGTGTCTCCATATTACTGTTTTGAAACTGTATTTATACTGTGCAAGAGAAGAAAAAAACTGAACAAGGCAAAACATAAAGGAAATAAGAGGCAGATGCTGATTTAGGGGGAATTCTCTAGAAGATAAACTCACGAGCCCACTTACTGCCATGAAATGTCTGTGAAATACATGCTATAGATTTCATCGCTTTCCACCACAAGATTAGCTAATTCTTTAGAATAAATTGGTTGAATTTAATCCCAAATGCAGAAAGCAAGTCATGGTCATGAACACTCTGGAATTAATTATGCTAATTACAACACAAGTTAACAGTTAAATATAAGCAAATGCTGACAGGCCACAGAATGTAGTTTTATAGTTTTTTAGACTTTGACCTTTATGGACATTATTTACATAAAGGCAATACACTGATAATATTCTATATAAAGTATAGGTGTTTAAGACTTGACCCCTCCAAGTTTCTAGATCCTGTTTGCCTCTATTAGATACCTGAAATTTGAAACTTGCACAACAAGGAACTAAATAAAATATATGTGAAATGTTCAGCTAATAAGTGAAAATTAATTTATCCTCTCTACATGGGGATGGCTCTTTGCCCTTTTTCTACTCTTATTTCTATTTCACTAGCAGGGAAGTTGTTCAGATGTTTACAGTAAAAACACTGTGATAACTGTTCCAGCCAAGGCAGCTGTTTCATGCTCGTTGACCGTTACACCGCTTTGTTTACTTGTTTGTAGTGGAAACTTTAAAGCAAGGGACTCCCAAAGGGAGTATCTTGATGACTTCGTAGGCCCTTTGCTTCTTGGATGCTGAGAGGAACATTTCAGAAGTTTCTGAAAATAAATAAATAAACAAACAAATCCTCCATCCTGAGTCTGAGCTCATGATACTGCCTTCCAACATTATTTCCCTTCCTGTTTTAATCTAGAAAGACACAAAATCAGCGGCTTTTATGTTACTCCTACCTTCAATCTCAAGGTGCAGAGACCATTAAGTTGTTAAAGGTCAACTGTACATTCAAGTGCCAGAGTCTTTGTGGTTGTATATCACCACGGGGACACTAAAGTCATTTTGGCCTGAGCTTGAAGAATGCATTAACTTTTGTAGGCTTAATTTTCCCTTTCTGATGTCCTCAGTAAAGCTAAATTAGTTTCCCAGTTCTCATCTGGAGAGCGAACCAAAGTAGAGAAGTGGATCAGTGGCAGTAATCTTTGCACATTTTCACTACTATTCCCCTGAAGCAGAGAGCAAGGCTGAAGGTCTGTCTAGTAGAAGAGATTCTCCTGGCATGCCTTACATCCCCATGGTGCTTATGCAGTCTTAAACATATGTAGGCCAAACCAGTACTCCTTGAAAAAAAGTTTCCCTAAGGAGTTTTCTATTCAGTATTTTCCCCCTTAATGTCGGGGTGGGTTCTGCACTGAGAAAGAAGCTGGGATGTTTCTAATTTTGTAATGTGCATGTAGAAAACTATTGATTTCAAGCTTTCATAATTTTAATATACTGCATCAATTGTCTTCAAACTGAGATTCTTTTAAGGCTCACTGAAGATTAACAAAGAAGCACAGTTTGAAGTTTTTAATTTCAGGAACTTTTGCTAGCACAGTTCTAGTTAGTACATGTGGAAAATGTATTTTTATTACTCTTGCATAGCTCAGGGTATGTTGAACAGATTTTCTCAATTTTTAAAATAATAAACTCTAGCCTAGGACTTAGAAAAGAATATTTTAAATAAAAAAATCATTTCCGAGGAGGAGTTGCAAACAGAGTGACAGCACCAAGGTACACGTCACATTAATTAAAGTGATCATTACTGATAATTATGCATGTCTTTGTTAAAAGTAATAAAATACAGCAAGTAGCTACCAGTCTACAAAGAAGTTTAGGGACTGGTAAATAATAGTCTTTGCATCTTACCTGATACTTTTTATAGCACAACAGCTAGAAATATAGCTATTCCAGATGAGTAAAGAAAATACAAATTGGTGACATTTTTTGCTTGCAGGTTGCCAGTCCTCAGCGCTCAAGGTTAGAGGGGAGGAAAAAACCCTCAGCATCCCACTTGCCACCAGCAAATCATTAGAAGCAGGACTTGATGACCAGTAAGAGAAAATAGATATAATTAAGACTTTTTTATAGTGGATGGAGCCCATGAACCTGAATCGTTTGAAAAAGCTGTTCCTTTGGGCAGATATGTTTACTCTCATTTACTTCCAAGTTGTTTTGAGCTCTGCAACACACTCGCAAGGGAAGCAGAAGCTGGCCAGAAGCTCTCTTGCTTTCAGCCCTCCAAACAGGCTGGCAATGTGCACGGCAGAGAGATGCAAAATTCCTGATCAGACATGGACCAACATTAAAAAAATCACACAACAATGATGCTGCATCAGAAATATTTGCCATAAAAACAAAATCTTTCATGATGAATCTGCTAAGGTTTTTAAAACTAAAATCAGAGAGCAAATCTGGAAAGGGGGCAGGTCGATAGGGAAGGCACCGGGGCAGAGAGACAGAGCAAAGCTGATTTCAGTGAAATGCAAATACAGCTATCACAGCCTGACATGGATTGCTGCAAAGCAGCCAGCAAGTATCAATGCATACAGTCCCTTCAGACTGGTGACAACGAAAGCCATAGCCTCTAGCCACAGTGCTTCTTTCTCATTTTGTATTAATTACACTTACTGATGTTTTTCTAACCTTTCACGTCTTATTTCCAGTCTTTTTCTAACTTAGAGATGGGCAATAAGTCTTGCCTTTGCTAATTTCCACTTATCATGCTTCCATGAGAGCAAAAGCTTGCAGCGGGCATCTCGGCATTTGTTACGGTAGCAAGTTTGAATACCTGTTCTAGACAAAACCAGGTTTAGCTAAACTCCATCAATCACATTTTGTCAGTATTGATGGCCTATGGCAACTGTGCACTAGTCCATGGGATATTTTCTAAATGCTAGCATAAAAGTTTTGATTTTCATGAAATATGTGAATTATTTCATATATTTCATGCATCTCAGAAACAATCTTAAAGAGCCTTGAGCCTATACTCTATAAGTAACAGTTTGTCTTTCAAAAATAGCAGCTGTGCAGCAGCGCAGGAGAAAGTGTTCTTTTTCTGTCCTAAGTTCCGGATACTTGGCTCCAAGTTAAAGTTACAGCCAAGGCTTCAGTTCAACATATAGTTTAAATAAGAATGTGATTTCAGCCAGGTAGTTGGCTGAAACAGGACCAAAGTAAGCAATCAAAGTTTGTGCCATGAACATGAGTGATGCTCTAGGTATGGAAATAAACTCTCCAGTCAGCCGTGCAGCATTTTGTCCTGGTTAAAATTCTGAACAACACCAAGGAGTGAAGGAAATGCCTTTTACATTAGAACATGATCTGTCACAAAACATACCCTTTTGCTGAACAATGTAAGTTAAGGGTAGAAAGGGCGTATTGGCTTATGCTGCCTATTCTTCTCCCTGCTTAAGATTGCGGGTAAGATATTTTGCATATCTACAGTACTGTCCCAGTGGTTTTAATTAGATATGAAACACTTTTATTGATACGTGCAAATGGTACTATAGCTAGGGAGTTACTCCTCTGAGATGGTTGGTGCATGACTTATAGAAGAAAACTTCCTTGTAGAAATAAAGAGGAGCAAAACTTATTGCCAGAGTATGGAGACAGTTCTTCACTGGGATATGAGTTATGTCTGGAGGGTTCAGAGGAGCTCTGCTGCAGCAGGTGGCATACAGAATACTGTGCCACAGCCTGACCAGCACTGCTTAAATTTTTTTTTAGAAATTTGAGGGAGGCAAAGACTGTCCATTTTCTGAAGTAGGCATGATCCCTCTGGTCCCCGTAGTTCCCAACTATTCACCTGGCTGAATGCACACTGGGATGAGCCCTGGGAGCATGCCATTGCTTCAGGTTTCCTGCTGTTCCTGGGGAAGAAACAGAGGTGTGCAGACAGGGAAGCCCGAGTGAATCTGAACAGCCCCCTCAGAACATTTTCTCTGCTCAAGTCTTCTGCCACTGTTAGACATAGGCCAGAAAAAAACTCTATGAATCTGTCAAGTTGTGGATGCCCCATCCCTGGAGGTGTTCAAGGCCAGGCTGGATGGGGCTTTGAGCAACCTGGTCTGGTGGGAGGTGTCCCTGCCCATGGCAGGGGGGTTGGAACTGGATGATCTTTAAAATCCCTTCCAACACAACAATTCTATGATTCCGGTTTGATCATTTAACCATTTTCATTTTCTACCTTATAATTTCAAGATTTTGGGGAGGGAGGCAGATTATGGATGTAGACAGATCAGAGAAGCCAATGCAACATTAAAGACGAAATGTGAGCTCTGAACCTTTGCAGACTTTCACTGTGTCAGCCCACATAAAACAAAACTGAAGTTTTCACATGCAGACATATACACATTCATTTCATCTTCAGCTGTATTCCTTGAATTTTTATGTGCTTATAAATCAGAGCAGAAAAATACCCACTTCTAAACCAAGTGTTTACATAAAAAGTCTAATTCCAATTATTTACTGTTTTATAATTCTGGCAGTGCTACTGCAAACATTGCACTTGAAAGATTCTGAATCTTGCTCTGCTTTCAAGTTTTGGGGGTTGGTGGTTTTTTTTTTTTTTTTTTGGTGTTTTTAAATCAGCTAAGGCTCTTCCATGAAATCCAGGAAAAGAATAGAAAAAAACCTAACAATTTAGTCATGGACTAATAACATTATTTTTGTTCCAGTTACCTTTTTCCAAGGACCTACAGGAGCTGAGGTATCCTTGTTTAACCAAATGCCGTTTGGATTTTGATGCATTGACTCAACCTCAAAGTCATTTGGAAACTCTGATCTCATGAAAGCCCTGACATTTGGTCATTTGAATAATGTCCTTACACCACTATATTGCTTATACTGCAAATGTATTTTTATCATCCAGCACTTAGAAATGCCACCCAGAGTTACACTAACAAAAATAAACATTTATCAACAACAAGAAAAAGAACCAGTGAAATCCTTGTAACGGTTCAGAAGCCTCGGCACAGCGACGGACCCTGCTGCTGGAAAGCTGGAGAACCAAGCCAGAAAATGCAGGTTTTTGTGGCTCTAGATTCTGATAAATTTTGCATCTCAAAGATATGCACTGGGTCTACTATCTTTTATCTCCCCAACTCCTGCTGACCCAACGGGCGCCCCGGGAGTGAGGCAGAGCTTGTGGAACAGCAGGAAAGAAACCGTTGTCTCTGGAATTGCTAGCTTTAAAGGGAAAATAACTGGCTGCGGAACCAAGCTGGGAGAGAAAAGAAGCAGCAACCTTTATCTGCATTTCCTTAGGGTTATTCTCCCTGGTTGCAAGGGCAGGGAAAAATAAAAATCATCTAATGAAAACTCAAGCAGAAGTTTCAACTTTAAGTCACCCCACAAATTAAGTTGTAATTAGTATTTTCAGACACTAATCCCTATTTTTTACAAAACATTATTAAGCTGGCAGCATATCCGCCACTAACCTTTCCTGTCATTGAGACAATTTATCTGCTCAAAAGGGAGTACAAAAAGGATAAAGGAGAACGTGGGAGTCGGCAGCAGCTGGAATGCAGATGTGCATATGCAACTATTGTTTTCTTTGCTCCCAGTTTGCTGCAGCTGTGGAAATAGAGCACAACGGTTCCAACTTTATCACTGAATGTTATTCATTTGGAAAAAAGAGGGAGAAAAAAAAAAATGTGTGATTGCATAATCAGTGCTCTCAGTTTCATGTCTACATGTAAGTGACATGAAAAGAAAACAATTTTACTAAATACTTTGCATGCCAACCACAAATCCAGACATTGCCACCAAATTCTGGGCTCCCAGCAAAAACAGATCCCATCGGATATTACACCTAATCAACATGTTACAAGGAAAAGAAATGCAGTGCTGGGAGTTCAATATACTGGAGCTACACTGGCAAGAAGAGAAGTTCACATAAACAGACCATCCCTGCATATTTCTCTGAAGTTAAGGCAAGCAAACAGCAAAGGAAAGCCAATTCATTAATAAGGGATGAATTTTTTAGTCCCAGAAAAACCTCAGAAAGTCTCAGAAAACCAGAAGAAAATTACATAAATGGAGTCTAAAAGCCATTAATTGGCACCCAGAATTTCCCCCTTGGGTACTTCAAAAAGTGGTCTGCAGACCCTGGTGCAAGCACTGCATGAGGCAGGAGCAAGACCAGCATGTTAGAACAGGGACATGGCCCAGACCAGTTTGTAAAACTTTTTGTCTTGTGCTACAGCATGTGACCCCTGAGTATTGCAAGTGGGTAAAAGTGGCCTTTGTTTTAACCTGTGTGCTCACTGCTATGCTGGAAAGAATACCATCTCGGATACTATTCATATCCTGGACTAGTCATTCTTACAATAGAGTAAATTTCAGTATGTCTCATTGAAGTATTCTGCCCAAAAGACATTAATTGGTAATAACACAGGCTTTGTTACATCACCAGAAAAAAACAGAAAAAAAGTTGGTACTTGCCATGTACATGTATGAAATATTTTTCAACTAAAATTGTCAAGGCTGAAAACTCATAATTCTGTGACTGTTTAGGAAAATTAGTTCATCTTTGTATAAGAATTAATTCAGTGAATGCACCTGGGATGTGAAATCACCTTAGGTGAATCACACCTAAGGGATGTGAAAGATATTAATTTTATGGTTGGCTTTCATAAGAAGACATCTTTCATAAAAATGACATACTTGATAGTGGTCCTTACGGTAGCAGCCAAACAGTTATTTTCTTACCTTACACTTTAATTGAAGTACCCATTTTGACCATGAAGTACTATTTCTGCATGAACATTGTCCTTATGTATTATTCATATATCCAGTACTTAGAGCCTATATCAATCTAAATGCTGTAAAATGACCTTGAATTGACAGCAAGGATGACTGAGGACAAAATGACAAGATGTAAAATATAGGTTAACTACTACCATATCATGGTTTTATATGATATCATTTGAGAGAGATAATTGCTTTATAATTAAAGAACATTAGGACATTGGAAAACATCAGGATTATTTGGAGCTTTGGAGACATCTCAAGTGTTTTAGATACCTTTCACACAACATCCAAACTTCTTGAAAGCTATAGTTTTCTATTAACCATTGAACAACTACATAAACATGTAATTTCTGAGCATGACATTGGAGAATGTCATGGTTTCATCATTTTATTGAGCTTAAGTATATCATAGGCCATTAAGTTTCTTCTGAAACTTTAGATTAGTCTTTAAGACTCTAATTTAAAATTAGAGATAAATTATTATTGAGATTATGCTAATCAAGTGGTAATGGCCACAGCCTCTCTTTGGTATTTATAATATTCCTATTATCCTGCTCTGTGATACGTTGCAATCTCAACTGTCTCAAAGCACCTATTACGGGAAAGAGAGAACAGATTCTAGCTCCCTTAACCCACTCAAACAGATGGATCAATTCCATCGATTTCAACTGAATACTCCTTTAGGTAGATTTTTGTTCAGTGTCATCAAAATATGAAAATGAGTCCATGAATTAATGCATGAAACCCCTTTTATAGCATAGAGATTCATTGTGAATGCTGATTAATTAAGAAAAATTATTGGATGATTATTTCTGTTTCATCTCAACTTTGCTATTCTATTTGTTCTGCTTAATGTGGTCTATCTTATAACATTGTAAAACATGTATATTTGCATCAAGAGGAAATTATTATCTCTGTCTTCATCTCCCATATCTCATGCAGCGATGCAACACAGCAGGATATCCACCTAGAGCAATGCGACATAGCTGAGGATGAATATTTAAACTTAATTACACATTTCTAGACACTTGTAATTGATACTGCTGACACACCAGTTGCACATTAAACGATAAACGGTTTTTCAAAACTGAAAAAGTGAGAGTGCCTAATCTGCTTGAGCAACATAACTTTAGGTTTTCCATGACTGCAACGCCCACCCAGAGACCTCCTGTTGAAGATCTGTAACATCAGTATTCTTGTCAGCAAGATAAGGATGCCCCTCGCTGCTGTCTCTACAGGTACTCCGGGACAGACACCAGCCAGAAATCTAGCAGAGCTTCTGCTAGAACCTGAGGTAATTCTCCAAGAGAAGATACAGCCCTGATAAAATGAAGAACAGCTTTATCTGGATGGAAGAAAAAAAAAAAAATGCCTTTTGACTTATCCACAACATAGACAGTTTTCTGGGCTGACATTTACTGGCAACAGCAGTGGCACTGAATCATTAGCAAAAGGAATAACCTTGACTTGAAAGAAAGGGCTGGGAGCCAAGAGACACGCTTTCCTCTGGGTCCTGCATAGTTTTAAGCCTGAGCATTGCATCTGACCTCTAATTCTTTCGTCCTTCTGACACTTTCATATTCGTTTCTTAAGGCTTTTGTGTTTCTCATCCCTTTAAGCCGGGATGGCACTGGGTCTGTTGTACAACACAGATAACGCTCAAAACGGGCTTTTTAATCTTCTGATGAAACACAGTGGCAGGATGCAAAAGAGCCTCACTCTGTTGCTAAAACCAATTTGCAACTGGAATTGTTAAAACAACGCTTACAAGCATGTACTTATTTACCATGATTACCGGCAGTTATGTACTAATTCTGTCACATACTGCTGGCTACAGACCCAGATCCTGCTTTCTCGTTAAATTCAGACTGTTGTTAGCGCTATCGGCTTTTCTTTCTTATTTTGCTATTCTCTTGAGAAATAAAATTCACTTTTCAGAACTGACCACAACATGCAAGGCCATTTCTGCTCAAGACAATGGCTGGCGTTGAAGGTGCTGTGTGCAGTTCCCAAAGAAATAACAGATTAAGGTGGAGTATTTTATTAACCTGGGTCCCAGATGAAAGGTTCCTGATTGACAACGTGGGGAAATGAAACATCTTTGTTTATTCACAGGGGAGATTCAACATGGAAATGAAATGCTTTCGCTGCCGTTCCCTGCGTGGATGTGGGTGTGCTTTTGTAGCAGAGGAAGGGAGGAGTGGGCAGCAGTGTTTCAGGGCTGTCAGTCACCTGTGTGACAACTTTTAACTAACACATCAGGGATATTACATACTGTATAATATGGTATAGAAAGGAAAGTAAAATGTCTCTATTCAAAGCACGATGCCTTTCTTTAGGGATTTTTAAATTTCTGTAATGCAATAAAAAGCATAGAGATAAATTGAACTCTCTCCCCGTATATTCTTAAACACTGCGGTCATCAGTTTCTTTCTCTCTTAAAAGCTCCCTGTGCTGGAAGTCAAAAGGACCAAAGCAGCTTTGGCAGGTACGGTGCCCAGCTCATTGCAGCCCTTCCCTTCTAACAGGAGCAAAGGCTGAAACACCCCGAGATGCAGCTCCCACAGCTGCCTCCAGCACGCCGGGAGCTTGGTGCCTCCTAGGGCTGTTTGCTGCTTCCCTGCCCAAGGGATGCGAGTGGCCACCTCTGCGCTCTGTCCAAATTGGGCAAAGGCTAGGAAAAAAAAACATCAAGGCTGCTACGTGGGAATCAGAAAGCTCTCCATTTCGGTGACTGATGGCAGATCCCACGTTTGGTGGTCGCGTGATGCCAGGGCACTAGGAAACCCCCTCCCACCGTCCTCCCACACTTGTCCCTTCCCTTTAGTCTCCTACACCACGGAAGAGAAGAAACTCAAGTTAATAAGAGACGGAGGTTACCGGCACATCTGTTTCCAGACCTCCCTGTGACTGAATAATGAAGTGATTTGGATAAATGCTTCTTTACTTCCCTCCTAAATCCAGCTTAGCAAAACAAGTAGTGCTATCTTGCATGTTACCGCTGCGCTCACTAATCCTTTCTAACGATCAGTAATTTCTCATTTATACCATTCCAAGTGCCGGAAAGCCTAACAGAAACTGAGACCGCAGTGCAATAGGCCTGGAAATAAAATGGTGTCTAAGACAGGGGGTGAATGGAAACAGGTGCCTAATCATTGCTAGTCCAACAAAAATCTAGAAAGCACTTCTCTTACATGTATAGCAATTATGTCTAAAACCAGACAAAGCCTACATAAAATATTTGCTATGAAATGTTAACATATTAACGAAACTGTGCCTTATTTAAGATGGTAGCAGGTGATTTTGATCCCCGACAAAACACCACAAGAATGACTCAGGTAACGCAGTGAGCTGAATAAGCATAAGTGTAAAACAGACTCACACAAAGTTTTGGCAGCATACATTCAATATATTAAACAATTAAATCCTAATACATTCATGGAACCTATGTATCGGTGCCATCACTGCTGTACACCTGCCTTCTGCAAGGATTCCCCCCCCCCCAACCTGAAAGCATTTGTTTAATAGAGCAATATTAGCCTCACATACCATATGATAAGTGATTTAAGGACAGATATTCTCTTGAAAATGTAAGTCACTCATATTAAGGTAGGAGATATACTATTCTATATGTATAATACTCTATACTGTAAAAGAACTTCAAGGCAAAGAGTAACTTGGCAGAGGTGGAAGGGATTATCGACCTGATCCAAACATCAAAGGTAAGGATGACTTTTTCACTGACTTCACAGAGCCCTTATTCAGATGTCTTATTTTTAGTACTTTGGACCAAACTGCCCTTTCCTCACTCTAAGGCACTCAAATAGGACGACTGATAGCAGCCTGTTCTGTTCTACCACAATATGCTCATACATTCATATTTCTCTCATTCAACTCTATGCTGTTCTTATTCTTGAGTTCACTACATCCCACACATGTATATTATACAGAAAGAGTGAGCATAAATTATGGTGTTACTAATTGATTGCATATATTG
Organism: Limnodromus scolopaceus; assembly: GCA_028565335.1. NCBI lineage: Eukaryota > Metazoa > Chordata > Aves > Charadriiformes > Scolopacidae > Limnodromus > Limnodromus scolopaceus. The sequence goes on from JAOXNO010000033.1 coordinate 3,740,957, forward strand.
TCATTGACCATGAATTTCCATTACTAACTTCAATAGTTGAAAGATAAAAATCAAAATAATATTCTAAGTTAAAAACAATTAAGAAAAACTGAAGTAATTTAAATTGTGATCTTTTAGAATATGAGGCATTTACTTTTTCAAAGATTTCTTTTTGACTCATGAGAAATAAAACTGTTTTAAAAATTAAAAAGAGAATTAAAAAGAAAAGTAGTGAATCCCGGAGAAACATTAGTTGTTAAGGAGAAAGGGAAACACATTTGGCATTTATCAAAGTGTTTGTTGCATTAAATAGCTATAGATCTCTGACTCGTGAAGATCCCTTTGTATGGACAAACCTTTCACAACAGCTTAAATTCCTTGGAGATAGAAGAGCTTTCTTGAATGGGATGGGTTTAACAACTTCCTGTTCTTGAACTGAGGCTTAAGTGCTCTTCCAGTCTTTGATACGTCACAAGAATTTTTGAAACCAATCTGTAAATGTTTTTACAGCTAAAGACACAAATAGGTCCTTAACAGGATTCTCAAAGGCACTTTCCTAAATCTCCATGAAATTAATACAAGTTACAGCAGCTAAAAAAAGATTCCCTGATTCCCAATCTGTACTATTGAGCTTCCTTTAAAAAAATCTGGCACTTCAAGACTTTTCTGCAACCCTTGCACTCCAACCAGGGCAACTGAATTTGTTAAGGTGGCTACAAATTTAAGTATACCTGTGTGTGCAGGGGGTGGTCTCATATGACATTTGGGTCCTTAGAGCAGCAAGACAGCTTTTTTTATCGGGACAAAACGTGTACACAGTCCAAAATGCTTATTCTGACAAAGGAGATCAGTACATTGTTCTCTATTTTGACTTATAGTCCTCTTGCCCCAGTAGAACTGTACAGTGTTTAAGTGAATATATGAATGATGTAGTTCTCCCCCTGCTCCTTTTTTTCTTCCTTTTGCAAAAGGGAAATTAAAAGGACATACTGTTTTCTCAGAGGTTCCAAACCAAAATTATTGTCATCAAAGCAACTCCTACACATGTGATCTTCAACCTTAGGGCTTCTTGTGGATGCCAAGCATTTGCTGATAAAGACAACAGTAAGACCATAACCCATCACTCATTGTCAAGCGCAATTAACTAAGTGGAACATTACTCAATCAGCGGCAAATAACTTCTGGCTCCCAAATCACCTATGTCCTTTCAAGGTTGTGAAATTATGGATTTCAGTGGTTAATAGTCATGGCAATAATGTCAAAATTAACAAAATGCTGTAATGCCAAACAAATGAAGCATCATCATTTAGAATCCGTTCTTGTTATTTTCAACATTCACCTCTGTGTGGGGAGAGGAATATGGGTATTGTGGGGATTTTAAAGGGAAAAGAGGGAAGGAGAAGAAAGAAGAATCAGGCACGCTTCATATCTGTCATGAATGAGAAGACCAACTATTTCTTTTCTCTTCAGGAGCCAAGAGAGTTAAAGGAGGAGAAAATCAGCACAACTGAACGCAGACATAGTAATTTGCTGACATTGTATAGTATTGTCTACATTACAACTGTACAATACCACACAGAGCTGATGAGTTGTGACAATACCACAGAGCTATCTTCATTTGGGAGAACGTGAAGATGTTAATAAAACTGCTGAATATCAGAACATCACATCTGTTCAGTTTTGTTTGTACGAGGCTGTTCCATTCACTAAACAAATCTGTCTTCTCAGCGTAGCTCTAACGGGTCACATAGGAAGGAAGCAGCCCAGAAGAAGCTGTAAGCCCTTCAGGGAGCCTGACAGCTAAGTCAGTAACAAAACTCTTATTTTCCTATTAGTAAAAGCAATATATAAGTCATTTACACAGTTTTCCCTTTTCATTCTCAAAGCATCCCACAAAACAGATAAATCAACATCCGTATGTTAAATATAGGCACTCCGAGATAGGGAAAAATGAATCTTCTCACAGAAGTAACGCAGCACCAGAGGCGTAACCGTAGAAAGAGCCCTGGTCTTCCCAGTCTCAGCCTGGGGTTCCACAATGGCATAAGAAAAGTCCATGATTTGGGTCAGTGCCCCAGAGATGGAAAACAAGAGAGCTCTTGAAAGGGCAGCCTCACACAAGGAAAGGTTAGAAAAGCAAGAACATAGATGGACGTATGATGCTCTCTGATTTTCAGTTCAAACTACATCAAGTTTGTGTCTTGACCATTTTCTCTATAGATTTTTATCCACCTACATTAACCAAACCTGAAACTTCCTGTACTGTGTTTCCTTACTATGGGCAACTTGAGCTTAATAAGTCATTGCCAACTTTGCAAATACTGTCTGAGTGCAATGGGCTTATCAAGGATCAATTAACCTGGTTTCTCACAAGCGTGGGTGCACACTATAAAATGCATTTTCCACCTGTTCTGCAAATGTGCCCCTGCAACTTAACCATGCTGCCTAAATGCACCAGTTCTTCACTAGCTGTCCCAGTTGACTTGTTCAATATTCAGCACATAATATATTTTGAATTCTAGTAATCTGGCTGCATGATTGTCAAATTCCTCAACAGTTTGTTTTATGCCCAGCTTTTCCTGAGCAGTGTGCTATAAATTGTGGGACCGACTTCTTAGCTTTTTTTTTTTTTTGTTAAAAATCAAACATCTGTTTTTCAAAACCAGGCTTGCATATGTGTGTTCCAAATCAAAACGCGAGAGAGGTGTCTAAAGAGTCAGCAGGAACAAAACGGGATAGCAGCAAAAGATCTGTAAAGCCCTAGCTCACATTCCTTGGCGAGCAAAGAGTCTGGGCTAAACATACATTTTGGCTCTGACTTGGGAAAATGAAGTTTCTTTTGTCTTTATGATAGAATCTATTTAATTGACAGGGAAATGGTGCCGACGGTCATTTGGGGGAACTGCATCAATCTCTCCCAGTAAGAACGGCAACTGCTGCCCCATATCAGGAAGAAAAGAGATGAAAAAAAGAAGGGAAAGATGAAAAATCCACAGAAATCTTATCAGAATCAGAGTGGAACTTTGTGATTTCATTAGGGCTTGATCCAGTTATTAACATTACCTGAAACTCTAAATTAAGCCTTTCATTACCTGTTGTAAACTTTCCTTTACAATTTTCAGTAAATAATACTTTAGACATAAAGCCAGTGGTAGGTATTGTTACATAACTGCAGTATTTTAAAAACAAATAGCTACTTATCTAAAATAAAAAGAAATTTGAAAAACATCTAATCTAGACATAACGATATGTAATAACAGTATAAAGGACACCATGAGCTAGCTAACAGACAACGTAATTATTTCTCAGGCTTTTATTGCTTGGAAGTTAAGATTTCTTTTCTGCTTTTGGGGACTGAAGGGGGGATTTGGGGGTTGATTATTTTTTCTGGAATGTCATTTGAGTTTAAACCGTCCAGTAAATTTTCTGATGTTGCTTCCCTCCTGCCCCTTTTTCATTTGCAGATTGCTTTATTATGCAGAAAAAAAATAATAAGCTTGTGGCAAACTGGTTTTCTGCACTTGGTCACAATGAGCATAGCTTGGAGATGATGCATCAGCCTAGGAACAATAGAATAGCAAAGAACCAAATTACTGTATTTGGAAATGGCGTACAGCCTGGGAGAGTTGCAGAAAAGCCATGGCTGGGCACACTTTCTCTTGAAATATATACGTTAGCTTCAGTTGTGGGATGTGAAAGAGCATTTTATGCTGGATCGTTAGTTCTTTGATACGTTACATAAGCTCCCTTTCCCCTTTATTTTCATAACAGTACATAAATATTTTATGAACTATGGGTCTTTGAACTGTGTTTCTCTGACCCATTGACCAATTCTCATTTGTCTCTTTGAAACTGTATCTCGTATGCTATGAGAAACTTACCATCCTTTTCTGTGAAAAAAAAAACCCAACAAAAACCCCACAACAGTAATTCTGTTTTTTGCCAACGCTACACATCAACTCGATGGACAATAAATTCCCACTTAATGTTAATATCAAGGTTGTGTGGAGACAACTGTATTCTGATCTATTAGAAGCAGTAAAGCTCAAACAGCTTTTAATTCACTCTCTATACACCTTGAGTTAGCTACTCCCAAAGATACAATTAAAAAAGGATTAAAGTCTATCCTGATTTCCATCAGAAAAATGAAAACATGGCTGTATATGTCTATGTATCTTATTGCATATCTGGAATTATAGATGACAATGATACACAGGCTTTTTCAGGCTATTCCAGGCTAACATTCAGTGCTTCATGGAGCGCACAAGGTTCTGTAGTATTCTGGAAAAATAAATATCTAATGCAAGGTGAAATAGAATTAGAAATATCTAATGCAAATAAATATCTAATGCAAACAGCCCATTGAAGTATCTCAGTCCACCACAGCTGAATAGGTCTGCATTAATTACACTTTCTAGAATCTTCCAAACTTTTCCAGTTCAAAAGTGTCCTTTTTTTTTCCCTTTTACTTTTTCCCATCTGTCTTCATTCTCATTCCTGTGGGATGAGGGAAAAAATCCCATGCTTGAAATTACAGTCAATTGCAATTCTAGAGCCCAAGCCACTATGATTGGTTTGAGAAGGAAATATCTACTTTCCTTCTGAGATTACCTGCATTCCCTTGACAAGATCTGAAATATCTGTTCCAACTCTTTCCGAGTTGAATTCAAAATTAAGACGTTAGCTGTACTATGATTTAGAGCACTTGCTTATGAACAAAGCTCCTTTTTATTTCATTTGCTCCGGAAAGCTCTCTCATCAGTATTTCTTCCAAGCATATTAATATCCTTTGCATTGGCTACATTTAAGGACTTTATGTGCTGGAATAAAAGCCTCGCTGGGTCACTGTGGTTCCTTACTGGGGTCACTGGGACTATACTAATATATGCTTCACGGATTCACCTATAAGAAATTCTGATTTTGCCTTCTGCTCTACTCTATATGGTTTTCTTCTGCATCAATGTGACTGCTTTCCCTGAGTTCACCTGTTTATCTCTCTGCAAGGCTTTGGGAATTCAGTGCATCTTCTACAGGTTTCCCACATTTCAAAGAGCCTGTCGCTAGACAGTCAGGATGGACATTCACATTGCTATCTTTTTTTCCACTGCATGTTAAACTTCTTCAGCACACTAAAAGCACTTTTGAAAAGTCAGAGTAATTAAATCTGGTCAGCTTTCTGGTGAAATAACATTCCCATCCAAAGAAATACATTAGAAAATCCAGTGAAACCCAACGTTTTAGCAGAAACAATACCACCAAAAGTTTAAATTGGAAAATGTCTTAGAAGAGACAGACACGACGGCCTTTATCGTTAGCGCTGTGGCCTGAGACTGGAAGAAGCCCACGTCTCCACTGGTTGCTCTTTTTAGCACATTCACTGAACAGGGTCTCGACCTACACTGCAGGTGACAGCTCTGCAGACTCAGTCTCCAAGTCAAAGAACAGCGCAGCAACTTAAATGAAAGGTGAAAGGAAGAGACTCCTTTTTCTGACAGCTACAGGACTTACAAGGGATATTGGACAGACAGGGTCAAGTCCCTGCATTCAGGTTCCTGATTCCAACCCCAGTCTCAAAATTATGTTCTTTAACATTAGAAATTAAGAGTTTGTTATGTCTTTTGCAGGAAAAAAAAAAACAAACAAAAAAAAAGCTCATGGCTTGGAGGTTGGAACTAGATGATCTTCAAGGTCTCTTCCTACCTAAACCATTTTATGAATCTATGAATGCCCACCACCACCTGAAACTCTTATTTTCCATTTGGTCTCATGCATCAGTACAAGGTGGGACACTTTTCAAATCTCAGAAGAAAAAATGAGTAAAATACCTCTAGCTCTACTACAACAGAAGGACATAAACAGAAATGGCAAAACAGGAGTTCGATCGAGGCAGGCACAGATCAGATCTTTACACAACCTCTAATATCGTTGCAGATATTCTACTGGTAAGAAACAGAATCCCGGAGCCAACAAAGCAAAAAGCACTGTATTTTGCTCATCCACCTGTTTTTCTTCTGCTTTTCTAGCTGAAAAAATATTTTTCTTTTCTTGCTATCTTCTCTTGGGATGGGAAACAAAAAGAGAAAGTTCTCATTCTCGCCTTGACTATTTCCAAGGGATGTTACTGAGACAGGAAAAATACCACAACAATCTCACAACGTTAAAAATTTCAAGTGTGTGACTACTACGAAGCTCTTGATTAGCCTATAGATGGAAAAGATAGATTTAAATTAGCTTGCTGAACAAGTGGAATCATGCAAAGCATGCTATACCTTTTATTAAAACCCCAAAATGCACGTACAGTATTTCATGCTCTCACCAGAAAGAATGATTTCTCCCACTCACTCCCTCAGGAATGTGCTTACAAAATTCCGCTTCTCCTGACTCAATAACTCCTACTTCAAAATTCTTCCCAATTATGGCTATGTTTTCAGCTGCTTGTTTAAAATGCATTTGATGGCCTTTTATTACCTGCAGATAGTTTATTTTCTAGAAAAGAAACTGAAAAAAATTAAACACTGTGCCCGCACACTGCACTTTTCCATCCTAAAGTAAACTGGCAGCTAAAGAAGCAAATATGGATTCAGGAAAAGGGGAATTTCCCTATTGATTTGTCTCAAACTTCCCTTGAGATGTAGGAGGAAGTAAATAGGACTCCGACTCATCATTAAATAGCCATCTTCTTGAGATCTTATTCTCTTTACCCTCTCTCAGAGGTTGCCCACCCCAGATAAAATTTGCCTTGGTCCTGGCAGAAACCTACCTTCAAAGATAGTTTAAGCTAATACCAACTTGGCAAAGCCAAAATTGCGTTCCTTTTTGCTCCCTCTGGCACCTGGGGACATGTTCAGAAAGGGGACAGCTTTCAGCAAGGCAAAAGTATCAGTATCTTAAGCCACACTGCTAAGCCAAAATGAATTTGCACATCACAGCTCTTCACTTTAACAAACCAGAACAATAATTCAGTTTCCTCCTCTCACAGAGGATTGCGAAGCCACCCTTACTCATGTCGCTAAAGCTGTGTGAAATCCCTTGACAGAGCAGCTCTGGAGGGCCAAAGCTTTAAGACCGAAGTAGCTGCAGTTTCCATGGTTCAGCGATTTTCTCAGACGTCTGTGATGACAATTACAGATACTGGATTTCTCGCCCTTTATCCCTCCAAAAATGGCTATCAAAAATTCCTTGTCCAAATTCAGGGTGGGCGGGCTACAACGAAGGACAGAACGAGGAGGACATCAGGCCCATCTTATCCTGTTTCTTCCCTTTTGCCATTTACCACCCAGCACCCGTACTGGTGCTCCTGGGGCTCTCTCGCCCCACACAAGCCCAACGGCACCACCTTCCCCCTCCTAGAAAAAGTTTGGCTCGAGCCCAGGCTGTCCTCTTGCTCCGGCAGCTCTTGTGTTATCATCCACCTACGCAAATTAAGACACCGCTTCTTTCCTTCCCCACTTTCTTAAATAACAAATTGATGAGGTGCAAAATTAGAAGCAAGTGGTACCAGCAAACACACACAGCCTGTGAACGTTTGGGTTCTTTTTTAAAAAAAAAAAACCAAAACCTAACGACTGTGTGCCATACATAGTAAATAGGTTAAATCATCTATTTCAGTGAAGGGAAGCAATCTGTTCTCTCCCTGTCATGTTTTCTGGCACGTCAATCTCCAGTTGTACCACGGGAACTCAGAACACCCAGTTTTTTCACCACAATCCTCAGTCTCAACAGGCAACACAAAACAAGAGGGGACATACAGTTAAGCTGCATTCAGTATTTTGTGTTTGTGTGGTCACATTTCTCTGTTGGTTTTTTTGGTTTTTTTGTTTTTTTGTTTTTTTTTATTACTTGTCTTCATGTGCCAACCACTTACCTAAAATAAATCTAAATAAACCCAGATAGTCCATTAACTAAACAACTAATTTAAGAAAATTCACATTGTTATTTCTAAACGCTATATCAAATTATAGCTTTAAGGGAATGACATTTTACGTTTAATATATTATTTCTATTTTAATAAGTAATATCTTTTTCATTAAACAAGGAGTGACATTTTATGTTTAACAATTATTTCTAATTTAATAAGTAATATCTTTTTCATTAAACAGGGAATGACATTTTATGTTTAACAATTATTTCTAATTTAATAAGTAATATCTTTTTCATTAACCATGGCAAAACTGTGTATGTGTGTTAAATAAAATCTTGTAAATAACAGTGTCACTGGGTCTTAAGTTCATCTAGCTGACACAACACAGATATATTAACGTAAAAATACACTAATGGAAAATGATGCTTCTGAAATGTACATCAAGTACTAAGAGAGTGCAGTCATTTACAATTAAGAAAATTGGCAAACCATGTAATCAGGACTTCATCTCTGGAGATGGATGAAGTTTTATCTCTAGCTAAGGCCGTTTGCTTGCTTTGTTTCCTGTGTGTACCACGCAAGAGACAGACGCACGTACCTGGCATTATCGCCACACACTATCTCTGGCTCTTGACCAACTTTCTAATGCTGCCCTGAGCACCTGAAGAGTCATGATGAGTGTAGGAAATGTAAACGTCTCCTATATGGTTGTATATCACCTTTCCCCCTCCCACTTCTTTCTGCAGGCATGGAGAGGACATTGCCATGACAGGAGGCGCCGTGGGCTGAGCACGTTGGGTTCCTGGTCCCTGAGGCTGACTGAGCATCACTTGCTCGATAGAATGGCCACGCAGAGGAAAACACGGATCACACTTTCCCACATGAGTTACATACTCAGCGTGACCCACACACCCAGCACAGGGATGGGAGATGAAGTACAGTCACTGGTTGTCTTCGGCAAAAAGAATTAAATAAAAAACATAAACTGAATTTAAAAAGTTACATCTTCAGACTGCAAGAAGCACTAAAATAAGTCTTTGCTCATACTGATTTATATTTACAGCAAATTTTCTGGAGTACATTTCCATGCAATCTCTTTCCTTTGCTGAGGTTTCCTAATAGAAATGATTGAAATTTACTATATGAAGTCTGCGGTGTTCGGGCCATTTGCATAAAATATTTTAGTATACTTTTAAAGGCTACGAAGTTAAATTTATGCTTTGCATCTAGTTCATTTAGACTGAGAATTTGAATACCTTCCAATATGAAGTCACTAACTGGTCTGCACCGGACCACTGTAAGCCTGGGGTATTTCCATTCATGTCAATGCAATTGATGTGAAGTTATTAATTGCGAAGGGCAGCAGATTTTGATGCATTGGATGTTTTGGGGTGAGACAAATTGACTGCAATTAAAGTATGTTTCTTAAAGCCCAAACTGCTCAAAGGTTTCTTTGAAAAGAAAACTGTTTATGCAGGAAAATATTTTTAGTTTGGATCAGTGAACTATAGACAGACACAGTTTCTGTACAGCATTAGCAGCTGATAAGCCTAGAGCAGACGGTGGAGGGGAAATATTTTAATTCCATTCCTGCCTGGCCAGTGTTGTACCAGCACCAACTGTTTCAGACACTTTTGCAGCGTGGTAATATTTGCAAGTGTTTCTTCAAAAATGTGCAGAATTTAATTCCAAGTACACAGGACTGTTTTGACACAACTTATCAACTGCTACCAAACAGAGCAGATTCAGATCACACTTGTTCCATTTGCTAAATTCAGAATTTCCCACATGCAAGCCAAGGGAATTAGGCTAGACAAGAATAGGGTTTTTTTTGGACACTTTTTTTTCTTTTTAAAGCCAACCACTATGTCCACATACATTTGTTGCCAGCAGATTGAAAGTTCAAGTGAGACAGCAAATTTATTTTCCATAGAAGAATGGTGGTAGAGAAAACGAAAACTTTTATATCTCCCCTGCTAATCTTTTTCTAGATACCAAACCCTTACTTGGCAAACAGAACTCAGGGTTCCGTTATTTTCCCTTTTAAATTGGACACAAGACAGTTCTTTTAAAAACTACTTAGAATTATGTACACTATCATTCGGTATAAATGATTTTGAAACTAGAACTCTTCTGCCACCATTTTCATTTGGATGATGATTCCTAATACAGTAGTTGCACTTCACAAGAATTAGTAATTGCACTTTACAAGAAATAGGTCAGGCAATACATTAAGAACGCCAACAGACATCTATTCTACAGACTGTTCTGTCAACACTGCAGTGAAACGTCAGTATTTCTTTTTAGCAGTAGTGTATTTTTGAGCATGGAAGTTTTTCTTCTAGGAAGCCTTTCTAAAAGGCCGGGTACTTCTTTAGCACCTATTATTTTGAATAGCGAAGGTTTAAAATCTTCAGCATTCTCTCCTGAAAATTATGAGTAACGCTGAATTTTCTTAAGCTACAGTACTGTGCACAGAATCTGGCCAATTCACAAGGATATTTTACTAATGTTAAAGAAAAAAAAGACAACAAAACCTGCCAATATACAGAAAATAGGAATCCCTGGCTGAGTGACAGATATTGCCCTCTCCAGTTTTTTGTGATATAGTATTGGTGGTTGCAATCTAGGAAGGGATTATTTTTCCTACCTTCTTCATCATAATCCATGTTCTTTGGAGAGGAAGAGAAGAAATTCTTATGCACAATTAAGAACATGCATAGTTTATTCCTGAAACGAAACCCCATTTGCTGACAGTAAGTGACAATTCCACTTTGCTGGACATGATTCAAAAGAAAATAAAGGCCATATTTCTGATAAAAACAGGTATCAGCTACAGTAGAGGAAACACCTGGAGCATACTTGATTGGTCATCTCTAATCTTTAAAACCTAATGAGGCCCCAACAGTAATTTTATAGAAAATGGTCTTGCTGTTAAACACCATATGTCTACTTCAAAAGACCCAAAAGATTCAAATGGTCTTTTTTTTTTTTTCTTAAAAAGAAAATGTCTTCATATGTCAATGTCCGTTAATTCATGAGATTGGTCTTTCCTCAGCAGAGAAACAAAGTAATGAGAATATTAAAGAGTGCAAATGTCCTTGTATTATTGAATACAGAGCTGTACCTGCATATTAGCTGAATCTGATTTATGATCACCTTGATCTGTAATACAGACAATTTTTTGTGAAGAAATATACTCAAGCAACTTTATCTTGAAGGTCTATGAGCCACAAGGCTCAACCCCACCTATGGGGAAATTACAACCTGTAAAAGACAAATCCTTCCTTGCTCACTACTGGAAATACACCCAGGACAGCCTGCTTTCCTGGCTTGTACCAGTCATGTTCTGCCAGCTTCAGCCCAACGACATGGCTACAGAGAAGGTTCTGTCCACTCATCTTGGTAATTATTTGCCTCATTTCTTCAGAGAAATACAGAACCAAATGATGATTGGACAATCAGCTTATTCCTATCTTTATTTAATAACTGCAGAGGACATCAAGTAATACTCTAGCATAGCAAGATGCATTGACAACGGCATGGCTCATTCGGCATTGTAATGCCAAAACTGGACTTAGTTATTTGGTTTGATGAACCAGAAACACAGATAAGGAGAGCAGAAACACCTCAAAACCAAACCAAAACAAATGCCCAATACTCAAAAAGCCCAAGGCTGAAAAATATAGCATGAATCATAGAATCATAGAATGGTTAGGGTTGGAAGGGACCTCAAAAGATCATCGAGTTCCAACCCCCCTGCCATGG
>JAOXNO010000033.1:3759772-3769999 GCA_028565335.1 Limnodromus scolopaceus
GACTCAGTCCACCTCACTGCCCCCTCATCTAGCCCACACTTCCTTAATTTTCTAATGAGGATGTTGTGGGAGACAGTAGATTCCAATTTCCTGTACACTTTGCAATATTTTCTTATTTCCAGGAGGAAACAAACAATAAAAGAGAGTTTATAAAGTCAGTGTGTCCCTGCTGTGTAATATAAGGTGGCAGGAGGCCTAATTAGACAACCTCCAGAGGTCCCCTCAAACCCAGTTTTCTATGATTCTATGAACTATAATACATGATAACTAAAGCTAAGTATACAAAATGTGATGGTAAGTATGGTTTTTACAAAGCTTATTAAATTCAGAGATGCACAATTACCAAGGTAACTATATCTATTATAGTACATTTAGTCTAAAGATACTACATTGGCTCTCCCTGCCCCAAGATTAATTTTCTCCACACTCTCCAGCTTCACATTCTCCTCAAATTGTAATGTTTTGTCAAACTTGTAATTTTCTCCTTCTTCAAAACAGAAGGGGACTAATTTCTTATGGAAGCTTATTATCACAGAGATTGCCTCTACAGCAGTACCTTGGTACCCACTTGTGTTCTATAGATGTTAAGAAAAATTACATAACGTTATCCTATAATGGTCCAATATTCTCTATCAGGGAAGAAACCCTTAAAAATGTGTAAATCAAGAGAAAGATGGACTGAATCTGAAAACAGACGCAAGATATTTACCTAGAAAAAACCTAATATGCTGATAAATGGATGTATGGGAATTAAAACATACTCCAAAAAGCTGAATTAATATTTCAAAATTAATTTTTTCAAAAAGTAAAAATAAAAGCAAAATAAAAGCCAGAGCAAGCCTAGGTTAAGAATTGTGGGCCTTTCTTTTGTACTTTTAAAATATCATTTAAAGCTTCCAAAGATTGGAATAAGCACTTCCATACTTCTGCTTATAAATCTTAATAACCAAATATATTTCTATGACTTATTATATGCCCTTTGAAGGGGGCATTGACATGATTAGCTCACCTGTGCCCTTGCTGGTGCCAGGAGTTGAGCATCCTTTCCTTTGCCCATGAGCCAGACGCAGTTGCTCTGTGGACCACAACCACCCACCCACAGATACTATGTGCCATGACAGTGAGAAAGCTGCCATGCCACAAACTCCTTCATTAAACAGCTGTTTCAGTGTAAGAAAAATAAGGTATAGGTTTGGTTCCTATATATTGATTTTCCTGCCCTTAGGTTGAAAATAAAGGCTCTTGGGGCACAGCATGCTTACAAGATTAATAATGTCTACTTTAACACTATCTAATACAGTCTTTTCATATATGCCTTTGGGAAGATAATCTTGTATTTGAAGCATATTAAAAAGTATTTCATGATCCCAGGTTTGTTTTCTAACTCCCTCCAAACCTAGAGCACAATAATAAGGTGATAACAACCTGAATTAATAAGCAGGTGACAGCTGACACAGTTAATTAATATATTACAATTGCAGTTGAACTAGAATCATGAAACATGTTTAACTTATTTCTTATTATGAGCCAGCAGGTACAATAAAGTTCCCTATTCAAAATTCTTCTATTTCATCACGGACCACAAAAAGTCAAAAACTATTTCGGTCAAACCTCAATGGTTAAAACATCTTTTATATTAATATTTCAAATTTATTACCCATTAGTGTTATCTTGATTTCTTTCTGAACTCTTTATATTGCATTTCAGCCTACCAATTTACATTTACAGAGACAAGCTGAGGTCACCAGCCAGATCTACTGGCTTTTATGTAAGAACAATAATAGATTGGGCAAGTATCATAAAAAGACTGCTGATATAGAGAAAGCAAACATATTCTACACAAGTGCAATCTTCATTTACTTTATACTATTTACTGTGTGCATATTAATGAAATATTACTCTAAGGATATGGAATATTACAATAAGAATATCCTCAATTCTGAGGACTGCTTTGCTAGGCACACATTATGGGAATATAAAATAACAGAGGTAGGTTTGAAATGGATTCAAGAATGATCAAACATTGTATGTTTTAAGATCTCCATTACCTTAAAACATTATTGTATTAATGTGTGCAGAGGCCCTGATTCAACACAACAAATACACAAAACTGATTTAAAACCAAAAGGGCACAAAATCTCAGAACCAGAACTTAGACACACACAATTATGAAAACGAATCATGGGTCTGGTATTATCTCCAATATAAGTGTCACAAAGACAACAAGAAAATAGACAGATCTTTCCTTTCTTCTGACCTTTAGCTCATAAACCTGGCAATTCTTTCCATGAAATGTAAAGTCTTTTAATGAAAACAAATTTAATTTGTCCAAATTTTAAGTGTCACCTAACTTGATTGCCTTGGTCTAAATCCTTTGAGATGAAAATAAACCCCATCTTTTTACTACAGAGTTTTATTTCCGGACACCTATCTCGGTTTCCTGTCTCGATTTGCTTAAAGGGTCTCATGAAGGAAGAGTAACATTAAAAAGTGAGAGTTGTTACAATAGGAATCCACTACCACAATAACTCATTCAAGTTATTGTTATAGGCAGCAACAGGCATCACCAACTGCAAAGCAAATATATCAGAAACAATGCTGAATGAGCAAAATTCCTTATTATTTTAAGCCTAACTTTTCCATGGAATAAAATTTCTCTTTTCCAGTTCAAAAAAACAAACACAACACCCCCCAAAAAACCAACCACAGGCTAAAAGTCTAGAACTTAAAGTAATTTATTTCCAACTATGTTTCTTTAACTTACTATACTTTGTATAAATTGGACAATGAAAAAAAAAAAGTTAATCCATTTCCACTATCTAGTCAGTTATGTATGTCAGATAACACCATATTTGTCTTATAAGCAGCAGGCCTAAACAATCAAACAATATTCAAACAATGTTACCAGAAAGCAATGCAAGAAAAAGTTATCACAACCTGTGCTACACTTTGCTATTTCCCCCACGTTATTTTTAATCTTTATTGTTTGCATGTAGTTTCCTTTCCAACTCTTTCCTCCTTTGTACAGTGCATTAGTAATTATGGTGATATGGCCAGATTTCTTATAGCTTCAGACCACAGAGCAGTTCAGTACCTGGATCTAATTTTCTGTAGAATGAACAGAGAAAAGCACAGAGGCAGAACAAAACAAGAAAAGGAAGTCCTTGCATTTAATTATTTATTCGTTCTCTGTGTATGCTGTGTGTGTGTATATACACATGTGTATAGATATATACATATATATATGGACAATGTCATCTGAAGTGAAAGACATAACAAGAACATGGAAAAAGATACCTCAACATCTTTGGCAGCAGTCCCACAAATTGTCCTGAAAGAAGCCAGCAGAAATAAATAATTACATACCACAAGAGTTATGAAGGCCTAGGGGGAAAATATCTTGAAAATTTTCAGAGAAAATGAGGATATGGAAACCAGGAATTTCTAGGAGAAAACTGAAATGGAACTTTCACACAGACTACTTTCTCTCAGAATGAATGCTGAAATCATTTCTAGCATTTAAAAATATTTCATGAACACTCTCCTTCAGGACGCCTTCTGTTGTTAATATGTACTTCAAATGAGCCACAGATGACTACAAGTTGGACGAGAAGCCATCCAGTTCAACCCTTTTCCCCAAGACAGATTCAACTACATTATGTCATTCCTGACATATTTCTCTTGTCTGTTCTTAATGACTGCCAATGAAGAAACTCAGCAATTTCCCAAAGCCAGCTATTCCAGTGTTTTACAGTCTTTAGCATTTGAAAGCTTCCCCTATTATCTAACCTGAAGTTTTCTCTCTACTCAAGAAAGCCTCTCATTTCTTGTACCTTCCATCACGGCACTGAAAACACATTATGCCCTTTCTCTTTGCATAGCTCTTAAAACACTGAAGACTTATCTGGTCCCCTCTCATCTTTCTGTTCTTTAGACTAAACAAGTCCATTTCTTCTGATCTTTTCTCCACACTTATCTTTCTGAGATATCAGATCGCCCTTAGCTGGCCGCTACCCAATTATGCACATTGCTCTGGGAGAGTGATGCCCAAGTTTGGGCACAAGCGCTCCAGCTGTAGAGCAGAAATGCTGCTTCTTGTATCTACTAGACTCCCCTGTTTATACAAACCAGTATGATGTTTGCCTTTTCGGTAACAGCATGACATTGTTGACTTTATAGTCAGTGCATGATTCACTATAATTCCAGCTACTTTTCTAAAGAAATGCTGTCTAAGTGTCGTTCACCATCCTCTGCTTGCAAAGTTATTCTTGCTCCAGCACAGCATCTTCTACTTATCACTGCTGACTTTAGTTCTGCTTTTTTTTCAGATTATTTTTCTAATTTGTCAGGATGATTTTCAATATCACTACAGTCCCTTAATGCTGGCAGTCTCTCCAATTTTAGTGGCATATTTAATCAGAGCATTTTATTTCATCATCCAGGTTCTAAATGGAAACACTGATCAGAATTAAACTCAGATCAATGACTGCCAAGACTCTTTACTTCAGAGCAGATAAAGCATCCGACCATCTCTTAATACTTCAGGCTGATATTCTGCAGTCCTTCATATTTTGTTAACTACAAAATGGGGAATATCTATAATGGAGTGTTACATACATCTCCCAGTATTCCCATCAAGTCTCTGAGACCCTTCGTTTCAACTCAGGGTGCAGAAGATAACTTCCCAGTCACACACCATTGTCCCGGATCCTTCTCAGAGCAACCAAACCGCTTAAACTGCAGTTTGGAGCATTAAGCACCCAGGAGGCAGGGAAAGAGCAGGCTCAGCAAGAAGTCTGAGCCCCTAGAACACAATATCTCTGTTTGCTTGCAAGTCAGCTGCGCTGCTTTAAATTCAAAGTACTTTAACTTTCCTCTAGTCTACTTCTGATTGTCAAAATAACTCTTAGTTTGCTGAGACACTGTCATTTTTAATGGTGAACTATGTATTGCTACACAGGGATGCCAACAAGAGAATACATACTAACTAGATAGATACAGCTGTATATATTTATACATGTGTAATATCTCCATAATTAGATAACAGATATAATTATTTATATTAAAAGAACACTTTGACTATGCTTGCCGATTATGAAATCTTCTGTCTGCTTTGGATAAGCAAATTTTCAATATTTCATTTTATCCCAAGAAAAAAACCAACAATTTATTTCTCCAGACCTTCACCGTTTCTCAACATCTTCCACCTGCACATTCCATCCATCATGTAAAGCTCATTCTTGAGATTAGCATTGGGCTTCCACGATTCATAAGCATTCACTGTACAAGATGCTCACTGCGCATCAGTTTCTACAAACAGAGAAACCTACTCTTGCGTAGGAACCTTCCTGCAGCCCAAAGGGATTCCCATGCACATAATGGTCCTAAGTCTGATGGTCAGCAGGAAACTGGGAGCCCTGAAGATGAAGTAGGCATCCGCTGCCTACGTAGCGACAAAAACATTTATGGCATATTATGCCTAGATTTCTTATTTTCTAATCAGTCAGTCTTATTTCTCAAATTCCTTTGCTAAATTAAATATTGCTCCAGCAAATACAACTACATTGCATAATACCCTCTATAGAATTGGGTCAGCTATCCCAACAGATGTTCATCTAAGCTTACAGTCTTTTTGTCTCACCAGCTCAAAGGAATACTCCTTTTGGTCATAACCTTTCAAAATTTCTTAAAAAACTCTGGGAAACTGTCCACACACTGACTATGCTTCAATAATTCTTCATTTAAAAAGGAGATGACTATTCATGATAAAAAAAAAGTAACAAATTATCTAAATAAGCAATACCACATGTGACTGACTGTAAGAAATCAATCTTACACTCAATCAACTCTTGTACACGCACATGCAGAAAACTTCACACACAAATAATCTTAGATTTTCTGAGTACATGACGTGAGCTGTATTGTTCCATAAATCAAGATCATCTTAGGCCGCACTGCCAAACTGCCCTACAAGATTATTGATGCAATGAAAAATCATCAAGGCTATTAAGCACCCAGATACAAAAACTAACTCAATAAGTGCTTGGCCAGCCGGCTGCTGGGCGCCAGCTGAGTATCCCTGTGTGTTCTTAACCCCATTTCCCAGGGGGGAGAACTTGACTTGAAGTCTGAGATGCAATTTTTTTTAATCTTCTTCTATGTAAATTACAAAAACATAAACAATAGAAGAATGTTTACTTTTCATTTCTTTCATGGATGAGTTAAAAAGTAGTTCTTTTAGTTTAGCTGTGTTTTGTACCACATTCACGCCTCTCTGTATCCTAGGGATACTCCAGCATGGCTGATGTATGCACGCATGCAAATTTCTTCTCACCTAACTTAGAGCCCGTATAGGACAGGTTTCGCCTCAGAACTAGCCTAAAGCTAGGTATCCTGAGCTAGTCTGCTAAAATTAGTTAGTTTATCGAGGCATGCCTATTGCTTTCAAGAAGAAGACAACAAAAAAGGACTGTATCACGCAATGCGATTGTTCTGGAGGACAACTTATGCTCAGTCACATCCTTTAGGAGACAAAAAAAAACCACCAAAAGCCAAACATACCTACAGTCTTTCTATAAATTATCAGCAGGTCAATAACCTCTTGAGTATATTCAGGCCACTAGCCTGCTCAAACCAGCATGGATGGATTTCCAAAACCCAACAATTACCAAATTTTCAACCCGTCTCTAAGAGCCCTAGCTGAGCTGCATCCCCAGAACCCCATCCCTTACCTCCCAGCAGGCAGAGCACATCACACATGGCACTCAGCCCACTGGCTCACACTTTTCCTTCCCCATTTCCAAGACTCAGCTCAGCTGCAGCCCCCTTCCCACACCCATAAATAAAGCCCCAAATCAAAAGCTGTGGAAGCCAGCCTTACTATTAGCCTAAAAGCAGTAGCTTTTGATGGGATGGGTGGGGAAAGAGGTAAGGCTGGTAGAAAGCAAGAAAATAAATTAGGCTAAAGCCTCAAGCCCTGAGGCTTTAGAGAGAAAGTAAACAGAGGGAAGTAGGAGGTCAGAAGAACAGGCTCACCAGCTGCTGTGCTGTGGTGTGGTATGGCACGAAGGGGAAAAAAGAGCTAATTCTACCTTTTAACATGTCACCTCCAACCACCTTCCCCGTGCTCGTTCACTGGCACAGGACGGCTACCAAAAGAAGGGTCTCTTTACTTGCATGAGCCTTAGAGGGACTGCCTGGAGACCTACAAAGAATTTGGAGCATTCCAAGTCTCTTTGCCTTAAGTCTAACTTCCACTGGGCAAAGTGAGTCAGTGCTCCCCAATGAGTCTGGTTTACATAAGTCCCTCTGAGTTTTGTAGATCAATCAGGTCATGGCTGGAACAAGTTAGGCATGGAGCATCCAGGTCACCTTTCAGTGGACAAGCAGGCTTTTGGCCTTGAAGGAACTAATTTTGGAATTCAAGAAATACCACTGCTTCTCCCGGATCAGAAGTTTCTGAGTCTTGGCATTTTAATTAAGGTGCTTCCACTAAGAAAGCACTAAAAGTAGTTATCACTAGCATTTATCTTCAGCCAACATGGATAATAGTAACCTCTGAATCTGCCTCGTTAATACTCTCCCCAAGCCTATTAACCCCTCACTGTTTCCTCCCTAATTTCTCAGTCATGCGAGGCCGTTGGTTCTCTCTGCTGCTCCTTTTTCCCAAAGTAGAACAACATGAAAAAAAACATTCTAAGGGTTTTAGACCAGCAGACTAAGAAAATAAAAACGAAGAATAAGCAAATTTCTTTTTTCCTATAAAAGCTTCCAAAACCAAAGTAGGCAGATTTGCAGAACCATTTCCGCCTGACGAGCTGATGAAAAGAGCAGGGTTCCACAGAACATGCCTACCTTTTACCATTAGTATATATTTACATGCAAACTGCTCTGTATTTAATAAAGGATTAAAACAGTTAAATGGAGTTACTGTTATTCCTTCCTTCACTCTTATTTTTTATTGTGGTTAGACAACCTCTGCAGCCTCTGAGAGCCAACACAGCACCCCGGTTCCCCTGGAATCCCATCGTCCCGTTCCTCCGGCCGCTGCGTGAGTCACTGCTGTGCAGCGTGACATTCCCTTTGCAAAGCACTGGTTCCCAAACCACCGTCCTCAGAAAGCTGGCTGGCTACACGCTGCTGGCCCAGGTCCTTCCTTCCAACTGCTGCACAGCTTTAAAGACAACCAAGATGTGTTAAACCCTACCCTGATGCACGTTTCCCTCCTGAGCTGTTCCTTTAGTTGCCGCAGGGCAACCATGGTCTTGTGAACGAGTGAGTAGGTGCCTCCAAATAACTCCTCTTCTATGGCACACTCCACATAAAGAAAAAAGTAAAAAAACCACTCACGTGGGGAAGTCTTGCTGTAGATAACGTGTCAGGTCTCCATGAAAATCTCCCTGGTCCAGCAACTAGTCTGGGAACTAGGCCGAGACCAGGAATTATCTCCAGCTCTACCATATGGAGATGCAAGACACCAGGCCAGTTGCTTGTTTTATTTAAACATGTGTTTCTTTTACCAGCAATATTAACATTGCCTTGTTCCTGTTTATACTGAAGGAAAGGAGAAAATAAACTAAGTAACTTTTTTCCTCTCATTTTGTTTTCGCTCTTTTAAGAGTTCTCTGTTCCTGTCAAAGTGAGTTAAGCTAAACAGAAACAAGGTGGTTTTGTTCCAGAGTAAATGTGGCCACACTCGGAGTAACTTGGGAACCGTTCCTACAGTTCAAATGCATAACCCCCCCCCAGCTTAATCCTTATTAACCTTCACATGTAAGAAAGCCCTTAGGTTGGGTAATTGATTAATTACTTAATAGACGACAATAAAACACAATTTACCACACATGGCAATACCAACCCACTGCTTTCACCGTTTTGGCGAGGCACCTATTTCAGTGGCATAAAAGTTTCTAATCGTTTGCAAAGCGGCAACTGCACCGTGCCAAGAGCGATACTGCAGCTCGTGGGTTCCTGACCGAGAGAGAGCCTGGGTTCCCTGCACTCGTCCCCATGTGACACGCTGGGAAATCATCTCCTAAGTTCAACATAACCCTCAGCGAGAACCCGCATTAAGGCAAGGTTCAGTGAGACCCGAGATCCAACGTGCCGGCTGCAATGAACGCACGGGAGAAAACGCAACGCTTTCGGTTCCCCAACGCCGACTTCCTCCTGGAAGCCACTCTGAAATTGCACAGAGAATCTAAGCAGATCCCTTCCCAGTAACAGCAGCACTACTTGACAACTAGCACGTATGTTACTACTGCAGTAAATGTAAACGTACTATAGCTCACAGTGCTGAATCCTTATTGGCTCGCCGAGCACCAGGTTTTATTTTGCTATTTCAAACATATCAGAAAGCCTGTTTTGTTCAAGGTTTTAAAGTGCATCAGAAAGGCTACAGGCTAAGACAGAGGTGTACGCAGCCAGGCTCGTGCTCTTTTCAGCAGCGTTTAAGCCGGCGAGGGGAATGATGAAGTAGCAGTAAACTTACTTTCCAGTGATAAATTGGCTTCGGGATGGTGTGCACATAGGCTGAACATAATAGTTCTCCAGTTTAACCCCTTCAGCAGCTAGCTTGTCCAGAGTGGGTGTCCTGATCTCCGATCCGTGGTACCCTACGTCTCTGAATCCCTGATCGTCAGCCAGGATGAAGACGATGTGAGGCTGCGAGACGGGGTCGCCGGCCCCCGGCCCCTCTCCCAGCCCGCTCCTCGTCGCCTCCGTCTCCCCGGGGCCGAGCCGGAGGCTGTCCCAGGACAGGTAGCCGTAAGTCAGGAGGCTGAGGACCGAGAGGCCGGCTAGCAGCCCCAGGGCCAGCATCTTCCCGGGGCCGAGGCGGCGAGGCCAGCTGCGCCCACCGCCGGCCATCCGCCTGGGCTGCAGCACGGGCGGGACGGAGGGGAAAAAGAATAATAAAAAGAAAACACACCGAAAAATAAACTCCCGACAAACCGAGAGAGTCTCCGGGGCGGGGGCCGTCAGGGGTCCCGCCGGGCGGGAAAGCGGCGAGCAGCCCGGCTCACGGTAGCCACCGCCAACTTCCAACAACTCCGGTGGCGGCGGCAGAGGCCCGCGGCTGGTCCCGGTGCCGAGTGGGCGAGCAGGGCCCCGCCGGGGCTCACAGCATCCCCGGGGTCGGTGCCCATGGCGGGGCGAGTCCAGGGGCGACCCGGACCGGGCCGGGCCGCCTCCCCCCCGCCCGCTCCTCCCGCCCCCTCCGGCGCTGCC
>JAOXNO010000033.1:3770278-3790015 GCA_028565335.1 Limnodromus scolopaceus
ACCACAGGAGTAAATGTCTTCTCTTTGCTGCTAAGTAATTTACATGAAAGCATTGCCAGGGCTTTCAGTAAATGCTGGTTTTCTGAAATCGCCGCAAACATCTGGAAGGTATGAACGTACCGGATTTGTTTTCAGCCACAAACCAGTCCTGAAGCCCAAACCCTCCAATTCTGGTCAGGCTGTGGCAAATGGGAGGAATGCGCCTTTTCAAAGTCCTATCATTTTTGAAAATTTGGGTTAAAGTATGAAATGTGCTGCAGTTGCAAAATACAACTTCACCCCAGTCCTGAAAGACACTGAAGCAAGCAGAAACTTAACATTCATGTGTGATGAGGCCAAACTGCAGTAAAGGTGCAGGTTTGACCTGTCTAACATGACTCATCATGACAGGAACAACTTTTAGACAAACTAGATTTTATAAAGCATTAACTCTTAAACAGCCACTGGGATGAAATCCCAGCTCCATCTGGGACCTGGGAACAGACAGGCCGGCTGGTATCCCTCCCACAGGAACACTTCCATCTCTCTCTCTTAAAATCTGATGGATTCTAGTACTGAAAGTTCAATATACTCTTAAAAGTTCCCTCTGCTCCCCATGGCTTGAGTAATACCGCCTCGAAACAACCTTCTGTAGAACACAAGAATATTTTTGGATGGGGAGGGAGCAGGGAGCACAATTACTGGAGCAGCTTCTCTAATGAAAACTTCCTAACTTTATTATTGTGTCAGAAGAGATGGGACGGCACGACAGTCAATTTAATGGTTCCCAGAGTTAATATTTTTCTCCCAGGCACACCTTCCTTCTCCTTCAAACAACCTTCCATGCACTCAATGAATAGAGCAGACACGAAGCAGCTCCTTGACTGGTATCTATAGAGCGCATATTAGATATCAAATGTTGGCTTACACACTTTAATTACCTCCAGTAACATTGCCTAATGCAAGTGTCTGGATTTTGCCTGCCTAGATGTCTGCACAAATGTCATTCAGTTTGTAACAGCACTTGGTGTCCTTCTAGAGAGAAAAATATAAAGTCACGCCGTCTTCAGGGAACTTTAATTTGGGTCAAATCTAACTGATTTTGTGCAACCTAAGGTGAACAGAAAAGTCCCCACTCTAAAATTGCCACTGATAAAAGAGCTATTCAGAAATAACTAAGTGTTGTGCTGCAGTTTACAATGCTGCAGCAGGGAGAACATGGAAGTAAAAGTGGATTTAGTGATTTTTATGTGCTACCCTAAGGGCTTGTCCACACTGGAAAGTGCTATTGATAAAATTACATCTGCATTGTAAAACCTACAGAGTTTAACTCCTGAGGTAGAACACCTTCTTCTAAAATCAGAGAAACTTCACAGCATGTTAACTCAAGCTCTTAAAAAACACCCAAACAAAAAAAACCACTCCCAAAAGAACAAAAAACCTAACCCTCCAAAACCTTACACTGAAGAAACCCTTAATTTTTCATCTATTGAAATGACATTCCCTTTAAAAGAATTTTCTACTCAATTTTTTTTACTCTTGCTATTTCCCAACATTTACAAGACCAAAAGAATGTATATAGAAACCTAAAACCATAAACCATAAAACACAAATTGGATTAGTAATGCTATTTTGCCTTTAATCCATCTACTGCAAAATGGCAAACAAAATATGATGTCCTCTTAATATAAGCTGTAATAGCACAACGGACCCAGACAAACATTAGAGCATCATACGAAATATCGTATCAAACATATACATTTCTAGTGGTTAAATATATTTCTAATTAATTATTTTGTTTGTTTGTTTTAAAGATACCAAACAGCAGCTATCACAGTACACTTACAATACAATCCACACATTACGATATCCAGATATAGTTTTCTGTAACTTGCCATACATGATTTTGCTATTATAATCAAAATATTTCCAACACATTCAAAACATTCCGATTGCCAGAAGGCTGACTAAAGGGAATCATTCCTGAATACAACAAGCACATCACCAGTGTTGGTGAGCAGAACTAAAGAATCATCTAAAAGAGAGTTTGGAATTAAGATTGTTTGAATAGTAGAAGAAAAAAGAATAATCTATCATTACACAGATGCAACAGGGTTCCCCTCCCTAAGAGTACAGCTATTAGCAGAGAGCAGGAGATCACCGCGTTTGATTTCCAGTGCTGCCTTCCTTCCAACCTAGACGATTCTATGATTCTGCAAGTGTCCCATTAGCCATACCAATCCCTGCTGGTCACCACCTTATTTATTTCATTATTTATTTTATCCTTTTTTTTTCCTACTTTTGTAAAAACAAAAGCAGGCTTATGCCAGTAAAATACTCTGCTGACCTTCAAGTAAAGAGGCCTTGGAAGATAATGTGCTATTAATATTCCCCTTAAGAAAATATTTGCAGACACTCATGGTTTATACAGCCCATTCAGGATATTTGGTGAAAGGAACAGAAGAGTTGTAAAAGCTGGAGGAAGGGCTTTTCCCTTGGGGAAAAAAAATACAGAACATTCATAGGCATTTAAAGTTGAGTGTGGTGAATACATTAATTCAAATATACAGTAGTTAAAATTGAATTTATTATATCATTAGGAAATGATATATTTTTAGTACTTGTTATGCAGTCTCTGCGTGTATTAAGACCATAAAATTAACTCAATCAAACATGTGCAGAGAGGATGACTTTAGCTGAAGGCTCATCTGCAGTTCTCTTCGGCCAAGGCAGGGGCTGTTAAACGTGCCCTTTTCTAGTTATTTCAGGTCAGGCTGATGTCTGACCTTTCTGTTTCTGAGACGTACATCTTTGACACACAAATATAAGCCCAAGAAGATAGCAGCTTTATAAAGTTCAGTGCAGCTGAAAAATTTAAGGAAACTGTTCCTTCAAAAAAAAATAACGAAGGGAGACTGTTCCTTCAACAAAAAAATTAAAGGAGAAAGGAGGTTGTTCCTTCCAAGCCAATCATGACAGAACCAGTGCTAGCACAACAGCAAAGAATGAGTCTGGTTGAAGGAATTTCTGTCCCAAGACTGGGCTCTGAGGAATGGTCCTGGGAGGTGTGACTGATGGGTGTCTCCGAGTCATGAGAATAGGATTCCCTCCACGCTACCAAGCCACTCCCTGCCGGACTGGGTGAGGTTCAGGAAGCAGGGAATCTAAAGGTTTGGGGTTTTTTTTTTTGAGGGGGGGGGAAAGCTGTTTTAAACAAGAGAAGCAGGAATAATAATCCTAAATGAGGTCTTGAGAAGATAGTTTGTCAGAAAAAATAGATTCAAGTGCTAAAACTCCTTTGATAATCTTATAACTGTTCTTCTAACACTTAGTTCAGTCTTAGAAAGGTAATTCTTGCTAGTTGGAGACTACATGTTTCTTCTTACCTTCAGTAACAGGCAAGGTCGCAATTCAGGATGTGCATTCCAGTGCTCTTCCTGGTTATGCCTCAGGCCAGAAAACTTTAGACCAGCTTTCTGAACTGTTATTTTCAGCTTAATAGCTACAACTGTTGTAAGTGCAAAGTGGGCTTTGGCTTACACACAGTCAATATTCTTCATATTTCCAAGAGCAGGAAATGTAATTAGGTATTTTCTTTTTGCCCTGGTTAATTTTTGCACACCCCTGTCCTCAACATACCTTCCTAGTGGGGAAGGAGAAAATGCAGGACTTCCCTGCATCCTGCTTCCCAGGTGGATGCTGGGCTTTTGCCAGGCACTCATCACTGGAAACAGCGTATTAGAAACATGAATAAAAACCCGGTGAGTCACAGGACTTACATCAGTCCCTTCGCCTTCATTGGTTGACCCTGGTAATTAATTTACAGATGTGCTACTTGTGAATTATCAGATTCCACCCATGGCTTACTCCCTGGTTTATGATGACATAACCAGAACTTTGCTGTTAACTTATTCTATATTTAACACAGATTTTCCTCGGTTCCCTGCCGTATTCCTAGGCAAAGCTCCAGGTTCTGATCTCAGCTGCCTGCAGTGATGCAAATGTGCAGTCGCTCAACTGATGCCGATAAAGTCACTCTGGAAATTTAGGCCTTGCCCTTAGATACACCTCTCACGTCAGCTCCTGTAATGACTGAAGCAACACAACTTTAGAGCCTCCCGCTTTCCAGTTAGGTAGCGTTTGTGATCCCAAATGGAACAGAACCAAGTCTTTATATTTGTATAGTCCTACTGAAACAACTGCTTCTGGAAACGGCAACCGGTTGAGAAAGAAACCTGAAGAAAGGGGGACATTTTAGTAGCAGATGCCAGGGCATGTCCTTACTGAACAAAGGGTCACATGGTTCCCAGTGACATTAGAGATGATATAACCCCTCTCAACATGAAGTGGCTATGCCGCTACATGGCAGTGAGATTTACTGACCAATTATGAAGCAAAGGAGCTGCATTTGCTGTGTTTACACCATCTATTCGCAGCTAGGGCTTCTCAGTTGTAATTGTAAAAGAAAATTTTGCTGCCCCAAGGACGAGGATAAAATAATTTACTTTGCATGCTCAGTGGAGCAGCTCCCTTACACGTTTCTGAGCACCACTCCAGGCACCGCTCAGGACTGGGAAGCGAGCCAGCTTTACAGACCCCACTTGGTGGCCTGTCACAGCCGTGCCTGGGCTTGGCCACAGAGCCACATCCCTGATATGGCATCAACATGTGTAAATCCACAAGAAGCATCCTTGGACAGAGAGACTCTTTGGCTTACACCCACTGCTGGTGGGTTTCTGCCGCAACAACGCTGGTTCTCTGTTAAGGCCTCACTCAGATACAAACGCAGACACAAAATCTCCTTCGTTTTTTTTTTTTTGTTTTTAGATTTTACCACTCCAGCCTGGATGTTGTGAGTCAGGGGCGTGGACATTTTTCTGGCTTTACTGAGTTTGCCAAGAGCCAAATAACCTGAATAGGTTACAGTGCACATCTAGAGGCTGCCATCGCCATCAGCATGTTCCTGCTTTGAAGCTTTGGCACGCTATTGTTAAAATCGCTTTCTCAGAGAGCAGCTGTAATCCCCAACACGGTTTCCTTGCCACAAACACTACAGAAGGAACAGTCTCATTTGTTCCTAGATCGTGGGTTTTTACACACAAGGTCACCTGTCTTGTTTAAAACTTGTCTTAATGTTAGTGCAGTTAAAAAGGCCAGAGCAAGAGAACTGGGGCAAAGCATGACCTTATAATGCAACATAAATCTAGAAAATTTAAACAGGATGGATCTTTTCAGAATAACTAAAGTTTTTCAGTGCAAGAGAAATTTTTGTAAAGAAGAAAACTTTTCTAGTTTACGAGGGATAATACCCCAGCCCCTGTTAGTGTTTTACCAGCTGCCTGTCATTCCCAGAACAGGATATTTTTTTTCCAGACAGCAGTAAAGCTGAAAATACAGATCAGTCAAAAGGGTACAACTGTATCAAAATATAATTCTAAGTATTGCTTTTGGCCTCGTGAAGTATTTGATGTCAAGGTCACGGGTGCACAGCTGCAACAAAGCTGTCCCTTTCTAATGCAAGCTTTAAGGGAGAGGGATGCTTTTAACTTGGAATTGTGCAAGGTCTTCAGAAGGAAGAATGCTAATGAAGTGCTTGTAAGGCTCAGGATGTTTTAAATACTTGTTAAATACTAGAAATGGCATTTGGATGACTCACTGCTATACCAAATACAAGCTCCAGGTCATGCATGTAGAACTTTACACATTGTAATGTCAGAGATTACTTTGGTAATAAGTTTTAATTATACCTCATAATGATTGGCAATTAAAACAAATCTAAATAAATTTTCTGAAGGACCCATAGTTCAACCAGCTGTGCCTGACCAAAAGGGAAATTACAACATAATTATAACGAGCACATACAAATATGCTTGCATACACTAAGTGCTTGCTATAGTTACTGTCCCGTGCTCACCTGGAGGGCAATGGGAAAGAATTTTCACAAATATGTCTATCACAGCCTTCATTCTTCATTTTCATAGTCTAATGTTACACTTCTGTCAGTGGTTCTCCTTAGTTCTTTTAGAAATAGAGCCAATAATGGTATCATCCTTTCAGAAGTGTTTAAAAATGGCGAGAAATATTCTGGCACCAGCCACACCTACTTTGATATTTATAGTTTTGTCTTGCCCCCTAAATGTTTTAACGATTGCTGGCCTCTTAGGAATCTACAAACTTTTCAAGCTATGCAACTGTTGGAACTCCTGATAAAGAAGATATTGGCTTCAGAGTCTCTAGAAATTTTCTTTTTCTGTGAGGAACAGCCATGAATTGTGATGAGTATATTCAGAGAATCATTGAATTGTTTTGGATGGAAGAGACCTTTAAGATCATCAAGTCCAATGGTTAACCTAACGCTGCTAATTACCACTAAACCATGTCCCTTGACATGCAATTTGCTGCAATTTCTGACCTTCTAGGTGCACACTAGTGCCATGCGTTTTCTTCTGTTGCTGTTTCATACTGGGAAGACCCGTGCAGGTTGAACTCACAAAATTGTTTTATTCGCACAGTGCTAATATAACATTGTGCCATTTGTTTCTTACAGAGCTCTTCTTCCCTTCTCCAGCTTCATCTCTACCATCTTTGATACACCCGCTGAACAGGAGATGACATTTATGGCCCTACGGAAGTAGGCCCTGTCCCACCCACTGCCACCACGGGAACGCCTCTACCCACTTTCCATCCTTCCTCTACCTGGCTGCCGGTATTAGTTGATGACAGTCTTTCCCTCTTTCACATTTAATTCCAGATGACCAACCAGTCAAAAAAGTTCCAGGAGGGGCATGCACAAATGGAATTTTAATGGTTCCTCCTACATTTGCCAAAGAGAAGGAACATAATTTGATTTGTGTTGCTGCAGCCTGGGAAAGTGAACGAGAACTTGTCCCCAGAATGGGACGAATCAGCGGCTGTAATGGTTTAGCGCAACTGGATCAGGGCAGAGGCCACGGAAACAGTATTTCACAGATGTAGCTTTTAAAGTTTCATAAATGATGCAGTATGACAGGATTGCTTAGCTGAGTTCTAATATTCAAGTAAAGCTTATAAACAAATTTATAAATAGAAAACTCTTGGACATCTGTTACAGACTGCCTATTGGACATGTAGACTTAGAGCTGAAGATGAACATATTTAAGTTTTATTTCTCTTATGCCTTAACCCTCCCGCTATCCCTACATCATTATCCTTCTCATGCCCTACCTCCCTCCCCCTTCCCCCCTGAGCATTTCTAATAAAGATTTGATTGAATATAATAGTGCTGTACACACAAAATCCCCAGTGCAGGACAAATTGTCCAGCGTTGACATTTTATTTGGTGACAAATTGAAACAATTGTGCCTGAACTGAAACATCTGCTGTTAGAAAATGATTTCAGTGTCACTAAGGAAGCATGGATTCTTAAAAATTAATCAGTCAAACAAAAAAACTATGCATGATTGGGGAGACTCAAGATTTGCGAATAAATATTTCAGGAAATATTCACTGCTTACTTGACAGTGGTTGCAGAATGCAGTTTTATTCCAAGAAAAATGTCATAGGAAATGTAACGTACTAATTGGCACAGGTAAAAAGATAGTAGTCATTAACAGAGACGGCATAAGGCTGTCTAGCATAGGGCAAAGCCATATCTAGTGGTCTGACAAGGTCTGACAATAGGTATGCAGATGTCTCAGGAGACCCTGAAGGACTGTGTAACAGCACAAGGAACTCAAAATATTGTTATTAAGTATAGGTCTGTACTTCTGCACTTCATCAGGTTTTGGGTTTTTTTGTTTGTTTGTTTTAGTTTGGTTTTTTTGTTTGGGGGTTGGTTTTTTTTGCTATTGGTTTCTTGGCTGTGAAAAAACAAATGCGGAAAATGACGATTTAAATATCCAGTTGGAACCATTAGAGTTGTGGTGTGCCTCATTTTGTGCTATATAGACTATTTAAAACAGAGTAGTTGTGTTGATTTGCATTGATTCTAGGCTAATACTGGAAAATACTAAGCAGCAGACCGAAGCATAAGCAGTTGCCTATGTTTACATTCACTTCGTGCTAAGAGAATATACTGCCAACCAGTAATACCTGCATGGAATTTAAGTATGCCATTTGCAAAAGCTCGTCTTTTCTTCAGACTTGTACTCTCACAACCATCATTCTTCACACCAGTCTGAAATCCCCTGCCTTCCTGCCTTCCTGTTCCATAATACTGATCATACTCTTGCTTATAGGTTTGGTTTTTTTTTTTTTTTTCTCTGGCAATGGCTCTGCAGACGAACAGACGGGCTCTTTGCTTCCTGTGAAAATCTCTTAAAGGTTCTGAGTCAATTTTGTATGTAAGAAATAATTTATTTTTTTAAATTAGTGCACCTGCTTCCATAGCGATGATAGAGTGAGCATATATGGGCCAGGGTCTGCTGAACAACGGCCGAGGTGAATTTTTATTTTATCTACATGGAAGATTAAGGAAAACATTCTCAGAAAGTAGGCTACAAAAGTGTGATGGAACAGTTACTGGGCTCTTGCTCCCAGGATGTATTGCTCACATGAGCAGTACTGGACCAACTGCTTCCTTTCATCTACTTCTCAGTTCTTTTATTGCAACTCTCTCTCTTTGTAACTTCATCCCAGGACACTTGCCTGACCTGGTTCAACATTTTAACTGGTCGACATACAGTGTCTGCTTGGCTTTTTTGCCCAATCCTCCCATGAGGCTGAAACCCCACTACCTATCTTTCTTAGAACTATACACTGACCGCGTAGTGCACGGATACATGATATAGCTGGAGATACATATGTTACACACAAACTTCATTAAAGTTTCTGTGCAGATAGAGCCTTGTGAACCCCCCAGTTTATAGCCCACTGGAAAGGGACTCCTTGGTGGACAGGAGTTACTGTTTTATTAACCTCTGATCTTGTGTTGCTACGTCTATTGCTTGTTATGAATAATGGGTTGCATGTGCCTTTTTTGATGCAGGCACTTTTTTTTTTCTAGGATCTAGGCTGAAAGCATCAATTCTCCAGAATTAATACAGCAGCTACACATATAGGTGACATTTAACCATTTTTACGTTAATTCAGACCCAAGTCTGGAAACCTTTTTAACCCACCCCCCCCCACTGCAACACTAAAATTACTTACGGTATCCAGCAGAACTACTGTATATTTTGTGTCATAGAGCATCAGGTAAAAGGATAATTAATTAGGCAGAAAATAAGTGTTGCTTAGAAACCAAAAGGTATCAAATTAAAAAAATGCATTCATCACATTACACTGCAAAAGTTGGCCAGAATGAAATTCAGTGTAGCACTGTATCACGCAGAAACGTAAAATCTGTAGGCAGCAGCGTGTTCTGAACACTAGGACAACCAAAAATTACTGATTAAGTTCAATTAGTAATTAAAAAGCATAAAATGTGACCTCTTGGATTCTACAGAGGGCAATAAGTTCCAGCTGAAATGCTGTATAAGAGCGTGTCATGCAAATTAGAGCCTCAAGGCCCTACTGCAGTGCAAGTAATAACAATGAGCTTGAATTTTGCAGGTAGGGGGTTTCTATCATTTCCTCTGGGAATTCACGAGCAATCTGAAAGGCAGCAACAGCTCCGTACGTTAGCTAGGATTTCAGCTGGGCCTGGATGATTGCCAGAATTTCTGAAAACATACCATCCCCCTGATTTGCCAAACTGAAAGCATAATAAATTAAGAATTTTCTGAGAGCCCTTTATAGCGTTCTGCTTTGGTACTAGCGCACATATCGCTGCTTGGATTAATTAACTACAACCCCAGCATCGTCCCAGGCTCACGGATGAAGAAGCGCCGTCGATTCTCTCTTCCAAACAGCGACAGCCCCCTCTCCAAATTCCTGCCAAGCATGTTTAATGGCTCGCATCAGGCTGTCTTTTCAATTACACGCAAGCCTTTTGAAACATCTCCACAAGAAACCAAACACTGTGGGGAAAGAGCAAACTTAAATCCTATTTCAGGAAGACCACTGAAAGAAAGCTTTCCTTTACTACAAAAACAAACTAGAGCTTCATCAGCATGGCCTGTTATCTTGCCCTCTAACCTCAGCGCAGATCAGTTCTTATCTATTCTCGTTAATTGCTCATTCTTTCACCCTCTTTCCAAGCAAGCAGCATTGTACAGGACTCATTTATACGCTGCCCCGCTCCTGTGAGAGGACTTTAGACAGACACAGTCCTGCAATAAAATCAAGTTTCTCTCCCAGGTGGGTTAGCGTTTCCTCCACCACAGATAGGGAGTAATTGAAATGAAAACCTCGTGTCTCCTTGCTTTCCCATTTGGGATGAATTACCCATGCAGACACTTCATTGCCAGCCCTGTACTACTGACAGTATCATTAAGCTTAGCTCCACCAGGGACAAATCTTGTTAGACACTGAACAGTAATACTTTTATGCTACCTAATGAGTTTTGCGGTGTTGCACGTTACGTAGTGAAGCACATACCTATCCTGTGCAGAAAAAGTAATGGGCAGAGCCTTCAAAGCATCCATTCTTAAAAGTCCGTATGTGTTTCTATAGAGCAACCATTTCCTTTTCTTTTAGCAGCACTCACAAGATAGAACAGGCATCTCTTATTTCTTTGCGGTTTCCTGCGGGTTCGCAATAAACATCTGAGTTTGTGCCGCAGGCTGCAGAGGAGTTGAAATTTTGCACAAATATCTGTGTGTGAGCAGATATAGGCACACTGGCAACTTCAGGTAGCTTCCCAAACGCAGACTCAGAAAAAATCATTTACTTTGCAGCTGAAGAGATGTTATCGCACAGTGCCTACAGATAGGAGGAACGTATTTTGACCAGGACAAATAGTTGATTAATTTAGCCCAGAAGAAGCCTGCAGTGAAATCCATTGAAGCCTGTGGAAATGGTCCTCTCTCTGGTGAGCTATGGATGAAAACCTTGGAGTGACACAAGCCACTGTAGCGTCATGTTTCTGCAGTTAAAATAATTGCCGTGGCTTAGAGGGTATTTTATTACTTTTGTTTTCCCTGTTCCCCAGTGACAGACCTTATAAATGCCGTGAAATAGAAACTACCACCACATGCAGCAGAAGCAGAGGAAAAAGCCCTGAGACACTGTCATTTCCTCAACTGAGTGTCAGCAGTTTCAGTATCAACGTACAAAAGTCTTGACTTATTTGATCTACAAGTTACTTTTTTTTTCCATGGGAATAGGCTAACTGTATGTATTTGGTAAACTCTGTCCTTAAATCTTAAATAATTTGCAGCTGCTGGTAGGTCAATGTTTGTGTATATGTATGTACACACACTCTCTCTGTATATACACACATTTTTTTATACCTATATATCTATATATATCTCATATGAGTAAAAAAATAGTTGTTTCTGTTGATTTTTGATGCTCTTTATTCCACAGGTTCTTTCATCCACACTATAAGCCCAATAACTCCTGCCACCACAAAACCTCAGAATTTTGGACACAGTAATAGCACGTATGGTCTAAACATCCACTATTAGAACTTTTAAATTAAAAACATAAATTGTATTTTGTGCAATAAAAGTGTGTGACATGTAGAAATGATACTTTTAAGTCCATTAAAGCTGTATCCTTCTTTTGGTTTTGGGAAAAGAGGTATCAAGATACAAGCTCTCTTTCAATCACTATAGAAAATTCCTTCTAATACTGCATCTAAGGCAAACAATTATAATGTAAACAATTATAAATGTATTCATGAACATTTAAAATATCACCAAAGCTCCATGCCTTCTGATTGTGGGTCAAGCATCTAATTTTCATAGGATTTTAAAACATATGTTTGTTTAATACCTTTTGAATCCCATATGTCTTCTGAATGTTAGTTTTCAATGCGCTGTATTTTCAACTGTTTGGGTTTTTTTTAAACAAAAAAAAAGATAGAACACCCCTCCCCCCCTCCTCAAGTCATGTTTCCTTCTTCTCTCACACTTAGGTTTGAGTCCATAAGTAAATTTTCAGATGGTGATAAAATTGTAAAAGCCAATAGCCCAACATTTAGCTGTATTTCACCTTCTGTTTGCAGAAGTTAACAAAACTTAGTGGAGT
This sequence comes from Limnodromus scolopaceus, assembly GCA_028565335.1. Lineage (NCBI taxonomy): Eukaryota > Metazoa > Chordata > Aves > Charadriiformes > Scolopacidae > Limnodromus > Limnodromus scolopaceus. The sequence continues at coordinate 3,782,312 of JAOXNO010000033.1, forward strand.
TTTGTTAATAGAAATACGTAGAGGAAAAATCCAATTATGATAGCCAGCATTAATGATAAAAACAGACGCTTATTTTACATAGAAGCAAAACATTAGGTTTAGAGCACTCAAGGAAGAAGTAGAAGAAATGCTCTGTAATTTGCTAGGTGACCTGTGACTGAGGTAAACCATAAACATTGATTAATTGAACGCCCCAGAAGATATTTTGATTGTACTAGCAGAATACGCAGATTAAAATTAGTTCTTCAATTATTATTTGGTTGCTCAAACTCATCTGTAAAAATCACAGTCTGTACATAGGCAAACCACACAAGTTACTTACTGAAAAGCAAAGAGCCCCGTGTTTGCTTAATATACAAACTGCCACTGATTAGAGATTGACTTGGCAACCTTGTAAGTGTGACTTGAAAATGCAATTACCTGTCATGTCAGCAACCTGGAGGCAAAAACCTAGGAGGTCTTTTCCAGAATGGCCTTGCCTACAATCAGCTCCTCCTCCCTTGTCTAGTTTTAACTGTTCTGATGAAGACATTAATTTCAATTCCTTGGTTTACATTAAACCAGGCCTCTCACAATTATTAACAATACATATCAAATCCTCAGTTCTGTTTCTATATGGCTCATTCCAAACAAATATACCATGGTTGCAGGCCCTAATTCTACAGATACAGCAACTTGGATATGCTTGGTGGCATGAAACAGGAAACTTGGTTGCTTTCCATCTTCTATGACTAATACTGTGGACATACTAACTCTCAAGTGGAAGGTACTGTGCTGATCAGACTTTGATCTGGAGCCTTGATCCAGGTCTCCTGTTTCCAATGTGCAGCATAATACTCAGAAAAAGAGTCCCTTGGGTAAAATTTTTTGTGTAAAAAGATTTACGTGTGCAAGGTTGGATCCAGCTCATAGTAACAAGTAGTATACTGTCAGTGGAGACTCCTATATCACTTAATATATAGTTGCTGAAGGTTTCTATGTGTAACTCCTATGATTTCCAAACTACAGGACTTTCTCTTCACCTGTTAGTTGCCAATGGTTTCCACAGACTGTTGAACCACAGAATTCCAATATATCAACACAGAGAGAGCTGTCTGCTTGGGGATAAGCAAGAAAATTGGATCTGAGTTAGCTGCAGCTGGAATGTTAAAATGGATTAAACTCCCCATAAGGTTGCTTGTAGTCAAAGTTAAAATGACCTTAATTTGATTTAGACTGTTCCAAGACTGTTTAGATGCATTCGACATCCTGTGTAGTCAGTTAACACCATTCCAATAGATTATGCTGACTTGGCGAGTTGCACCAGTTTAGCAAGAAAACAATTACAGGTAGGTGTTTTCTTTTTTATTTAGAAGTGACAGTTCCCCTAACATTTTCTGCCACAAATTCTCTTTGAGTCATTTCTATACATTGTAAAGAGACGTGAGTCACCAATTAGGCTCCTGGAACCCTGTAATTTGCCTAAAACGATTAAGAAATGCAAATCCAAAAAAGCTATGATAGAGAAAGCTGTGCACTAGGGACGTGAGGCACTTGCTTTGACAAAGGTTTTGGGTTGGAAGGGACCTTGAAAGGTTTTCTCTGACAATAGCATACAACTGAGATTCCAAAATGTTTTCTCACACGTTCTTTACCCGTGTCACAGGCAATTACACCTATGAACAGTTCTGTCCCTATGCACAGGAAAAGCAGTGAGAACGCCCATTTTGGGGGGCACGCCCCCAGTTTATCATTGGCTCTAGAGCAGTATCAACTAGCAGGATGGCTTTCCCAGTGGGGTTTCAACGAGACTGAGGTTGTTCCACTGACTTTCACAACACCCAGGGCAGCCTCACAGACCCAGATTATTTTGGAGAACCCAGTGAGGTCATTACCACAGATTTAAGAAAACCAAATATGTTTTACATTTATGGTCTTTTTTCCACATTTTGCATTTTAAGTGTTGTCATTTAATGATTTTTTTTGCCAGCTGTTCGCCGACAAGAAGGGTGACTATAAAACCAGTTTCAAACTGTAGATGGTTTTGTAATCATACAAAGTTAAGGGCAGCAGCTAGGGACAGTAGCACTCAATAAAATTTAACTACTTAAAGTAAAACTGGCACCAGTATTTTCTCTGTTAATATGATTATCCCCTTGGAAATTACTGCATGACACATTGTGCTTCAAGCAATCTGTCTCCTTTTTTGTTATTGCACTGATTGTAGAGATTTGCTTAAGGACGTATTTATTTGCTTTAGAAATTCTTCAGGAAGAAAACGTAACTGAACACCGATGCAGATTGCTGTAATATCATGTACTGAACTGATTTTAGTATATGTATGAATATTGCTGTTCCTATGGTGATTGAGCACCAGTTTCTGGAGAGGAACACTAAATTCACATAGGCAAAAACCAAGCACAAACACACACACACTTGCTGAATGCTTTTGGAATCAATTCAGGATGATTTATCTTCCAACAGTAAATTTCCTATGCATGTAATATTCACTAAACAGTTTGAGCACTACGAACAACACTTTACTGGCTGAACTACACCCTGGGAAGTTTTTTGTGCCAGAATAGAAGAAAGTCAGCCAAAAGGTAAAATTGGGGGAATAAACTCCACCCACATTCCTGGTTTCAAGCATTGATATTCCTCTTTGTAGAGAGGGGGGAATAAAACAAGCACTCATGTAAATAACTGCTTATTAATGACAAATAAGCAATTTGAAGTGGAAAACTAGGAAATCCACTTAAGCAAGGTCTAAGAGAAATTGCTTGCAGAACAACACAGCTAACAACAGTCACGGAGTTTTTGATGCTTTCTTTTGAGTGACAAAAACTGTATGATAAGTACAATTATATACGAAAGAGGCGTGATTTTGCTAGCATGTTTTTTGACTGAACTGTGCAATGTCAAATGGTGGGGGGTGCATAGAGAGGGTTCTTTTAGTATGCCCAGTGGAAGTTTTAAGAAAAGAACTAGCTTTTCCTTACACTGGAAGTGGGAGAAAAGCTGCACGAGAGAATATGAAAACAGGTAAGTTTGAAGCTGGCTCCTTGCTGAACTTAAGCAATTTGATTTCTGTTCTTGCATTTCTCAAGCAGCAGTGGTGTTTTATGTCCATACCATGCGTTGTGTGGTTTATGATTGAGACACATCACGGATCTATTATCTAGTGTGACAAACTCATTATTTGGGAATTACTGCGGTGAGTTATGTGAGCAGAATTTGCTTTATTGCCTCAGCATATTTGAACTGTATTATGATCGTGTCTAATTCTGTGAAGACAAACAACTCTATAGTTATCATTAACATAGGCTGTAAATGCTACCCATGCAACTCTGCAGAAATTCTTACAGGCATGGAGGAAACCCATTACACTTTATATGGAATATAACACAAAAACGCAACCTCTTCAGTGTACCAGCTACAAAGAGGGGAGCAGAAACACTGATGCAATCAGAGAACACATTTCTGATGTGCAGAAACGGAGCAGGTTCATGTAATTCAGTACATATGTAACCCTAGGGTAAGTCTGTCAGCATAATAAGGATTTTCACAATGTCTGAGTGCTGCCTCAAGGCATTTGGAAACACCTTCTCCCTGCTGGCTCCTAACAGCACCTGGGAGTGTAATGAAATGGAATCTGCATCCTGCGCCATCTCCTTTACCATACACTGACCGTGACCCCAGTCCTGCAAACGCTTACATACATGCTCAACATTTCTATCATAAACAGCCCCACTACTCGGGTGAGGCATGTAAAACGTGCCCGTAATTTTTGGCAGAAGGGGAAATCATGGCTCTTTAGGGTTACCAGCTAATTGCTGATGGGTTAGAAACAGGTCAGGTCCTTTGATATTTTACAATACAGAAGAATATGAGGTAACAACAAATTGCAGAAACTATATTCCAATCACAAAAATTAATACCAGCTGCAATGCCCTCATGAAGCAATAAAGATTTCTCAGGAAAAAGCAAGCAATAGGAGAAAAGATCCAACTTGCACTGCTAATTAAAACAGATCAGGTCGTGCTTTCCTTTGCAGCTTTATGGATGCAAAGTAAATGCAGAAGTAAATACCAGAGCATCACTGGCCTTATTCTTAATTCTCTTTTCTGGCAGATCCAAATCATTTCAGCATGACCTCTTTCTGCTTTACCAAACAGAATCATGGGCTTGGAGACCGTATTTGGCAAAGGTGAGAAAGAAAGGAATGTAAAAAGTATACAAAGGGAGTGGTTTACAAAGTGGTCATCTTCCTCCTCCTTTCTTATCTCCTTTCACAGTCTCTCCAGCCCATGCTACTGAAAGAAAGACTGAAAAACTGGGCTGGGTTTTAGGGGTTCGCTTCTGAGCTCTGGTACAGATTTCTTTTATGAAGGTGAGCAATTAGATATTAGAATCATAGAATCATCTAGATGGGAAGGGACCTTTTAAGATCATTGAGTCCAACCATCAATCTAACAACGTATTACAGTATTACAACAGTACAAGCTGAGAGGTGTCGCCATGTGAATCATTTTGTTCACACAGATACTGTTAAAAACCTACCTCAAATGTGTGGAAAAAATCTTAGGTATTTCCTAGTTTTAAAATATTTTAAGAATGAAATAACCATTGGAAGTAATTAGCAGCACCACGTAAGAAGAAGGAGCAAACTTGGCACATATTCTGACACTCAAACATGATAGAAGGTGAACAGGTGTGCAAACCAAAAGCAAGGAGAAAAAAAAAAAAAGGCATAATTTCTCCAGTAAGAAGTCATATTCATGGACTAAAAGAATAACTTGGGAACCAGACAAAGTTTATGGAAATTTATGTGCCTAATGAAAGAAAAGAGCCATGAAAATGTTCAGATGCTAAGAAAGTATTGTGGCAAAGATAAAAAAACCAGGCTTAATGACTACATAAGGAGAAAAAGCAGATAAATTATAAAGGAAAGGCGGTTTTGAGTTGATACAGTTCAATTTCTGGAAACAATGAGAGCTTTTTAGTTTGCCAAATGAATTAGTAAATGAATATAGAATTGCAGAGTTTTCTGGGCCTCCAGAGGAAAATTAGTGGTGCTGGCTGGTGCTGCCATTTGTTAAAAACTGTTTGGGGATTCTGCTAGAAACACAAGTAATTGCTTTCCATTTTCAAGGGTAAGCAAAAGAAAGTGGAATAGACGGAATTCATAGATGTCAAGCATTACCTCCAGTGTGTCACACTTTTAATGTCTATTTAATACGCTGTGTGAGACCCAGCGGGTTGCAATGAGCCTTACAAACTTACAATTTGTCATGGGTGGGCTACAGCATGGGGATTGCTGGCCTAGAGGAGATTTTTTGAAGAAGGACGATTTCTTTTTTTATTAGAGTTGCCGTGGTACTGTGGAGCAACCATAGAGTCACGGCATCATTCTGAATCTACTTCCTGAGCAGTGTTTTCCGAACGCTCTCTTGCATATGGGAGAAGGGGTCTTGGGCACTTACGACACAATTGGCCTTTTCTTTTAACAAACTTACTAGTAATCACATTTTTTTTTGAGGGGGAAAAAAAAAAAAAAAAGAAAAAGAAAAAAAGGCTAGGTGGTTCTGCCAGTGGCATTCTCTGTTTGAAACTACAACTAGGCTCAAATTAAAGTTTCAAAGCACGCGTAAGGAAGGAGACGGAGGCAATTGCTGGAAAGGGAGTCTCAGTGAGAACAAGAACGATGAGATCTCCAGAAACAAGTAGAGAGAGAAACTGGAAGGTTCGTTGGGCACCATCCAGAAACAGCAAATTCTCCTTTTCAACTGCAATAACTCCCATGTAGTTTGTGGGGTTAGCCCTCCTGACATAATTTCTTCCCATAGACTTCAAATTTCCTTCTTACTCACTTCGCTGTGCCCAGGCCCTCATACGTAACAGCTCCATCACCAAGCTGTCAAACCCCTCTCTGCTTCTGTGTAACATTAGCAACTCGTATTTCTCTGTAGGAGATAAATCACAAATCTCCCCTCACTCCCGAGAGCTCCATGCTTACAGGGGTACCGATTCTCAGTTTCACGCTTCCCTGAAAGCCAGGCTGAATAAAAAAGGGTCTTCTGTTTTTCTGGCAATTAGCCTTGTGAGCAGAAAACCACAAGAGCAGAGTCTTTGATCATTTCTCTCTGAACAGCAGTCACTTAGTATCAGCACATTTAATTTCCCCCTGAACAACAAGGAAGCCTGGGCCTCTACCTGTCGATACATGAAGAGATGAAAATTTGGGAGGGAGAGAAACTGTTAAATATATGACACTGGCAAAGTACAGCAATGAATGCCACATGTATTCTCTTACGCAAGCCCTTATTAGGCTGAATATTTGAAGGGTCTTACTCACTTTGGAAAGCGGCATTTGAGGAGTTACTCCCCGGATTTCTTTCATTCCAGACCGCCTGGTACACGTGGGCGAGACAGCGCAGGAGTGAGAACACACATGCAGATACTGTATCACTACACTGCTTTAACATGGTCTGCAATTAATGTGATTTGCAACTGCTAAGGAAAACACAGTGGTATTTTTCTTAACTAGGACTGAGAAGAGAATTGACAGCAAGATGAGAACCCAAAGGGGAGATGTGGTTGCCTATCCAAATTGATAACAGTATTATAGAGGAATCTTTTATACAACAAATACAACAAATGACAAGAATTTTGAATATTTTCTACTCTCTGAGGAGAAAAAGAATGAACGCAGAAATCCTACTAAAAAAAAAATCAAAGATGCTATTATTTTTAAAATTGATGAATTAGAGTTTCATTGCATCTTTCCAATTCCAAAACAATTTTCAAAACAAGATACAGAAAACGCCATGTATTAAAAATTCATTTTTTCAACGAAATATCACAACCATTAAACAAATGAAGATCAACAACTTCCCCAAACGAGAATATACAGACATTAACATGGAGGGGGGAAAGGTAAGAAAAGAAAGGATAAAGAAACATTAAGCTCGAGTACTGTTACGTAGCTTTGCAGCTCCCAGACCTTGCTTAAGTTCAGGTCACTGAGATGCCTACAATTCCTTTGCAAAGCAGACAGACTCAGGCTCACAGAAAGGATCTGGAGAAAATTATTTGCTTTGAGGTGAGGGGAGAGACTCTTCCCTCCTCCTGCGCTCACTTTCTTTTTGTCACTTGCCTTTAAATGACACAGTGGCTTGACTCCTCATGCAGAGGAGGGAATGCAATCCAGGTAGCCCATGTCTTATTCCAGCCCCACAGCTCCTGGATCATGTTAGAATAAATACATCTCTTCTTCCAGGTGCATTTGAAAAGAAAGCATTTCAACGGCCACACTATAAGAAAAGCCATGAGGATTAAACTACTGATTTACTTAACAGCATTATTGTGACAACAAATTCCAAGAGCCCCCAACATAAGAAGGACACGGACCTGTTGAAGCAAGCCCAGAGGAGGCTACAAAGATGGTCTGAGCAGAGGTCCTCTGCTATGAGGACAGGCTCAGAGGGTTGGGGTTGTTCAGCCTGGAGAAGAGAAGGCTCCAGGAAGACCTTATAACAGCCTTCCAGTACCTAAAGGAGCTACAGGAAAGACGGGGAGGGACTCTGTCAAGGGATGGAGCGATAAGACAAGGAATAATAGCTTTAAACTCAGGTTGCCCAGAGACACTGTGGATGCCCCATTCCTGGAGGTGTTCAAGGCCAGGCTGGATGGGGCTTTGAGCAACCTGCTCTAGTGGGAGGTGTC
>JAOXNO010000033.1:3790115-3802155 GCA_028565335.1 Limnodromus scolopaceus
CCTGCCCATGGCAGGGGGGTTGGAACTCGATGATCTTTAAGGTCCCTTCCAACCCAAACCATTCTGTGATTCTATGAGGAGTACCACGACAGAGGTGTGTGTGTTCTTTTTTTCCACCAGTCCTTTGCAGTCCATGTAGTGAATACAGTGACGTCTCTTTCGCTTTAGAGGAAAACATTTTAGTACCTTCCCAAATGCTTGTGTAATCCCTTTTTAAAATGATCACTATGGACACGAAGAGATAATTTGTCCTCTTACTGCCCTGTTCTGCTTCACAAAAGGTAAAATATGAAAATACGATATAACAGACTCTGAAGCTCCCCCCAATTAGAATGGCATAAACCTGGTACAACAGAACTACTGGCTCTCCTTATTGGCTTTCATATTGTGGGCCAACAGCTCATTGCAGTTTTATAAGCCTGCAGCCCCTGGCTATTGGAGCAATCTGGGAAGGCTGCTTCAGTCAAGAGGAATTCTGCTGGGATCTGATAATGCTCTAAATTTTGCTGGGGTCCGAACTAGCTTCAGTGCAGGAGTTCTGGTACTAGATGATACTGTCCAACATTGACCGCCCAGAAGTCTAAACTGGACATGCTTGTGGATTTAATTTGTGAGTTACCTTTGGTCACATGAAGTTGAAAACTTCAAATGATTTCATCTCCACTTATGACCGCCCTGCCCCAACCTAAAATTTTGGGAAAATGTTTTATCATCATTCTAGTATCTACCAATAAGGAGAAATTGAAATGAAGCAGTAAATTCAAAGAAAATGTTCATTTACTACCCTAAGACAAGCCTTGGCACATCCTAAGATAAAATAGAGATTGGTGTTTTTATTGTGCGTCTTTCTTTTTAAAGGCACGGCGACAGCTAAGTTCAATGATAGAACACGGTATAACGCGCCCCTCTCCCCCTCATCGCCCCCATGAATTGGCAGGCAGCTTCCAGCACAATCCCATCTACCGAGCAAACCAGCATATGTAGCCCCAGGCTGCATTTTCACCTCACAAAGGGTTTGGCAACGATCCCCAGTGTTCCTCCTGGCACTTGTTTGTGACTTCATGTTCCAGGGCACCTTTCCTGTGACAGTTCGAAAGGTTGTGCTGTGAATTATCTTAGAGGAGTTTTTGAGGAAAGAAAATAGAGAGTCCTATCAGCCCATCTATATCACAAGAAGAGCCTGCAGACAAATTAGGTTGTGTTGGCACAAGTCAGGAGTAGCGAGCTACAGCGCCGAGGGCACAGTGCCATGAGGTCCAATTGCCGCCAAATTCTGGGCATCGTGAAATCAATGTGTGTAAATTCAGCTGTCAGCCACGGAAATTGCTGCCCCTCTTTTCTCAGACAGCACCATAATTTCATTATGTGTTGATGTGTTTTGGGTGGAAGCCCCTCGGCAGCACTGCTTCTGAATAAGCCATTTCATTTTAAAACAGGGTATGGGAATGGAGGCCTCTCCCATATTAGAGAAATAATTTGGAACTGAATTTGCATTCCACTTATCAGTGTTTTCATAGTAGTTGGATTTAAACTCAAAGGAAAAAAAATTATATTACAAATTATATTCCTATAACTCATTAAGGGCGATCACAAAAACCAGTGGAAAAACTATTACCAAATCTCCCAGTATTGTGGGATCATTAATTTGTTTTGCCTCTGCTTTCCAGGTTTATAGAAGGACAAATGTGCCTTGGTCTTTACTTGCTATGTATAAGACAGTCTCCAGTTGGCAGAGGGAGAACAGCAAATTGTTGCTATAGGTTATGTCCATTTTCCTGGTCACGGTTTTTGTGTTTCACATCTCAGCAAGCTTCTGGAGCAGTTTGAAAATTAGCATGAACAAATCAAGATGCAGATTTGCAGCTACTTCATTATATGTTTCTTCCTCTAAAAAAGATAAACCACCCCCTTCTCCTCCCTGCATGTATCTTAGAATCTTTATGGTATCACAGGCCAAACGAACATATGGCAGTCGCATTTCTTCTGGATGAGGTCATTTTGAAGTTTGAGGTGGTTTTTTTTTCTCACTCTACAGACATTTACATGCTGTCCTCAGAATTTGGCCATGACGTTCCAGATAAAATTATCACTTTCCCAGTCCTTAGTATCTTCTCAATTTTCTTTTTTAAGTCAGGGCTGGGAGGATAGCCATATCACTGCAGAATAGCTAACACATTTCTTGGATTCTAGCCAAAATGTTGTTTTGTAACTCCTTTTTGCTATGTTTTGGATTCATTTCACGCCTTGAGTAAACATAGTTCCAATGCACTTGGAGTTCTGGGTGTGTTTTTGAGAGTCGTTTTTATAGGAGTATAAAATGATTTCTATAATATAGTTACTCCTAGTTTTGAGAAAATTCAGGCAACTCTTTTTGGAAAGAAGAATTAAGGCAATACTCCAGGAAGTCGGTTTAAAAATTAAGTGTACTCCCCAGCAATAATAAAAGATAGCATCAACACAGGTTTCTCAGCCATATATGATGTAAGGCTTGCTTTGGATAGGCTGTTCTCAAATAATAAGATAGGTTTGTGTATGTGATCTACAGCAACAGGTGATGAAATTACCTCACCAGTGATTATACTGGCATATGTTTTGTGATGCATCCTAACTGTAACCAAAATAAGAGGCATTGCTTACAGGGAACAAAGAACCGTAAGAAACCAGTTTTTGTGCGAGCACTAATTACATAGATTGGATTAGAACCAGAATTGGCAAGCAAAAAGAGACTGTGAACAAAGAGGAAGTTATTCTGATTAAGAGAAGGGTAAAAGGATAGTACACCAATCCACTAACAACATACCTTAAGTGATTTCTTTTCTCTCTTTAGAAGACATCCTCAGTTTTCAAATGTCTGTAAACAGAAGTGAATAGTCAAAAAAACACGCAAACACTTAACTTTTATTATTACTCTTAATAAAAAAAAATAAATAAAATCAAGTGATTAGCAATAAAAGGCATTATTACCTAAACCTAGCTCATCTTTTTAGCTCATGAAATCTTCTACTGAATTGCACATTAGCTCAAATTCATGGGGAAAAGGAGCTCCACAAGGGCAGTTAAAGCAAGGGATGAAGCCAAGAGAGAGGGACCCCACTCTAAAGAGAGTGTTAGCTGTGAATTTAGAGAAGTCATTTAGCTCTTGCTATCTTATCACTCCCACATGTGGAGCACTGACCTTCCCCACAGGTGCTGTGAGGCTCAGTCAGTATTCGTTAGAAATACTGAGATTTTCAGCTGAAAGGCACTACTAAAAATATTTTTGTTCCCATAGTAACAGACTGTGCAATACAATAGTATGGCTCTTTGCAGGATATTGCCAAAAGATCCTAGATGAGAAACTCTTTACTTCGACCGCGACAGCTGCGATGGAGGAAAGGACCCACAAAAGCCACTCCTATTTATATAACCATGCCTTGCTCTCTTTTGTACCCTTGTGCAAACCTCTTTATTCTTGCACTGCAAAATCCCAGAGACAAACTTTCCGAGACCAAAGAACAGCACTAGCAACAGTACCTAATACAGTACCTTATACTTCCATGTTTCGTACCAGTTACCAAAATGCTTTCTAATTCGTTAATTTTAGTACAACTCCAAGCACATTTAGAGCCATATCAGTATTTAAACTTGAACCATATCAATATATTGAAAGTATAGAGAGGCTGCCCCGACTTACTTTTATAACAGTAATATGATGATTGCTTGGGGTAAAAGATTTCATAAATATGCACCCACAGATAGGCTGTGGAATTCATAACCAGCCTCCTAAATAAAAGTTGAATATTTTAGAACTGCTGAACACTCTATAGCCCTTAGGGTTGTAGAGTGGGATTTAGTGGGAATTACTAGGAGAAAAGCCATTATTGGAACCAGAGCATTTTCATTCGACAGCCTGAATGGATGTCAGACTTAACTCTCAATCCCATTCTTGAACCTCTTTGCATAAAAACTAGAAATAAACTAGGAAATATGTCATCTTGGCCTTCATCAGAGCTGAGCTTGCTCATTATCTCTGTCTAACTTTAATAAACATAGTTTTTGATATATTGTTTCTGAGTGAATAGCCTAGCTGGAAGAGAATTTCCAGCAAAGGAAGCTGGCATCCAGTCCTTTGCTCTAAGTTATCCAATTTTCATCTCTGAAACTGGTCAATCTGCCAAGGCTTCGTATAAAAACAAAGGCAAAATACAACTCAATGAGGGCATTTCTTGGTAGTTTATCTTTTCTAATGATTAAAACAAGAGACCATTCGCATTAAAGTGCATCCACTGTTTATGCTTTGTGTGGAGTGACTACATGCAGAAAGAGATTCAGTTTACATTATCGTTAGTCTGGCTGCAGTTGAATAACTGTGGGCCAGTGTGCCTTGTTCAGCTATTCAAGAAATAACATTCAGCAAAATCTTTCTACAAATACCTAATTGGCATCTCATGCTAATGTAATTAAATCAGCTTCAAACACTTATTTAGTTGCCAAATTATTTGAAGTACAGTAGAACACAGGGATATTGCCAGGCAGAAAATGTGGATTAGCAAAAGAAAGAAAGGTAAAACTTCAGGACTAAAAATAGCAGAAGCATTGTACTGAAAATAATAGTTTTCGATTAAGAAGTGAGGCTTTATCACTTAACAGCTGATACTTACAATAACATGAAAACTCTATGGCTATACTGACACAGAGAGAGGTTACTGTTGGTAGTTCCCTGTGAAGAATCTAAGTCTAATTATTTTGGCTATTTTGGCAGGTCAAAAGTTCTGGAATTCAGTATCCAAAGATCAGAGCCAAAGTTCACAACTGAATCCCCCAAGAAAAATGGGTGCATTCCCAAAATTCCATGATTTCAGGAAAAGTTTTCTTTAAAAAGCAAACAAAACATCCAGCTTTGAAACGGCAAAGCAGATGAGGAAAGACCTGAAATCAATGGGTACATGAAGAATGTAACATCTTGTCATTACAAAACAGTTATGGTAAAAAGGTACGTATACAAAAGAGGAATTCTGCGGGGACAGGAAGTACACACCTGTAATCTACCATTAATACACGTTTTATGGTCTTGCAAAATACTGTCTCCGTGAGTTGTCCCACTATGGTTTTGAGTAATTTACATTCACCAAAACACTTAATCATGTGATTTCAATGGGATGTAAGCACATACTTAAAGTTAAACCCATGTAAGTCCTTTGGTGGAAAGGGATAAACTTAAGCATATGCTTAAATGCTTACTGAATCGCGACCTACGCCGCCTTGGCATTTTGCCCATTCCGCAGGGTTAATTTCACAGTTTGTTTCCTTCGTCTACAAGTGATTCAGTGTTTATCTGTGGTAAGGTACCTCTCCGCTTAAGATAGCTATACCAACAGCAGGTATAAAAAAAACAGAGTAAAATAATAAAGGTCATGTTTTTAGAACTTTTTCAAACTTGACATCACCTGAGGCAGAAGTCGGATACAGAATACATATATTTTTTCTATGTAACTCTGTAAACACAGATTCTCAATGATCACATTTTGCCAGGAAGAACACCTTTCCCTTTCTTCTATTTCCCTCCACATTAATCACAACTGGGTTTTTTTTCTGTCTGAGAACACGGAAGACCTCCCTCAACATCTGACCTAAATTGATTTTTAGTCTCCCAGAACAGCCATCTTACTGATTCTAGTGAATTACTGGGTAAAATTTGGCAGTAGCCTAGGCTGCAATAAGAGCTCTTGACCGTAAAAACAAAGGAGTCAGTTAAATTACTCCTGTCCCACTTCTCTGTAGCAATTAACTGTCAAAGCTGGAACTGCATGAGTAACAAAGAATCTTGAACTATTTTATTTAAAAATAACATACGAAGAGAAATGAATAAGAAATTAATGTGCATTCTTAATACAAATATGCTACTGAAAGGGAAGAAAGCATTTTTTTAAATTGCAGGAGGACCAACACAGTAAAAATAAAAACCAGAAGAACAAAATATTTTAGAAAAATACTGAAAATCTAAGTTTGAGCAATTACAGCAAACTGAGAGCTGAAAACACTCAGCATCTCTGAAAATGGATCTTGCAAGCTTATAAAAAGAATTCTAAGTGTAGCTTGACGTGTCTTCCAAGGACTTAAGAAACATAAAGGCAAACAAATGCAGTTTCTTAATATTTTTATTCAAAGAAACACATTGCATTCAAAGACTTAATTTGCCAGTTTCCAGCATAGACTGAATTTTTATAGCTCAATTTGAAGCTCTTCAGAATAAGGGTTTATATAATGGAAAGGCTGACACAACCTTGACTTCAGTGATGAGAACCATCATACCATCATATTTTCCTCTCGTGCTGGAGAAATTAGGAATGTTTTCAAGTAAAATTGTGGTAAAGAAAAGATAAAAATGATCAGTAGCTCTTTAGCTGCTTCTTGAGGAAAAAGCTTTTGAGTGGCAAATAGGATCAGATTCTGTAACAGGACATAAAATAGCACGTAAAGTAGATGTTTGCCAGCATCATGGGAAACAGTAGAAAAGAATTTTGCCTTTCCCTGAGGCAGAGCTTCTTTGGACATATACTGTGGAGGAAATTTAACTCAAAAGCAATCAACCCCCCCTGAAGAAAAGTAGTAATAGGTATATGGTGGTGCCAGGGAAAGAGAAAATGTCCTCTTTCAACCATGTTTTGAGCAAGATGCTGTATGATATCAACCAGAAATCAATTCCCTGGAAATTCTGTAACATGACCATTACTCTCAGGATTTCAGCAAACATCTCCCAGCGTCCCTGCAATTGCTTGCAAAACCAAGAACAATGCAATACTTCAGCAGCTGTATTTCTGTAATATTGTTGGGAAATAGGGTATTACTTTTGAACTTTCATTTTTTAGACTATGCTTACAAAACCTTAATTTTCTTATGAAACACAGTGTGACAAGCATTTTGGACTGCTTTTTTTTTAATAAAAAAACTCAAACCAATCAACAACTGTTTTTTGAAACTGGTCCTTCATGTTCACAATTGTCTTATGTTACTTGAGAAAATCACTGGGTCAGGTTGTTTCTTTTGTTAGTGAGGAACTACTCCTTATTCAGGTGGGCTACCTGAGCATGCTTGGGAGGAAAAGGTTCAAGAAGCTACAAGGTAAATGAGATACAACTGGAAGTAAAGCAGTAATAGAAAAGCTCCTGAGGGACTCATTATGTCAGTCAGAAAGTTTCTGAGTCCACTGAAATTAAGTCTACAAGCTAGGACCTGTCTATTTAGGCATGGTGGGCAGGGAGAGACTTGTGTATAGATTGTTCTTGTTTCTGTCGAGTTTATATTCAATTTATATATTCTATTTTTATTCTGTTTTATATATTTCATTCTATTATTTATTATATTATATTTTTAATTTTAATAAATCCTTTTAGATTTGGACTATAAAATCATCTCTGTCTCCTTTTATGGAATTCACTACAGCAGAAAGTCTAGGATGTTCCACTGCAAAATTCTGGCTGGCTTTGGATACTCAGAGTCTCAGTCTGTGAGGTTTACTTGTCACAGCGACTTGGGGTGACAATAAGAATGAAACGAAATCCATGCAAACAGAAATTTTCATTGTTACCATATTGCCTGAATCCACAATGGGACTGATTTCAGAGAAGCAACTGAGTGACCGAATGGAAATTAAGGGGTTTTTTTTGAAATTTAGGACAAGAGTTAAGCAAATAAACAAATGCTGTAGACCAGAACATTTAAACTGGTGCCAAAATAAACTCAGACAAATACTATAGTAATCCAGGCTCTGGAACTCTTGTATATACAAGAGTGTTCACAAATGTTTTTACTCTTAAAACAACAACAACAGAAAATTTCCACAAGCACCGTATGACTTATCTCATAGTTAATTCTTTAACGTAGTAACAGCATAAACCATGGCTGTGTTATGCTGATGAGATCATATGACACATCCACTGCAAGCCCTGCACATTCGATACGTGTATCAGGTACGCGGCTAAACTGAAATTTTCTGAAAATCTCCCTAGGCACACCTTTGCTTCAAAGACCAGAACTCCTCTTGTTTCATTCCCTAATCCCTTTCGTAACTACAAAATAATTTAAGAATAAACCCAAACTATTTAAAAAATACACTTCCAAGATTAAATAGGACAGTTCTTATAAATGCATTCTAATTTTTCATTTTGTAAATACGGTACTTTAAACAAGGCTTCTGTACATAGCTGCCCAGAAATGATCAGGTTGCTGAGGAGAAGGGCTGGGACAAGAGGTGAAATAATTCTAAAATGAAATAAAACGTGTTGGACAAACTTGAAAATCAAAGCTTGCAGTAATTCCTGCTGCTATAAGTCCATGTAACTTCACGGAAATCAGTGAAGGTGCACTACTTTTTGCCTTTATGTGATTGACACTCTCAGAAACCCTCCTGGTGAGGACACTTTCCCCTGTTTCTCCCCAAGCCCTGACTGCGCAGCAACACTTTGACATTCTGCACGTTTGTACTCCTGAATTTTTCCAAGGAACTAGATTTAAATGACCATTGTTGAAAGCTCCTCTTCTCTTTTTTGATATCAAGGTAGAGGTCCATTTCACATTAGACCTTTTCTGCTTGTTTGCAGCTAAGCAGGGAGGAGAAGGCCGCTCGGGAATGACAATATGAGCAAACATTCAAGTTGTGGGAGACTGCCATGCTTTATTACAAACAAAAAAATACTTGAACCGGTGCAAGGTAAAATCTAAACCAATCTAAACAATCACAAAAGGCAGCAATCAATTTTTTCTCAGAATGAAAACCTGTATTGCCTTTTTCCTTGCCTTTCTTAATTTTTCTGCACCTCCATGCTTTTTAGGTCTGGTCATGTCTGAAAGCAAAATATTGACTATTGCCAAAAAACCTGTTGTCACAGGATTTCCAGTACATTTTGGCAGGTGCAAAAGATAGTTCACTGCACGTGACTATCTGTCTGTTTATCCAGTTAAAGTGAAAACTCTAAGCCTTTACAGATTCCTTTAGTGCAAGTTAGAATATGAGCCTAAAGCAATTCCCTTCCTTTTATGGAAGAGTCAGGGTCACCTTCAAGTTAAGCAGAATCCAGAAGGATTTTCAGCCTAGGCTTATTTCTTGTAATTTCAATTTACTCAGTTCTCTTTCTGTGATTTAAGAGTCAAAAAAAGTAGCATGAGGATGCAGTCACATATAGGAACCTGTGTTAATAATGCTTATAACCAAAATGATCTGGTCTTGCTTTATACTTGAGGTTTCTGAGAAAATCAGTCTCATATATGCTCTCCAAGACCTGACATTCATTAATCATAGTAATGTTTATTTTTCAAAAGACTAAACATCTCATGCTACTTTCTCATATATGTAAAATTTCCTTACTTTTTAAGAAAAGCATAATACACTTGGTTTTCTGTGTTATTGCTATAGGCTGGATTAGCACCTGCGTACAGAAAAAATCTTGAAAAAATGCCAAGCTGAGTGAAAAAATATAGCAGCATACAAAACACATAGTTTTCTGGGAAAACCACCAACCCTACAGATCTCGTTGCTTTAAATCATTTATAAAACAACATTTTAACAGGGTCTATCCACACCATTATTTACTATGGGGGTTGTTTTTTAAAAAAAATTATTTCCAGTGGCACAGAAATCCTTCTGAATTGTATAAAGTTACAGCAGGTGGTTGTTTTCCTGAAAAAAATGTATATGAGATATCTGTTTTTTCAAGTTTCAGTATCTCTCTCTTACTTCAAAGTGTGCTTTAGTAACCTTATAAAATACACAAATAATCAGTTTGCTGAGATGATTTTATACTGAAAAACAAATGACTCAATGTTGTTGTCCTTGTTTTCAGTTGCTAAGAAGCTGGATTTCAGATATAATTTCTGGGTTTAGGTTTAACGATTCACTGACTGCTCAACTCAAAAGAAAGTTCTTAAATATATTATTAAGGGGAGAGGTGAAGCGCAAGAGGATTATATATGGTATATTTGCTATTAAATAGGCCCCTCAGCCCCAGGAGTATCACAATCTATTTATTATTAGAACTATAGGTATATATATTACATAAAGTCCATCCGTACATGTAAGTTGTGCATACAAAACATATAACGGGAAATGGATTAGTATGTTTAAGACTTCATAAGCAATAAGTAAGTTCATGTTTAGAGTAGCAGAAAATGCTGTTCTTCTTGTACCACTAATATACAAAAATGACACATCTTTTAGAATGCATGTTGATAAAAAATGTAATTCATAATATTTCTGGTTTTCACATTACTTCTTAATATTAGTAATTTTTAATTCATAGCCTGTCCTAGATAATGTATATGAGTTTTATTGCGAAGCAAAATCTCTGTGTGTAATAGACTTTTTTTTTTACTTCTTAAAGCAAGTCTTAAAATATAATGCATTTAAATGAACCTAAAATGGTTTACTGGGTTTTTTGGGTGGCACTCAGTTATGCCTGTTGACTATAACATAAGACTATTTCAACTACTTCTTCCAGCATATGTAAAATCATTTGATAGATGTAAATGTAATTCCTGGAATGTGCATCAGAAAGCGTGTCACACTTGTCATTCTAAGCATAGAGGTTGTATAAGGAATGAAATTGGGAGTAATATTAGTTAAATAAAGATAGATTTTTCGTCTCCAGGGATGGCAGCTACTGAAGCGTCTAAAAAGTGCAGATTGCTTGGGATAACTTACATGGAATTATATCACTGAGCAAACAGAATCATTTCACAACAGCAGCTGGAGCAAGAAATAGCTTGTACGCACCGTAAGCGTGTAACAGGCAATGGAAAGTGAAGAGACAGAGCTAAGCGAGCCTTTCAAAGCAGTCCTGAAAATGCCCCACACTTTGCAAGTGTCAAAAATCCCTTGGGATTCTAGAGCTTGATGCTTTTGACTCCTCTATGCTCAACCTCCAGTCACGAGATCTGACTGAGAATGCAACCTCAGTTCCTTATGGTTATTTGCACATTTATCACAACTGTAAATTCTTTTTGCCCTAATGGGAAACCTCTCGTAAGAAATCTATGTTAAGAATGACACCTGCAGTTGTGAATGACAACTTTCAGATCTGCAAGTGTCACAAGCTACATCTATCTCCTTAGGCCCATGTGGGGTGCATTCTCCATTTACATTTATTCAGGCATGCAGCACTTTCACAGCTGGACTAAACTTTCACTGCTTGTTTTCTACGTCCATCCAGATGCTTCTCATCAAACACCATTTTCTCTGTGTGCTCTGTTATGTGCCTCCCTTCTCCCAGCCCTGTCTCCTCCTCTGAGTCCCCAGTCCATTTCTGCACACCCTGTGCAGGTCACCCATTTCCATCAGGTCATCCGCAACACACACCCCTTCAGTGGCAGAAGCACATCCTTTCAAAAAAAAAGTTTAAAAATGGTGTCTTGCAAATTATTAGGGAAGCTTTTAATTGTTCTGAAACATTCCAGAAGTACCCTGGCAATTAAATGACTGGGTTAATGAACTAATAAAAATAACAGGGACCAATGCTGGCGATGTGATCCTTATTAAATGCAACGACAAACTGCTCAGTAAAAGAGCCTCCCATTCTGAGATGCAAGTTCCTTAAAAAAAAAACCTGGATACCAAAATCCAACTGACATTAATATCAGTTAGGTAGCTCTCTTCCTATGAAGGTGGCTCTCCAGTGAAAAATCACATAAACCGCTGCCAGTATTCATTGGCTGTGAGTTGAACAGATTGTCAGCCCCGGGAAATATTTTGAAAATTACAGTGAACCCGAAAGTAAACCGAAAACCACTCTTCCCTTGTGGCATCAACTGGGTGGAGGCTCTTCTATTCAGACCTGAGCTTTGCCACTGTGCACCCAGCAGAGTTTTTGTTAAAAGACAGAAAACAGAATGGGTGTGACTTCTACGGGATTTGCCATTTGTCTGGGTGGTACAAAGCTGAGGGCAAAGCTTGGAGAGCTGTGAAACGAACAGAAAGCTCGGCCAAGCCATTCCTCTGTTTAAAAAAGAAGAAAAGAGGAAAGAGAAGAGATGGGTTTATACTACTGTTTATGAAGCCAAATTGCTTGAA
>JAOXNO010000033.1:3802255-3820401 GCA_028565335.1 Limnodromus scolopaceus
CTCTGTTTAAAAAAGAAGAAAAGAGGAAAGAGAAGAGATGGGTTTATACTACTGTTTATGAAGCCAAATTGCTTGAAGTGTTTAGGTGTTCTTCAAGTGTTTTAGGGAAGGTCTCTGAAATGGCTGAGGCAACCTGACATCTTCTGCCTTTCACACTGCTGCATTGTCCCAACTTCTGCTGGGTGGGTTCTCTACTGCTCAGCTGGGACAAACGTGACAGCGCAGGGTAAGGAGGAAGAGTGTACAGTGGTGAGGGGAGATTTCCCTTTCAGCAGCAATGAATGGTGAGACGGGCTCACCATCCACCTACAGAAGTTCTGCCTTAGTTGAAATAATTTCAGAGAAATGCCTACCTGCCTCTGAGAATCCAGGCCAGGAGCCTTAGGACCTTTCTTATTCCTGAAGAGGCATTTTAAGAAAGCATTAAGCGCAGCTGAAATAAGAAAATCTGCCTCAGAAACACAGAAGATTCTGATCCACACACAGCCATGGAAACCACCCATAAAAAAGTGAATTGACTCACATATCAGTTTAATAAAACATCTCTGGCTCCAGTGTCCAACTCATTTATAGTAGCTGCCTGTGTCGTGACAAAGAACCACCTAGTCCTACACCTCTTTACTCGAACCCTTCTCTACTGCAGGAGGTTCAGAACATCCCTACCTATTCAAAGGAATTCTGTTTTATCTCAGTAGCAGGAAGTGCAGTTATTCTGGATAGGAAGAGAATGTTAAATATTCACTCTTGGCCAGGAAACACCAATTCAGTGGGAAGAACTTGGGGTAAGAATAAAAAATGGTGTCTAATCTATCTCCTACGTTCTCTTATTTACAATTTTAATTTTTGTCTTTTGCCTGATTTACACAAAAAGGTGTGTTATGATTGGTGTTACACTTTTACCAGCCGCACATTCATTAATATTTCCAATGGCAATTAGATTACTCTGAAATTTTTGAAAGTCCAGATACAGACCAGATACTTCACTAGCCAAAATAATTATTGACTTCAGCAAATACATTGCAATACCAGCGCCAAAAAGCAAAGACTGTTTCTTCAGCGGAGACATCACAGGTTGGTTTAGCTCATAATTGAACAATTGTTTTGAAATTATCCTTCCCTCAAGAATCTAGCCTGCTCTCATTTCCTAGGGGCCCAAGGATTCTCACCCAGTATACAGTGCTCCTAGCCAAAATGAAGTACCACATTCACAAGCCAAAAGATGGCTTGTGAATAAAGCCTTGATGTGGTACGGTTGGAAGAAGGCAGCTTTTGGAATACTTAATAATAATCCGTAAGGCATCCTTTTTCGCAGACAGATTTTTTACAGCAATTTGTTCATTTTGTAATCATATTCTGGTTCTGGTGCACCAACAAAGACATTGTCCCAGGTTGTTATCGACTAACTTGAGCACAAGACATCTTGTTAGGTCTGTACGGCAAAACAGGTGGCAAGACTGGTAAGAATAATATTGAATCTGGTGTCTAATTTCTGCTTTAACAGAATGGCTTGCTGCTATGTCAAATGCAAAAAGTTTAATTCTTTTTTATATTTGAAAAGCAACACTTAACATTTAATTATAATAGTGCATTCTCACCACACAGTAAATCCACAGGCATTTAGATTCTTGCTGTGGCAAGAATGGGATGTGCTTTCACTACTGGTTTTAGAAACAGGGAAAGAGAGAGCCAGAACTTAACAGCAGGAATATTTTTTGAACGTTAACAGTGGCAAGACAGTCAAGAAAAAACAAACCACACTTTTCACAAGTTATTAAGTCTTTTCCTTGGTCATAGCAAATTGGATTTCCTGGGATTTGGAGCAACTGGGCCTAACCCCTGGGAGATTTTCAAAAGAGTAAATAATATGTTTGATTCAAAATCAACAGCAGGAGCATAGGGAAGTGATTTTGGCTCAAATACTGAATTCATGAGGTACAAGCATTTTGCTACAATCTCATAATGGCATCGTTTGCATTAGAAAATATGGCAAGCTTCGTATTTCTCTTGCTCTGACAAGCAAGTAAATTCAAGCACAAAAATGTCAAATCTGTATATCCAGATTTGTTTTACCAACTCTATATTCATGAACACAGTATAGTCTTAGGTACAAATATGTCAGAAGATTAGCAAGAGATGGCATTTGCTTGAAGCGTCTATGCCAAATAATGTTGTTTCTGATGCTGTTACTCAGGCCAAAAGACTCTTCTGCAACTTTTTGAAAGATTTTGAAACTTAAACATATTAATAGATTAAAAATATGTATTTTTTAAAAAGTATCTTTTTTTACTTTCAAACTTTCCCTGTTACGTACTCATTCGTAAACAAATATTTCATTAAACAAAAATAAACTGTTTACATCTACTTCTTGCTCATGAATGTCTGACAGTCAGACGTTAATTTTAACTAAAAGTTAAGAGTTTTGAGAAAGGCATTGTTACAAGCAATGAACAATGCAAGATAAATTTCTGGTTTTACTGCAATGAATATTTATGAAAACTCTCTCAAAGGATTTGCCCTGTTCTTTACAGTATATCCTTGCTCATATTTTTAAATATGATGGTTTTTTCTGAGAAGATTTTGTTGTTCAGATCATGGAACTTTGATGAAATCATGTTTCTTACAACCCTAGCTATTTTCCAGTTCATGAGTCAAGCAGTTGAACTGTTTTTAAAAGACAGGCATTTGAGACATAATCCAGCTTGGGTATTTCTGTAAAAGTGACATTTCACTAGAAAATTTTTACTTTCTTTTCTAAGAGAGCATTCAGTTAAAAACATCACCGTAGCACTGATAACCAATGTTTTCTTTTTTACCCATGGCAAGAAGCAGCTGCATCTTATGTACATCAGAATGCACTGTGAGGAAGCAGGAACAAAAGTACCATTTGTGTGTTGAATAGCGGCAGGGACAGAAAAATTAAGAAGTACAGGGCAAACACAGTGCAGAAAAAAATCCTAAGGGAGGTGAAAAAGTTTGGTGAGACCCTTTAAGGCCAGTGACTTTAGAAGAGAATGGCCTTAGATTATAATCCTTCCTTAACTTTAGATGACAGAATATGGTATATCAGGAGAAATTTTCAGTGTCAGAAAATGGCCTCAAATACTGTTCCATCTGAGTCCAATATAGCCTCAAATAGGTGATCCTGCAGCGTAAATGGTACAGAGAAAAACACTCTGGGAATGAGCCAGTTCTGGGAATTTCAACATCAGAAATTCAGGTAAGAACACTACGAAGAAATCTAACATGTCTGCTAGAACCATCTGAACATTTGCTTTTTAAAAAAAATTAAAATATGCAGCCTGTGGAAGCTGAATCAGAGTTAGGATAGTTAAGGGCGGGAGGGACCTGTGGAGAGCAGAGCTAGCTCCTCACAGATTCACATATGTGTTTACTGTGAAAAAGCCTCCAAACACCAGAAGACAGTAAGTCATTGGAAGCATTCTATAGCAAAATTTTACAGGGGAAAAGAATTGTAAACAAAAACTTTAGCTCCAACCAGCAATACTCAATAGTTCCTCTCAGAATCAATTTACAGTTTAGCACAGACACAGGTGTTTCACCTCATGTCCTCAATTGGAAGACTTATGTATGTAGCTTCCAGCTAGATGAAAATGGTCCCCATCATGATGCTGGATTACGTACGCAGTGGACTGGCAAGGAGAAGGAGAGACCTTGGTTGAGACTGCTGGGGAAGCTGGTCTCCCCACATCAGAATTAAGGGAGTTGGCAAACCACTGGCAGGAAGTTAATCGCTGTGGCTGCCCACATTTGGTTAAATGCTCTGGAGCTTTGGGTTCATTTCTCCAGCATTTTCATGTCTTCGCTGAAGCGTGCCTGGTCTGTGACCATTGAGGAGTGTTAGCGCTTTCCTGTATTCCCAATACAAATGCATTAATCCTAAATACAAAGAAAGTCAGTGTAAAGTGAATTCACCTAGTGCTGATTAGGACTCTCGGCTCTCTACCTTCAAATCCTCTACACGGGGAAAATGAGGCTTTAACAACGTAAGGATCATATCACGCATCTTACCACATCAAATATCACCCTATCGTTAGGAAAGAAAGACCACCTGACACTGAGGAAGAAGAAATATAAATCTGGACATTGTTCAGGTTGCATGCATTTTTTTTCTGAGCTTCTTATCTTTTATGGGGACTCTTAAAAATATAGCTAGTGTTGTTTCATTTTTAGAGATGAAGAACCTAAAGCACGGGTTAGGTCCAGATGAAGGAAACGCTCAGAAAAACCAAATCCTTATGCTCCTCCTCCTTTTTTTTTTTTAATGGCAGTACCATTAAAATATGCTACCTGCTATATGAAGCTGTTGTATTTGCCCTTTTTAATAGTAGGAATGCCACATAGAATCAGACATTTTATATTATGGACTATTTCTGAAAACTACTGGAAACATTTTTATTCTTTAGTGACTTCATCTGATTAAGATAATAACAGACTGAAAATTGATCTCAAATTTACAATCTCATTGCTAAACTCTAAACCACCAAATACCAGACAAAGGATATTTCTTTTTTACCGAGTTAACTCTAAGCATGTAGTCATGGCTTATTGTCATCTGCTAATTCATTAGGGCTGGGCCCTATACCACCCATTGATTACTGCCTGACATACAACAAGAAGTCACTGATGTTTTTAAATGATTCAACAGCAGATCCTAAACAACTTGCAATGTATTTATTTTGTTCCTTGCATCCCTGCATAAACAATATGCATAAACAAGTTGCATATTGTGTTCCTATGTATGAAACCTGTAAAAAGTAGATTTTATTTAAATACCAATCTACTGTAAGGACCCAGGCTTACAGACTCAGGTCTTCCAGCAAAAAAATTTGGACATAACCGTTTATTAACATTGTGTCTGAGGTGTATTAGGAACTCACACAAAGCAGGGCACATGTACCTCCTCACAGAGTATATGTACAATCAAATTTAAAAAAAAGTAAATTAAAAATGTGGCAATAGCTATGAGGTAAAATGACTTTCAAACTTCTACTTACTACTTTTTAAAAAAAAATTAGGATAATTGTGTAGACATGACAATGACTGATGTTTTTTGTTGCTAGATGAGCAGATTTGCACCTGGCTGCATTTATTCATATTTTACATACATAGCTTCCCAGAGTTCCAGATCGCACCACACGACTCTCCTGTCCCTATCGTTATTTTCCATTCCACAAGCCTTTATGTCATTGGCCTATTTTATCAGCAACAACTCAATGTTTGCTTCTAAATCATCGCTGAGAATGTCACTTTGCCTGGTGACTGTCTCTTCTCTGTAAGCCACTCTTTGCATCTTGCTCTTAAACAAGCAATTTCATTGCTTGAGTAGTTAAGTTGGAAGATCTTTCTTGTCATTGTGTTTGTTTATTGAAACCAGGTTTCATTAGCATTTCTGTAAGACAGAAGACTGCATCAACAGATTTAAAGGCTGCCAAAACCATAAAATCCAATGAAGAAAATAACCCCTAAGGGATAAAATGATTCAGTGCCTATAAAGGTACCAAGTCCTGTTACCCAGCTGGATTTCTTTTATAGAATTCTGCTCTATAAAGCCACTTACAGCGTCATACTGGCGCCATTGGGTGAGACCTCATTATCTGGGAGATAACTGGACTGTTTTACAAGGAGAGGGAGAGCTTGGGGCCACTGGGCATGTTAGAAGAGTGTTTCATTTGAGAACTGTCAGGTCAAATCACTTCCACTTCTTATGTTCTCCAACTGTGACAAATGTCAGTACGTGTGCTAGGAAGAACAACGGGCTAAAAAAAAATAAAAAAAAGTTACCTTTCAAGCTTAGGGTTTTTATCCAGTATTTGTGTTTAGCACTTATAACAGACAAGATACCTACTAGGAGAACCTTTCTCATTAAAAGCCAGCACTGAAAACAAAAGTTGAGTGAATGGAGTAAACAATATCATTTAACAAAATTGTTGCCAGCCGCTCCATGCAATACAGTGTTTGCAGAGTTGGGACAAACAGCGGGAAAAAGAAAGGGAATATTTTTCATAGCATTGTAAATATTTATGTTGCAACAAAATATCCTCAAGCAGCTTAGGCAGAGGTTCATAAAACACGAAGATAGAAAAGTCCTACCTTCTGCCAGATGGGGTTTGGCAGAACATGACCAAATAATTTACAGATTATATAAAGAGATTACCTCACTCATCCTTGAAATACAGCAACCTCTGGACTGAACAGAGGCAGCCCTTCATACAATGCAGTTGCTTAGAAAGGGAAGAAAGATTCACTCAGGGGGAAAAATCACCGGTTGGCTACTCTGCTCCTCTATGCAGGATTTATTTTAGACTCTGTATTATTTCAGTGTACCTCCGCAGATCACAAAGGAGGTAGATTCCAGATAAATATGCACATTATTACTGATACAGTTCAACATACGTATTTTCTGTGTGCTGCCCAGCATCAGCACCTAGGTCACGTATTACAAAACGACAGCAAGAGGTCAGAGATGGAAAGTAGTTAGAGAATAGAGAGGGACCTATCTTCCACTCCTCTCTGCATGTAAGGAAATGTTGCTGCTGCTCGGGTAAGTACTAAGAGATCAGGAAAGTGCATATAAAGATCTTACTGATCCATGTGGAAAACTGTATCAGGGTCGTGCTGAGTGCATAAGTTTTCACACACGAACCAGCAGAAATCCTGAAGTACTGAAAGCAGGCATCGGCCAAATTAGGCTTTTCATTTAGTAGTTCAGGACTATTGCATTTCCTTCTCCGTAATTCCCTCTATCAAGCAAGGCTTAGTGGTCACTATCTGGTATATTCTGCCATTCTTACAATGTGGAGAAAAAGCAGCTGTGCTGAGTGACTGGCACAGACATTTCTGACTGCTGGCTCCTGGGAGGTCTGCGTGAAAAGGTTTTTGAAAATAGGGAACTTAGTGGAGGTGGTTTGTTTGCTTTTGCAGTCTGGGTTACCAGATACAGTGCAGGCTTCTCAGGCTCAAATGCCATTAACTGAGCGAGACAGTTAATTAAAAATGTTAAGAGGAAACGAAAAGGATTGTAAGTCAAAAATCTGGTTTGGAAAGACCACTTTTGTGAATGAAACTGTTTCTATAAATGAATGTTTACCTTTTGTCTTTGCTCATTTGAACTGAATATTTATTCAAAACTGATCTCCAAACTTCCTTGGTAAAACAATGGAAGTTCTGCAGCGACATTTGCTCTCGCTCCCCAAAAATTGCTGATCAGCTTTTATGAGCAAAACCTCTCAACTAAACTTCACTCCCGGGGAAGACTAACTTCTAACCTCCCAAGGAAATTAGTACAGCAGGTAGCAAGCTGTGGCATGCGTTCCTAACACCACTATTGTGTGCATATGGCATTATCGTGCACTAAGAGTTATTCTGTGGCGCGCTGTTCACGTCACAGTGCAATGAAAATATAGAATCATAAAATCATAGAATGGTTTGGATTGGAAGGGTCCTTAAGGATCATCCAGTTCCGCCCCCCTGCCATGGGCAGGGACACCTCCCACCAGACCAGGTTGCTCAGAGCCCCATCCAGCCTGGCCTTGAACCCCTCCAGGGATGGGGCAGCCACAGCTTCTCTGGGCAGCCTATTCCGGTGTGCTCACTAATACAAATTCATTGTCCATATCATCATTACAATTATTTGCTTTCTCTTTTTTTACTGAAATCACTGAGAAATTATTCAGAATATATATTGTCTATCTTGTATGTGGTTCCTCATAAGAATGATAAAGATTTCAAAAAGTTCTGATTTCTCATTATTATTAACTCCTTGATGGGTTTTCAACCCTTACTTTTTCCTTTTGCACAGCTGTGGGACATTGCCAAAAGGATGAATTTTGACAGCTTTGGCTCTTTTTATTTATATTTATGAAAACTAGCTATGCAAAACACAAATCTTTTATGTTTTGTAAATTATAATGAATATCTAGGAATGTAAATGAGCATGTGGGTACTGTTCCACTGAAACAGAAAGAACAAGATGTTCTTTCATTTAGAATTGAGAAGAAATTGCCTACCTGGCAATAGGAATCAGCACATAAACAAGTAGCAGTTTCCTATTTGATTATAGAGGCCATAAAATAAGCAAACTCCAAACCTTTATACTTCCAAAACTAAGCTCACATTGCAGGCACAACGCATCTCCTCAGTGAAAAGCCATTTGATTTTGTGTTTCTCCTCTCTAGTTCAGGGAGCAATGTACTTATAATGTGCCTGTTAACCTTATAAACCAACTGGTATATTTGAAGAACATCATCTTCAAATCTCCTCTTTATGAGCATAACACATCAAACTGCACATATTTTAGAGATTTGATGACACACATTTCATTGTGTCATTTCCATGAAGAAAAAACCCACATTATTCTGAAGCCTAAACTTGGATTAGACAACAGAGGCACGTCTGCAACAACAAAGTCACGCTGAAGGGAATCATGATGCCACAACAGTTCTGCCAGGCACAAGGAAACAAAACAGAAGTACCGCAGAACAAAAAGCAATAAAAATAAGTTAAGCCAATGTAGAGTAAGGAGGGAAGAAAAAAAGAGTATTTAGCCGGTTCAGCTAGCAAATAAGAACACTCTATTAGAGAGCTGCTAGATCTCAACTGTACCATCTCTGATTTCTATGCGGATTGGGTGCCTTTCAGAACTGGTAAGGTGGGGGAAACTTCTATTCAGCATCGATGTGCCAGTTACGTGGACCACATGGCTCTAATTTGTACTTGAGATTCCAGTCTTCTCTCATTTTTAATGCTGCAGTGTCCCACTGGACAGAAGATGTATTTTCTTCTTCAAAAAGCTTAAAATCTACACCATATCAGACTCTATTCTTAATTCTGTAACTCTTCCTTTTACGTTTAAAAGCTTTGGAAGGCCACCCAACACTTTTGTCAGAGTACATACAGAGGTCTACATTTTCTTTTTTCCTCTGCACTGCTGCAAATAAAAAGCAGTGCTATTTAGGACAGGCATAAATAAGAGGAGAAACAAACAGAACTTTCAAATAAAAATGAATGGCATAATTTCTTAGGAAAAAGAACCCCAAATTTCAGAATGGATAACCAGGGACTGTGGCCAAAAGAAAGAGACAAATAAAAGCCAGCATGAATTCGTTAGGGAGAAATCACGCCAAGCCAATTCAATTTACTTGTAGAGCAAAGTAGCAAGTCCTGTGGAAAGAGAAAAAATTGCAAAAGCTTTCAATGCTTTTTGAAATGTTATTGTTATGAACAAATAAAAAGAGCCTGAACTAGAGAACTAATACAGGGTGGATGGGGAGGCTGTTAGAATATTTTCCATAGACCTGTGATCATTAGTTCACTATCAGAAGAGAAGTTTGCATCAAGTGAGCTCCAAAGGAACCAACACTGGCTCTGGTGCTACTCAGTACTTCCAGTGATGACTTGCATGATGGGACAGAGCATATTTTTAAGAAGATGACATCAAACTGGGGTAACTGAAGCATGTTGAGAGGACAGAATACAAGTGAAAGGGTTTCTCTGTGATTCAGTAGAGCTCAGTACAAGAGACACTGCTTATTTAGACATTTTTAGCTGAAAAATACAGGATGGAGAAATCAAAAAGACCTGGAATGATGAAGAGAACACAAGTTATGCTTGAATTTAAAAACAGTATCATTGTATTCATGAGGTATATGAAAAAATCTTTGAAAGTAAGACTGATTAGACCTCCCCCCTATAGGACTATGATCCGTTTGGATTCTGCATTTTAGTAAAAAGTTAGAACAATCGGAAAAACTTCAGAGGAAATCAGGAGGAACTGTAACAGGTCTGGAAGACATGCCCCACAAGGAAAGAATAAAAGGAAGTGCTCTAAAATGCAAGAGAGTGATTATCTTTCCTCACATATATGTTGGGTGAGACAAGGGAAAAAAAAGAATTAAATTGGATCAAGGAAGATTTATGAAAATCTTCACAGTATAAAAAGCCCTGCAATAGCAAGATTAGTTCAGGCAGTTTTGGAATATTTCTACTGGAAAACCAAGAAAGAGCTAGACAACTGTGTCAGGAATGGCAAGTACATTTGGTACATCCTTGGGGAAAAAAGAGAATGAACTAAATGATCTCTTGCAGTCGCTTCCAGCCCTGTGATTCCCTGATTTCATGGTATAGTCCTCTATACCAAAGAGCCACATGTTAAACTTTTTACTGTTTACAGAATTATCTCAGGAATTATATACTTTTATTTTATGATTTACTCTTATTATAGTCCATTCACTTCATATTTGGTATAAATGTTGTAATATTGCACTCTCCTACCTGAGGTTTTGCTTTTATTTAAACTTTTCCCTGTGTAACATAGCCTTTTCAATAAAGCATGGCAGCAATAATAAATGACCCACAGCAAGAGAAGAACTGGAATGAGAATCATATAACAGGAGGAATTCTCCTGTTTCATAGACATTCAATTAATTTATTTCCATCAGGAGAACTCCATTTCCCTCTCACCAGTGCAAACCCTACAGCTGTGGTTCAGGAAACACTCTTACAGTACAGACTCAAATAAATACTTCACAATTTCCTACTGACACTTCCTCTACAGTTAAAGTGGCCCCTCTACCAAATGGGTAAAGTCACAGAGTTCAGATTAAATTTCACTATATTCATCAGCAACAAAAAGTGGAGTTTCAAAATCGTGGGGTATTTATGGGAAAAAACCCCCAATCTTACTGAAACAGTGGCTGCAAGCCTAACAGGTGACACCGCTTTTCTAAATCTAAGGCACCACCCGCTGCTGATTCACCCATAGATATGACCATTTCTTTCTAGCCCATATACGATTAATAACACAACCTTTAGTTCTTCCAAATATTCTTTGCATTTAGCTCTGCAGCTCAGTTCTGAGATGCTTCCTGCTCCCTCCTTTCACCATGCAAGTCTCAGACCCAACCCAAAAACTTGACTAACACTATTTCTCAAAAGCCAGATCGCCTCAGGACTGAATTTTGAAACATTTGTACACAGCATAATTTGGTCACATCTTAAATATGTGGAATCTTTAGTCTTTTAATGGCAGTGAAAAGTGCACCAGTGTGCACTGAAAAAGAGAAAGTCCTCTAATCTTGATCTTTTATAATTATAACATCTTCAGTTCAGGGAATGGAAAGCGCTTCACTAATATTTATGAATGAAGACCCATAACACTTTTGCATTTTCCCCACGCACAGATCACTGATGAGAAAAAAACGAAGAAGAGGTAAGTGATTTTTCAGAGTTACAGAATGAGCTTATGGGAACACTTACTTATAACCACTCTTCACCCAGACCCTGCTATTACTGTTGCAGCCCTCACTAAACATATCACCGGGATTCTCACAATATCTTTACCATGTAAATCCTTTTACATTTACCACTTTTTATTGCAGGGGTCATTCCCTTTCACTGAAATACCACGTATGCTCATTTGTCTGGGTCACTTTATCTCAGTCTGTTCCTTCTTTTTTTAA
Source organism: Limnodromus scolopaceus (assembly GCA_028565335.1). Classification (NCBI taxonomy): domain Eukaryota; kingdom Metazoa; phylum Chordata; class Aves; order Charadriiformes; family Scolopacidae; genus Limnodromus; species Limnodromus scolopaceus. The sequence continues at coordinate 3,813,733 of JAOXNO010000033.1, forward strand.
GTTTTCATCGAGAAACTTTTAACAATCCCCACTGCAAAATATCTCTTCATAAGGAGCTAGAACTACTGGTTTTCCGTTGTCTTTCTGAACAAGTTCTTTCCTTCCAAATCCAATTTGGTTTCTTGCTTCTTTAAAACAAACCCAGACAAAATACCACTTTTATTACAATGATGCCAATATTTGCAAAGGAAACTTGTAAAATTTTTTTTTCTTTCCAAAGAGAGCTTAGAGGGAAGAAAGATTTTTCAGGGGTTTCAGAAAACTAAAAGCATAGGAGATCCACCCGTAATCATCTACTTCTGGGTCTGCTTCATGAACTGTTTTGAAATGCAATAAGGAACGTTAGGGGTTTAGGTAATTCTAATCCCATTGCTGCAACATCTGAATTGTAGGCAAGCTGAGAACAGAGTTCAGAGTCCTTAACTGAGTACTTGTATTTACTTCTGTTCAGTGCCAAAGGCAGGCACCATACCAGCTAACAAGATATCAAAGGCATTAACTAAAGGACTTTTACCTTGTAAAAAACGTAGGTGTCTTATGGTAGGCTGACCTCTCCTTCCATTTGAGTTTCACAGCCTTGCTGAGAAAAGTTTTCTTTCTTTCAAAGGTAGCAAGAGAATTAACTGGTTTTATCTTTTAACACATTCATCAGAGCTTTTACTCAGATACTGGAAAGATCCCTTGAATTTTATGACAAACTCTTTATCGCATATCTCAACTAGGCTAAGAACTCACCAGTAGGTTCCTGTTGAAATTCCATTTTGAAACTATAGAATAACAGCTCAGGATTTCACTTGGTAGAGGAGAGAGACTTGGATGTCAGTCCTTCCAATGTATGCCTAATGTTAAATAGGCAACTTGATATAAAATATGGTAGCATTCTTATGCAGCCTGAATCTACTAGATTGAACAATTCAGACAGAAAATGCAGATGACACAGAAGGTCAGGACTCTGTGCCCTAAGTGGGAACTGGACAGATCTCGGGTACAACATCTGCCCTAAAATCCTCTCCTTGCAGGAACAAGTCCTTTTGTGTTTCTACACAAAGATCCTCTCATTTCAGAAACGGGGTAAGCTCAAAAACAGATGAAATAAACATATGAGGAGTGAGAAATTGGTGCCTATTCTGAAAAGTGAACTCAGACAGAGAAGCAATGAAGATGTTTGTCTGTTTCCTCCATCAGGAGGGGTTCTGTGAGCCTGTCATTTTGCCGTCCCCAGGGAGAAAGATTGAGATCTCTTTGTAAGCTTAGATCTTGTGATTTTCATCAACGTGAAACTTCTCTCATGTATTTAAGAGTGAATGTCAGCTTTGGTATATTTTTAAAAATCAGTGAAGTGGTAAGTTCAAAGAAGCTTCTGACCACGCTGTGCTTTAGAACATTTAAGAAAACCTATTAGACCATTGAGTCATTATCCTGATATTTATAACATTAAAAAAAAATAATATCCTGAGGGATGAGAGAATATGGAGAGCATGTACAGTCATCCTCTAACCAGCACAGCTTCGGCAGAGGAAGATGCTGTTAAAATAATCTTCCTGATTACATTCAAGAAAGGACATAAATTGCAGAACACATCAGATACTTCCCTGAGCCTTTTGGGAAACTGTTGATAAATTTCACATGACAAGCCCTTAGTAAAATGTTAGCAAAAGAATCTACAGCAAGATAAAGACTTCAACTGCAAATTCCATCTAGTCAATGCTGAGATCTCAGAATTATCAGATTCACTAAGGACTGAGAAAAAAGCAAGTAAACAGCAGTAAGTGGAAAGCCTGTGCAGGTCTATTTTGATAGCCTGAGGTAATGGAGTTTCTAATGTATCCTTGTCAAATTGCTTCTCACAGCAGTCAGAATTGTCTTACCGGTTTTTCATACTCAGCTTCATATTTAGTTATCTCCTAACTGGACAGTAAAATTCTTTGTACACAACCTTCTCTTTGAAGTCTCTACACTGTGTAACATAACTGACCCTGATCTATAGCTAGGGCTTCTAGAGGCCAGTAATAAACATTTGTAATAATAGAAAATTGTCTCAATCGGATTTAGGAAATGCATCCTATTTCAATACTCAATAGTTCATCGCTAAAGCTGTTCTGAGACTCTCATAGTAATCCTCTGGGTGCTTTTCTTTTTAACTATATCCAGTCGCTTAACTAGTAACTCATTAGCCGCATACCTGCCATGTCTTTGCTCAGTGCCTGCATTTCAGTTTTTGACCCTTTTCTTTAAAAGACAGGGCATGAAAGGACTTTTATAGAAATACTAGCACCACTGCAGTTTCCCAGGCATTGTGTGAGGCACTGGAGAAGCAGCCCTAAGAATTCCTGCCCGCACAGCTCTGCTCTTTTGCTGTGTCTGCGCAGACCTGCTCCTGCCAGTATCACATACAAGGACTCATTATGTTAAGTGCCCGAACTTGGAAAGGGGAGCGCAGACAAAAGTTCTTGAAAATACTCTGCTCCAAGCATTTTACCTCACATCCCATTTCCAAAATGTTGAATTTAATTTATATGTCAATGTGGTAATATCTTCATGCATAGTTATACATTGTAGAGCCAAGGAATCAATTCTCATTTTCGTTGGTAATGAAGAGAAAAATGTGTTTAGGGCCGACTCTTTATATGACAACAAAGGCTGCATAAACCAGATGCCGTTCCACACGCTGGCTGCAGGGCAGGCTGAGCAATCCTCAGAACAATGTGGGAGCAGCGGTGGTGGTGGTGCTGAAGTCCTCAGCAAATAGAAGGACTGGAGCCAGAATGGGTTACTAGTGTTATCTTCAATCCACTTCCCCAGGGTAGGCAGGTATTTCCTTGGCTTTAACATCTTTCCACTGCAGGCTGCAGAGGTTCATTTCATGGCATTAGAGCTGAAGAAAGGAGAACAGGAATCTTCATGTTTTTAAAAGCTAATTTTTGATTGCAGGTAGAGGAAGTGTTATCACGATTGAGCTGAAGAGAAATACTCTGTACTCTGTTTTCTTTGCTGCTTGTTCTACATAATAAGAGATAGCATCACCATTACGACCAGCTCTATTTGAGAGCTATCCTCTGAACCAGTATCACAGGCAAAAGCACAGTCCAGTCTCCAACCAGCCAGAAAAATACAGGAGCCCTCCAGTGGCCAGAACTGCTTTAAACCAGGACACAGTTACCATTCCTTTGGTTTATCTCCCCTGTACAGAACTTTAACAGAAAGATGCACTATTTTTATCCATTTTGACACTGTTGATGGATGGAGTGCCTGGCAGGAGTCAAAAGGTTGCTGTTTTCTTGGGGCTTCTCCTTAGCTTTGAAACTCTCTTGTTCTGCTTTCAAATAACCCAAATCTTTTTACTAACTCTGCATGCTGGAATGTATTGCTTTAGCTGGTTTTTTGGGAAATGAAAAAAGTGAATTATTCTCTGATTGTTTCAATAGAAAATAAGTAAACGACACTGGCAGAAAGCTTGAATATGTTTAGTAGAATTTTAAGTTTGCAAACTAATTATTGCATGAGGTTAACATGTATGGTCATACTCACCAAAGTACCCTCTGGTGACTCAGAATTTACTGTGTACTGTCTTTTTCATGATATAAATTCAATTCTGTTTGCACTGAAATGCAAAGAACAGTTTTATTCCCTAGGTTAAGGGAACAGGTCTATAAAGGAGACTGAATGCTTTACAGTGTACAAAAAGACCTCTGTGGTACTCAGGGGTCATCATCCCACTGACCTTTAATAGCACACAACCATTACCTTGAGGAGGATTAATGGTCTCTTCTGACGTTCTTTTGCACATTGAATTGTGCTTTCCTCTGTGATACTCTCAGTTATTTCACCAGTTACTTTTAAGGCAAGGCCGTACCCTTTACAAGACTTTACTCGCTGAGACAACACACCCATAGCGTGAAGATGAAAAGAATTAAGCCTCATCAGATCTTATCAGACTCGGTATAATCTTAGGCAAGATGAAATGAATGGGGAACTGTCACTTATTTCAATAAAAGTGAAATTGGTTTCCCTTTCTAGAGCTTCAAGGAAGGAAAAAAACCCCTATACTAAGAGAAAGCAAATATAGTTCCTGCCAACCAGCTCTTTATTTAATGTTATTTTTGGCAATTGCATGCCTAATTATGAGGGACATAATTGCTGCCCAGGGTTTTGGCATGACGTTGACCAAACTCTAAAATTCCTGCATTTCTTTTACAAAGACATGAAAGTCAAAGGCAAGATGTTATATTTCAGACAACCTTCAACTATCAATGATTTACTTATATATTATTTTGTAGGACTTAACGGAAGTTACCTTAAGAAGGTAACGCTGTGTTATTTTTACATTTTGCTACTGTATTACTTTAAAAAAACTCCACCACCCCACAAATAGATTATGGATTATATGGCTAAGAATATCAGTATCCTTACCAGAACTGTATCCGGGTGGCTAACTCTTCCAGAGGAATTGACTGACTTAGACAACTTTATACGTGACTGTAAAGATGCAAGTATACCTTTCCATCTAACTACGCATTACAACCGTAGTATCACAGCTGTCTGTGATACTCTTGGATGTCTCCAACAGACGTTGGGCCAAATTCTCAGCCGACACTGATTTTTCACTACTTTACTAAGCTGTAGACCAATATTGATGTCTCCTGTTTAAGAGGAGATGAAGAATAACACAATGTTCCCTAGATAAACATCAAACTGGATCAAATTCTATTCCAGTTACGCTATTCTGATTCCACCGAGCTCAGATGGTGTTTACGGGGCTTCACCATGGACGCATTGTGTCGAATTCCACCCATAGCTAGGAGTACCTGAACAATTCAAGAGAGGCTTTGAACAAACAATTGGTAACTTCTGCAGAAGTCTTATTTGACAGTCCATTTTCTGTCACCCAGGAATTGTCCAAGAGGGCCAAGCTAAATGATTCAAATGATAGACTTTCACCTACATACAGTCACCTAAAGGAGTCAATGTCAGTATTTTGGAAGAAGAATTTTAGTAATTACAGTTGCTAAATAAATACATTTAAAACCCAGAGAACTTTTGATTTCCATACTTCTGGTACAAACATTATTTATCAGTGTATTCCAGCTGAGAAAGACTAATGGATCACATCCACTCTCCTCACTTCAAATCCTAATTCAACCTCATGAAAATCACTGATTTTACGCTTAGGCTGAATTTGTTCTTTCGCAATTTAAGATTGCAGAGGATGGCTAGAGAGATATAAAAGGTATTTTCGCTCACAACAATCCACATCTGCCCTCTTTTTCTTGTTAATTAGTATTTTAAGAGATACCAATTTGCTATTCTTGGTCCAAATTACACACTGATGTAACTAGAAAGACTTGGAAGAATTGTGCCTGCTATAAAAGGACTGATTTAAATATTTTTAATCTTTGAAATAATTTTTAAGTCCTCATTTCACAAAACCAAGGGAATATTGCTTCTATTTCAATAATATACGTCTTAGCTCTACTGAAGAATATGACTGTGCTGTAAGTAAGCTATAGCTCTTTTCTACTTTATAGAATGCAAAGATTAGCTTTTTTCCAGAAATTACTTGCTATGAAGTAAATATACTGGTGCCCTGCTGCTAAGTCCATTATTTCTTTATAACTGCAAATAAAACCTATTCCCCCCTCTAGATACCTTTGACAATCTTTTGAAAATATGCTTCACGCAGACACTGCCAGTGAGTCACTTATAATATTGCCCTAACTATATTTGAAACATCTGTACTTTTAAAATATTCCCATAATCTCAGAAAATCTCTGCTCTTCACAGCCTGTAGACTAGGGATATAAATTTGATGGAGGGTTAACAAATCCAGCCAGCTGTCACCCAACATCGGGAAGGGAGTTTCAAAGGTGCGCGGCCCTTTCTAAAAGAACCTTTAAATTTATTAAACTTATTAAATTAATTTTAAAATGAAACATCTCTGTGGATCACAACTGTGGATCACAGCAGTTCATGCTACGTATCACTGGTTTGTAACCCTGGGTAACGGTTGGTTCTTCTCCAGAGTTACAGACTCCGGCACAGACCTGCGGAATTCTCTTCCATTGCCTTAGGTACAATTAGCAAAGAGACAGACAAAGTTTGCCAAGAGTCCAAGAAATGTCAAGACAGCAAGTACTGCAGGTGGCTCTTGACAGCAATTCAGCAGGGGCATCTCTGTTTGATACGGATCTGCTACATCTGGAATTTGTCAGTAGACAACAGATATATTCTGAAAGAAAAGCAGGACACCTCTTTTTAAAGGTGCAATAAGAAATAATTTTATGTCATTTAATCAAGGACTGCAAAAACATTAAGCTTATTTTTTCTACCACGGCTGATGTAGGGGATGTCCAGTCTTCTAGGGCAGCTGTCTCTGGGCCTTAAATATTGAGTTCATTGACTGGTGTTATTGAAAAGGCCAGGCAGAATACTGAAGACGGCTGCTACCTGCTGACACTGAGATTTTCCATACACGGTAAAAATCACTTTGCCACCACAGCTGCTGCAGAATCATTTCTGAGCTATGATCTATGTCCTTCAGAATAACTGTAACCGAAATAGAGAAGTGAATGTAAGGACGGCAGCAAAAGCAATAGATCAGTGATTCTGACAACAGTAAAGAACACACTTGAAGATAAAGAGGATGATCTTCTCTCACTCTCCATTCCCTTA
>JAOXNO010000033.1:3820501-3873237 GCA_028565335.1 Limnodromus scolopaceus
TCTAAAATACAGTTCCTGTGTGAGGCATTGAGCTGACTGGATAATCTAAGTACCTAGGAATAGCAGTAGGTAAACCAAAGACACTGCTTAAGTTAAGCGGTCTGTGGTATCCACGATGCCCTGTGATTTAGGCTGACCATCACAGACAAGCCTGTAGCATTCTGCAAGTGAAAGGTTTGGCTGCTGCAGGCTGCTGTCATCCATGACTCCTGGTTTCCTTCCATCTGATGGCTCTCGGGAGCACAAAACACACAGCTGATGGAGCTCAGATATATGAGGATGTTAGCAGAGCCAGTAGTTTAGCCATCCTAAGATACGGGAGTCTTCCTTTAAAAGGCAGCCATTAACCACATCTCCCAATGACATCAGCCACCCCTGAGGTTTCTCAGTGCCTCCAAAAATGTGATTTTTGGTTTCCAGTTCTTTGAGTAGTGAGCTTACACTGTGAAGGAGAGGCAAGGTGTAAGTAAATGCAGTGATTTTTCACTTTTTTAACATGGAAAATCATTGTCCGCCAAGAAATGTCCTCTCTGTTTGTTCAGAAAAGTTGCTAATGTCTACATGGCAAGATTCAAGAGATAAAATCATCTCCTTTATGTGAGCACACGTGGGAAGGAAAAGGGCTAGTGTAGTGTAAATTTTGACTCTGTTGAAAGCACAGCCCTGTGGGAATAGCTTCCTACCATGCTCAGCTGCAATTAGGAAGCACTGCTTGAGAGAAGAAACAGGAGAATCTTTGTGAATGCTGCCTTTTCCCCTCCCTGCCTTTCGATATTTAGCAAGCCCTCCCTACATTCTTATTGGTTGAGTTGGAGCGATCTGTTCTCCAAAGAGGTGGGAAAGGACGACTCTTTATTTTAAACATATGGTGAAAACACTGAATATAACGTTGGGAATTTGCAGCTGGGAACCGGATAGCAAGAGGCATATGAATTTACAAAAAAATCCCAACAATTAAATCATAGCTCAAAAAGGGGAAGGGGTAAGCAATAAGGGAAATCTTTCAAGCTGGAATAGGTCAGGAAGACAGAATGGATTTGCTCATTCAATTTATTTATTATTCCAAAACAGACTGAAAACAAGGCTCAGAAGCTGAGAAGCGGAAGGGTGGGCAATGGTTGAACAGAACATTTTTAAAAGATTAGTCACTTTCATATGCCCATACATACCTTCAAAAATGGACCATATTCTCAGTGGGTGTAAAAGACAGCAGTTCATAGAACTAATTTATTTATACTAGCAGAGAATCTTGCTAATGTTTCTACTCCTGGCAAACACCAAAGCAGAAAAACTTCACAAAAACACACACATAGAGCAGCAAAGTGGGGAAGAGCAGACCTTGCAAAAAGCGCTTTTCTTACTGCTAAAAATACATATCATGTTTCCTTTTTAGTCGAAAAAGATTTTGCTCTAGAGGTCTACTTTCCCCAAGCTGTGCAGCTAATTTTAGTGGCTCCCACACGTCACCACATTAACCATTTGTGCCAGTCTGCCCATTCTTAATAGGGGGTATTTTTTGGTTTGTTTTCAAATCAGTTGCCAAGGTGACACCCATCCAACAGCATTCAGCAGCACTGAGAAAGAAAACCAGCTCTGATACTCGCATATATACTGGGTTCAGCTTTTGGAGAGTAACTAATTTAGCCAGCTCCTGTTAGGAACGTCTCTTTGAGCACTTAATGTGTATTTTCCACTGCAAAGTGGAGACACCCTCACAGTAACCCCAGCTTGTCCCATATTGGAAGGTCATATGTCCTTCTGTTGTGGTTTTGGCCTTTTCTCAGTTTTGTGACCTCCTCCTTCTTGAAATGTGCTGTTGTAAATTATCATAATGAGAAAAAAAACCTATGCCTAGGTTACCTAAATGCAAAAAATTAAAATAAAAAACCCAACAGATAGCAATTATCTCTTTCCTTTTCTTTAACTGGCCATGTCAAATAATTCAGGGGAATGGCTGAAGTTCAAACTGACAAGCCATCATTAATGCAGAGCTGTACTGAGGCCCTGCAGAAGGGGTAAAATGTTTTTTTTTAAATGCTTTGCCATGCCAAGAAGTTTCTAGACATTTTACAAACCAGATGCCGTAACTGTAGCTTAGTCCAGATGACTTTCTTAGCAACTGAAAGGAGGACGAAGCAAAGGAGGCTAATACTTTGATACACAAGAGAAAGGTTAGCAATTTCCTTAGCTTCACAGGACGCCGTGTTTCAGAGAGGATGCCTGAAATATCTGAGGCAAGTGCTGTGACAGTTGACAGAGCTGTGATACCGCTCAGGTACTCAGGGGGAACCCAGCCCCAGCTTTGCCATGCAGAAACCTCATCCTCCTCCTCTCTGCTCATAATTCTGTGATCTGCTGCTGGCTCACTACATGGAGCACATACCAGACAACTTCAATTAGAATTAAGAGTCAGCGTTGTATTTTGTTAAAAGTAAAAGGATTCAACTTTGAATGTTTTCCAGCAGCCACTTTTTTTTTTTTTTTTCCTGGGAAGAACAACATCAAGAGGCATAACTGGTGGGTAATGTTTTGGCAAATTCCTAGTCTTTTGAAAATTCATATTCCTACTTTTAACTTCCCTGTTTAAAGATAACTCTATATGTGAAACTAGAAATACAATTCGTTTGTCTAGGACTTTCTTATTTAGCAACAACCTCACCTGACAGTTTGCTTTAAATACAATTAACCAATCTGTTCTGGAATGAATTTTCTTCTTTTTTATTTTTTGGCATAACTCCATCATTTTCCTCAGTGTTTTTTAGAAAGAACTTCAAAAGGTAAGGTAGGCATGTTATGCTTCCTGCACACAAGCTGTGACTAGAGTCTGACCTTTTGTTCTTTTTTTGTGTCTTCCGAGAAGGACAGTAGCTAGGGTATTTTTAAATGATTAAATGACTAAATGATTAAACATCAGAATGAATTTGCAATGCAGACATTAAAAAAAAAATAGAAGGCAGCATTTCTTCTTTACTACAGCATTTGTACTCATTAAGATTTGCTGTAATAAGGCAGGCTTTTTATTTTTCTAATAAAAATGCAGTATTTTATCAAATGTAAGACCATAAACTTTTTTTTATAACACACCAATACAAAACCAGAATCATACAAGCATTCATTCCCCAGACTAGCCTGTGATATTTCACACCTCACTCTAAAGAGGTCTAAAGGTACTGATTTTGATGTCAATTAGCAGCAACTTTCAGAACTGAAATTAAGTATTTAATTTGCAAAGTGCACTTTTGCACATTTGAGCTACTATTCTGGCCTTGAACCATAAGAAATTAAATGAAGGTAAGAAAGAAAGAGGAGAAAAAGCAGAGTGGTAATCCAAACCCCATTAATTTCTGAGTAAGGTATTTCTGACTCTTTGTGTAGTTGACTTGGGAGAAATTTTTTGGTTGGTTGGTTTGGTCTTGTTATTGGTTTGTGTTTGTTTTTTTTTTTAAACATTGGCTTTCCTTCCTTACATTACTTGTTTAGTGTGCTGCCTGATATCTTAGCTAACAATAACATGAAGATACCCTGGGAATTAAAACTATAGCGCTAAATAACAGGGAAAACATATAATTATCAAAAAGTATTCCACTATTTCCCTGAATAAATATTCCTTGGACAAATACCTTTCTTTAAAGAAAAAAAACACAACACAACTGTTACATCACTGTAGAGGACAATTAACATTTAGCAGTGGTATGAAGTATCCTTTTTACAGAACTTGGAACATTTGTGCCAATATCTACCGAATACAGCATCACATGCCATGTAATGACTCAAATTCATTTCCCGTTTACAGCCATGCAACAATGAACCCAAATCCTTCCCAAGAATAAAGACTTAAATATAATTTCAAAATAAATCTACTCTTAAATAAAGATGTGAGATTATGAACCTGCTTGCAAATCTGCATTAAAAACTGAGAGAAATAACTCTTACATCGTATTTGGACAGCTGTTTAATAACAACATAAAAATCCTGCTAGTTGAGTTATATTATAATTTCTACTTGTACTTCCAGCTGGCTGATGCCCGGTCTAAGGGGAACGGAGACAAGAGCCAAAGATACACATTGCTCTGTGCAAGAATCAGAAAAAGGAAAGGCTGAGAGCCAAATCATCCCCTCTGCTTCTAGGTGCCTTGGGGTGGAATGTGCATAAAGACTGACCAGAACTGGCCTGGAATTCTATAAAGAAATATAGATGCAGATGTGATACTTCTATGCAGGTGGTCCAAGACCACTGTAATTTCTTTGTGGCTGTTTGGCTTTACACGCTGATGGATGGCCAACCTGCCTCTGGGGATGAGGTCCTTCATCAGGTGGATTTTGACCTCTCTCTAGAAAAATGAGCTTGCCAGGCCTCCACAAGGGAAAACTGCCTTTGACCTCCTCATAGGACACCAGGACCCTGAATCTATAGTAGGAAAATGTTGTGATATATAAAAATATAAAATTTCATTCATGTTTAGATCCACATAAAGGAAAAATACATAACATCATAGGGCTTCGTTAAGGAATCTGAAAAGGAAAGTTCAATTCATACAGCTTGTTGGAAAAACAGCACTGGAAGCATGTTTTATTTGAATATGCAGATCTACTGAAGTCAAAACTTTGTGAAAACACATGGATTTCATCTTCTTTTTGTTTCAGGAGAAAGCAGAAAAGAAGTTGAAATGTATGTCATGGTAAGAAAAAAAACATTTTTATGTTTAAAATGCTAAACATTTTTTTTTCATGAAGAAGTTGGAAATGTTAGCCTTTTGTTCCCCTAAGGCAGCCAGGCTTCAAAATTTCTAAATCTTCCACTAAAAGAAACTCTGCCTTTGCATACTTCCAAAATTCAGGTTACCAGTTCCTTAAGTGTTTTATGGTCTCTATTGAGCAACTAAAATGGAGGAGAAACAAGATAGACTGTAAGAATGCCTCATAACTTATTTCTTGGCCTAGTCTTGCAGCATATACTGGCTTTCATTTCTAATAATAGTGCTACCATGTGACAGAATTCAATATCAGCTCAAACTCTCAGCTTCTTTTATACATAATCCTTGCAATATTGAGGACCCAATGAACAGAGGAAGCACAGGGCAGAACCTTTATGTGACTCAACTAGGCTATGCACATGTTTTAATGACATGTATTAGCAGTAATGATATATTAAACCTCTAGATTATTTTGTCCTAACAATGAACGAGGGTTTGTGTAAAGATTAAGGATGTCTAGCAGCTGATATCTCACTACAGGAGCTCTGTATATGAAACTCTTCTTTCCCTTTTGCTCACCATACTGATTTATTCAGAATTCTGCATTTGCCTGATTTGAGTCTCTGCATGGTGCCTTCATCTTTAATGGATGTTCTACAGAACCTGCTTTCCTGCCTTGTCATCACCCCGAAAGGGGTTTCTAGTAACATGAGAAAACACGTTAAATAAGTATTTAATATAAATCAGGTGTGATTTTATATGCTTCATAAAGAAAGCTTCTCATTGATTTGAAAATGTGTCATATCAGAGTTTTTGAATATTTTGCTTCAGAAGCCACATACCTGGGTCTGAGTCACTTAATGTACTGCAGGAATTGCGATGGCACTTCTCAGAAATAGTTGACCCAGGAACTGGTCTAGGTGAATTCATGCTACGCAATGCATACTTATCATAACTGACTGCATGCCTCCATTGCCAGTTCAACGTTTTGTATAGAATTATTTCTGTTCATTTGTAGGAAAATACTAATTAGCATTTTGCAGGAGCAATTACTACGATTCATCACAGTTTAGAAAAAAGCCACAGTTCTTTTTGTAATTTTTTGTTCCTTCCAAATTTTCTTTTGGCCATTAATGGAAGAATTTTACAACCTACTCAGTTACTCCCACAAGCAATTTGTACCTTACTAAACTGTTTCTAAGTACCTACATTTCAAAATTCTTTTTTGCATATTTGCTTCAAGGAAGTGGAGGTTAGTTTTACTGCCAAAAATACTTAAGAGAACTGAAAGCGCCGTGCAGCCACAGGGATGGCACATGGATCTGAGGATGTTAACACATACCTAATTGTTACAATATATGTCATGTTTTTTAGGAAAGACACTATGAAATACTCCAAGCTGGGATGCAGCCAAAACATGCATCCCTATTTACCGGTCAGTCTGGTCACTTAGATATATGCACAGGACAATTTACTACAACTTCAAAAGTTACTTCTGAATTTAGTTCATTCTATTAATATACAAGGCCCTAGATAGTAGCTATATGATTTATCATTCATTTTACCCTGTTAGCAAAAAAAAAAACCAAAACAAAAAAAACCCAGTGAAACATCACCTTGCAAGATAACAAAACTAAAACTTGATTTCATTTCCTTCATGAAGACAAATTATTCTCATAGTTTTTCTATGAAGCAGGCTCTCTGACTGCCCTTGGTTTGCACAGATCTCTATCACCCTGCAGCATGATTCCCTGCTGCTATGCTGTTAAATACAGGAAGCCATATCTAATGCTTTTTTACTTTTAGAGCATCTACTTCCTAGATTTATCTGCACCTGAAGAAATACACTTCTCTTACATACACAAAAGAAAGAGAAATAAGAGTAAATGGAAGCTAGATGCTAGATATAAAATGATGGCATTAGTATTGAAAATCGAACTGTTGACAACTGCTAGCTTCCTCCCCCAGCAGAAAGCATTACTTATGGCAGGAATCAGGGGAAAATTCTAGTCTGAACTAAACAAGACATCAGTTAAGAATATCAGTGGTCTCTTCTGCCCTTGAAATCTGTACCCTGAACCCTCTGTATCTGTATCTGAACCCTCCATTTTCTGCTCACATTCCATACTTTTAATAATGCTACCTGAGGTACCATGTCCTGTGAGACCCAATGGTTAAAAGGAAGATGACAATAACTGTGGTAGTTTAGAAGTTTCACAGTATACAGGAAGAAACCAAACAGTATAGGCCTGCCTAGCAACCAGCCTCCAGAGCATTTTTATGAGACGAAACTTGTTTGTGTTTTCCCATGGGTTAAGGTAGCATCTTTCTGAGCAGTCTATATATAACTAAGAAATATGAATGATATCATTTGAGAGAAAACCGCTGTTGGGTCTGGACTGCTTGTATGATGGCTGGGATGTTTGCTGGGGAACAGGGTGTGGTGTTCAGATGATGGAGGATTTAATAAATGAAGTGGCAGGATAGAGGTATGAATCAAACTAACCCAGCTAATGAAGAAAGAATACTTTCTGAAGTTAATAAGAATAATAGATACCATATGTGAGTTGATGTCTACGGTCATTCAGTGAAGTCAGAACACCCTACCGTAGGAGAGGAAGATTTTTCCATCATCATGAGATGATCAGACAGTTAATCCAGAAGGTCATAAAATGATCCCTAAAACCTTGTAACCCATTCATATATTCATGTTTCAACAACACCAGAAGGAGAAAGAGAATACTAAACTGCTGTTCTAAAATAATTTCTCCGCAATCATGTAAAACAAAGATTGTGTGAGACACTAGTACAGCAGCTTGGGGGGGGGGAAGATTTGAACCAGACTGATACTGAAGAAAACTCGGAAAGAGTAAAAGATTTGAAGTATACATGTCTGTCTTATTCACACTGGTGAATATATCAATACTGTTAAAATCATTCTCACACAACAGTTCAGAAGGACAGGTAAGCACAGATTAACTTTTGGTGCTGTGAAACAACAAATTAAAGCAAAGGATCAGAAAGAAAATCTGCAGTTTACTAAGGGCTTTCAAGGAAAATGTTTGAACACAGTAACAGAAATTCAGACTTATTAGTACCTTAAATTGAGATATAGCAAACTACCAAAAATAACAAAACAGCTGGTTTCAAATCCTTACCTTACAGCAAAAAAACCCCACCCTTTTGCCTGTTTGTCAGAAGCCTTTTAGGAGCCAAATTTAGTTGGAACTGTCTATGTGCTCCAGAACTTACAAAGGCCAAAGTGTCCAAAGCAGAACCAAACTGGTGGCATGACCAAGGCAATACAATATGGGCAGACTATCAGCAGGCCTTCCATGAGACTTCAAGTACACCCTGAAACACCATAAACTCTCTTTGACAGAAACATTTGTTCAGAAGCATCATTCATCCCTCACAGTTCTTTACGCCTCTAATGGCTGGTGCAGAGAGCCAAAGATGTTGCAAAATAGTGTCTTGTGGTTTTTGGTATTTTTAAGGTATCCACTGAAGAGCTGGGCAGATACCCAAAGGACGTAAAAAGTAGAGAAAATGTATCAGCAAAGTTCTTTTCTGTTATTTGTAAGAGAGTGTTTGCAGATCCCAGAAATGCATAGAAAAGTACTCTCAAAGCTAATTTGTGAAGTTGGTTATTGGACTTTAAAAAGGATTGTTTCCACTGACATATATTACAGCTAGTCTTAGACTGTAACAGAAATAACAACTGCAGAACAACAAGAAGGGCAAACCATGAGTAAAAGAAAGATTTAGATGGAAAGAATTCTACCAGTCAACCTTTCTCTTTTTTCCACCCAGAATATTCTGTGCTACAGACCAAAAATGTGGTTTTATGTGTATCTCATTTGTATCGAGAATGTTTTTTAGACCCTAAAAAGGTGGTGGTGGGGGAAAGAAAGTGAGTCTTTCTGGTTGGAAGCAACAGACACAGTTATAAAGTAGGCAGAGACAAACTGACCCTCAAATACAAGCTATGTTTTTTCACACAATAACAAAAACCTAGGGAAGAATACCTAGAATGACTCAATGAAGATAACAAGAAGCAACAGGGTAGCTGCAACAAGACTGTTACTGAGATCATATATAAGAGCCACTGTAAATTTTACAGTGAGCGTCCCACATGACTTTGGCATAAGCACTGCAGAGTACACATAAATTTTGGATTTATGGGAGGCCAAATAAACAGCCAAGCCAATATAAAAAGATGAGGATGGTTGGGTTATTTTCTTATCTTGACAACTCTAGCAAAAAAACTCTGACAACATTAACCATGACATAGCAGTAACAAAATAAGAGAGCAAACAGAATAAAAGCATTTCTTAGTGAAGAAAGGCAAAAAATTATCCCAAGGTTTGTTTATGAATTATAGAAAGAAGATGAAGGACGAACCTAATTTGTTTGCTCTGCAGTTCATAAGCAAATTTGCAAGTGCCTGCTAATCCATAGAAGCTGGGTGGCTGAATATAGAGCACCTGAAACATTAAGCAATCGAGGTCTATACTTCTTCCTTTCTTTGATTTAGGCCTTTGGCAGAAGCTCTCATGCTTAAAAGCATCTGCAAAGCGCACAAACACACCTGGTGTTCCAGCAATATGGGTCTGTTCCGAACAATTTTCCACTCCAGTTTTCTAGTCTCAGCATGCCAGTTTCTGTTTCAGTATCTTTGTTCTCATAACCCACAGGAAAAGGGGAGAGGAACCCAATTTCACAAGTCACAACCCGTCTTCTGCTCATACCTGCACAGAGGGGAGTTCTGGAGGAGCACAGCAGCCGCCTGGCCCGGGAGCCGTTGGGGTAGGTTTAGACACACCATCAAGATTGTCCTTCGCTTCCAGGTTTTTTTAAAACACAATTCATTATATTTTTTTTAGAAGTATGTTTTTGCTATGCTGGTGCAAAAGAAAGCCCAAAGAACATCACTATTATGAGCACTTTGGCTGGTAAATGGCTCCTAAACAAGTGAAATACTGCAGTGACAGTCTCTTCAGATGATAAAGTGGGGAACCAGAAGACTCCTTGTAAGGCAGCCTTATTCAGAAAGCTCATTTGCTCACCTGCAAATCCTTTGGCACACCGTTATGAACTGGTGGGGGAAAATGAATCGGTCTCACAAGGAACCATAGTAATTTGCTGAAGACAGAGAAAAATGCACCTAAGGGAATATGTAGGCTGACAGTCTTATTGTTCCCCAGCTTTTGTTTAAGTAACAACCATGAAACTGCTTGCTTTATCAGGGACCACCACCTCACATATAACTCACATATATCGAAAAGGGGACATTGTAATTCCTCCACAATTTCTCCCCTACACTCTGGGTTGCTTATAGCATCAATATCATCTTGTTGTTCAGCTGATACCTGTGGAAAAGGCAACCCTGTTTTTTGGCCTGTGGTTTTATTGCTATTTCACTCCAAATAAAACTCAGCAGTCAAAACATGACACTTTCCTGGTAATTTTCAGACACAGATCAGGCAGCAAAAAATATTTAATAGCACAACTATTTCTGTTTGCAGTTTATTTGCCAAATGATTCTGGTATCAAGGCAGTAGCTTCATATTTTTGATAAACACGTTGTGCTAAAGAACAAGAATATCTGTGAGAGTGGGGAAGTGCAAAAGAAGAGAAAACAACCCAACACTCCAAAGACACCGACACTGAACTATTCCTGAGGAAATAAGGAATGGAAGGTGCAAATCAAGGAAGCTGCTTGGATGAAATTCAAGAGAAATATGGATAGTATTCCCTAATTTCTAGTTCTCCTAACAGTAATGTATGCAGGGCTGTTCTTTTGAATGGCAGCAGGGATAAAATCAATATAATTATATGGAAATTAGAAAAATTCCATAATCCTGTAACATTTATTACAGCATGCTCTTTTTCCATAGAAGTCGCAAACCGCCGTACAGCTGTAGCACAGAATACTTTATCTGGTGCAGAATTCCCTAGGACCTCTCTGAAGCTGTCTATCTGATAGGACCGCGAATTCCACGTTTTATGAAATCTGGAGTATGGCAGAAACACAATGCTATTAGTGTGCCAATGCCTGCCGCTATTGCGAAGTAATTTCCTGGCACGCTAACAACTGGTGTTCTTTCACAAAGCCTGCTCAGTTCTGCTGTGATTATCTATTTTGATCATCATGACAGATTTCTCCTGAAAACGGATGGAGTGCTGCTTTTTATGTCTGTTTCAGGCCAATGTTTTAATGCAGCTAGAATGATTTCACCTCTATGACTATGCTCTACTACAGAGACCTGTGAGAAAGACAAAAGGGAAGCACCTCCGGACCAAAACTCACAGAGAATTTTAGAGTCTGGGGTTGGAGAAATTAAGCCAGGACTGACTAGGGGCACCGTATCCTTAAGAGTGATCTTTCAATGCATAGACATCCTGTGCAACTCAGTATATGTCATTTCTTTTAAGAAAAGCAGAAAGGAGTTCAGCTTGGAACTGAAACAAAGTGCTTGAGCTCAGAAAAATTTGCAAGATCAGTTGAACTCTTCTGGTTGCTAAAAAGCATCTGGATATTTCAGCAGTCTTTAAAATCTATTTTTGCAGCAACATGAGAGTAATACAGTTACTGTTAAATTTTCAAAAGGAAAGCTGACTGCAAGCTTGGCATTAATTGTCACACCACCTTTTGCTGCTGTTGAAGGGAGCCACACCAGGACTTGTATTTACACAAATTACTACCAAATGACCAAATCACACTAAATAAACAAAATAGGAAAGCAAAGAAATGCATGGAACAGCAGCTGAGCTTCACAATTCTGGTCCCCACTAGAAATTGAATGAATTTGATATTTTTGGTAGCTGGGTTCTGTGTCTGAACTTTGGGATTTGAAGGTACTGTACTATTGGACTAAAATCCCATGAGTCCAGTGAGAGTCAGCGTCGGGCTGCAGGAGGGGAAGACACAAGGAAATAACAAGGCTTTACTCTCCAGTTCAGCAGAAGCCTCAAAAGTTCATTTTTTATTAACCAACAGACTTATCTAAAACATTTTTGCTTCCAGGTATTTAAATTCAAGGCCATTTTTAAAGCAAAGAAACAACTGAACAAGATCCTTTGATGAAATATATAAGTGAAGCATCTTGGTCTAAAAAAATGAGCCTTAGGTGTACTCTCCAACCCCTAGCTGCAGAGCCACACATGCCACACTGAAACAAGGCTCAGCAGGCTGTTTCCTCCTCTTGCCCGTCAACACACAATTTAGTTCCCATGGGAAGGAAACCTGAGCCTCCAGGGCTGAAGAGCGCCATGGTATATTCTAGCTACATCCTCAGTGTGAGGGATAAAGCAACCACAACCTTGGGTAAAAATACTGCAGCACTCCTGCCCAATGGTTTAGACATACCAGCTTTAAGTTTTAAACTTAAACAAAAAGATACAAAACCCTCCAAACACTGTTAATGTGGAAGAGACAATCTTACATGTCTTAATTGGAGTAGCATTACAACACTATGACAAAGCTGAGGTGTCCCACTTAAATAATGTTCTCCTCCTCTCTGCTAGAGTTTTACTACTTTAGAGGAATTGAACTATTTGGCATATGTCATGAATTTTGCTATTTCATAATGTTTTTTTATAATTCAAAGCACTCTAGTACTCTAGTCACTTTTATTTAGCAAACATCCTCTGTATGGTCTTGCAGACACCTAAACTGGCTCCTTTGTTCTCGCAATGCTGTTATTCTCAATACAGCTTAAACAGATGCTTTACACTGGATAACCTAACCTACCTTTTATTAATTTAAGCAGAAAACTACTTAGGAGTTAACAGTGAAAATATATTAATTTTTATTCTCTTTGTGTTGCATTCTGCTTTTGAAAAGTATCTGAAGATCTACTTTAATTGAAGGAACTCTGCCTTCATTAGACAGAATAAGTTTATGTCAAACAGAAGATGCTTGAAGGTGAGTGTATTTAACTACTACAGAAACTGGCAGATAATAATGACTTTCATGAAACATTTGTCAAATTCAAGGTGGTACTTGTTAAAGTTTGTTGTTCCTGTGAACCTCCTAGAATAACAGAATACCTAGTTGGCAAAAAACCATACATCATCGTTTTCCATCTACTTGGGCCCTTCAAATTCAGAGAAAAAAAATAATCAAAACATTTATCACTCTTGTGGTCAGAATTTTTTTCCTTTCCTACTTCTAAGAGATCACTGTTTTACCTCTTTAAATCAAGAAACCATAGTGGGTAATAATCAACACTTCTCGATTATTTATACCAAATAGCAAACTGTTACTATAATTTAAGGAGAAAGTTTAATTTATCTTGTTTCATTACTGCTGAATAATTTTGTCTTGCACTACTAATATGGTAGCTAATAACTAATTAAGGAAATAACTAATTTCCTTGATGTAATTAGAGAATTTTACCCATGACTGTATTAGGATCAGGATTTCACTTAATGTTTTTAAATCAAAGCCTAAACAAGAAAAAGAAAAATGTGCAGAGCAAACTGATTCTAGCCAGGCTGTGTTCACTGTATCCTGGTGTATGTTTATACTGGATTTAAAGCTGAAGCATTGACAAAATAGTATAAAAACAGCTCTGCCCATGTAGTGGAGAAAAAAGAAATTTGTGATGTCTGTAGTTCAGGAAAGAAGTGACAGCTGTCAGGATGAATTTTTCTTGTCATTTACAAAATAATTAAAGATTGGTTTCTGTGATGGGAAGCAAAGAAAAGGTTTCAGTCTAGAAAAAGCTCTGATTCATATTTATCGGGGGAGATGAAGCAGAGGAGAAGGTTCTTCTTTTTCCTTTTACACCCTCAGGAGCAGCAGTTTATGGTCTGTCCCTGTGCGTGTACTTAGCTTCAAATCTCTCCTTTCTCTCTTCATCCAAATTCTGACAGTTTAGATGTTTTTCCTCTTTGAAAGACAACCCCTATGTTTGTGAAGGAAAGTCTTTAGGGACAGAGCACTAGAAAGGAGTCCTCAAGTCTGTAACGTGACTCAGAGAAGAGGTTTTTGCCTGTTCTCTAGGGCTGGTTGTATAGTCATAAGCCAGTCTCTTGCAGTCAGAGGCAACCATCCATACACAACAGGCAAACACTTCTCTTTTAGCTTCCATAACAGACTTATGGCCTTCAGCAAAAAAAACACAGAGGCCATAAAGCCTAAAACTTTCCTATAGATGTGGAAACCAGAGAGATCAAGGGCATTGCCCGTGTACCTACAATATGTCATGGTTGTTTTAAGGATTTAGCTGGATTAAAGTAGTAAATTGAGCCCACTATTAATGTTAACCCATTAGTTAACATTTTCTACTAAATATACTCTAAATAACTATAATCGAGTGGAAAATTCATGTTTAAGAATGAGTTAGCTGGTTGCTGTCAATTTAAAGCTTGACCCCAACTAGATTAAATGCTCTCCATACATCTACATGTACCTTAGTGCCAGGGCTTGTTGGAGCAATGAAACTTTTACTGAGTAAAGAGTTCCTTTAAGGAGCTGTTTGCACCAACTGTTAGCACAAACCATCCTTATCTGCTCAATTTATGAGCCCATTTGAAAAGCCCCTTCAAAACCCAGTGAATTCTCAATATTAAATTTGAAATGCTCGTAAGTCAGTCCAATGAAAACCAATTTTCTCTAGAGAACTCAAAAGCCTTTCCTCTTGGTGAGAGCAATTTCCAAGCCATATTTCAGGTTTCAACTCCCAGCGGTTTTGGCTGTAAAAGTGTTTAAAAAGAAGTCACTCTCTCTATAAATATAAATGCATATAAATTGTGTAAATATATATTTTGCTTTGGTGTAGAGGGTTTTTTTTTGCCCCTGCATTTCATCAGATTCAGGAACAGCTGAATTGCCTTCACTCAAGACTTTCCAGGCAAAATGAAAATGCAATCAGTTTCAGGAAGAGACAGGGGGGAATATTTGAGAATCAAAGGTGGTAGTTCAGAAAGCAATTAAATCTGATACACAGAAATGGAAATCTTAGCTACAGTTGTTTGTCCTGTTATTTTCTGTGGCGTAACAGAAAACTCACCCCTTCCACCACTTTTGGTCAGATACTATGCAAACACATCAATATTTAGAAGCTCATCCAAATTCACAGAGGTCAAAAATATCTCATAAATAGCATATAACAATTACATTACATTACATGCATGTGCAGCCTACAGCATGCTTATTAGCTAATCCATAATCTACATCTAGTCTCAAGTATACAATACGGCACACATAATCCGCATTGAAAACAGATGGGTTTGCTCTATGTAGTCAAATGAAACTCTCTTTTGTTTTAGTTTTGTCTCCTGTGATCTTCCTTTTATTCAAGCAGTGATGATAAAACAACAGCTTTATTTCTCATGTAATTTCATACCAATAGTGCACACTTAAAACAGGAAGCAGAAAATAAATATTTACTTTTAAGTACTCCAAAAGATTGCCTTTCCCAGCAGAATAGTTTCTACACTTTTGAATATGTGCAATATATATAAATAGACCCAGGCTTCCACATTATTTTACAGCATCTTTTTAGTTAGTTTTACATTTCAGAATTTGCTCAAACTTTGTTGTGTTGTTCTAAGAAAAGAAGCGAGACTTTTGACTTGGTACATGAGTAGATCTTTGGTTATTTGAGAAAGGCAGCTATGAGTGCAAATCAAGTACAAATAACCTAGTGATGAAATATTCAGATGACTGATTTACAATGACACCTGAAATGTGCTGTAAACTGGGCTACTTCTATCTAAATTTTTGTCCAAACTCACCTGGCAAGCTTATGTACAAACTGAAGTAACAGTGGTTCCCAAGGAACTGCAAAGTAGAAAGGAAGAAACCGGAGCAGATGAATGATGACTTCAATAAACCTAGGAAAAAGGAAAGAATACAACAATAAGAGATACGAGAGTAAGAGGGGAAGAGGAACAGTGTGGTAAGAAAGAGATGACATATGTCGAAATAAAAAAAGTCTTCTCAGGAAGACTTCAAGAGGCAAATCACCTTTGACTGGAAAGTAGGAACCAACGTTGTCCATGCAGAGCCACTGCCTTTCGCAGGTATAAACCCTCCATATTACAACCTTTTTTTTTTTTTACTTAGTTTTTGCAAGCATGTGTGAAGTTTGAATCTATAATGCTCCCCCACTGAATGGATTATTAATTACTCTTCCTAAATCATTCAGCAGTTGAAGAGGCCCAGGAGAGTGTTGCTATACATTCCTCTCCCTGTGAGCGGGCAGGATGCGGGGAAGAAGCAATAGAAGTGCAGCGGGTTAGTGCAATGCAGGTACGCATTGCAAGTCTGGAACAAAACTTCCCACCCCATCTTCCTCTTAGCATTTAGAGAGACATTCTGACGGGTGGAGAATAAAGCTAGGAACGAAGCTAAGAATGAACCCTTTCTGCCAACTCCTGAGAATCCTCACAGAACTGAGTCTCTGGCCTGTTCCATACCTCCAAAAATAGCAAATCCATAAAATTATAGCTATGCAGTTGTTTGCAGCCCACGTTTTTTTTTCTTGGCAAATAGGGGACTTTGTCATCTGTTTGCTACAACAGCATCTTGGGGTGAGAATGCCAGAGATATTTCATCTCAGTCTTCTCTAGGAATTAAATAATACTTCCATTTTACTTACTGACAGAAAAAAAAAAAAAAAAGAGAGAGAATGGTCACATTGAGGTCAGGATTGTAAAGATTACTGGACTGAGCATGTTAATAAATGGCCATACAATGTGCCACAATTTGAACTTGATAGTCCCCCAATTCTTAATAAACAGTATTCCACATAAATATACTGAGAGTAATACACCTTCGGATGCCAGGGTCAAAATAGCCATTTGATCAACTAAAAATTAATGAATACTCCTGAAAGCATGTACTAATAATCATTTGCCAGTGACAACCCCAGGTAATGGATGTGCAGATGGAACTAGAACCGTTATTTTGCCTGCCTTTAGGAGCAGATTGCTGTGCAGTTAAGAATGGCTGTTGGGTCACACTCGCATGCGTCAACATACAGCAGCTGATGAATAAAACCAGGGTATTACTTACTATTGCATGACAGTTTTGAGCAACCTGGTCTAGTGGGAGGTGTTCCTGCCCATGGTAGGGGGGTTGGAACTGGATGATCCCTTCCAACTCTAACCATTCTATGATTGTACCTAGAAATCCTACATTGAGCTCACAACTCGCTTGTACTAGTCACTCTGCAGGAAAATACGTATTAAGCAAGAATTCTTCCTCAGTGACCTGAATATACACAGCTAACAGTGAGAGAAGAAAGAGAAACACAATTGAAATGCAAATAAATCATCCAACTCCATATAATTCAAAAGTTCAGCCACAAATAAAATTCAAGCCTACAGATTAATTCCCTTATATTCTAAATCAACATAAATGCTATTTCTCACTTGTTATTTGTTTGTACAGCAAACTTTCAGTTACTTCTTAAATGCTACACTTTCTGTTGATGGAATATCAAATGCTTTCATGTCTAACATTTCTGCCTCCTTTCATTTCTAATGTGCACTTTTATTTGTTCGCTGTCTTGTAGTAATGGGTACATACATACGAGGCAACTGATTCTAAAAAGCATGTGCCTTCATTTTTGGAAAGGTTAGAGAGCTCAACGCCATTGCTTATCTTATTGTAATAAACAAGATCTAATGGAGAGATCTGATGCCACACAGATGATTCCTGGCATTTAGATACTGCATTAGAGTAGGAAGAAAAAGAATGTCATTGTCTCTGAACAAGAGTGATACTGTTTTTTCCACTTTTAGCATGTACAGAAAGTTGAAAATCTCAAAAACTGTTGCCAGCTAAACTCTCATACGCTTTTTGAGTAATTTAAAAATTTTGAGTTTGAACTCAACCACTGTAAACAAACCACTGTTTTTGTTAAAATTACCTAAAGTTTCAGAACAAGAACTTAGTCAAATGAAAAAATACCCACCCCACGTTGTCATTCATACTGGAGATTGCAAGCACTTTGTTCTGACAAATCCAAAATCTTTGGATTAAAAAACCTTTTTCTTTCCACCCCTTTTCCTCTAGTTCTAGTTTCAGCAGCTTTATGTTTGATATCAAAAGAAAATTCTTGGCCAGTTCAAAACTAAGACTAGAATTGCTGGAGCCAAGCAGGCCCTGTGGCATCACTGGAGACGGTGGTGCTATTTCCACACATGTTATTGTCTACATGAAGTTCTCAGTACAGCAAAGGTGGAGATCTGGAGGCAGGCATTTAGCCATACTGAAAGCAAGACCATGTATTCTATTTTAAAGAGTCTTCACGTGTCTTACTAGTGGAAAGGATACAAGTTTATCTTCCAATAAAATCAGGAAACAAAAGGTGCTTATAATGTTTTCTAATAAGCAGTGAGCCAGTGGTAACGTACCCAAAAAGTTTCCAGTGAAGCCTTGAAATGAAACAAATCAATTAAAATATATTCCACACCCTCAAGCAAGGTGGACCAATAACAGTGAAACGCTAGCTCTGTCAACAGCAACCAAATTAAATACATTATTATATTACTTGTAGTGTTCTGTTAGCCAATCCAGTTTACTAGTTAAAACGTGTTGGGGAGAATCCAATGTTGCATCCATTTTGCTCAAAGTGCATATTGAAAAGCCAATGATGTTGCAGTTCTAATTAAATTAAGCACATACATGTGAGGGAATTGTTGCAACACCATCCCCAAATCAAACAGTTGTACCGGTATAACACTTCATAGAGATTCCGTAACACTGCTTCTCATCTTGCAGTTAATTTTTGATGTATGGGCATGAAGTCCTTCTGTAGATTTCCTTGCTCTGCCAATTTAACAGATCCTTCACGTTATTTCAGCATCTTCTGCATATAATAACAACTGCCACATGCAAACACTAGGTTAATGACTAAGTCATGATTTTGCATCTGAAAACCAATGGCAAACATTCAGGAGCTAAGCCCTGTAAAGTGTAATAAGGTTTGAGATAACGTTAGAAGTAACAGCTTGGTTTACTTATTCTTATACCTCCTACAGGCTCTGTGGTCACTTTGACAGTTTATGAAATATTAGCCTAAGCAAATCACATCACCACTCATATACGTTTGAGAAAAGTAATTTATCAGAAATACATTAAACCCCAGCTGGGAATAAGAAGGATGTAATTCTCTCAAAGGTTATTATAATTTGGAAGCCAACATTCAGATTTTTAACACCAGTACAATTTACATTGGATCAAATTATTTTTTGTGTGAATGAACATGAATCATTCAGTTTGAATTGAGTTTTATCAATTTATATCAACAAATGATTCACACCATTGGCATTAAGCCCTCATAGGTTTCAAAATTGCTCAGATTTAAAAGTGTTGGAATACTCACTTGAGTCATCGTGTGAATTTGAAACCTTGCAATGTGTCTTGGATACAAAACCAGGCAAGCAGCAAACGTGTGCAGTAGCATTGCTTTCAGACAGAAGACCAGGCTAAAGACAGACTTTACTGAAAAATATACATCACAGCTGTAAAATCTTGCATTACAACTGAAAATGAGTATTTCTTAAAGACCTAAATTTAGCACACCAAAATGAAAAGAATTAGTGGTCATGTCTGTAATAGCATCAAAGGATTAATCCCACCACTTACCCTTACAAACCAGAATAAAAAAACTTTTGCATTTAGACTTGACAGCATTTTACAGATGTTAACTTTCTAGAAAATAATTCCAAATGTCTCTGAAACTTTTTGTTCTGCTTTTCTTTTATGGTTCTGATTATTTGCGAAGCATTCTAACGTTTCTGTTATAAAACTTATACAGAATACATTACAATGTGCATGCAAATCGGTATATAAATGTTATACAGACACAAAAGTGCTTTCAGTACACTACAGACAGTCAATTACGTATGATTCAGCCTCAGCTGAAAAGAAAAGAGATACTGTATGTATGGTGATGTCATGCTTCTGGCAAAAGCTAAGGTTTGCTGGTATTTTCACTTACAAATTTCCAGGCGATAGGTGTGGAATTACAGCAGTAATGCAGTCTCACATGGGGCAAACTCACTCACATGCAATTTTATTTTTTTTTTTTTCCAGAAAAACACTATAATAATCATATTGGTGGTATCTTTCAATAATTTTTTTTAGATGGCAACTACTACATATACACCTAAACTTGAAGATTATCTAGGGTGATGCTTTTGAAGGTGAATTTTATCCATCTCGATTAAACTATTTTCAGGCAAGTTTCTGCTTTAGTGCATAACAGACTGGGCAGCAAAATTTTGAACCTTGATTTTTATAAAGATAACTCCTTTTTGCTTCCAAACTACATGTAAGTGACAATAAAAGTCAATGCTCAAGTGAGTAAGGGCTGCAGGTCTTGTCTTTTTTTTTTTTAAAGCAATTCTACACATACAACAATAAGATCTTACAAATTTTATCTCATTTGAATCGTAATACCTGCATTTAAAAATAACCAGAACTCCATCTGAACATACAGAAATCTACAAAGAAATGGAAACATTTCTTGACTTATTCTGGACAGGTGTCTCTTGAAAATGTTTTCAAAGATTGGTAAGCAAGCCTTATTTATCAGTGCAACTGATAACATCTTACCTTTGGGATTTGTATTTGCTAGCATAATTCTTGTGTATTTTCTGAGTGGCATTATGTCTCTGCAACAAACATTGAACCAGACTGACCCTTCAGATCTCGGTAACTTGGAATGAATTACGGTATATAATTAGTCATGAATTACAGTAGGAACACAGGAACTCCAGACTGATTTTGATGGCTTGTTAAAACTGATGGGTGAATGTGTCAAGTATTTTCTGCAGTACTTGACAAGAGATGAGATCTACACCACTGAAAATGACATCCCTAAATATACTTTTGAGCATATTTCTCACCAAACAGCACTTTCAGCTCTCAGTATAGCCAGTTGCCCAGTGTAAATCATAGACAAGTTGTTACTGACCTAATCATACTGCTCTCAATAGGCAGACCATGGCCGAGAAAGCCTTCTCCTAGTTCACTTCTTAAGGAGAGCTTAACGGAACTGACATTTGTAAGAGCAAAGATAAAGCTGAAAGTCAAGAGAAACAGATCAAAACATGCATCAACAAACCATATTAAGACAAGTGTATTTTCTTCTTCCATACTGCTTCATTCTCTGTCCAGAAATACAGATTTACATGGGATTTGTATCTATGACCTCACAAACATAGGGGAAACAGAATCGCTAACAAATAATTTATATGTTTGGAGTTGGGACTTTCTGCTGGAAGAGACAGTATAGGAGAAAAAACTGTACAGAAAGAGCAATTAAAACTCATTCTCAGAATGAGTTTTGATACTCAAAGCCGCTACTAACTTGTAGGTGACTGACAGTAAAGACAGAATTAGCAGCATTTTCTTTAAAGAAAAGCCACTGCATAGACTAGTAAAATAGTCTTTTATTGTATTACTGTTCTCATTTTAAAAACAGGATTGACAAACCTAAATAGTCTATAACAATACAAATCAATCAAAAGAAAAGATTGAACTTCAAATTTAGCAGAAAATGCAAATGCTATTTCTACCCTGAATACATTTTGAAGCGTTTCCACTTGTTAGTGGAAACTTCAGCATCAAGCAGAGTGCTGTCTGCTGAGTGAAACATAGAAGTCATGGCCCCTGATACTAAGGGGACTATAAGCTAAAGGCCAGCTCTTGTAAGCAGAATTCAAGCATTTTTTATAGGCTAAATATAAAATGGGGTTTGAATTCAATAGAACTATTCCCTTGCATAAAGTTGGCATACTAGAGATGCTTTTAGAATGAATACCTGTTCCCACTGAAGTCAGCAGCAATATTACCACTAATGTCAGTGAGATTAGTTCTAGAACTTAAAAATTTCCCTGCAGTTTATGTACCTGCTCTTCTGCCATCTTGTAGGTACCTATCTTAAATATTCCTGTACTTAAAAGAATCCAGGAGCATTTTAAAAACCTCTTCTTTTCAAATCGGTATCCTCGAATGGACAGAGAATTTTGTATCCTTTATGTTTCTAAAAATCACTAAACAGAGGTTTTCCAAAAAATTTGATAAATAGTTAGTTCTATTTTGTTAACAGATTAGATGAATTAATTAAAAAACCCTAGGCTTTTAGAAATGCATATATATTTTGCATAATCTCCTTGGATGTATTTTAGCAAATTAATAAATCAACACTTACGGTTTCCCTTCCCCTGTACCTCACAACTAATGTGCTTATCTGTAAAATACAGCAGTGGGAAAGTATAATTATCCTTAATAGCAGTATATGGAGAACAAGATACACAGAGAAGCTAAGTGCAAACTCTGTTCTTACAAACTCTACTGCAGATGAATCCAAGTCCCTCTTTCTGAGCTACAAACCAGTCAGACATGAAGCACTTCCAGACTGGGAATTATACAGTTCCCCAGAATTATATCACTGGAGAGCACACAGTATCTGGAGCAAAATGCCAGATTAATACAGTTCCTTACAGTAATCCTTGCATGGCCAAAAGCCGATGCTTTTGGGCTAAGGATGAAGCGAGCAAGCTTGTGTCTCTGCAGAAGAACACAAAAACACAGCTGAGGTTCACAGAATTTGGAGGGAACAACCGATGTAGGTCTTCCAGATCCCACTCATAGCACAATCCTTAGAACAAACTTACTTACCGGTAACTTTATAAAGAATTAAAAAATGTACAACTCCTTTGATTTTTGGTAAATAAAAATGGCAGTCCAAACTTTTGGTTAGTGCTATTTAAGAAATTGGCATTAACCCAGGCTATTAAAAAGTGTGATCCAGAAGGGAACACTTTGATCCTGATATCTTTTTCTTTTAAATGTTATTTATTTTGAATTTATGGCTTTTAAACATTACCAAATAATATTCCACGTGCAACACACTTCTACATAATTTCAAATATCACAAAAAGAGACTGACTTAAGATTCAAACAATTCCAACCTTGATTCAGCAAAAGGAATCAAGAAGATGATTCAAGGAAAGGATTTTGCTCAGAAGCTCAACATGTTCAGAGAGTTCTAAGCTATTCTTTATTGCAACTCCATATCCATTCTTCACATGGCGATAAAACATAATTTCTGTTGGTGAGATCAGAATGTGAATTTCAGACATGGGTTGAAATATTACAAATTCTGAATGAATTTGGACTGAGAATTTAATAGGAAGCTTTCTGTATAATAGATTCATCCAGCTTTCTCTTTATTGTCCGTTTGGTAATAATAATCAATTAAGGATTGTTTTCTATGACTTAGCAAATGGCTGACCATTTTTTTTGCCTTGAGAAAGTTCTATATCACTAGTTTTTAAGAAAAAAAAAATCCCTTTATTAGAAAGTGCTATTTATAATTTGAGTGTAAAAAGCTTCTGTAAATATTTTTGTGTAGACATGATTATATATCCGGTGTAGGAGTGACTGAATACTCCGAGGAACATTGGATTTTTTCTTTCAGAATAAGTGATCCCAGGCTGAGTTAGGCAGATCCTCTGTAGAGTTCCTCTGAGTTTTCCATTAAGCAGACAAACGATTCAAAATTATAAACCACTGTTTGACAACATAATTTGTATAATACTAAACATTAATTAGTTTTTCATTGAGCTGTGTGGCTCAGAAAAGTTGGGACACTATAAAAATAATTTGTGAAATGCGCTCAGAAGACTTACTTTAAAACACCAAATTCAGTGTTTTACCACATCCTTACTAAAAAACATTAACACTGTGTGTGTGTATATAGATATGCATATAGTTCTTGCAACAATTTTTCTTGTTTAACTGAAACAGACTGTACTTCTTAATGGGGAATATTACATCTATAAGCACAAAAAGTCCCGCAGCACTTCACAAATTATCAGAAACCACTTTAAAGTATGAATGTTCCGTTCACTTCATGCAGCACAAATTTAGCTCAGTCAATAACAGCAGAGAATTTATCTCACACAGATGTTTTATATTGTTTGATATGGAAAAATACAGCCAAGATTATAGCTTACATTTTTAGCAAGATATTTGTGAAAACTCCTGAATGTAATGTCAGAACACACTTGGCAGTGACCAGTACATCTGGCTATACTTAGTGTGAACTAATACCTCTTTAGCTGAAGAAATAAGAACAGGTCTGTTTAGAGAACTACACCTATTCTCAAAAAGGCATCACATACTCTTACTAAAAGATCCAATAATCGAACAATTAAGAAATCATAAGATTTGAATTTTACAGTTATGGACAGCCCCGAAATAATCCATCAAAAGCATGACACAATTTGTAAAATTACTTTATCTGCGATTGACAGATCGCAGCATTAGTGTCAGATGGCAGCAGCTGGTTAATGCCAATAAATCTCATATGAATTCCTGGCATTCTCCAGGGAATGGGAGCATTAAAAGCCTCAAAAAGAGATTAGGCAAGAAAGCTGACCCGAAGAACTGAAGATTCAACAATTAATTGAAGGCTGAGTATTTGTTTCTAAGTCCAGTGCAGTTGAATTTGTCCCACTTTATCCCATGGCTAAAAAAAATAATCTGAAGATCTTAAGAGGCAATATTGAAAAATACTTCACTTGCAAAACAATGGTATAAAAAGTCATACACTGGCAAAACCTTCCACTGGAGAAGAGACAGCAAGCATAAGACAACAAGTCAATCCTTTCAAATTAGTTTTTAAAGAAAGAAGAATATTTTATGTGACTTTAGTCTTCTGAAAGATTCTAGAAAACTCTGTAAATAATTTCAAATAATGAATTCTTCTGAGAATACCATCTGTCTAGGGTGGTCAGCAGTCATTTTTGTTTCTAACTTTCCTCTTGTAATATTCTTCCCACTTTTTTTGCACTGTATTCAATTTCAGGGAAAAATAACCTTAATTTGGGGCTGAAACAGAATTTTTGCATTTTATAACGAAGACCATTTGAGAAAGCAGTTGGCAAACCTGGTGTAAAGAAATTGACAATAGGACATGGACATTAAATTCCCTTTTATGGCTTCACACCTGAAAAGCATAGCTTTTGTACCTTTGTGGTGATTTGTAGGCACAAATACAGGCTGAGTGGAAAATGGATTGAGAGCAGCCCTGAGGAGAAGGACTTGGGGGTGTTAGTAGATGAGAACCTCAGTATGACCCGGCAGTGTGTGCTCGCAGCCCAGAAAGCCGACCCCATCCTGTGCGGCATTGAAAGAAGTGTGGCCAGCAGGTCGAGGCAGGAGATTCTGCCCCTCTACTCTGCTCTGGTGGGACCCCAGCCTAGAGTACTGTGTCCAGATCTGGAGTCCTCAGTACAGGAAGGACATGGACCTGTTGGGACGGGTCCAGATGAGGGCCAACAAAGATGATTTGAGGACTGGAACACCTCTCCTATGAGGACAGGCTGAAGGAGTTGGGGTTGTTCAGCCTGGAGAAGAGAAAGCTCTTGGGAGACCTTATTGCCCCTTCCAGTACCTCAAGGGGGCCTACAGGAAAGACAGGAGTCACTCTTTATCAGGGAGCGTGTAGCAGCAGGACGAAGGAGGAATAGTTTAAAATGAAAGAGGGGAGATTTAGATTATATATTAGGAAGGAATTCTTTTCTGTGAGGGTGGTGAGACACTAGGAACAGGTTGCCCAGAGAAGCTGTGGATGCCCCATCCCTGGAAGTGTTCAAGGCCAGGCTGGATGGGGCTTTGAGCAACCTGGTGTAGTGGGAGGTGTCCCTGCCCATAGCAGGGGGATTGGAACTTGATGATCTTTGAGGTCCCTTCCAACCCAAACCATTCTATGATTCATTCTATGATCCTGTAATTTAAAGGATGATAGCCAGAAAAGGTATGTTTCAGGATTATGAGACACAAAGATTGCTAGGAATGTAGATACTCATGAAGACTGAGATGCTTAAAACAACCTTCTCTGTGCAGGAATGTGACCATTGCTGGCACAGCGATTTTGAAAACCTGCAGTGTGCTCAAGAATTGAGTGGACTTTTTCCTTAGCTGTCTATATAAGCATGTAGAAAACATTCCATGAGCTACAACAGCTGTGTCAGTGACATGGGTACTATCGAAAATTTCTCCATTTTCATTAATGACTTCTGAAAAGCAGAAGTATTTTATGTTAGCGCTACCATAAATATATTATTGTTGTTAGCTTTTTGTATTTCCCTTTCTTTTCTGTCTCATTTACAATTTGATAGGGGGGCAATTCTTAAGTTAGTTATGAAATTCAATTTAAACATAGAACCCTATGATTTACAGTCACTGCAGTTTTCGGTGTTAGTTGATGACAAGCTCATGAATCAACACAGATCAAACAGTTTTATTTGGCTTAAGTGCCAACGCTCCCCATGCTAATTCCATTTAGCAGGCCTCAGTTGTTACACAAAAAGCTTTGAATATATTTGTTTCAGTTTTTAAACTTGTCATAGTTTGAAATGTGAGACTAATAAAAAATACATAAGAGGACAACTCTGGTCTTAAAGGGTGAGATAAATGGCAGCATTGTCTACTGCCTGGGGTATGGACTGCTTGGCAGGTACCTCCTAACTGCTAAGTTTATTCATTGGCGAGATGACACCCAACAGGGCTACCTCCAATCACACGCTGTCCACATACCTGAGCTAAGATGTCCGTGAAGCACGTACTTCATTTTCATTCTGAAACTTCCCAAATATTCATCTTTAGTCTTGTTTTTCAGGCTTTAATTAATTCCTCAGTTAAGGGCCCTTGGAATTATAAAAATACATATATTTCAGCATTTATATAAATATTTATATATATATATAACATACATTATATATCTTTATATAAATATTAATAATATATAAATATTATATATAATATAAAAATAAATATATAATATTTATATGTATAATATATTATATATATATTTACATATATATAAAATACATATATTTTAGCATTTATTGATAAGAGCCAGTGAAGCCATTTCTGTCTAACTGTTACACTTTCAGAAGCTAGTTTTGCAGCAGAGACACATTTTTCAGGTTTGTTATTCTGGATATTAATTTTTGAAATCTTTAGTCTAGAGATTATGTTTTGAAATTTTTTATTATACTATAAATTAATATTATACCTTTTAGTAGTTATCAAAGAGACATTCAAAAAAGGTTTTTATGGGGAGGAGTTTGAGTTTATTCTTCTCCAGCACCATAAGCCCTGGCCAGCTGAAGAGGAGACAAGACATCTTTTTTAGAAATCTTAAAATCTTAAGCAACCATAGCTTCTAGCTCAGACTGGGGCTTCTGTGGTCCTGCACACCTTCATGGGGGAGAAACTAAAGATCAAAAAACACTTTGAAAAAACTGATCCTTATACCTGAGGAAATGGTGAAAATAAGAAAATAAAGGTATTTCTTTAGGGGTAAGGCAGCTAAGGCAACCGCCAAACGTGCCAAGCCTGCGGCTTCCTGCCAGATTAAAATAAGTAGTGATTCAGTCAATCCAATTTATGATCACAAGGAAGGAAGAGCCTACAGTCTGCTTCTCCCTATGCCCCCGTAAATTTACCATTACTCTCACCGGTCATAAAATTTTCTTATTCCATTTTTCAATAAAATAATTTTTCCCCTAACATTTATAAAGTGACTCAAAAAAAATTATTTACATTACAGTATTTAATCTGTAAATGAGGTTTAATCTGTAACATTTAACATTTTAACCATTTTAGGTGTTTTTTAATTTACCAGTCACAACTTCAGCTACTTTTAGGCAACACAACCAGGTCTGTATAATAATTCAAATGCCTTTAACTTTTCCAAGTGGCTTTTAAAACAGGCTTATATTCTTGTTCCCTTGGACAATTAAAAAAAAAAAAAAATTTCCCAGATTCTCAATTTTACTAATCCTACCATTTACCATCATCCCAAATATAAGAAAATATTGGTAATAATTAGACAGAAAAGATCTACTGCTTTATGTGACCAAAAGAAACAAAAAGATATGTTCTTTGCTTAGTATTTGCATCATGTTTCAAGACTGCTGTTTCAGACCTGAGGAAAATATAATTACTAGAGGTAAAATTGGATTTAGTCAATAAATGTTAGCTAATACCTGGAGTTTGCCTAATTAAGAAAAGCAGACTATGGTCACACTAATTTTGATAGCGATACAGGTATTTTAAGACATAAGCAGGCAGTTCTAAAGTGCCCTACAGACACACTAATGCATTCAAAATAATGTTAGTTTTAATTATGACACACAAGGGAAATACAAGAAAACTGGAAGTGGACAGAAAATATTTTAGTAATTACATCTCCTATGCAGACTGAAATGAAAGATTCAAAGTAAAGGATTTAGCAAGGGATTTACCAACTAAAGGCAACGGAACAAAGACAACCACATCTACAGCCTCCCCCCTCCTCCCCCCATGTACATACAGATTTACTGTATCTAGAGATGGAAGATAAATTCTATAAATATATAAAAACAGAAAAAAAAAATCAGTTCTTTTATCCTTCTTTATGCGGTATCTGCAAGTACAATACCTTGATTTTCTGCCAAACATATTTTGTTACTTTTGTGTTTTTAAATTCTTTTTGCTCCATTAAGGAAATGTTGTTTCAGACTTTTTACATACGCATGCAAAATATATTTTCTATTCAAGTGTTCTATAAACATGCAAATACCTCCAATACAATTACAGGGACAATCCCTAAATCTAGAGAAACTAGCACCATATACTTTTGATTATCACGCCTCATTCAAAATCTAAACTTGTAGTTGTTTGAAATAATTTGAAATATAATTCACATTGATTTATATTGTGCTATTTTTAAATGAAAATTATATCCAGTTTCTAAGCACATTACTTTTATCTTTTATCAAAAATCTTTTAGTTACACATAAAGATACCAAGTTAGTTTTGTAAGAACTACTGCCCCAGGTTCCTCCATTCATTATTATTTATTTTCTCTTTATGCAAGTCAATATCAATAATTCCATCATTTACACGGGACTGTCAGCCTTCAAATACCTGTGTTAGCTTATTTTCTTATCTAAAGATTGCTCTGAAACATTCTAAGTGTCCCAAGACCTACTCAAATAAGTGTTAACAGCACAGACAGATCTGCAGCCAAGTTTTTCAAAACTCTTCGATATGAATTTTCTAGATTTAAGATTAGCTAATTAAAAAAAATATATATATATATTCTTTTTTTCATAATCCCTCCTATAAAACAGCTTGTAATATCATTCTGCTCTTCTAAAAAGCAGTTGTAGTACATCCAACCCAGAATTTCAGAATAGCTTCTTCTGGATTCTAAAAATAATTTAATTTGTTGATTTTTTTTTTTAAAATAAAATGATGCCATGACTTGAAAGAAACATGAAGCAATTTTGTAGTCATTCAAACTATAGTAAGGTTCCCATTTAGGGGATTGTAAGGTAGATTCCCACCTTTGGATCCACAGGAACACAAAAAGTACAACATTCTTTGTCAAACAAAGCTGGAAAAGATACTCAATTCCAGCAAAGTCTTGTCTGAACAATCCTCTAGTCCTTTGACTGTTAAATCATATGCCCAGTGAACCATAATTTGTCCTGTTAGACTGCAAGGTCTCCGTGACAGTAATTTCTTTCAGACATGAAACGGTTAGTACATGTTGGATGGTAGTAAGAACAGAGTATCACACACCCGAGAAGCTGATTTGACCCTTTGAAATGTCACGTTTGACTAGGCTGTGTGGTCAACACGAACCACACACATTTCTGAACGCAATTGCTATCTGTACTGAAACTGATGGCGGAATTACCCTGGATTTCAGTGGCTCCAAGATGTGAATCTCGAAGTCTCATTTTTCCTACATTTAAACTTTTGGGCTTCAAGAGGGCATTACACGTCGATGGACTTCTGAATGCTTTTACAATTATACTCACATAATACTACTGGAGAGCAAAGGTGGTTAAAATGCTTTGCTTCAAAGCAAATCCTTGCTTTATTGGTTTTGCAAATTTTGTCAGCTTAAAATGCCACTTCACATTTCTGAGCTTCAATATCTATAACGTTTAATATTTAAATATTTTTGCAATACTTTAATCACTAAGAACTAGAAAAGGGTATTTCAACTATTTTCTTATACTAACATTTTCTTTCTCACCTTTTTCTTCTGACTTGTAAATGTATTCTTTATTTTGCTTTAAAGAAAAATACATGACTCAATAAGTCTCACAAGTCAATAACGTACCAAACTTATTTTAAGATTTTATTTAAAACTGTTGTTCCTGAAGAGAACAAAGGTATGATTTCATGCTTTTATAATGGAGGAAGTCCCCTGGAGCAAGTCTATTAAAAAATAATTTCTTTGAATTGATATATTTTGATGGGTTTTTCAAGTGAGAGATTCTATGGAGATTGTCATCTAAGCAACAAAAGAGTCCGGGAAGACTGAGATGGGAAAGTGTCCTTCGATAACACAATTGAAGTACTGGGTTTTTTTAAAATTACAATTTTAAATCTCCTCAGGTAATGGAAAGCCTACAGAAGAAACAGAAGCCTAACAGATGCTTATGATTCTATGCTAAATTAATGGTGTTATTAACATAACAGTATTTTTGCCTTTAAAGATCTTGTCATAAAACTTTAGCACATTTTTATGATGTATGTTATTTCATTCAGATTCTTTCCTTCCCACTTCACCCAGTAAAATAATTTCCATGACGGATTTTCAAATATAGGGAGGTTGGGGTTGTCGGATTTCAGTTGCAAGTGCAAGAATTTGTAATATTTCAGAAGTTTAGATTATGGAATTGGCCTTATACACAGTACTACAATAAGAACTGCATTTTTACAACAAAATTCTACCTCTGGAAAGACGTGAAAGGCAAAGATAAAAACGATACCCATTTTAAAGACAAATATTAACTTTGTTTATCTTTTGTAAAGGATATGACTTCATCTCTTCCCATCGTGTATTTTATAATCATATATGTATAGCATAGTGTAAGCCCTCGGTGCTATATAAACAATGGATAATTAAAGAATATACGTAATCAGTATTCAACAGTTATATTATGATTTCAGTAGTTACCTGGAAACCACCCTGGAAAACATCTATGCAGAGATACAGTGAAGGCAGCACACAGAAATTATATTTTCTTTTCCCCTAATTAGACCCTATCAGATCCTCATCTCTTTCCCAAACGTAATAAAGTATCATTAGCAGAAGTGCAATCCTGTTTGACAGAAAGGTTGAATTTCTTTTGATTTACAATGTAGACTGCATCTGTCTCCAAGGTTTATTGTGAGCCTGCCTGATTTTGCTCTGCCTGCCCCAGCTAAGTCCCCAGGGCAGGGAGGTTGGGTATTTATCGACAGGATCAAATACTGTCCCTAAATCTGGCTTCCTGATTATTTCTAAAAATACTCAGTCAGCCAAGAGGTGTCAAACACTTCCTTGGGGACACGGAATTCCTGGAGACATGACTGAAACATCCATGCCTAGGGATCATTCTTCCAGTACATCCTACTTGTTGCCACAATAATCCCTCTCAAATTCAGAGATTCCAGCACATTTTTCAAATGTTAGTGAGCATTCCAACACATTTCAGTGATTTAAGTTACTTAGTACCAAAATTTTAGGCATCACTTGCAGCTGGAAGCAGAGCCATTCTGCTCCATGCCTGGAGACCCTGCTCTGCTTTTGAGTACAAAAAGCAGGGGTAGAAACAAGAGGCAAATACTTGAGTTTAAGTATGTAAACCTGACACCACGTTTATAAGAAGACAAATGACTTCTCCTGGAGGTAATTTATTAGAAATCACGCTGGACACAAGACGTTCTGTGTCTGCTCCACAAGCACAGTTCTCATGCCATGAAGGATAGGCTGGGGATGAGGGAGAACAGCTCTTGCACAGCCTTGGGAAGGGCTTAAAGGTCAAACCACAAAACACAATTTAAGTTCATGCAAGTTAACCCTCACGAAGGCAGAATAAAATTCAAGAGGCCACATTAGGTCACTTCTTACACACTCTGTGCTTTCTTTTCTTTGGTTTAACTGGCACCAGTGAGTCCATACCTCAGCCTGAGACAGTGTCTGTCGCAGCCTTGCACTGCTCACATGGATAGAGAAGATGTGACTAAATGCTGCTATCCTACAAAGGACTCATGTTGTGAAAAAGCTGAATTTGAAGTATTTAGGCATTTTATTCTATGAGCTATTTTAACTGGAGAAACCAAAACTTACAGCTTTTGGAGAGGGATTTTTTTTTTTTTTTTTATTTTTTAAGTCTGACAACTAAAAATATTTATAGTTTTAAAGGAATTTCTTCGGTTGACAGAAATGCATCAATGTTGATGTATTGTAGACACAAGTGCTGAAATAATATGGGAAATACGAAACACAGGTAACAATTATATACAACCTACTCATTAAACAATGCTGTAAAATCAAAAAAAAAGTGGTGAAAGAGACCTCTGTAGGATTTGTAAAACAGGCTTGAATGAGCTTTGAAGCTACTGCTGCTGGTTGAATAAAAGTATTGCTGTAGAATGAAGGAAAGGCTCTCAATTGCATATCATTCCTCTGGCTTCATATAGCCTTTCAACCCTACCTCACAAAACCAAGGACTATTATTTTCCAATTCGTGGAGGGTGCTGCATTCAAATGTTTACATTTCAAGGCAGCTCAGCACACTTCCATCCAGAAACAGATATTTACCAAAGGCTAAGATTTTAAAGCTCAAAGTCCCAGGTCCTAAAAATTTGTCCCCAACTGATTTATTACACTGGTGGCACATGTAAAAATAGTCTTATTGAGACAAACAGCCAGGATTTCTGTTGTGTTCTTTGAGAGCTGATGATTGAACTACATACTTTGTTTATGCTGCTATCCATTGCCCTTGAGAAATAAAGGGCCCACTGTCTGAATCATTACTGGTGTCCTTACTACTCCTCTTGGCTTTCATTATCCTTTTAGATTGTTCTTACTTTAGAAGGGCAAGTGTGCTTAGCAGAGAATGATGGCCTGTGCTCCATTCACCTTCTGCATGCCTGCTTCAGGTCAACTTGTTATTACTTATCAAGCTCACATCCAGAATTTACAGTGTAAATGAATACATGAAAAGACAGACAAAAGGGCACATAATATACAAGCAAAACAATAGTGTCACATTCTTATGTTTTATTTGTCGTACCTGCTTTTATTTCAATCCTCCTCCTTTTCTTTTTTTTTTTTTTTGCCCCTGATCCAGCCCTTGGCTTTTTCCTTTTTAGAAACATTGGACTCAATTTGGGATGTACAAAATAAGATGACTAAAATGATTAGTCGGTCGTGAACTTCCTTGAAAGGCATCTCTCTATCCACCTATCTAAAAAACTGGCCCCCCGACTGTTGGGGTTGCATCCTCCCAGTTATTTTCCTCCTATGTACAAAATAACAAGCAAATATATTCAGAGTAATTATTATTATTATTGTAGCATCAGCCTTCTCACGGACCAGGACAGCTAGGTTATGATACACAGCTTTTCCTTTTTTTTTTCCCAGGTCTATAGGACCTCACTGGATCTGAACGCAGAATGGTAAATCTGCCCCTCTCCTGCAACTACTAGAGCATAAAAGCACCTCAACTGGTTTTCTTTTTCTTTTTCTGTTTCTTGTTTCTATAGAAAATGGAAGCACTTCTCAATTTGTATAGTCACCTTTTGTACCTCACGCGAACAGATAAAACACTTCTGCTTCTCTGGTCTACTGTTACTGCCACATTAGATCTCTGAAATCAGGCTAATAAGAATTTTTTCAGGGAGTACATATATTTCTGTTGATCATTCTCTGGCTCCATGGCTAAGCAAACTAAATAGATTGCAGTCTTCAGGCATACAGTGCACACGCTAAGCCTGTGAAAATGGCTGATGTAGCACAGCAGAACAGAATCTGAGGATTTTAGTAGCAATTTTTATACAATGCCAAACAGTGTAAAATACAGTGTAATTCAGAGTGTTGCTTTGATAGCAGAAGGAATAATTAATGCAAGCAGTTATTACGGAATAACACAGCCAACTTCATTTGCATCAACAGTATCTGCCAAACTCTCTACATTGGTGGTAAATTGCAATTTCCAGGCCATTTTAGAGTCTCTTTGCGTGACCAGTGTGAAGGGCAGAAGAATACATAAAAAATATGAAAGCCTGAAAAATAAATTCATTTTAGCGTGAGCAGTTAGACTTTTTTAGGTACATTAAGTTTCATATTGAGCATGAAAATACTGAAAGAACCCCTGAAATTTTGTTCTGGTTTGGCTACTGTGTAAACCTTTATCTCAGACAAGGACTCAAAATAGTTGCTGCTGAAGCTACTGAAGATTTGTCCATAATACAATGAAAAATATTTCATCAACTTTCACTTTCTTGGAACTGTGCGATCAAAGTGAGTTAAATCATTAATCCTGCTTTTGTAAGGAAATGTGTGAGACATCTGCTGGCAGCACATTAAAAAATACAGCTTCCTTTTTTCCTACTAGCTAATATAAGAGCAGATACTGAAGTCTAGTTCAAAACCCTGTAAGATTAGTAGAGTCAGTCCTATTAGCGTCAGTGGATTTTTTTTTTTTTTATTTTTAATCAGACCCCTAATATGGAGGAAGTTCAAAAGACAGCTAGTATGCTAAAGTCTTCTTTGTTTTTTTTTATTTTTTCTTGTTTTCCAGTTAGATATAGCAACTGTCCTCCTCTCTCTGCAGCGACCAAATGCAAAATGAAGCCTTGCAGTGCTACCAGAATGAGAAAAAGAGGAACAGTTGAAGAACACAGAAGCAAGCGGAAGTTTTTCAAAAGACACAAAACATTTGAAAATAACTTTCAAATATATGTTGTAAATCTCCTATTCTGCAATGCACAGAAGACACATTTGGGCAAGGTGTACAGGGAGAAACTGGCCTTCATGGATCACGTAATAATGTCATCTTTAGGCTTCGCCTAAATCTCAAATTTGGGTGATTTTCAACTTTGCTTTTCTCTAATCCTCAGAAGTCATTACAGTGGAAAATAGAGCTCATTCACTGCTATTGTAGATGGGAATTCAAATTGAAATAAAAGATTTGCCAAATTATATCTGCTCTCTCCATATATGGTGGAGTTATATTGTCATATACGCACAGAGGTAGAGACAAATCAAAACAAAACACCCATCTCTCCACACATTTCAGGTTTCTGGCCTACTAATTTGAAATTAATTACCGTTTGCATAGCGCCAAGTGAAAGGTTTAATTAATTCTTTCAAAACCACATCAAATTAAATATCCTGTGTACATTCTACTGAATGGTATTCCATGTGTGTTAGACTGATGGGAATAGGGCACCTTGAACTGGCTATGAAAGCTTAAATCTATCATCAAGCAACAGTAAATAATCACTTAGACGAAGACCATACATTTTACTGTAGCTGCCAGGTAAAAGGTTCATAACAAGAATTGTTTCTCTGCTGGCAAACAGAAAAAAACCCGAGCTAGTATGCATTCATCTACCTCATCCTGAAATATTTTATCTTATGGTTTCTCGCTCCTTTTCCTCCGCCCTTAAGGTAAAGGAATGTTTGGGGTATACCTTCTCCTACTTATTAACACTAGAGCAAATAAATTTGCTGAGGTTGAAATGTTCAGGCAGACATAACCATTCCTGAAATATATAATACAGGCATCCACGTCAACATTAAGCATGCGGTGTTTGTTCACAACAATTTCATGCCCTTTCTTCTCAGATCAAGCACCTTAAGCTGTCCTTTTACATTTTCTGTTCTGACATATTCTGAGTAGATCTCTTTAAAAAAGTGAAAGAGAAGTGATCTATTTACAAGTGGCAAGTCTATACTGAAGAACTGAAAAAATGGAAACCTGCACACCTGGGAAATGACCTTTCACTAAATCCAATAGTTACGTTTTTTCCCCACACCCTTCTTTCCACAGAGGTCCATTTAGGATCAAAATCCCTTGGCAGCAGAAAATGAGATTAAGTACTGACAGCACGAGATAAAATAATAATTAACGTGACTGAATAGAAAGGAAAAATAGAAATCTAATTACTCCCTATAACCTGTGTTTCTATACTGAGTTACCACATAGCTCATGATTCTGAGTCATTTGCAAGGTTTCTACAGGGTTTGCTTTTTTTTTTTTAAGCTGAAGAGAAATAAGCAGTTCCTCTTTACCATCAACAAAATCACTAATAATTCCCAGTCCTAAATAAACATCCAGGATAAAGTAAAGATCTGAGAGGCAGTGACATAAAGAACATGAGGAACTGCAGCCCTTTCATAGGCATTTGTATAGAAATGATATTTTTTAAAGCTGAACCAAGGATGCAGTTTTGACAGGGTGAACAAAATAATCATGTCATGCTATGGAAGAGGGACTTTGTAAAGAGTCATGCCAATGAAAAGGCCAGTTGCTGCCAATGCAGTGAAGAAAATTGATCTCACCTCCACAGTCCTCACCACCTTGTCTTTCAACGGTCACTACGTGCCTGTTGGAACAGATCTTCGAGGCAGAGATAAGAGTTTATCATCTTTAGTATTATGAGATAGCATTCCCTATGGCTTTTAGGTATATGAACTGCTTTGGATTTTGTTCACTTCACTTTAGTGAGTAGCACATGCCATTGCAGGAAAGAATAAAACCATTCTAAAATCTCATGCTCATACTTTAAACTCTAGCCCTTTCATATAATAGTATTTAAAACTATCAGATTTCTCTCAGCCATTATTTCATATGTTATTTCATACTGTGCACATTTTATGCTATTGTCAATCTGCCTCTCTAATTAAAGAGATTATTTTATTATGTCTGTGAAGAACATTTTTCACCTCAGATATAGCAAAATGCTGGGTATAGCAAATAAGCAACAGTGACTGAATTCGACAGGCTTACTTCTATAGAAGTCAGACACACTGTAATGATAGAAGAGGCAAGTCCTCACATTGGAGACCTGACTGCATACATCCTTTGTCCAATAAACAGATCTTTTTGTGTTTAAGCCTCTATTGTGCTACTTCTCTTCATATGGAGTACTTGAAAAGAACCTCCTCAATTTCACACATCACAAGGAAGAAATAACATATACCATCTGAAAGAGAATTTAAAATGGCTCTGCTGTATAGGAAGAACATTGCTATTAAAAAAATAAAAATGTTTGCCAGCTAACGTGAAAAAAAAAAAAGACCATTTCAATAGACTGGCAAATAGACTAACTTAGCTTTGATTGACAATAAGGTGTCCAACTCTGCCAACTGCTGTTTTACCTCAGCTATGGAAATAGTGACAAGAACACTCATGAGTCTTCAGCTCTTGGCAGTCTTATTCCTGTCTGCAAACAGGCCTAAAAACATAATATACACAATTCTTACTTATGCCTTCCTGCAGAGTCATTTAAAAACATCGTGTCCAGATGTTCCGATCAGTGTTTTCAATTTACTTCTGTTCATAAACCAAATGTGTTTTGGAGATGACTTGTACATCCCTGTATATACTTTTACATACGACCTACTCCATACAGATTTCAATTTGTGAAGAATGCTTTGACAAGAGGGTTACTCAGAATATCAAAAATTAAAAATCAGTATTTCAGGCCAATTTTTAACATTTGCTATCATAAAAACAGCTTTCTTAAACATTTTTTTAATTTAAATCTCTACACTGAGCAATGTAACCAGGTTCCCAGGACAGCATGCTGTTAATTGGTTGCATTTTTGTTCTAGCAAATCCTCATCTTTCTTCACCAGTGAAAAGTTTCACTAATGCTGTCTCCTGTCTTGGGGCTTGGTGCAAAGAAAGCTTCCCAGATTAACTGCTTGCCTTTTCCACCTAAGCCTATGATTAAGCAGAATCCATTTCACACATGTTTGCTCCTTATGGAAAATCAGAATTTGTAGCTCTTAAGTGAGAATGTAAAACTTCATATGGGACGT
This sequence comes from Limnodromus scolopaceus, assembly GCA_028565335.1. Classification (NCBI taxonomy): domain Eukaryota; kingdom Metazoa; phylum Chordata; class Aves; order Charadriiformes; family Scolopacidae; genus Limnodromus; species Limnodromus scolopaceus. The sequence goes on from JAOXNO010000033.1 coordinate 3,858,072, forward strand.
TATAGAGCTCATGACCAGCAGTGAAGGAGTGGCTCAAAGTAGGATTTGAGAAGCAAAAGTAAGGGATGAATTTGACTTTTCTTGAACTTGACAGTATCCTGACTTTTTTGAGAATGAATCCTTTCTCTTATTAAGGCTTGAGGATGTACCAGGAAGATGCATTTTCACAGAATCTTTGCTGACTAACTGAGACTAACCTCATCCCTCAGCTTTGACACTACAGAAATTCTTGATGAGCTTTCCTAGTCATGCTCTGACTTTTAACAGATGTGTTTGACCATACAAGTGATGCTGCCTGCAGACTTCTGGCTTCTTTGGTAGCCATGGAGGTAGCAGTGGAAGATCAAAGACTCTAGTATGTGCCATTGGCATTTAGAAAGCAACTCCCAAGCCAAAAACACAAAGGGGATGGAACTGCATCCAGGCCAGCTGGGGAGCAGAGAGAAAACAAACTAATCATGTGAGAAATAATAATTTTCAGAAGCAGATCCTGTGTGTTAGGATCAAAGGGGCTGGTAAATTAACACCATTCCATAGCAGTGAAATATGTTAGTAGTGTCATATAATGCAATGACCTTTATGAGTTTTTATTGTGCCAGTAGATCTCTCTGAATCTCAGACACTGAATCCTGATACCAAAAAAAAAAAAAAAAAAGATTTTTCTTTAGAGATACTGCTATGCTTATGTAAGATTCTGGCACACATATATGAATAATCATATTTAATCTATATGGCCACAGACCTCTTTCTTACTCCGAGAAAGACCTGGCATGTTTTTGGGTGCTAGATAAATTACAGCCTTTCATAATGTTCACACAGTCTTCTCTGATTACAATTTTGAGCTTTCCATACCTGAGATAAAGACAAAGGCACATTTATTTCTGTGGTAAGCCCCTCTGATATTTGCCTAGACTTTAAAGCTGTCAGTTTTTCAGGCTGAGAAGCCAAAGATAGCCTATAAAGGCTCTCTTTCTTTTAGGAATAGATGGAACAATCCCCCCTGATGTGAATTCAGAAGTGAGCTATCTTTCTAAATCTCATGCTTCCCACTGTTATTTTGGCTGTCACTTACAGTAATCTAACAAAGTGAGGGGTGAAACTACGCTCCACAAAATTAATATGTCAGAATATTATTTTTTTTCTAAAACACACTGCAACTACAGTGAGCAAAATCGTTATTTGCCAGGTGTCAAACACAGCAGAGGAAGCATGTAGGAAGCTCAAGGGCTTGCAGAGAATACAATTTTGCTATTGATTATGGATGGAGAACTGGGGTGAAAGCTGCCAGACAGCTTGTGCAAACTGCATTTGGTTGCACTAAGAGAGGGAAGTTCAGGCAACTACAATGAGGTCAACCTCTACTCTTACCAAGCACATCATGAGGTTTTTTTTGTTTTTGTTTTGTTTTTTTTTTTTTTTTTTTTTTTTTTAATGTTGGGCACATAAAAGCTAGGCTTTCCTGCCTGGATAATAAAGCTCAGGAGAAAAAATAATCCAAAAAAGGAACAACCCCCCGTGATCTTCATTAAAGCTGCTGATATCTTCTACATAAGAGGACTTTAACCTCTGACTTAATATTTTGCAAGCTTCATTTAAGAAACAACTCATACCAAAACACTACCTTACCCTACAAGACTGAATCTATACAGCCTGATTAACTGCTGAGATTCCTAAGGATTTCATCAAATGAAGCAAAATGCTGTGAGGGATTCGAGTGCTACAAAAGCACTATACTTTTTGGCTTTTCATCTTGATTTGGGATTTTCTTCTCTTTCAAACTGTAACAGCTCAGTACCAGGCATGCAGGTTTTCCAGTCAACTCTACATACAGAAGGTCATGTGGACATAATTATAATGAAATGGTAATCAAATCCACTACCTAAAACCAGGAAGCAACTGCCAGGTAGTTTAATTACCACCCAGATATTTTTTCCTTTCCTAAACATGTTTTCTTCTCCCAGACAATTGTCTGGAAAAATAACATACGTGAAGCTCTCAGAAGTGGGTAATCAGGGATATGAACACTGACCAAACAGAGGAGAATAATGCCATAAAAAATTTAGCCAACTCACGGGCCTTATATGACTCAACTTCATTGTGATTTTGCTAGCTTGAAGGATGAATCTTATTCACTGCCTCGTTAGAGTTATTTAATGTATATTGAAGAATAAAAGATGCTGAATGAAAAGCTTAGCTTCCAATAGCCTTTGACCTGAATGGGAAAAAAATGAAGTCACTAAAATCATATTTCTTTTTATGTGCTTGAATCAGAGTTTACATAAAAGCACACATATATTAGCAAACTTTTATATTGTTTTTATTCCATCAACTCCAAAAACAGTGCACACACATTCTGGACAACCTCAGTCACTATTTTAATGGTGTAAATGTAGAGTAATTGCCCAAATGTTAAAGTACCAGTAGAATATGGTCTCTGAGACAAGAACAGTGAAGATTTATGAAGTGCATTTCCCCTGCTTATCAAAACATCAGCTAAATCTCCTTACTCTCATAGTCCTATCACATCCGTTTATGAGACTTGGTAGTAAAACATCAAGTAGAAAACCAAATAGATCTTAGTCCTAACATGGATGATCTTTTGGCTGTGGCATGTACAAGACTTACTTCCAAAGACATAGTTGCTTTAAGCACAACATATCTGGTATTACCTTTAGAAACTCCAGTTAAATCACAGGGATCAAAAACTCTGCATATGTAAGGTACTTGAGGAATGGGATGCTCTTTTCCCATCACAGAAACATTTTGGGAACAGCTTGTATTTGATTACCAGATGTTTTTATTTTCTCTCACTTTCAGTCCTGTAATTCTTACTCCTGCTATATAGCTGCATTCCTTAATTTATTTTTTGTACACTATAGAGCCATTCTGGGGTCAGTGATATATTAACTCGTGTTCTGCAAACACTTTCAGCAGCAAAGCATGAACCAGTCATGCCTTTTTACTGTAAAGGGAAACTAAAAGAAAGGGAACCCTAAACGGGCTGCAGTTGGCATTGATTTCAAAAATGAAGCTGAGCAGTGACAAGACCACCTTCTGTGACCAATTCACTATGTGCGTAACATGTAAAACCACGCAGACACAAGAAAGAGTTGTAAATTGATCATTTTTACATTTAGGCTGCAAATTAGAAAATTTGAAATTATTCAAATTGTGAAACTCTGCATTAAGCTTTCACAAAGATTCATAGGAGTTTTGGGGAGAAAGAAGCCAACCAGCTTGGGTATGGATCTTGACAAACCATACAGACAGGATCATACAACTATGTTGCACACAGTGAGATGGCTTTGACCTAATAACTCAGAGAACCAACAGGGATCTTCCTATCTTACATTTCTCATTTAAGATTTTTTCCATTATTTGATGTCATTGTTAAAAATTGCTATGAGAGTTTATTTTGGTAAAAAAATATAATTATTTTCTAATATAAATATGCTAAATATCTTCCACAAAGTTTAGTATTTTCTTTAACTCCCCAGCTAGTAAAGTGAGTAGTGAGAAGAGTGTTTTTATAATGCTTATCATGACAGGATTGATATATTTAATAGAAAATACTTTTGCATGAACAAACTGTAGTTTGGTGAATAATAAGTGAAATATAAACCTATATTTTATCAATTAAAATATTAATTTTCAATTTTAAAAGCACTACAATTCTATAATACAGTACCATAAATCAACTCAATTGTGATTTGATTGTATCCATGTTGCTGGAGTGTCACCTACTGGACACTGCTGGTACACTTGGACCAGCTATACTTGCCCAACTGAAAAGCCAGGGTCAGTAAGGAAAAAAAAACAAACAAAAAAACTCTCTGCCAATTTATTTTCTTATCTTCACAGTAAAAGAACACTGCACTGTTGAATTTTGAAGGAGACAGGGGGGAATCTGAGCTCTCATACCAACTTCTACACCAGTGACTTCACCTTTAAGGGTCCATTTTCATGCTGACGAAACATATAACGCTCACTTCATCCTTTCATCTCCTTATGAGAATGCTGCAGCTAAGTGGACATGAAAAATAGGTGACATATTTGGTGAGAACTTGCTGCTCCATCTACTGACACAACCTCTTTGAAAACAGCACTGTGTGCAAAACGGAGCCTGCACACTGAATCAAAGAACTAATCCTCTCCTTTAGTTTAGCATAACTGACTGAGGACTTCACCACGGTTATTCTACCTTTGTCTTCTCTGTGACTCTGAGTAGCCGTGATGTCTATGTACAGTGCCAAATCATACAAATTGCACCATCTCTTAAAAAAACCATCTGTCCAAGAATGGAAATTACATTATTTGTACCCTGCATCACAAATAAAAAGATTTAGATTACTGGATGAAAATAAATTTCCTTTGAAATAGAGCTTAAATGAAGGGAATCTAGTTTGCCTTTGCTCTCCAGTTTCTACATCAATATGCCTGCTCAATTTTACTGTCAGATGTCTTAGCAAAGGGACAAGCTACTTACTGGATTTCTGACAGCTCTCATGAAATGTTTGATAGCAGCCTTCCAGATTTCCTTCTCTCCCCCTAGGTTCTTTAGCTTTTATATAATTTCAGATTATCAAAGATTTTTAGCAGGTGCTAAAAAATCCTCATTTCTGCTTTTTAAAGCTTAACACAAAAATGTTCTACAGCAAATTAAATAAGAGAATTAGAAAAAGATTATAGGAAGTGCAATCAAAGAGGAATCATTTAAACAGTAGTAGATTTCTCTCAAGAGCATATTGAAATGAGACTATTAGGCATTTATTTTGACAAGAATAATTTTCAGGGCTTTAATCATGTCCATATAATCTATATCACTAGGGTTTAGTTGAACAACTGTAAAATACTGACATCTTCTGGTGGAAGAGCTATTGAAGTACATAAATAATAGGATAGGCTGAATATAAAACATTCAAATTAGAAATAATTCTTGAATCAGGAGTAGTACACCTTTAATGATTTTTAAATTTTGCTCTTTTCTCTTTGAATGAATTATGTACACCTGCATGTACATTTTCAAAATGTGAACACAGATATGAAAATGTCTGCAGCCTTTTCAATATGTGATTTGAGTAATGTTTTAAATAGATGTAAAAAGACATTAAGATTCTTCACAAAATATCCTAGAACGTGTCAAAAATCAACAGTTCTTTATGAAAAAGTTTTTCAAAGGATTTAGTTTTTATGGAAAAGCCAACTTTTTCTAATCAACTTATAATCTTAGTACAAATGAACAAAGCACAGTTTTCCTTTAATTCCTTACCTTGTTTCTAGCAGGCCTTTTTAATCATGTGCACTCTCAATATTTGGATTATTTTGACTGAAGTCATATAAGCAGACTAATTCTAGGTTTACATATATGACAAAGCAATTGAAATAAAGCTTTGCGGTCCTGTTCTTCCAAAGCCTTCAGTGCAGTTCAAGGCCAGAAGGGACCACTACTGCCTTATTCGCACATCCTCGAAAACTACTGTCCCCTTTCTGCAGGTCTGCCCGACTGCAACACCATACTGAGATACTCACGCTGACTCCTCATCATCTAGAATGAGTGCTGAAACATACCTAACTCCGGTCACAAAAAAATCCAACATGGACTAACATGGCCTTCAAAGGAAGTACAGCAGAATGTGAATAAATGCTGAAGACCTTACCTGCTTGGGGAAAATTTATCTTTCATCTCCAAATCTGTATCTGTACAGTAGCACTAATTTCAGTATATCCAGGGAACTGTTAATATAGACTTTTGACACCTGTCCTCAGTACAGTGCTTGTCTGACATTTCAGGCAGGTTCTATTAGGGAAAATAATAGATTTTTCAAAACAAGGACTTTTGGTGAATTTTATTCTGGATTTGAAAGCCATAACTATATAGGAAACCAAATAAGTGACATTTCTCGGATGTCTCAGTAATATGTGATTCAAGAAAAGTTAACCTATTTGAGAAATTCAAGGCAAGGTAACTTACAACATTAAAGCCTTTCATAAAGTCCTTACAAGTTTAAGCATTTTACTGTTTAACCTCTTTCTCTAGAAGTCAAACTATTAGCACATTTTACTATGTAAACACTATTAGTTTTTTTATTAAATCACAACAAGCAAGCACTCATCTCTTGGAATAAAACTACCACAAACCAAAAACAGGAACAAACGGACACAGATATTGCAGATGTCTGATTAAATGGAATACTATTAGTGAGGAACTCTCAAATATTCTCCGTATCTGGAATCAGTTCAATGGAAAGGATAGTTTTGACTCCTTGTTAAGAACTACAGAAGAGGAATAAAAGGAGACAAATAATATCAAAAAGCAAAAAGATGCAGGATATGGACTCTTCCCACCAGAGGGTGCGAGCTGGCAGCACCAGGCCACCTGGCAAGATGTACCTGCTGGAAGAGCTCACCTTGCAGAGCAGCGGTTCTGTGCCACCAGCAGCTGCAACAACACAATGGGACTTGCTTGAACAAACAGCGCTCAGATGAATAAACCTCTTTAAACTTTTAACAGGCATTGTTTTCTACCTGCTGAGGAATCAAGCAGCCTGGAGATGAGAAGGCTCCAGGGAGACCTTTTAGCCCCTTCCAGTACCTAAAGGGAGCCTACAGGAAAGCTGGGGAGGGACTCTATCAGAGAGTGGAGCAATACGACAAGGGGTAATGGTTGTAAACTGAAAGAGGGGAGATTTAGATTAGGTATCAGGAAGAAATTCTTTACTGTGAGGGTGGTGAGGCACTGGAACAGGTTGCCCAGGGAAGTCGTGGAAGCCCCATCCCTGGAAGTGTTCAAGGCCAGGCTGGATGGCGCTTTGAGCAACCTGGTCTAGTGGGAGGTGTCCCTGCCCATGGCAGGGGGGTTGGAACAAGACGATCTTCAAGGCCCTTTCCAACTCTAACCATTTTATAATTCTATGTGATTCCTCTTGATGATTCCTGAGGTTAGTGAACCACAGGCTCAGACCATCCTGTAAGAACTTGCATGACAGAGCAAAGGCTTGCTGCTGACCCTGGGCTTCAATTTAGAGCTGACAGCAGAACAGAACACTTCGCTTCTAATCACGCAGTTCACAAGCTTCAGTTTCCAGAAAAGTTTTAATTTCATACGTTAAAGCTAAATGACCATGAAGACGATGCATGACGACTAGTCTGCTTATTCTTCAAAAGAAAAAGGCAACATAATCTACTCATCATATCTAACCAGTGCCCCTACATTGCTCTCACTCATCTTTTCCCAAATGTTTTATTTCCAGTTTTAAATGTGCAAAAGGAAGAAAAGAAAGAAGAAGAAAAAAAAAGAAAAACCAAAACACTTTTACATCTGGAGTTAGTTGTACACAGTCAAATGTTTCAGAGCTCCTTTACGCTATTTGCTAGTTAATTGTTCAGACACCGTAGTGCCAGACTACTGGTGTTACTTACGACTTTCATGAAATCCAGAGAAAGTAAGTCAAGTGTAAACTGTGACTGTTTGCAAAGTTCATTTCTATAGCATTTTGATTGCTTTATCATCATTAATGGACTATAGAAATTTAAAGGCTGAGCATAGCATTCACTTTAGCACATTAAAAAAGTAAACAATGAAGGAGTTGAAATAGGCACGTTAAAGACTGAGAGGGAACTTAAAAATAAACATTCTTGGTCATGTATGCAATACAGTAGATAGTATTCCTGGGTGTTCTGCAAAGATCCATCCTTCCTAAAACCCAAGGCTGCAACAGCAATTAAACCTGATATGTTAATAAACTTGAACTACACTTAGATGATACTGGTTAATGTAAGTTGTAATTTCCCTGAAATTCTTGGGTATTTACTTATGAGATTGTAAATTTTAGCCATACAGGAAGATGAATTTCAAGGACCAGTGCAGGTCATCTAGCATCCAAACTCTTGGACAATCACAATACAAAGTTAAGGGAAAAAGGATATTTAGAATCTTAGAATCATAGAATCGTTTGAGTTGGAAGGGACCTTAAAGATCATACAGTTCCAACCCCCCTGCCATGGACAGGGACACCTCGCACTAGAAGTGTGGGATTTATGTGCTCAGACACTAATAATTTGAAAACAATTAAAAAATTTGCATGAATTGTAAAAATCAGGTTTAGACAAGGAAGCTCAACAATTATGTAAATACAAAAATCCCTTCAAAACCTATGGATTTCATATCATGATAGTACTGTGCATTCTGACTTACTGCTCTGTGTACTATACAACCACAGGACAATAAGACATGACTCACTTCCTCTCTCCAGAGGAATGACAACATACTACTTTTGCTCCCTAGAGGTCCTCCACGAGTTGTAATTGCCTTAAAGGTTCTGTAAGGATTTATGCCGAGGAGTGGCATCAGAAGACCTGCAACTTCATGCCTCTATATCCACAACAGAAGATACCATCTCTCTTTTGACATTCACCTGAACAATTACTCATCACACTTGCATTTCAGTAAGTGACCAACTGGAAGAATATGGTGGCAATGACTATCGTGGGTCATCACAAGTATGTCCCAACCTAGCAGTTTACCACTAATACAGAAGACAGTTTACTGAACTCGATTTCAACAGCAAAAGGCGCTATCTGGTCCTGCCTTGCAACTTCATTTTTGGCAATGACAGCACAACGCAGCCCCTGCTCGGATCAGCCTGAAAGTATGACTCTATTTGAGAAACCAGGCTGCCTGTGGAAATCACTGAATAAAGCCTGTGATGCTATGTCACATCTGTTGGGGGCATGGGGAAGGAATATAAATAAATCACTTTGAAATCACTTGAGGAGTACCGAAGGGCACATACAGCAAAAACAGAAGAAAAGAGGGCAATACAGAAATTTGTTCTCCCAATAAAGACTGTAAAGCAAGATAAGGAAAATGATACAAAGGTAATAGCCTCCATGGGTTATTATCTGATGACTTCAGTCATTTGGTTATCAGCAGATGACCAAAACAATGAAGTCCCTTTTCTGTCTTTTGTATTTAATGGCATGTTCTCCTTTCATATTCATCGTAGTGCTATCTAAACAGAGTCTAATTGCTCTCTGAGATTACTTATGATTTCCTTTCCTTTCTCAGTTTCAGGTATCAGAATTACTTATTCTTCTTGTGCATGCTAGGGATGTATTGACCAAACCTCATCTTAAGATCACTGAACATCTATGCTGTCTCTATAATCACCAATTCTGATGCCATAGGAACTAACAGTAAACCACCTGCACAATCCTTCCTGTTAGGCAGCTGGTTTAACTTTCTTGGGCTTGTTGTAAACATTCTGTTCTTCACTAAATAGAAATAAGTGGAACTGAATAACTATTTTAAAGGAGATAAACAGCTGCATTAACTTTAATCTGATCATTTGAAGTCCATATATGCAACAAGATGGGGAGAAAAAAAAATAAACATGGGAAAGGAAGGTTTAATGTATATGAGCATTCCTGAATTATGAAAGCGCAGTAATAATATGAAGTAACATTTTTCATTCTAATTCTCTGGAGTTTGACGTTCTAATCTCAATCTGTAAAGTTCCTTCCTCATTGATAGACCTGCTTCATTCATAGCTGCATAGCAGGAGTCCCACTTCAAATCTTCAAGTGACAGTTCTGGCAAGCCATCAGAGTTACTGTTCAACAGAATAACATTCTGACCCTGGAGTAATGATAGGGGATCTCTTCCTTGCCATCAACTTGAGAAACACGAATCTTGGAAAAGCAATAAATTCTGCCTTGGTCAGCTCAGACTTTCCATACAGCTCTGCTTCTTGAGTGGTAAGGTGGACATTCCTCAGGCCTGGGTTTGCTAATAGCTATGATAATTACAGACTTTTGCTCTGTGCACAAGGGTAACCTAACTTGATCATGCTGTCAATTACTCTTATCCACAATCTCATCTTTTCTACCTGTAATGTGTCATGCTCATACATCATTTCTAATTAGGTGGGAGGTGTGTGAAAGCAGCTACCACGTCTCTCCATGCACAACAGCCTGCATGCTAGGGTCTCAGTTCTGCTTTTTGGGCGTCACCACCATACATATGGTAATGTAGGCCTCTAATTAACCTACAAAACACAACCTCCATTTCAAAGAGTAACTGATTCTTATGACTTTTTACTTTCAAGGAATACACAAAATATTTAACACAGGACTGAAAAAAAGTGATAAAAGATTATTCAAATAATGGAAACTATATCAAAAACCTTGTTTCATTTTCTATTTAATTACTAAATTAATCTCAACTGTTACACTAGAAGATTCTAGTCATAAGAATGATTACTCAAAGAGAGTTCAGTATAGTATAAAGTACAGGTTTTGTATCACATGTCTTAATGAAAATTGCAATGTAAGGACTTAATTGTGCATTGCATCCTCACTATGACCCTTCTGAAAGGGTGCTGGTCCAGTATTAGCTTTATTGGTAGTTCTTCTCTCCATATTCACATATACCACATAGAGAAAAAACCCCACCACAATAAACAACAATAAAACAATATCAAAACAATTCCACAAACTAATGTCAGGGTCATTTTCATATTATTCATTCATTCATTCAGGATTCCTTTCCCTTTTTTCCATCAGGTTAACTTTCAGACCAAATCAAGAAAATTAACTGACCTGAAGCTGTTGTATTGACAAAAGCACCAATGCATATTCATATGAAATTATGAATATATTATATGTATATTTGTCATGTTCATGTAAATATACAAAGTGTTGACTGAGGCCTGCAAGAACTTGTTCTGACTCCTCAGTGCTATTGATAGCATTGATAAGCAGAAACATTAGCCCCTGCAAACACTGCAGTCCGTGAAGGCCGTTGTTCAGTCTTCAACAAGGTTTGTCAAAGTGCTCAAAGTCATCACTCGCAGCGTGGCTGCCAGATGAGGGAAGACGCAAAGGAAGACAAAGTGCAGAACGCACCACATTGTAATATACCTGGAGTGCTGAGATCTGTCTCTTTTATAAATGCATTGATACTGAAAGGACATCTTAATTGTCAATTAGTTCCTGTGTGTTTATTGGGTGCGGACCAAAAACAGTACAAGTTTGAAAAGCCAGCCTCAGAAATGAGCACAAAACAAACTATTAGGATACACAAACTTGCATACCACACCAGTAATGACTCTTGGCTTATTTTTCTTTCTCTTTTCTTAAATAAATAATGTACTGACAGATCTCTAAGCTGATTTCAAAGCAAAAACTTCTTTTTCCATTGCTTACTACCTCACATGGACTAGAATTACACTGACGTTCATTTTCACATACACAGTATTTTAATACATCTCTTTTCAGAGGCTGTTCAATGCTGTTATATATTGCAGTATTCTGTAACAAGAGGTCATTGAGAGTTATTTATCCTAAATAAATACGGTGAAACCTGTTTTAACAGCTATCCAACACATGCAGCAAGCTACCTAAAAGCAACTATGACAAAGATTTCTAATCAACTTTTTTCATGTGCTCTCGAGAGAAAGAGAGCTTCACTGTCACTCAAAGTTAATTTTGAGGATACACCTATCTTACCCAATCATTGTACAAAGGAGCCAGAACCTCATTCTATATTCCTTTGAAGTTAATTATCCTTACTACTTTGAAGAGCAAAAGTTTACTCTAGTAGACAACTTCAGTTATCCTCAAGTATTTTGACTTGCTCCATTATTTCTGAATTACAGAATATCTAAAAAATTCCAAGGATCAGACTGTAAAATAGAATTCGTTATTCTTACAAATAAGCTTTCTTTTATTTAGCATGGGGGTGTAGAATATTTGTGATGTTGACATTTGTGATTTTGTAAAATCCAAAATGTATACTTTGTACCATGCTAGCCTACTCAGTGAGAATTCTCAAAACATACTGGCTATCCACAGGGAGATATAAAAGGAGTAATCAGATACCAGAACCGAAAATTTAAAGCAGGGTAGGGCAACTAAATCTGTACCTTCTACATGAGTAGCTTGAGTAATGCAATTGTACAAGAGCAGTGTAGAAATAATAGTTGACATAGGATAATTTGAAGTGTTTTTCCATTAGTTACATATGAAGACCAGACTGACCTTTTAATAAAGGTTTTAATAAGACTTGGTTTTATCTAGTCAAGGAGCAGGGCAAAGACCTGATGAAGCTATTAAGAGGTCCAATATGGTTCTCACTTCTGCTGATAATTTACGTATGATTTTAATACTCTTGAAGAAACAACAAAGTTCTCTGAAATGCTGGCTTACACTACTCCCTGGCATGCTGGAGACAGAAATACAGCCAAAACTCTGTGCGCTCCAAGCCTGCCTAACACAAGGGTAGTGGAGGGGAGTGAGGGAGACAGCTGTTCTCTCCGTGCAACGCAAGGAAGCCTACACGTTAGAGTGAACATTTTTGCTATCTGATGGGCTTAAAGAAAGAAAATTCAATTAAGCTTTGATACCAGAATGTACTAGGATTTCTTTGAACTTTAATGCAAAGCTACTTTTTCCTCCCCCAAGCACTATGTTGTCTTCCATGTTTTCCAAATGGAAAACACACAAGAAATATCCATAAACAAACTTATTCCATCATGCTATTTTGCGGTGAACACATAGGCTTAGACTTTTTGAGTACTGGGTACAAAGGTAAAGAGATGTAAATATGGAAGAAGTTTCCTAGGAAATAAAATAAAGCAAAGGAAATCAACATGAAGACGGGGGTGAGGTATAAAGAAAATAAAGGAGTTTTCTTGATTCCCTCCAGTGTTTTGGAAAAAAATAGTTTGAAAGAATTGGAACAAAGTGCAATTCTAGTGAAGACTTAACACTCTATCAGTGCCATGGTAGCATGATACAACAAGAACGTAGTAAATATAGACTCTATAAAGAAGAATATGTCAGTGATAACATCAAAGGAAATCAAGGAAACACAGTAAATGTAATTTAGCTTAATTCAGGCTTTGATGTAAGGCTCTATTAACAAATGATTGTGCCAGAGGAAAATTACAACAAGAAATATTGGGTGAGCAATAAACTGGCTAAAGGAGAGATGGTAACAGAAGATGCTCAAAGGAGAAAGGGCAATGGGGTCACTACTGATACTCTGCTATGAACTGTGTCATTGCATATTTTCATTAATGAATGCAATAGATTAAAATTGTACCAATAAAGCAAATCAGCAATATGAAGATGCAATAGGTTTCTCCTGACACCCATTACAGTAAACACCAGAGAAACACTATTTAAACTTCAGAGCACTGTTAAAGCAACAGCAAGAGGGTGTAAACTAGTCACAAATAAATTTCAGCTACAATTCAACACAAGGGCTCTAACGAACATTTTCTTTAATGTTCAACTTCATAAAGCAGCTGTTGCATGTTACGGATTCAAGGGAATGGCAGAAGTCCATCCAATCAAGCCTACCCCTTTGTATTAGAGTACTAGATCCTGCTTCTAAGGAATCCTGGAATAAGCATTGTCTAATTATTTCTGAGACTTCTAAAAAGGGGATTCTATGCTTTTCCTGTAGATTTCCGACAGCCCTTTATTTCAATAGCTCAGTATCCCTACAGTCCAAGATGATTTTCCTAGCATTTGACATTTCTTTTAATATTTTCTTATAGTCTATAATCCTTACCACAGACCACCTGTGTGATTGAAGGCTGCATGGGGAATATATCTGAGTTTGCCCTTAATTGTCTCGAGTCAATAATATGTACTTCTAAAGAATGTTAAATAAAAACTTTTAAAAAATTTTTCATACACTGATTTACTACTTCTGCTATTAATGAGATACAATTAGTTTAAGTGCTAGGTTTTTTTGTTGTTGGTAGTTTTTTTGGTTTGTGGTTTTTTTTTTTAATAATAAGATATGTATCACTGTGGCAGGATGAAACGGAAGGAGGTGTGGATTCAGCTACAACACACTGCACAACAAACAGCGAATTTCACCACTGAAATTTCAAGTAGTTAAACTGCTTTAGCAGTTAAACTAGGTTAACTAAGTTAAACTGCTTATCAGCAGGAGTACCTCCTCTATACACGTTTAAGCCAATGAAGGATGCTGTTACTGATACACCAGATTCAATTTACTATAAAACAAGTATCAGTACCTAACATTTACCGAGATACAGTTATAGCTACAGTGCTCCAAAATCTACAGTACTGAGTTTATCCAGGTTTTCTAATAAAAAATGCTTACATTGTTTTCTCCAGAAATGGAAGAAAAAAAGACTAGTATTTTTTTGACAAAATGTGATTTTGAGCACTATGCTGTACAACAATGTAAAAAGTTTTGCTTCACAAACCATAAATTCAGAACAATGAAAGAAACACCCAGTTTTCAGACATGGGAACCCATGGATAAGGATTACAGATCACCAATGTGCAGAGTATTTTCCAAGATTCAGCCTAAACAGCAGCAGGAAACAGATAAATAGCCAGGCACTGATTCTGAGCTTGAGAGCCGCTTAGTTAACAGAAGCTTAAAGTTCAGTGCTGTCATCTACCACAGCTATAACAGACCATCTTGGATGATGCTGAGTTGGCTCCTCTTCGTGAAGCAACGTAGGACACTTAACGTTTGTTAAAAATAAGGAAATAATTTTTCAAATTATTTCAAACTTTGTGCAAATTGAGCTCTTTCCAAACATCTGTTCTGACACTTCTCAAAGCTACTGCATTTTTCACATGAACAGGCCCCCTCTTAAAACTACAGAGGTAGTACAACTTGTTTCTTTACACCGTAAACTCACATTCCAACTACAGGACTATGAAAATGCTGATTATGACAAACACACCTATGGAAGGGCACACACATTCAACCAGTAGGACATAAAACACGCTATATTTAATTATTTTGCATTTTGCGTGCCCTTTCCTAAAAAAGGAAAGTTTATCAGAACTGTTGAAAAGCTAACAGAACTATACCTTTTATGATTCAAAACCGTGCACAAAAGTGATAGTAAGGGAAGTCCTAGGATTTGCAAGAATATGAATATTTCACTTAGTCCATGGGGTATGGAAGTCATTGCATGACTAGGATTATATAATTATGCCCACCCTTCCAGGTCATCTGGAAATAGCACATTTACGTATTGAAGGAACATAAGGGTCGCATTTATGTTGTCGTTAAGGGTCGCACACACGTTGCAGTCAACGGCTCAATGTCCAAGTGGCAGCCAGTAACGAGTGGTGTTCCTCAGGGGTCGGTACTGGGACCAGT
>JAOXNO010000033.1:3873337-3932628 GCA_028565335.1 Limnodromus scolopaceus
GGCTGGAAAGCAGCCCTGAGGAGAAGGACTTGGGGGTGCTTGTGGATGAGAAGCTCAACATGAGCCGGCAGTGCGCGTTGGCAGCCCAGAGAGCCGTGTCCTGGGCTGCATCAAGAGAAGTGTGGCCAGCAAGTCCCAGGAGGTGGTCCTACCCCTCTACTCTGCACTCGTGAGACCCCACCTGGAATACGGTGTCCAATTTTGGAGTCCTTAGCACAGGAAGGACATGGACCTGTTGGAATGGGTCCAGCAGAGAACCACGAGGATGATCAGAGCACCTCTCCTATGAAGACAGGCTGAGAGAGCTGGGGTTGTTCAGCCTTGAGCAGAGAAGGCTCCGGGGAGACTTTATAACAGCCTATCAATATCTGAAGGGAGCCTACAGAAGAGCCAGAGAGGGACTCTTTACCAGGAAGTATAGTGACAGAACAAGGGGCAACGGTTTTAAATTGGAAGAGAGGAGATTTAGATTAAACACCTGAAAGAAATTCTTTACAGTGAGGGTGGTGAGGCACTGGAACAGGTTGCCCAGGGAAGTCGTGGATGCCCCATCCCTGGAAGTGTTCAAGGCCAGGCTGGATGGGACTTTGAGCAACCTGCTCTAGTGGGAGGTGTCCTTGCCCATGGCAGGGGGGTTGGAACTTGATGGTCTTTAAGGTCCCTTCCAACCCAAACCATTCTATGATTCTATAAAAAGGAAGATGTTCTTATTTGTTTCTTCACTGGGAAAGCAGTATGGGGAGAAAACAGGAAAGCCTTCAAATGAACACAATTTTAGCTATAGCTGCAAAAGCAATTTCTGAAGCTCTTATGGATCATAAGGCCATTTCTGAAGAACGCATGTGCATTTGAGACAACACGCACATGCACTTTTATATGTACAAGTCAGAGTGGCAGATCATACTTAAAAAAGCTAACTTGTAAATGTTCGAGGTTTCTGTTCAAACCTGTTCTTAAACACTGAATAACTGGCATACATTCAGCAACATTACTAGATATTAATATGATAGTCATACATTCTTCTTCCTTTTGGAAATACAAAAAAAAGAGACCTAAAGTAAGCAAATAAACAGACGAAAAGGAAAACAGTGCACAAAAATAGCTTCCCCAAGTTTTTATGATTTTTCATTAGCAGTTTAGGATCTAATTTGCGTTCACCAGTGGCTGCTTCAGGAATAATGAACAACTGTTCCCTAGGGTACAGCTGCAGGTCAAAGTTTTCCCTCCTACATAATAGTGCTTTTGGGATGGCTTATTACACATGTTGTAACACTCACGTTGATCATGTCCCCTTATTAGCTCCTTTTACCATTCTCCCACACAGACGTAAATCAATCTTTATTCTTGGGTGGACAGAGGTTTGTCCCTATTCTCTCTCACGCTGCTTTATGACACATTGCCTTCTGCTCCAACATCTGCTAATGTCAACAACCTTCTTTATGATACCCCACCCATGACTTGCTGGTCTGCATCCCAGTCTGCTGTACACCTGAGCACACCCACAGAGCACGTACAAGTCTCTGGCACTTCCAGCAGCTTTCTTCCAAAAGGAAAACAACATCCAGGTTAAGTCTTCATTGGAAGATCTCTCAGTCAATAACACATGCTGCATTAAACACATGGTAATTTGTTTTGGTGAGTTGTGACAGGTTTGAGGGATGGCATTCCTTTTCTATGACATCAGCTAGATTAGGGAATTTGGGAGTGCCTCCAGATTCCGGATATGGGATGCACATCCTGAGAGCACCCCGATTTTGTGTTGTAATCTGACTCATTACGTACCCTGTGTTATGACCTCCATGCAAAACAAACCAACAACTCTCCAGACATGTAAAATGACGGAAGAGACATCTGATCCAGATGACCTAGGAACCAGAGCATAGGGGTTCCCCAGACAGTGCCCCAGTAGGTAAAGGCTGATACACCCTAATCTCTTCCAAGAGCCACCAGTACTACCCTGCAGGTTGCAGCCAGTGAGAAAAGAAAAGGTTGAGAGCACCAGTACTGTTACAGCATCATTTTAATTCTTACTTGAATGTCCATTTTGGGCAATAGTTGGATTGTTACTCAGCCACTCCCTACTTAAGTCTGAAGTTATGGTTTGGTATTTTCAAAAGTATTTCCAGTAAAGTTGGCTTTTTTCCAACTTTCCAACTTGGGGAAATAGCACGCTAAATTACAAACTGCTTAGCATAACCACCTGCAACTTGCTGCTTGCTCTAGTGTCAGCACACTTGTATTTATTTCCTTAACATACAATTTTAATACCGGGTTTGCTATCAGACATTGCATTGTTTCCGTCATGAAGCAACAAAATCAACTGATGGTCTTACTGACTGGTGAGCAAGGCAATACAAAACACTAAAAATCAGAGCAAATACCCAATTTCAATATTGGACTTTTCCCTATCAAAATTATTTTAGCAAAAAATCAGAACAAATCACTGCTAGTTAAGTCTTGGCCCTTGTTTGAAAATGTAGTTGACTACCAGAATATGATTAGTACAACAGAAGCCACAATTTAGTATATGACACTGCTGGGTCCTCGTGTCACTATTCGGGGTCCCTAAACAGCATGCTAAGGAACATCACCAAGTAGTTTCTCTACTTCTTTCTACCCCTTCGTGATGTATTTTTTTAAGGCACAGTGAATCGCATTCAAGGGACACAAGTAATAAATTTGATAAGTGAGTTAATAAAAGAAAGAAGAGGACAGATGCTGTCAGTCCCACGAGACAGTAGCAGCTAGGGTGACAGCAAAGGTTATTTCCAGCAATATAGTAACTATGCAGCCACAGAAACAAATTGCTCTACCTCACCACAATAAAATATGCAAATAGGCAGATGTCCTAATGGACCTTTCAACTTGTTACAGGATTGGATAAGTATAGACTGCTGAGTTAAGGTTTTTCCAGGGAAAAAGGCTGGAATATCTATCTCTTCCCCACCTATTTATCCATTTCAGCTCTCTTGCTGTGCTTTTCACCATGATTTCTTAATTCTCCAGTCTTCAAGGAGCAAACAGAATCTAATAAATGCATGATTAAATCAGCTGTTCAGAATATTTCATCCTGCTGACAGAAGAACAATTTATCACGATACAGACAACAGAGCAACATAGAAGGACTAAGGAAAATAAAAACAAAACCTCAGATGACCATGTGGCCTACACACATTTTTTTGAGTTCATTTGCTCCAGTCTGGACATTGGCATGGAGCTGTTTTCCAGTACACCTACTCACTTTTTTTGGTATGGTGGAACTAAACAATTAGATCAAACTCGACAATATGTAACATTTGTTTTAGTAAACAGAAGAAATCTTTCATAAATAGTTATTACTGAATAGCATAGAGCTTTACTCCTACAACTACAGTCAATACTTTTTCTTTCTTTCTTTTCCCCTTTTAAATTTTAAAGTTAAAACATGCCTTCAGCCTACTTGCTGCAGTGGGCAGCTGTTTCTGGCAACTAAAGCTACTAAAAGGCATTTTAAACTTCATTAAAGAATACTGTCACAAACACTTGTTATGGATCAATATTCTGTCAAAATATCCAACAGCGTACATGTTCATGGGTCCTAAAAGAAAATACCAAGTTTTGAAAATCGCTCCCTTCATAAAAGGCAAATTGTACCTAATTGTAAGAGTTATCTCCAATACAGACATTGTGTATTCTTTGGAAGATAAAGCGGCAGGGGAGGTCTGCACACATTCCTGTAAGAGCCCACTCTGTCTGGGAGGGAATGCGTGTTGCTAAGACATTCTTTAGGCTTCTGAGAGTCAGCATCATCTCCAGCCTACTGCAATAAACTGCAGAAGAATGACAAGCATCCAAGTAGAAGCCTTGTGTGTGTGCACAAGCGCGCACGCGTGTGTGTAGAAATGCTAATGCAGGCTGAAGTTATTCAAGATGCTTGCCTGAGTTGCCCAAATATTCAGGACCGATTTTTTTTTCTTAGGGGACAGAATCATACACTGCGTGGAAGCAGAAGGACAGCAGTGAGGGTAGTTCCTCTATATCCACAGTGGGCTGGTTATGGCCTCAAATAGGTGATGGGAACCTAAATTCGGAGACTATCACTTTCTGAGGGATTGTAAACCCACTCCTCGCAGCAAGAATGATCTCGCCACCTTTCACCAAAGGTATTTAGTTTGATAACGATATTACTGAGACCACTCAGAAACTTTTAAAATTAGAACCACACTTGACTGTTTTGATTCTGTGGCAACCCAGCAAGTTCCACATAACTGAACATGCCACGGGACCTTGGAGTCCTTCATAACATTTACCCAGCAAAGGCAATTCATGTCATTTCACATTAAGGGCAAGCACTGGTTTGTGCTCAAGGAAACAGCTTCTACAGAAAGAGGACAGTGGTGCAATGTGAATGCCAGAGTTTTGTCCTTTTCTCAGGAACATTGCTTCATTGTTAAATGAGATTCTGAAGCCATAAAAAGCCTTCTTTAATACGCATGGAAATAGATAACACACAAACAGAAAGAAAACCAATTCTTGCTCATGAGCGCTTATTTTACATCCAAACAGGATTTGCATGCTGTATGCAAGTTTGTGTTTTTGCCTAGGTTACCTTAATGATAAACACTCAGTAAAACAAGAAGAAGAAAAGTGCTATCTGGTTCAGAGTGTGAAGGGTCTCCTTGCTAGTGCAGCTGCTCAGAGAAACAAATGGATGAACACCTTAAAGGAAAAGCAAGGGAGACTGATTTCAGCAACCTTTTGTCAAAAGCCTAGGACACCTCTTGGCACAGCAGACTCAACGACTGTTGCAAACGCCGGTATCTAATTCACATAGGGCATCAAGTTTATCATACCTTTTTTGTAAAACTCCCTTGGCTCCCACTATTTTTGGCTAACCACTTCGGTGCGTGTGAATCACCCAACTTGTCGCAATTGTTGACAGTACAGTAATGAGCTGAGAGGAAAAGAATTTGCAACAAATTTGTTTGCTGAACACAACACCTTGTTCATGACCTCAGACAGCTCTGAAGGGTTCAGGCTGAGAATACAATTATAGGATATTGAAAATTGTCCTACATTTTGTTTGGTGTAAGCATACGAATATGATTTAGCTGCAGCCTTGCCAACCAACTTCTAAGTGTTTATCCCTTTTCAACGTTGTTACCTCCATGTTTGCTTTGACATACAATTTAGAGTTTCATAATCATAAATTCTGGCACTGTAACTGCATACTTCGTAAAACCTCAGAAAACAAGACATGCCGTCCTGGAAAAGTAAAAAGCACTTCAAGCTGAGTGATGAGTAAGTTCATCGTGCAGTACACCCTGCCTATAGATGTCTTACAAATATGCCCTACAACCTGTGGCTTTTTTTCTGTAAAATACTTCCGATAATTAACAAACCAAAAATTATTCATTTTTTAATCAGGCTGGTTAGGGCCTACCTAGTGTCCCACAATAATAAAAAAAAAAAATGAGCAAATGACACACAAGGTCTAAGGAACATACAACCAACTCATTTTTCAATAGATGTTCCAGTATTTAGGGGCTTTTCATCATCTTTTTAGTGTATACAGTAGCTAAGAAACCACCCTGAAAGCATTAGCAAGGATCTCAAATTTTCCTTTATTTTTTAGAATCCTGAATTAATTCTTTAAGTCATCTCAAAGCTTATGATCACATAAGACAGAAATAACCATTTTTGATATGTGGATCTTTCAACCTCAGTAAGCCCATGGAGAATGGCACTCTCAGTGGCCTTGAGAATGCAGGTGTGTCTCAGAGTTACGGCTCAGCCTGGGATGACGAGGACAGCTAGACCCTAAAAGTTACAAATCTCTTCCTTTCCTTGCTTTCTGCTACAGGAGTGTTTTGTTCTACTTCAGTCCTAAACTCAGTCCAGTGCTTTTGCCACACATCTGTGATTCTGCCACCTCTTCATTATCTGCAGGGACGTGGAGTATAACGACAGGATGCATATGGGATGGATGCACATGGGATAGAAAGAACATAAACTGTAAGAGCAGGAGTGTACAATGGTTCAGATGTAAGACAAAAGTGATGCCTTCATATCCCTAAATCTCTGTAGCAGTCTAGGCAGCAAGGCTGAAGTGGTATCAATGACACACGCTATAGCTCTGATCTCCCAGTTGTCCTCGAGGCACAACACAGTACATAGAGCTCAGATCACTGCAGGGCGGGTAGGAAATGATATATTCAAGTCTCATCCCCATTCCAGGTTGTGGATACGTACAGACCTTGATACTGGTATGTGATTTCACACCCCACATAATAGGCATAGTTCTCCATCATGCACCTCCATATAGACCTTTCTTAACTCCTTTGCAAATTATCTCACCGTGACATCAATGAGGGTAGCAATTGCAAGACTGTAATAGAGTATTTGGTTACAATCAAGTCTAAACGCTGATGCGCTGCAGCAACAGCAACCACAGCGTTCTACTTTTCTGAGGCAGACTAGAGAATCCAGACATTACTTGAATGTCTTGCAAACACAGCAGCACCTGAAGTGTCCAACTGTGGCACTACATGATAAATGATACGCCATAATTCAATAAGCTCGTGGCTCAATTGGGAGCTGTGTGCACCTCACATCAAATGAAGCTGTGGTTTGAGAAAAAAAAAAAATTATCACATCCATAACTATGAAGCTCTCAAATGTACAATACCAAGCATGTCAGCTTGGGTGAAGAATTATAAACAGAAGAATCAGGATTTGCCTCTCTGTAAATGAAAAGCACCAATTAATTTCCCCCATCATCACACACCCCTCACAGATAGGTCAAACCATGTTTCAGGCAAGCTCAGCTGTGCATGTATTCTGGGCTGTCTTCAGCTGAGAAGTGCCTCGAGGTCAAAAAGGCCTATCCTAACCAAGGATTATTTCAGCTCTAGTGCATTGCACAACCTTAGAGCTTTGCCTCTCCCATTTTCCCCAAAGAGAACTCTTTCCCTTTGCTGTACTCCCATGGAGGACTGCCTGCCACCTCTCCTCTGACCCCATCCTCTGGTCTGGCAGTTTTATGATTCTCTGCCTAATGACATCCACCCTTACTTTTTTTGTCCTTGTCCAGTAACAGGGAATATAACACGGGATCAAGCCAGTGTGGTATGGTTTTCCTTGCTTCCCTAACATACCATTTTCCCAAAAGTCCTGGGCTGTCCTTTGACACTCCATTAGTTGATTTCCTCCCACCTCAGCACTGCTATGTACATATTACAGTATTCTCTCAAACATTCCCACTCTCAGAGAATGTTTACTATTTTGGTCACTGGAAGCTACTGGTTCAATCATTAAAAAAAAAAAACAAACAGGAAATTTTAATTGTTTTGCATTATTAAGTATAAGTTAGCAGTTAAGGCTCTATACTATCCACAACACCCTTTCCTCTCACAAAGGGCGGACTGTGCTAGCGCTCCACTGCGTCTGACTTTAATCAGTAACTCTGCAGTAGTGCTTACGTTTCAGAGATCTCTCTTGCTGATACACAAGAAGCCGTCACAGATTTGCATAATGTATTCCATCAAGTTCAACTGGATACAATAGTGCAACAGAATACAATGTAGGGTAGTAATACGGGGATACAAAAGAGAGCCACATACCACTCAGAGGAACAATTCCAATTATTTTGGTACCAAAAAAAGAAAAAGAATTGTGTATGTATGATTTCAGGTGATGATTGTATAAAGCTAACAATATAAATCACAATTTAATTATGTAATAAACACTAGGTAGTCACGTAGAACCTGAATAAAATCCATGTCTCACCAATGCTTTTGAAGGTCAGGTTGACGCAAGTGGTATTTCTTGTCTCAGAGTTAGAAAACAGGACATTTTTAGGAATAAGAGCAGTCTTTCAGCACTATAACTATATTAAATACTTAAATAGGAGAGGAAGGAAATACAAAGATTTCCGATATTTAGTACACACACACAAAAAAAAAAAAAGCTCAGCTTGGCTCTGCAACACAAGTATTACCTAGTTACATGTGGCTGATTGAGGAACGCAAAGGTTTCTGCATTCACTCTTTCTTGGTGGAAGTGCAAGGAAGCTGCCCAAGTTAACAAAGAAACTCTTCTCCCTGTGCAATCACCCAGCTTAAAGCAGCACAGGATGCAGTTTGTCGAGTCCAGCTTCACTTTATCCTGACGGGAGGATAAGCTTACTAATGCAACAGATTCAGCTCCCAGGCTGAAGCTCACTTGTATCCAGCTGGCCTGCAAGACCAGCTTTTGCTCCTCTGCAGCTCCTGTAGGCATGCCCTGTGTTACCTTCATCCATTGCTACACTATTCTGACTTCCAGTTTTCATTATTGTGTTCTCTTGAATGGCTTGCAGCATCACTTATATTTCCTTAAGTCAATGAACAATTTTAAAAAATAAAATTGCATTTAATTCAAAGGAAATCAAAGCAAATCAAGAGGTAAATGATTCAGTTCCAATATTGTAATATCTTACCAGATAAGTGTACGTGTAAACTCTGGTTTTCCATGGAAAGTGCATGCCTAAATTGTGAATGTGCCCAACTACCTAACACCCCTTAACTCTTAGCATCTCAGAGTTTATCAGACATAATTCTTACTCTGATTTTTATTCCTTCCCACCCCTTATTCATGGGTCAGGAGAAAAGTACAGTATGAACTTCCATATAGCACAAGCTACAGAATCTCATACAACAGCATTAAACTATATTTGTTATTCCATCATATCTTACAGATTGACATAATCTGCTAATTCCAGAGATATATGAAAAAAAGTCTATCCACGTAGTATTTCAGGGGTAAAATTCAGCTGCAGTTAAAATACAGCACTTCATTTTTACTTGGAATCCTTAACGTTATGAATCGATTATTTGTACCAGTTTATCTTTTGTTCTGTCTGGAGAAATCACATTGGGAAATGATTCCTGTACTTTCACAGCAAGTGTTTGGAGGATGGTCAAAACTTTAAAATGGATGAACCTGTTCTGAGCTTCTGTTCTGTGCACAAACTTTGGAACAGAAAGTCACCATTCAAACCCCTACTTATAAAAGAAAAGCTAGTTAATTACCTTTAGACATAATCTTAAACTGTGTATATTTAATAATTTTACTTGTTATTGGATTAGCTGGGATTTGTAATGTCACACAGCACACAAGCCTGTAGGGAACAGTACCAAAAGCAGTGGGCAGGACACGAAGAAGAACAATTATGAAGTGTCACCCATTAAGATGGGGCACACCCTATAAAGACAATTTTCCTTTGCAAAACCTCACGAAAGACAATCTTATCTCAGAAACGATGACAAATCTGTCTGACGCCCACTCAGTAATTTCCTTTTCATTCATCTATTTGGAAAACAGAGCTTTTGGCACTAGGCTCCTAATATTAATTGTGCCAAAGCATCAGTAAGAAAGTGAAAGACACTGATAATAATAGGAAAAGACCTCAATGTCTTCAAGGTTTTCTTCTGCTTTTTGGCTTCCTGCTCTTTTTCACAAACTCTCTCGTTTTCTTGCAATCACTTTTTTTAGTATACTAATGATAGAGTAGAACAGGTACATATCTGAGAATAGACGTGCATTACTGCCAAAAAGTAGTTAAAGGAATGTTAACATTGTAAAGTCAAAGATGAATTATAGAGCACTGAAGTTAATTTTGCCCCCTTGTATGCACACGCTACAGTACAGTCTTCAGTTACGGGCAGAAATTGACTCCTGGGGTTCTCAGTTCCAGAAACAATCAGTGCCACAATCACCTCTACCTATTCGGAAATTAAATTGCAGGAAAGAGATTCTTAATGATTGTAGTCCTGGGCTGTGGTATATACAGCACACAATTTTTGCAGAATTTAGCTTCCAAACTCTAACTAGTCCCTTTGAAGCATGTAAAGATCTGGCATGTTTCTGAAATGTATCTATTTTTCCAATAAACTATCCCTCTATTAAATGGCAAAATTCCTGCTTTTCATAATAAAGGTTGCAAAGCTTTACTGATCCTTAATGTTTTGTTTCTTTAGCATTGTCAAACTAACCTGTTCTTCCTGATCTCTCTTTTCCAATGGCTTACATATTATAGCCAAAACTGTAACATCACTAGCCACAGACAGGCCAAAATACATGGAAAATTTCAGATCAAGCTATTGGAGGATAGCTGTCAAGCAGACAAGATTTTAGTATGCAAAGCACCAAGCAGTTATAACAATAGATGGCACTATCACTTTTTTCTGTAATTAATACTTATGATCTATGTATATTTATGATTACAGTACGCAGGACAAAAAGATCTAGATTTTTTATATACATAGCATTTTTTCTTGATACACAGAACAACTACACCACTTCAGTAAAAGATTACACAGAGTTTACTTCAACATAGCTTAAAAGAAGGGAATTGAAAATAGATTTTAATGAATAATTTTTTTTTAAAACCAAACCTGTACTGCACAAAAGCAGACAGAAAACACAGACCATTTTCAACAGCAAAGCACGCAGAAGGCAAAAAGACAGTGAAAGCATTTAACACTTGACTGATATTGAACTGAAAGGGAGCTTGTCTCGAGTTACAGCATTCACCCAGGTGATTAAGCAACCTTCCTGGCACAAGCCCAACCTGAAGGAAGAACCACCTGACATGAAGTTGGAAGGTTATGCCTCTCCTCATTCAAGACTCACATTTCCTGTTCTACTGAAAAAGCAGCACCCAAAAGCACATTCCTCCGTGCTGAAGTTATAGATAGAAGTTGGCAACGCTTCAGTAAATGTACCTAAAAATATACGTCTCTCAGATGCATTAAAGAAGTATGGAAGAATGGCAAGTTGCAAAAGTTTTTGAGAAAAACTCCTAAGCACTGGAGAGCACTTCCCAGTGGTAGTACAGAACGGCACAGTACAGAGCACAAGCGGTATTAGTAACAGGTTTGCAGTGGGCATCATAAGACCAGTGCCAGTGGTCAGAGAGACGTCATTAATGTTTGATTTCAGATCAAGTTCATGAAATTCATCAAGATTTCTAAAATACCCTGAATCACACTTCATTTTCCATTGGTCCTTAACACAAAAATAATTGCATGCTTCTCACACTCTAAAAGGCCTTGGTACACTCAGTTTTGCCTAATGCTGTTTCACAGGGTAATTCTTCCCGTTCACATTTTTAACAGTACCTGATATTACTAATTGTTGTGTTGGTTTTTTTTTCCAAGAAGTAGGACTGTGTGCTAATTTGTTTTTGAAAAAAAAAAACCCCACTCAAACAGACGCCATCAGGATATACCCACTTTCAAGCACTTCTTTCTAAATTATTTTAAAATGCACCATATATTTCTACAGAACTATAGCCCTATCATTGTACATTTTCTCTCCAGAAGCACGTTGCATTTTATGAACTAGTTGGCGAGTCTGAAACTAGACTATACCCACAGCACAAACGTGCTTTGAAACAAGTGACAAGACATCTTACAGTGAGGAAAGTAATGCTTGTTACAGAAAGAGTCTCAAATTCACAGGGATGCTTTGCTTGACAATTCATGGGGAAGTGCCTGTAGCTACTCTTTCAATCAGTTCAGTATTTCTTTATAAGTAACCTGATCTGGCTTTTTATATTTATGCTCTCTGCTGCTTTCGGGGTCATTCCAACTAGGTACCCTCTCCCCCGTGATGGGAGGCAACAGTCATTTTGCCTGCTTACTGAAGCCACTCCTCTTCTCCTCCTGTTCTTCCCATTCTGTAATGAAAACTACTCCCAGACTTGGCTGCTCTCGCTGGACTCCTGCCAGTTCAATTCCAAGCATAGAGGACTCTCTGTATGCAGGTATTTCCAAGGTGGCGTTCAGCAGACAAAAAAAAGGAGGTGCCCCTAAGCTGCTTCTAATGACAAGTCAATGAAAGGAGCTGTAAGAGTAGTAGCAGAGGTCAGACGTTAAGAAGAACCCTGCCACCCCTGTAGTTTTGTGATCAGTGCCGTCACCGAGCACAAGACGCGAGGGTCGGTTATTGACACAGCTGCCAAGGTACCAGCAAAATTCCCCATCTATTAAGAAACCCTTTAGTGCCATTGTGTCTAAACAGAAGATTTCAAAAGGGCTTCAATCACTATGTTCCAATAGTTGTACAAAATGCTGTGAAGGAAGGTCAGCAGCCAGCTCAGAAATGCTGCTGCAGGGAGGCGTGCCAGTTCCGTGGTATGTGCTCTATTTGCAATGACATCGAGAAAGGAGTTAGAAGTATTTTATCCCTCTTCTGTTTAAATAGTCTGCCTGCTACCAGACTGTATGGATGAAAGAGACCCTGACCATCTCCTTACCACTTAACCCTCTCCCTTCTAATCACTACACTCAAAACAAGTTCTAGAGACTCACAGCTTTAAAATTTGTTTTGCTGCTCTATCAAATCAACAGCCACCAGTGTGACCGTGACATCTCTAGCCATTTTAATTCTCTAATCTGAATTTTGTTTATTCTCCTGCAGTCTGCCTCTTCAAGCCATTTCCCCAATATTAGCATTACAAAGATGACAGAAATCAAATGTTACATGATGCACACATCTATTGTCCAGTGCAGAAGAACACTAGGAAACCTACTTTGATTTACAGTTTCATCTTCAACTAAATGTCAACAAGAGTAATGAAAAATTAACCCAGCAAGAACAAAAGAACCAGCCAGGACAGCAGAATGCATCTTCACCCCAAAATTACATCATCAACCAGGATTACTCCATTTCTAAGCCACTAACACTAAAATAATCACAAAAAGCACAGTCTTTCTTAAAAATTACTCTGCAAACAGAACTAACAAGTTACCATCATCTTGATTCTCCTTTTTCATATTATTAGTCATCATATGCTCTACAAAATGGCAGCACCTCACCTGCTTGCTGCAGCTTCAAATGCACAGACTTTTTGTTTGTGTGCACAGCTGGAAAAAAGTGTCAGGAATGTATCTTCCCCTGTACCAAATATTTGGTTGAAAGTAACCTAAACAAAATGCAAGACAAACATCCACCAGCATTTGGTAGTTTAATTACCAGATCCAAGCTCTTACTGTGTCCCACTGCAGAGAAAGAATAAATAAAAAAAAAAAAAAAAAAAGAATCAAACCACAGAGGCATGCAGGAAAACATTAGTCCCTATGACAGTGGCTTAGAAATCTGAAAAATTATTTAGGGGACGCACACAAATGTGTGGATACGTAACAAAAGAAATGTCTCAAGGAAGCGCAACAAAATAGTGGGGATAAACTTCAGTGTAATCTCATTGTACTGCAAGAAGAAAACATAATCCAAATTACCTCATATTTGAATTCAGATACAGCCCAAGATAAACCACTGTATACTATTTAAGAAAGCAAGATGTAGTCATTGGCTGGGAAATTTAAAATGTGTTACCATAAGAGAGAGCAGAATAGCAAGAGTAGATAACAGCATTTCATTTGTTCCACTGGACCATTTCATGACAGAAATAGGACTTCAGTCAAGGCAACCATATGTACTGCATTTACAACTTAGAACCCATTAGCAACATTGTACAGTATACATCTAGATTCATGATTTCAGTTAACAGTTTTCTCTGCATCTCTCATACATGCACAGAAAAAAGGATGTACAAAAGCTATATGCACTTAAATAACTCATAACTCATGTGACTGATGCCTAGAGCAAATAACGTTATTCTCATTCTTGCATCAATTTTACAGACTAAAGTCTGATTTATAGACTGAATCCTATTAGAAGAAGAGTAGCAAATAGAAATGCACACTGTTGTAGGAAGAAGAGAGTTAGCCAAGTGCCACACTGATCTTTAAAACTATGCTTATGGGTGAACCTCCTCCCACTGGAGGAGGGGATTGTATTAACTCCACCAGAAATACAGCGGCTGCCCCACCGAATGGGAAATGTCAAATTACTTCAAATTGTTTAGGAAAATACTATCAATATATAAGTCTCTTTTAATGACAGCATTCCACAATTTTCAGTGCATTAAAGAATAGCCAAGAAAGGAGCTATAAGGAGACAACTCTTTTTGGAGATGACTCACACTGTTGTTAACACTTAAATAATGAGAACACTTAGTGTAAGGGACCAGAGGGAGAACTTATTTTAATCTGCAGTATTAGATATGCATGTCGCTGTCATATAGCATGTGTATTCACCACTGCACACTTTCCATCTCAATAGCGCCCCTTTTTATACTTATAAGAAATGTCAAACTGGTACATCCAATTTTAAACAATCAACTGTTACGTCCAAATGCTGACATGCAGCATTGATTTAATACATAGATTACTTAATCATAGAAGAACGTCATCATTACTTATC
Organism: Limnodromus scolopaceus; assembly: GCA_028565335.1. NCBI lineage: Eukaryota > Metazoa > Chordata > Aves > Charadriiformes > Scolopacidae > Limnodromus > Limnodromus scolopaceus. The sequence continues at coordinate 3,887,627 of JAOXNO010000033.1, forward strand.
ACTCAGCAGTACTCACTTAGTGGAAACTGTTACTGTACTTTATAACTATAGCCTATTAAAAGGCAGATGATAATTATTTACAAAGGAAGTTGCACCCAATTTTGCCCCGCTGCGTATCGAACATTCATTGCCCATCACTCAGGAATTGTGCAAAACAGATGTTTACCTGTCAAACTTGCATTCCCTGTTCTTAGAGAAGACACCATGGAGCAGTGTTACCTCTCATTAGATTGCAAAACATTAATCCCAGAATTGCCTCTCACCAATAAGAAGAGGCATTCATGACAGATTTTCTTAATTTCTGCCTTTTTCTTCCTATATTAAAATTTGCGTTTATGCACTAAGTTATGAATGAAAGAGCTTTCAACTAAACTCAGATAGAAAACAGCTGTGGATGAAATTCAATAGATGGGCTTGTACCAGACAGGTATTTAACAGGTTCAGTTTCTGAGACGTAAGCTGTCATGCTTTTATTCGCAATCACTGATAACATCTGAACTGGATTGTATATTTCTGCACTTGCAGTGGGGAAGGGACCGTGCAACCTGCTCTAGCTGAACCTGCTCTGGCAGGGGGGTTGGACTAGATGATCTTCAGATGTCTCTTCCAACCCCTACCATTCTGTGACTTGTGTGCACATAGGTTTAAATTTTATATACAACACACAAAACAGAGGCTAAGCAATTAAACACAATGATGCAGCCAGAAAGAGAACAGCCTTATCAATAAAAAAAAAAAACAACACATTCAGTCTGAAATGAAAGACAAAAGGATAAAAGAAACCAATGCTGTATCATTTTATGTTAAATCTGTATTTTTCCCCTTCTCTGGAGGACTCGGCTGCTTTGTGCTATTTTAATACTCAGGCTATCGTTTTCCAAAAAGCACTTGAATGGACACTGAAGGACAAAGGTATCACTCTGAAGGGTGTAGCTGTTTGCAGCAAGGTAGCCCTGAGATCTTTATTCTGTTGATTCAGTATCTCTTCAGATCAAATGAATGATATGGAAGTGCATCTGTCAGCAACTTTGCAACTTTGTTGCATACTCCTATGCCAAAGCAAGGAGGTCAACGGTGTCTTAGTGGAACCCATCAACGGCCCATATCCTCACCACCGAGGGTACAACCAGAAGAGAATATACTATTTAATAAACTTTGAAATCTCTCACACCCACCCAAATATGAAGTCTGCTTTAACGTCCTAAATTTTGCCTTTGAAAGAAGACTGTAAGGGAACATACTTCCTGACATCCAGCTGCTTTATTGTTTAGATGACCCAGATTGTGTTTATAAACACATTTGCTCAGCTGAGCTATGAGCTGGCTTCTTTGGGGAAAAAGAATTATGCAGAGCCTTAAAACTGATTAGAAGACACCTCCTTTCATTTCTGAATTCAGAGAAGTCCTGCAACGTTAAGAAAAACTGGTCAGAAAGATCAAAGGAAAAGGGAAGGCAATTAGCAGATTGGCACTTATCCCTCTTCAAAAGAAACAGTTTTGCAGCTTTTGTTGATAAGAACAAGCTGCTACCATATTTTAAGGGCCTTTTAGCAAACTATGGCAAATCACAGGGGCATCAGTTTAGGAGTTGTGAAAGATATCTGCTTATTTTAAAATCTGAATTGGTGATAAATATTTGCCCATTACAGTGAGGGAAGAAACTCAATATTCTAATTAACAGTTAGAGATAAAAAAAAAAAAGGACAGCGAGAGTGTCTAGATCAAAAGTTTGGAAAGTTGACACTTAAAAAAAAAAAAGGACAGCCTAGATATTAACTGTTACTTTTCAACATAGCCCAAGAAAACAAAGAACCCTACATCCAGTAGAATCCCCCTTGTAGTACAGATAAATAAGTTGCATAACGAAGGTCTCCCTTCTGACTGAAGATACAAAATGGCTACAAGTCAGAGAAGACGACCTTACTCTATTTTACAAATTCTATACAGCAGCAAAAGCCCTCCAGTTGTTTCAAAGGAGAAGAGGCTGCAAATATTCTATGCATTGACTAAACACAGGTATTACAGAGCAATAGACCAGGAACAGATGCACAACCAGAAACATTCAATGAAAAATGTTGTTTGGGACACAAAGCACCAAGTTGGGGACAACGCTCACTGGGCTATAAAGCAAACCAAAACACTATTGGGTACCCTGCAAAGGAAGTGTTATGTAGATGCATGAAACAGCATGTTATCGGGAACAGGACATCAGAGTTATTGCTTGTGTTCTTGTTGAGGTTTCTCCTCACCATTGCTATATGAATGATGATTACCGCAGCCAGGAGGTAGTCTTCAGTGAGGTTTATCCTCAGAGGATTCAAGAATGTCTTCAGCCAAGCTAAAATACAGCTGATTCATTAAGACAAAACACACAAGCTGATGCGGAAATCCAACTACCCCTTCCTAGCTAAATGTCTTATCTCAAAGTATATGCAAGGAAATTAAGTCCCTAATGATCTCTTCTTGAGGTTTGTCTCCAAAAGCAGACTTGTGGATATACTGGATAAAAGAATAATAAGGAAATGGGTGAAACTGCTGTAGTGCCATTGTGCAAGACTGGAAAAGGCAAGATGGAAGACAGATGAGGCTGGCATTTACAAATCTCAGGCACTGAAATACATCATGTATTACAGAAGACTGTTATGGCTTTCAGTTAAACACGGAACTACACTTTGAAACAGAAAAATAGAGTTTATGATACTAGGTGGGATAGAGAAAACAGTAGTTATTTGGTATGTTATAGTACTGAAAGTGTTATCAACACAAAGCTATACTTAATGGATGTTAGCTGGTAACTTCCAGAGTACTGAATACATTTATACTTAAGCCTCAGAAAAAGCAAACCACAAAGGATGTGGGAGATGCACTGCAAGTGCTTAATCCAGGGCTTATCAAAACAAACCAAAAAACCAAACCCCACTAAACTCAACATAAAACCCCACAACAAAAAGCCACCCTCAAAACCCAAACCCAAACTAACTGAAAGAAAATCCACATGATTTCAGTCAGATTGCTATTTTATTCATCAACTTGTTATTCAGGGAAGGATATGTCCTTATTTATTTGTATAGACTTTTAACATAACGTGAGGAAACGCAGCTTTTTAGTCAGTTGCAGGGAACAGCAGCTTGTGCTGTGACTTGATGAAAAGCACTGCTGCACACAGAAGGATGACAGATTTAACATCCTGTCTCAGGCGGCTGGGTAATACAAAGAGCAGCATCAATACCAAGCTATTTTGCCTCACATGTGACAGACTACTGCGGGTCAGGTGAGGCACCAGCGCAAAATTTTTGGACAATGATTAAGGGATCACTTGTGAGAATGGAAGAAAAAAAAAAAAAAGAGAGAGGGGGCATGTAATTTGATGTCTTCATCTTAGGAATGGCCACCACCCTTTGCAGCAAGAGAATTATGTCCAAGGGTGGGAAGTGGCCCACTCATCCATGTCTGAGAATGACTCAGGCTACTGTAGTTTACTCCACCCTAATACCCTAATGTAGTGACTTCAAAGATCAAAGCCTGATCCATCCCTTGAGCGGATCCTCCTTTGCTCCCATTCTTCTCCTAAGCTAATACAGTTCCATCCAAAAAAATCTGATGTACTGGTGATCAAATACTTAATTTTTTAATTTAATAAAAAGAAACCTTAACAAGGACATTTTAGGGGAACAACATATCTTGTCAACAACCAACATCATGTAACATGTTTCCAGCAGCGCTTCTCTCCGCTGGCATATGCATTAGTCAAGAAAAGCACACACGAACATAAATCAATGGCTGCTCCAACTCAGCACTACGAACTCCCAACACAAGCACATTATTTCATAGCACTGAAAGCAAACAGGTGACATTCTGAGGAGTTTAGTCATTAAATACAGTATCTGTATGGTGTTGAATACAAGTAACTCCTTCATCAAACAATTAACAATGTCAACCACAACAGTACTGGTAACCTTCATGAACAACAGTAGCATTGTATTATCTTGAAGTATTAATAATAGCATAGCTGAAATGGCACCTAGAATTTCCAGTTCAGGGAAAAGACCTACAAGATCTCCAACTCTTCAGTTAAGTGGGTTTCCCCAATGATTGCCACTATTACTTGGGCAGTTTTGCTATGGATGCTTGTGAGAGGATGATTAATTTGAAGTCGCTTTTGGTTGCTTTAAGATGGGACAGGAACTAAATGTTTTCTCCTGCTCCATGCACACCGCAGGGACAGCAATGGAATTACTGTCAAGAAGCCCACTCCAGATCTGCTTTGCTCTGCCTCAAAGCCCTTACCTGACAGAAGTCTTCAGGTGTGTACTCTTCTTCCCTAACCTAATCCACATGCAACAGTAACTAGGAGATGACGTCATAGCTGATTTGCAAGTTTCCTTGAAGATTTTCAGCTATTTTACACAGCAGCAACTGATGAAAACTTTATAGCTAACCCCACAGAGACAAGACAAGAAGGGCTGATTTGGGGGTGGAAGGACAGCCCAAATGACTGGTCAGCCTGAGGAAGTCTCAAGCTTTGGCATTTGACAGTAAGCAACTACACTCACAGAACCTCCAAAGATGACACATTTTCAGCTTTTGGGCTTGTAATCACTGCTACTTGGAAAGAGCAATATTCAGATGGGATCTGTTTCTTTTGTTTCCTTCTGCCATTTGAAGATGTTATGCCTTCTTTTGAAAGTAAAATTCTACATCAGAAAAACGTTAGGCAATACCCAAATGGAAATACATCAGCAACAAACTCACCACAGCATTCAAAACTGTCAGGCTGAGAATTTGAAAGAACAATAAACAGGCAGGTGGTTAGAGACATCAAAAATCAGGGTAGCATAGAGATAGTTCTCATGGTAAGCACCAAATCAGTTAAGTTTTTGTACCGGGCTATCTTAGAGGAAGCATCTTTGACATAGGAAATCCAACAATAAATATGTTTATGGACAACTGGTTAATATGCAGCTGTTAATGCAGTTTCAGTTTGAGCATTATATTCTAATTACAAGTGATTTTAGAACAACATTGGGTTTGGAGGCCCACACCAGGAGAGCTGCCCAGATATGAAAGCTCAAATAGGCAATAAAAAATTTATTAACCCCACTTATATTGTAGGGCCTGCACACCTACAGGATCCATATAATTTGCATCTGTTGCTGATAGTGGTCTTTTCAGTTTAGGTATCTAGTTTAAGGATCAGTAGACAATTAACAATTGATAACCAGCTCAAATAGCTCACTTGATATCTCTGTCTCCGAGGCATACTCCCTCACTGTCCGTGTCTCAGTTCACTCTCTCAGCTACACTGAACAATAACTCTAAATCAAAACAGAGGCAGCTGCACTAACAATGTCAGTAAGAAAAAGGCTTCAGTGCTGCCTTAAAAAAATAAAGTTAAATATAAATAGCAGCATTTATTGGCTACATTTCCTTTAACATTGAAGTCTTAATAATTTGATTCTGAGAGAATATTATAAAAGTAGATAATAGGGTTCCATAATGCTTGTGAACTGCTGCTTAAGTGGATTTTAATAATTGAGAGCGGAAAATTTTATCATTGTGCACCAGAACCTTGTCAGGACGAAACATTGGGGACCTGAAATTTCCTTTAGTTTGGCATTTTATTCTCATTTCAGGAGAATTAGAGGGAGTTCAGGCCCTTTGGTTTCTTCCAATTAAATTATTTAAACTATCTAATAGGCCTTTTAAATTTTCAAGGGCAATATACAAGGTAAGAAACAACTTGGTGAAGAAAAACAAAACCAGCGGGTTGCTTCATAAATTACATTGGGCACAAATTAAAAGGCAGTATATGCATCCATCACATAATCACAGCCCAGGAAATGGTAGGCTGCACTGCACGTCAAGCTGCTAGAAGGTCATGGCATCTACAACATACACCTCTTTCCTCCTACTTGATGGAATCTTGGTCATTAAAACGATGCAGATAACGACTGTGTAATCTCAGGGTCATGTTTCCAGAGAAGAAGTTTAAGAAGCAGCTCTCCCAATTGAAAATGGTAAAGCACATGAATTGTCCCCTGACATATAGGTTTTTTTTTCCTCTTCCCCCATCATCATTAACTTTTGCTAATACACATGTTTCCAGTCTTTCTGGTTTTTACATCTTTCTGGGGTTTTGCCAGTTCAAGAATTCTTCCCTGGAAGACTCAAATTACAAGTTTTTGTCACTGGACTCAGCCCTATCAGCTGCAAAAAAAAAAAAGCTTATATCTGAACTATTTCGTAAAACCAGAGGCCAGTTATAATGCAGATAAGAAAAATTAAAATGAAAGTCATTGGCGTCAGTGATCATGAAGAACAAAAAATACAATTGAAAAATACAACCTGGTCTTATTTAAAATTTCTTTAAACACATACTCACTTTACATCTCCCATTGACTTTCCCTTCTGCAAGCCACACGCATTTTCCTATTCATCTTTATTTCACAAGGCAAAAATCACCCTTTTAGAAAAAAAATTAGAAAAAGAAATGCTTGGATTAGCCAGGCCTTACTGACCTTCCTTCATGAATAAACAATGAGCTTTTCCAGAACTGTGAGAGAAATTCATTATATACAATGAATGTGTTTCTTTGTTGTCAGACAAAAAAAAAAATCCAGTGCAGTATCAAAGCATTTTGTTCTATGCTACATTCACTTAGCACACTTTTAAAAATCTTGAACTTCTGGAGAGAGGAATTAACCCTCCCAGGCAAAGGGCTCTCAACACTCATCACATGTAAGTCTCAAATCACTGAAACAGACTACGTGTACCATATTTGCCTTGCTGAAGCTCGACTCTGGGTTGCACTTAAAATTGGAATACACTTGGGTTTTTTCCCCCCCTTTTAGCTTTAGAGCTTTAAAAAAAGCTTTAAAAAAAAAAAAACCTCTGATCCTTCCTGCTTTTTTTTTCCCCTAATTGAATAAAAGTAGAGGCATTAAAACTACAGTAATTGCAGTCAGTCAAATGGTTTAAAAATAAGAAGTCACACTTTTCCCAGAGGCTAATATCTTCCATTCAAGCAGAAAAGCATTCCTTTTCTGCTTTCCAAAATATTTTTTAAGCAGTAAGAGATTTCCACTTTGCTACCTCTTTGAATTCCTATAGAACTGTCAAAGGTAGTACAATAAGCATCTCAAGTGATATACACTATTTCCACGTCTTAAAAAAACCAAATTATATTTATGGTTTAGGACACTGGATAAGGAAAGAGCAAAATAAAGTAGAAAGAAAACACAATGTTGGGCCTGCTTCTATCATTAATGATTTTTATGATATTTCCTAATATAAGTGAAGTTGGCTGCTAATCCTCTTTTTTCACCAGTCTTCAGAAAGATTATTTGTTGAAACAAATTTTTCACATGGTTGCAAACAAAACTTTCACTGCAAATATTTCTTGGTTTCAAAATGGAACTGTGGTAGAGAGAGATATCAGCTTCTCTAAAACACCATGTGGGTTAGGAGGAGGCGGTGCTTTTCACATAGTGAAAAAGAAAGGAGTGCTCAGCTTTTCACATATTGGGTTATGTGGCAATATGCCAGCTGTTATTCATGGAGAAATACATACTTTCAATGAGCATTTATTCACAAGAGAAACAACAAGGTACACCCCATCAACAGCCAACATGATATATGAGAACATATTCCAAGGCAGTCTCCTACCGGTACCTATTTCTACAGCCTCACCCTCTACCTCCATGCTTGACATTTATTTTGAAGAGAAAGAGGTGTGATTCCCCTACTTTTTCGGGGAGGTGTACCTGAGGGGTGGCAGGGGGAAGGAATGAAGAAATATACCATCCTGTTCTACCAGAACCTCATGTTGCTGTTTTTCCTCCCTACAGCATCTAAGGAGCAGAATCCACCATCCTAGTTTATACTTAGTGCTTTAATTGCAAGCATCAGTCAAACGATCAGACAGTAATCCAACTGCATTGGCTGGTATCAGGATGGACCAGTTTCTCACAGAATTCATCTCCTATTTCATTTGTATTATTCAGTGCTTGTCACATTTTTACTACTAATAAATCAGTACTCCTGACTTGGCATCCTTCATAAAACTAGTTTCATAATCACATGGTTTTGACTAATACAACAGGGGAAAAAAAACCCAACTGATTTAGTACTGGTAATTTGAAACGTATTTATAACTACTGCTATGATAAGAAATGATTCTTCAAGTCATAAAATACAATATTCTATATAACAGTTCGTCAGCTAATAAGCTATTTTTGGACTATGTAGGTCCAAGTTACAGTATGGATGAGAAGGGAACAGGACCATCTACTGTAATACAATTGATCAGAAATCAATCAATCAAATCATTTTAGAATTACAGACAGCATGTATTCTACTAGAAAAGCCATACATCAGAAAACCTCTCTCTGTTACTCCTAAATAGTATCAACTTTTATGGGGAAAAACATACAGCTTCCCTTTACCACTTTTATCTGCAGGCCTCCTCTTTTCCTGGACTATCCATACCTCTTCTTGGCATCCCCTTTTCTCCTTATAAAAAAAAAAATCTGAAGTTTGGAAGTACTGACTCCTTTCAGGTCTGTTACTTGTGTTACTTAGTATACCTCCACGATGAACGCAAGCAGTTACCTTTTTAACATGGAATCAAGCCCTTTTCTAAGAACTACGTACAGAACTACATTAAAAAGGAAATGTGGCTATCCTATTAATTGGGAGATTGTCATGGCTTTAGAGCTCCTTGAAGGAAGTTATTAAAGCTCTTCAAATGACACCTATGTCAGTAACACAAAAAATTTCAAAATGCACCTCTAAGATGTAACAATACAACCGAAAAACACGTTCAGCAAGTGTGCCTTTTCAGGCACATTAAAAGTTAAAGCTGTCTTCTTTCATTAAGATTTAGTAACTATCAACTAAAGATAGACTGAAGTTATTACTATTCCTTCCTGCGCATCAGTTTGCTCCACCGGCTTTTGTATTCAGCATAGCTATTCTTCTGAGCTACGGAAGTCTCATTGCTGGTTCTACTGACCATGGGCCATGACGAACAGATTTTGGGGTTTGGCCACTGGCTGTTTTTACTGAGTTGACAGCATTGGCAAATCATCTTTAACTATGTATACAGCTGAGTACTATTCAACTCCCCATTACATAGCAGCAGCTGTCTCAGCAAGAGGCTGAGGATTAGTATGGCTGGGAATTGAGCTGATGCAATGCTGAGTGCAACCAAGCTGGATTCAATTAACGCTTATGGTATAATGGCATTGTTGCTAGAAAACACTTCTGTATTTTCAAGTTGTTGATATGACCTTTACACAATCAGTAAAACAATACGAATTAGCTTGGACTGAATATGAATCAGAAGAATACAAGTGAGCTGGCATTACAGCTCTAGTAATTTAAGAATTCAAGATAATAAAACCCAAACGTGTCAAACTGATGCAGCAAGAAGATTCAGTGCAAGTTCAGACCCAACCCAGGCCTCTACACAAATTGATATCACTGTATCACATAAGTCACCCAGTCCTTGACCAAATATTAAAGGAAACAAAAGGTCAAGTCCTAACTATAAAAAAAAAAATAAAAATCACCCAACCACCAAAATCTATAAATCTATTTAGGGTGGCAAATGAAATACTGTGAGGCTGTATTTTTGTTTACTAAACTATGCCTTAAAAACAGAAACATTGTGTACTTGTATCTATGGCTGCTTGTTTGTAAATGTGTGATGCAAAAAGGATAATCCTTTTACTCACAGAAATAAAAACTATCCATCTTAATTACCTTCTTAGATCTTTTAGAACCTAAGTGCCATTTTCTATCCTATGTATTGTTATCTGTAATGCTATGTGTATATAGACAGATAAGTACTTCTGTACAGAGTATCACTTGTATAGCCTCTTCTGAATGATAGTAATTTTCCTATGCAAGGAGAAAAAGTAGTAAAAATGACAAGGTGTTATTTTTTACTACATAGCTAACTCCTGTTCCCAGCACCCTCAACTCCAGTTGAGTTAGGCTGGAACAGATTGGATTTTAGAAATGCAGCTACTGCCTAACAACACAAATGCACGTTTGCTGTGGAGTGCTGACAGCACAGCTAGGTCTTTGGGTCATCTTTATTATTTGGTTCTTCCATTGCCTGAAAAGATAATATACACATAAAACAACGACATTATTGGTTATCTGTGTACCAGGGCATTAATTGTATAATAGCAAGAAAATCTGAGAGGATGCCACTTTTTTCCACTTTCACAGGTGATACAACTTTCAATGGGACACTCTCTGTAAGCACTGAGAGTTATCGAAATAGAATATAGCATCTGCTACTACTACAATGAGAGCATTATTAAGATTCAAGCCTATGAAACATGCTACAGAAAGAAATTAACGCTCCAAAAGATTTTTAAAAATAAAGACATTTTAGAAAAGTTTGCATTGATAGTTTTCAGTATACTTACAACTTGATCATACTGCCTCAATCCTCTAAGTCTTGAAATACAAACTGTCAGCTCATTCCTCAATTACATTTTTTTGTTTAAAACTGAAGACATAAATAAAAGACCTTTTCTTTTCTAAGCCTTAGTAGCTAGCCATAATTTGCTGTCATTCACATTTTCAGACACTTTCCAGAACCAAAATAATAATGCTTTGTTAAGATACATAATCACAGTGATGAAGAAATGCTTCCAACTATTTTAGGGTTCAAATTTTACTTATTAAAAAGTAATACTGCCCATTTAATTACAGGGAAAATAATTTCAATTTAATTGTTACCTTGTGACTTCACACATCCTTAATACTATATAATTGTGACTAATGCATAACTTATCTGTATCAGCAGTAATCACTGACGTAGCTGCATTTAATTATTTCTGCAATTCTGACCTATCCCAAGTACCTGATAACGAACTATGGCAAAATTTGTAATTAAAACTGAGAAAATCCTATTTCAGAAAGGCAGCCCATAGGCTAGATGAAGTAGGTTGTGAAATGCTTGAAATTACAGAATCATAGAACAGTTCAGGTTGGAAGGGACCTTCAAAGACTGTCTCATTCCACCCCCACCAGACCAGGTCGCTCAAAGCCACATCCAGCCTGGCCTCAAACACCTCCAGCGATGGTGCATCCACAGCTTCTCTGGGCAACCTGTCTCACTACCTCCATTGTAAAAAAGTTTCTTCCTTATATCCAGTCTAAATCTACCCTCTTTCAGTGTAAAATGGTTGTCCCTTGTACTGTTACTATACACCCTGGTAAAAAAATCTGTGTCTTTTTTGTAAATCACCTTCATATACTAAAAAGCAACAACAGGGTCCTTACTTAACTCTTGATATTCTGCCTTAGACCCCATCTACTATTATTCGCAGTATAACTTGGGCTTCCCCCAAGTCCCACAGCCAGCCTCTATACACACTGGAAGTGCTGGTGTACACTCCCCAGCAAGGAAGGAAGAATCCTATTTGTATGCAAACATGACTCTGTGCATTGTAAAACTTTATTGCAAATAAACAAATGTAACTACAGCTGTCAAAAACTAATGTAAACTCTTCTTTTTTCTGTGTCTCATTCATCCTTCGTTCTATATTTTGAGTCTAGCAGCAATATTCTCAGCATTTCTGATGTACACATATTACAAGTTGTGCTGCCTAGTGAGTACCACTGAATGCAGAAGGGGGACCATAGCTTCAATCTAGGCAGAAATAGAATTGTTGGGTAGAAGTGATGTATAATCAAAAGGGATTTAGCTGAAGAGAGGGTAAATGCTTTAATAACTTCTTGCATTCTTTCATTATTTTCAAAATATCACCACATTCCTGTTACTGAGCTTCAGAAAATTCCATTTCATTATTTTTGAAAGGACTTTAAGACATTAAAGCATTTTAAAAAGATTTTTTTAAATTTTTCTGAATGCTATTAATATAGACTAGCTTGCCTACACATTACAATTCCCCCAAAGGAAAAAAAACCTCAACAAAACGCTGCTGTGAGACCTTGAGAGGATTGACCTACAGTCTGCTGCAATGCTGCGAGCAATCATGCTACTCAAGCTGTTCAAATTAGGCTCTTCCTGCTGTGACAGCAGTTCCAGGGCGCATGCATGACTGAACTTTCAGAATGAATGTTTTTGGTTTTTTAACGTGGACCATTTGGAAACAACTAGGACTGAAGAATTCAGTAATGCATCATTTTTTCACTATCCTACGCATGCCCAGTTGGTGCTTGGAACAAGGGTGCAGCTATATCTATAATTTTCTATTAGCTTGACTAACACTGTTTTTAAAACAGCTATACAATATTTAGGAAACTTTCTGGACCTGAAATGAAAGCAAACAGTTCCAAAGTCGACCAGCTCACACTGGAGGAACAGTAAAGCATCTTTTAACAGTTCCAACCAGGATCAGATGGCAGTTTCTCACCCATGATATTTAACATATTCCACCTAAGCCTCTCTTTATTTCCCCCAACTAATTAGTAATAAAATACAATACCTCAGACAGGACCCAAACTTATCCCGATGGAAGCACGTTGTGAAATGGTGACATTTATACAGGTTGGTTTTGTAGGACCATAATGTACCACATTGTAGATGCATCCCAGAGCTGCAATAAAACTCTTAAAGAACAAAATTCTGGCTGGAATAGGACACAACGGGAAACAAAACCTATTTTGCCCAAATGCTTGGATATCCAACTCTCTGAAACCAGTGGATAGTACAGCTATGATTCATTCAATTAGGCATCCTGAAGTTATTTTGGGAGTTCCTGCTCATCTTCCAGATTTCACTGTATAAAAGCACACACCTCTTTCTAGGTCTTGTGTCATCTGCCAGCACTACCTGAGTGACTAAGGCAGTCTAATTGTAATAAATACCTGTTTTTAAGCACTCAGTCACATTATTGATATCTCTCAATATTCTTAATTTCTTTGTGAATCTGACTCTGTCTGCCTCTTTTCTCCCCTCCCTCCCCATAACAGTCATTCTTAAGTCTGTGTAGCAGCATAATCAAGTTGTGAGGGTGGCCTGTGATTCTTTTACCTCTGCAATAACCTTCCCCTTCAGGCAATCCTCCCAAAATTTCTTACAAAGCTCATTCAACTGCTGATTTACTTTTTTTTTTCTTTTGGAGCAGTCAAAATTCCAAAGGGTATCTTTAACCACCCCAGACCTACTAACTAAACATAACTAAAGCACAACCTATACATTTGTTAAACATCCTCACATCAAAGCTTTCCTCCTGAAACAAAAGGTTTGGCATTCAAACCTGAAGCCTACTGTTTGATTAGGCGCAAGGACGACACAACTAGTACCATATTACACGAGCTAGTTTTGTGCTAAAGCCCTTTGAGTAAAGACAGGCAGAAAAACTTGCAGTTGTCCTCACATTCACACTCCTGCTAATACGATCAGCTAGATCTGTGGTTTCCACCAGGCTACTCATCCAAATGACAGCTAACATCTGCCTACCCTTTTAGCAGAACTAGTAATTCTTGTAACTGGAACTGAGTTAACTCTGTCACCATGACCTGAATTCTGGTTGGAGACTGACAGGTTCACTGAAACTGAATGCACTAGACAGCTGTAACTGTAGAAAAAGAAAAAAGACACTTTTGCACAATCATTTTTCAAATAAGATTGATTTTGGATTAACACATAGAAACATGTATATTGATCAATAAAAATAAATATATCAGAAGTCTAGTATCAGAGACACATAGCTGCCATAGACAAAATCATGAGCTGTACTTTGGATTTTGACAGAGAGTTTAATCTCTGCTAATGGCTGTCGAGTGTACAATAAGTTGCTCATTAAAACGTGATCACAGAATGGTTTGGGTTGGAAGGGACCTTAAATCTCACCTAGTTCCAATCCTCCTGTAATGGGCAGGGGCACTGCCCACTAGACCAGGTTGCTCAAAGCTCCATCCAGCTTGGCCTTGAACCCCTCCAGAGATGGGGCATTCCCAACTTTTCTGGACAACCTGTGCCAGTGTTTCACCACCCCCACAGAAAAGAATTTCTTCCTGATATCTAACCTAGATCTCCCCTCTTTCAGTTTAAAACCGTCACCCCTTGTCCTATCACTCCACTCCCTGATACAGAACCCCTCCCCATCTTTCCTGTAGGCCTCCTTTATGTACTGTGATGTTATACTTCAGTTAGAATACTGTCTCTACTCAAAGTTCTCTGCATTAACATCAGTGGAAATGCAAACATCCCAAACTTATCTAATACAGGAAAAAAAAAAAAGAAAAAAGTATCTAACAGAGAACTAGCGAAGTTGAAATAGTTCCATTTTTGCCATGATTAAACATCTTTACAATTATTTTCCTCATTTCTACCCCCCCCCCCCCCCCCCAAAAAAAAAAAAAAAAAAAAACAGAAAAATATAAGTTTACAAGTGAAAGCTATGCAGTCAACCACAAGAAATAAAAATGCCTTGGTATAGCTCACCTGTCCAAAATACTGCATCACTAAAATCCATAGCTTCATACACTCTGTGTTGCTTTATTCAAGTTTGTTTTTTCACTGATAATCCAACTTCACTCTAATTAATCTAACTGGCTTCCCTTATGGAAGAAAACCACAGACAAAACTACATCCCCAACCCCAGTTAAGAAGAGGCCGGCTTTGATCTGCCAAGACCAGCAGTGCTGCAGGAATGTTTCATGCACTTTTCACGTATACAAATCACCTCTGGAGCCTGAGCACGGTTGCTCCAGTGGATCTGCAGTGTTTAGGATCTGGAAAGGCTACAGAAGATCACAGGGACAGGCTCTACCTCCATAGCTTGCCTCAGGCTATCAGCATGCCCTAAGTCAATTCTGGCAGCTCAGGTGAATGCATGAACCCGTTATGCTGCACTTCACATGCCCGAGTCCTGCAACGATGTTTTCTTCTTTGTACAGGCAGAAGAGTAGATTACAAGTCCTGTTTGTCCACACAACAGAAATTAAGTTGGTTTTGTCAGCCTCCCCTCCCCAGCGGTATTGTACCTCAAGAATCAGCCTTGCCTTGGTATGTCTCTGATAAACAATAAAGGCAAGAATAACAAACAACAGTCAGATACCTAGCTTCAACCAACAACATTCTGGCATTTAAAAGTTGTACAAACAGCTTGTGGTCCCAGGAAGCATCACCACCTTCTTAAAAAGGAGACTGAGCATATTCACAGGCAGGGAGAAACCCAAATCAGATGGCTTTTCCACAGACAAGGAAAGCTAGTTATTCACTTTCATTCCTGCTTAATTTCTTATGTAATTCTGCCTCCTTTTTGATGTTTTTTTCCAGTAAACACAATACCTAGAAAGGGTATTTTGCAACAGCTTGGAACTCACAGGAGCCCATTAGCACCTTCTGAGCCACTGCAGGCCTTCAGCAGAGCGTACATCCCTTGACAGACTTGGTTCGTATCTTCCAACAGGGATAGGAAACCAAGAAATTGCTTATACAACATAAACCATATTTTCTGTTTGCATATGAACAAGACACAAAATGAAAGGTATGTTATTTAGAAAAAAAAAAATCAAACATTTACGTACAGTTTATTCTACTGACTGTCCTGCTCATCAGATCAATACAGTCCTTTTTTAAAAATCTTTTTAGGACCACATCAAAAAATAAAAAAAAAAAAAACCCACCAAACCCCAACCCTCAGCAGTTACAGATGTAACAGCAAAACAGTGCAAGCCAAGAACACATTAAACTTTTCAACCAAAGTATACTGACACAAAAGGTGATCTGTATTTCAATAATTTACTTCTTGGCAAGTCAGAGGAGATTCAAGTGGCCAATTCCACCATGTGTATAAAATACCTTACTTGTATTGATGACAGATTATCCCTGTAACATATCATTTCAATTCTAACCAACTACACTTCAACTCCCCGAACAGTTTACACTGCCCCACTGCACAAGGCTGAGTCTCACTGCGAAATACCTTTGTACAGGAATAATCCCACTAAGACATACTTTTGGCTTTGTTTATATGGCTATAAATACATCACACTGGATTCTCAACTTCTCTGAAATCATTGTGTCTGCACAACCTCACAGCTCTTTAAGGCCTGTTCCTGGTATGACATACCTGGTTACCAGGTGTTAGACAAAGGACCATAGATGAGCGAGACAACTTCTGGCCAAACCCAGAATCCTTAATCCCCTGAAAAAGTCTTCATGCATATATCTGATTCAGTGAGGAAGTCAACATGACACACAAGGGGGTTTGCAAAGTAACCAGATCAAGCTATCAATTACTTTGTAGAGAGGAATGCAGAAGAAGCGGGAGCATGGCAGCGCTCCAAGTCACTAGCTTTAGGGGAATACCAAAAATTTTTAACACAAACATTTTAATCTTTAAAGCAGACTTCCAAAGAGTGGTGTCACAAAAACTCCCACAAGTAGACCCCAAAAAAGAAAAGCCATGCAACAGAGAGCTGAAATACAGTGTCTTAAGAATGAAGTGTGAGAGATAAGAGAACATTCCCTAGGGACTTATTCAACTGTAGAGTGGCAACACCCATGAAAGTACTGTTTATGAATAGTCAAATTCAGTCTACACCTTTGAAACTACAGTCTTATTTGCTTACTTCCAACGGCTGAAAATCCTGGGTAGGGCAGGGTAACTGAGCTGTTCAGAGGTTTTTAGGAGACTTGTTTTTTTTAATACAAATGCTGTAACATTTATCAATAGAGCATTGGAAGTCTTGCTGAATTAAGCAGAGATTGCTGTTCTTTACCACCTCCTTCCTCCTCTGCTTCCCTACCTACCTTTAGTGTTAAGGTTTCATCTTAGTTATAGCTTAAACCACAGGCACCAAACTCTAGTTCAGACTTCCCAGCAGCAGTCATAACAGAAGACATTGATGTCCTCTCTCCGCCTGGTGCCCTGGTCAGCGTGGCAGCAGAGGAAGCGACAGGCTCCGACACGGGATCCGCAGAGGCTTTGGAAGGCGGTGGGACGATGCCAGTGGCAATTCTGAACGTGCAGAGAATGTGCTCAGCCTTGCAAAGAGGCGGGGTCCAACACACTGGATATTGTGCAGCTGTAGCAAAGTAATTCTTTTTTGGTGAAAAGAAGGAGCTTTACCAATATTCCAGGTCACAACCAGACAGCAAGAAAATGGTAAACTAAGTGTCCTTAGACAGTCAAATTTTCCGAGCTGATTAGAAAAGTTAGAATCTCTCTTGTTATTCTAAGCTACATTTCAGTCATTATTAAATAAGATTTTTTTCACAATTTGGAGGACTCCTCACCAAATCTAGATCTATTCCCAGACTAGTACTTTTACTTCCTATCTTTAACTTACTATCCTAAGCCTATTCTTCTTTTAAGAGACAGTTATCAAACCTTGCCCTAGGCATATATAATACCCTAATTACAAAGGGGCCTGGTCATAAAGACCTGACATGAGAATCTAATTTGTTGAGGAGAAACAGGGGAAGATTTTTTCTGTTTGTTTTAAACTCGTCCAACATGAAAATTATTTTACAGTTTTAGCAGTCACTGTTTCACAAATAGACTGCACTGTGCACTTACTCCTTTAGTGCACCCAGAGTATTTGAAACTACAGCACTAGAATCTGTTTTTAGAAAACTATGACAATCATAACACTCCTGTTAAAAAAAAGTGTTGGGAAGGAGGTTCAGTGGGTGGCCTGAAATGGAATACACTATTCTCTGGTGCTGCAGTGCCATGGACTTGTAGAAAGCTTCTCAGCAGAATATGAGCTAACTTCACTCAGTGCCCTTGAGAAGGTAAAAGAGTCGGGCAGCAGGACCCCCTTGAGGTTTTTTTTCTTCCTTTGGAGCACAGAGGATCATTTGGACTTGCCCACCCATGAATATGAGCCCAGATATATGGAGACAAATAAAAGTCTGTCTCAATATAGATGTATATATAAGATCATGTTGATGTGTCAATATTCTTAGCTGCTTCTCCCTACTCCAGAGTTAACTGAAAAACAGTTAATGCAGAGCCAGAGACACACAGCTGTGACTTGCACAGCATAGGCCTAAAGAAATTGAAATTTTAAAGCCTATTTAACATCTCTCCCTCTGATCCTTCGCTACTGAAATGAATTCTTTGTGTGTCTAGACCAAATGTACTTGTGTTCTCTTTGTGGGCTGAACGCTACTAGAGTAAAACCAGGTAGGCAGCTAATAAATATCCTTCCAAGAAGGGGAATTATCATAAAATTGTCTAGGTTGGAAGGGACCTTTAAGATCATCTAGTCAGGGGGAATCTAGTGAAGGGGAATTAGCTGTAGTGAGGAAAAAAGAAAAAGGGACTGACAGTATCAGGACCCAAGCTGTGCTGTCAAAATCTCTTCATAAACAAAATTCTCCATAGTGTTGCTAACAAGCCACCACTACCAAAGCAGCCAGCGGTTTAAGTTGCTCTACTCCCACCCCTGTCATTTACTTTAGCTTACACTGGAGTCTCCCTGGTGAGCCCTGAGAAACAACAAGAATTTCTAATAATGTAAAGTATTTAATCTCACTGTTCTAACTGCTCATCGTCTCACTTTCTAAGTGTACCTTTCAAACTGAACAAATTTTGAGGAAGCTGCTAAAGATCTTGTCCGCACTCACATTCATTTGGAAGTCTTCAGGGGTTGCAGGGCTTGCTAGTTCACAGCTGTTCCATGGAGCAACTTCATTAGACCAGCTGAATTAGATCACATTAACACTTTTCTAAGGTTAAAAAAAAGCACCTTTTTCCCATAATATCGCAATGAGATACTGCTATATATCATTCTCTTCTTTCTGAGAGGAGACAGAAGCACTATCAGTTTTGGAACTGTGCGTGTATGAAGTACTTCCTTTAATGAACATGCAAAATCAATTCTTTGAACTTCCCAAATTTGTTGCATGTAAGAAGTCTACTGCATAAGAAGCAATGTGAGCATGAAATCATGAAACCAGGCACCCGAGGCAGCAGTACCACAATACTCTTTATACAAACAACTGCACTAATGTAAACTAAACAATAGTCTTCATTATCTACAAACAGCCTGACTAAATAGTGCTTTCTGGGGTTTTCCTAATCATAACAATAATACCTATTATTTCCTATGGATATGAATGAAATTTCCCCTTTCCTTCAATTATTAATAAGTTTAACAAAATGTTTTCATATTTGGTACTATTGCAACCACCACAAAATAGATCTGAAAGAATGAGTATTTATGATAAATAAAAAAAAAAAAATAAAAAAAATAGCAAAAGCAACCCAGAAAACCCAGTGCAATTCTCTGCATGACCCTTCTAATGAAATAACAACAGTATAGTCAAAGCTGCAAAAGACGCATTTGAAAAGGAAAAAAATCTGACTAGACTGTGAATTTAGAAGAAAGGTTGAGAGCATTTCTCTTGAAAGGGACAAAGTTTGTATGGACTCTGACTTTAAAGGAAAGGTTGAGGGTATCCTAGGAGTGCATGCTTGTAACTTGTATTAAAAATTAGTATGTTAACTATTATATTGTTGTTACCTATATATGTTGTTTGGATGCTGTCACAAATCAGAGGAGCAAATATATAACTACAGGGGGCCTATAAGAGATGGGGAGGGATCCTTCATGAGGGAGTGTAGTGATAGGTCAAGGGGTAATGGTTTTAAACTGAAAGAAGGGAGATTTAGATTAGATATCAGGAAGAAATTCTTTACTGTGAGGGTGGTGAGGCACTGGCACAGGTTGCCCAGAGAAGCTGTGGATGCCCCATCCCTGGAGGTGTTCAAGGCCAGGCTGGGTGGGGCTTTGAGCAATCTGGTCTAGTGGGAGGTGTCCCTGCCCATGGCAGGGGGGTTGGAACTAGGTGAGATTTAAGGTCCCTTCCAACCCAAACCATTCTATGATTCTATAATACAACATCAAGGAATTAAAGATGTATACAACCAATTTTTTGTTGTTTCATAGCACTATTACTTAGCGATCTTACAGCCACATCTTTAAGACTTCAATGATAGAAATGTCAATATTTGGTTTATGCTCATAGAGTTGTGTTCTTTACTTAATATCATTTCATTGAGCTGGCATAAACACCACATTCTATACAGCCATAACTAGGGTAAAGTCAAGGGTTCTCAAAGTCCTGGTTGGGAGGAACAGTACTGTGTAAATGGAAAGTGGGCTTTTAATAGCTCATATGACTGGTTAATGAGTGACACTACAATAAGTGTGCTCTTTGTAAAACCTTGAAAAGTGTAACTTCCTGGTGTCTAATATGGAGCTCACAGTGTTTAATGACATAGTGAAGTCAGAGACAAGGTGGAGATACAACAAGAGGCTTTTAAACTAATCTAATAAATCCCATTAAAATAGAAAAATATAAAAAAGTATAAAATGTGTGTGGGTTTAGATTTCAATTACACACTGGATTATTAGATTCTTATGATTATTCTTTAGAGGCCTAGAGAATAAATACAATTTATAGCAACAGGAAGAACTATTAGAATTCTCACTTTAAGTTAATGAAAGAGAAAGCTTACAGAGCTCCACAGACAAAAGCAACTAAGGAGTTACTTGCACAACCTTGGCATGAGCCGTCTCTATCAGAAGAGCTACGTCATTTGTTCATGCAATAAGCATCACAAAAAAGCGTTTCCCCATATATATAAAAAGTAACCTTGAAAAAAACCACCAGGCAATGATTAAAATAGAAAACATATAAAAAAGTGAAACAAAGCTGTACCTTGATTTTGAACTAGATTAGAATTAGATTTTCCAAGTAGCTCTTTAAAGCTCTCATGTAGTCAACACAATGAACAGCCAGGTCTTCCATACATCCCAGCTGTCTTGGGATGCATCTAAATCAGTGGAGGTTGACCATGACTCTGGACAGACTTCACAGTTCTGCTGTCCTCATCATTCAGCTGTATCCTCTAGACCTGCCTCCCTGTTCCTGTACCTTGATTTTCTTTCAACAGAGTGAAAGTGGTGTGTTACTTTCACAGAGTGAGTGGGGTGTTACACAGGGCTGTTGTGCCCTCTGAGCCTCTCCTGAAGTTCACATGGACATGGCCAGAACATGCCTCTATGGTCAGACTGGTTGAATACGGTCCCAGGTCTCTCTGCTGTCACAGCATCTGCTCAGAATCTCATGATTATGCCCTTTAAAGATTAAGGGTCCAAACTATACATCTGGACAAACTACTGACTTACACACAGATTCAGAAAGGTGAGATAAATTAACTAGAAATTTCTAATCCTAGTACTATTTTAACTATGCATAATAGCTATGTCACACTTCCCTACACTAATGCATCAATTTAGTATAGCTATGTCAGACAGTAAGATCTTAAAGCATTAAAGCATAACTAATTTGGTCCTGCAATGTTACAGTTCGTGAATCATTGTGTCACAGAACAGCCGAGCTTGGAACGGATCTCTAAGTTATGCTCTGATGCCTTTTGAGGGTACTTTGGTGGTGTCCCAGGCTCTCACAGATCTAACACTGACATAGCAGACTTCACAGCCTCTCTTCTCCCTTCTTTCAGCTTAAAACCACTACCCCATGTCCTATCACTATACTCCCTGACCCCCTGTGTTTCTGTTTGTGCCCATTGCCTCTAGTCCTGGCACTGGGCACCACAGAGAAAAGCCTGGTTCTGCCTTCTGTGCACCCTCCCTGCAGGTATTTGTACACCTTGATAAATACACACAAATACCTCCCCTGCCCCCCTCGAGCCTTCTCTTCTCCAGGCTGAACTTCCAGCAAAGATGGTACAGGTTCTTAACTATCTTCACGGCCCTTTGCTGCACTCTCTCCAGTATGTCCGTGTCTCTCTTGTACTGAAGAGCTCACAGCTGGATGCAGTACACCAGCTGTGGCCTCACCAGTGCTCAACATGCTGGAAAAAGCTGCTAGAAAGTCGGTAGTGGCTCTGTGAACACATATAAAACAAAGTCAACTTTTCTTATAGCATTCCAGCACAAAGAGTTGTCCAATACCACAGAAGATTACTATTGTCTGACTTAACTTGAAAAAAGATCCTTGACCACATTCCCAACCCAGATTTTAAATATGGTTAAAAGAAATTGCTCCTTAACAGTATAGTTAAACTGCGAAAGTCTGAGATAAAACATTACAGCATAAAGTTTCTTCCCAATAGAAACTTCTAAACCCCTGGATTTTTAGTTTTGGTCACTTTAAGCAAACAAATGCTATTTAGTAGTCAGAATGTGAAGTGGCTGCATACCTAGAACTGTCTTCTAATGTTGAAAGTAGATATTGAAAAGATAGATTAAATAAAGTTTGCATAGACTTGGATTGTCTAGGAATCTCTTCTTGATGTCACACGGTGACAAGGATAACTATTCAATGTGCAGATGATGATACAATCTCTACTTTTGAACTGAACCCTTTGCATTTTTCTCCTCAATAGCTTTCTGAATGGAACTGCAAAGATGATGGCACTACTTTCTGACTCTGCTAAGGAGAACATTCAAAATTAGCAGTTACCTTTTATGCCTCAAAGATGAGTGGATAAAATTTAGGTAAGAAATAAGTGGGTTTATGGTTATTTCAAAAGGCACAAAGTTGAGATAGCAAAAGATCATGTAATATAAATGAGGTCACAAAAAATGGCAAAGGAAGGAACTGGAACTATATCTCCCAAATTTTAACCTGGAGCCTTTTGAACTTAAGCTATGAATTTGTTGATTTTGCTCACCATTTACATACACAAAGGCAATGTACACAAAAGCACACAGAGTTAGCAATACAGATTATGCAAGATAATGTAGCTTCTATCAGAAATTCATTAAGACTCTGATAATGATTACATTGCAGTAACACTTTTTTGGGGGGCGGGGGGGTAGGGAAGGCAGGGGGCAGGCAGAGTAAGTACAACTCTTATGTGAAATAACTTCCAAAAACATATTGCTGGAGCAGTTTCTAAAATTATTTCATAGGCTACAGTCTTGCAGAGAGATGAATCAAAAAGACAATAAAAAAACCCAGTAAGGCTAATTCAGCATTGTGAACAAGGTACTTATGACACAAGATTTCAGTTTCACTTGAAAAATCCTGATACAGATCATATACTTCTGTCACAAAAGACTGCAATGACTAAGCAAATGGCAGCATGCTCTGCTACAGCTAGCCTGATTTATCACATTACTCTAATTACCTTGACTTACTCATTGTTAGGATCACTTTTCTGTTGTGGAAACTTCAGGCAACCTCCAGCTTGGCAGACTTTAGTAAGTGAGTACTAACTCCATACATAATTAAACTTCCAAGTCTAATGCTTTTTGAAAACATTTGTAGTAAAGCACATCATCAATGGATATACACTGGGAATATGTAATGCTAGGGATGCTCACTCATATTATAGGAGTATTCATACTAATTTCTTATGAATCAAACCACTTTGCCTTCAAGAAGTTCAACATGATTCTTGCAAACAACCATTTTCATATTTCTCCTAAATCAGTAAGAGCAAAAAATATTTACAGACTGAATTCTACAACAATCCCGGTAACTAAAATCTTTGTTCATTGACTTCCGTATAGCCCGATAATTTGGACGCTGTGCTCAACTATTGTTTTACTTCTATTTACAGAACCGCATTCACTCAGCTGTTTTAAGCTCTTTGGTGAGGCAAAGCAGCCTTTTACCTGATTTCTCTACCTGGTTAAGGTGGGTCTGTAAGAACCGTGATTCACAAGAATGAAAGACAGGTTGACAGAATGAGTTCATTTGTCCTGATCTTATCATATTTGTTATCAGTTAAGCTCCATTTGATATAAAATGTTAAGGATACCACATTTCCCAACAGAATTTAAAGTGCCCCCTCCCCCAGTATTTTGTTCTGAAATGTTTTTATTATATATTTATTTTCAACATGTAGCATTTTTGAGATACATTCACTTATTAACAGGTAAGATATGACTTAATGATGATTCATACTCATCCTATGATAAGCCCTAGCATGCGTCTGAGCTTCATTTTGCATTTGCAGACATTTGATAAGCAGGAAGATCCCCAACTTATCTATCAGTGGACTAGCACAGATTTAACAGAGTTGGACCTAGTACACACATTGAAATAAAGCCCAAGAGTAACTTTATCCAACTCAAAGTTTGTGAAGTTATACAATATGAGGACAGTGCCAGAATTCACACAGTGCTCTCTTATAATACATTGCTTTTGAAACACTCTGCTTCGTCAGATGTCCTCAGTTCACCTCTTCTATCTTTGCAAGATGTATCTCAAGAGACAGATGGCAGCCAACTTCCTGTGTCACGGAAGGTGAGGAAGTAGCTATTCTTCCCAGAGAAAACTTACTAGGAAATAATATTTTTTGAAAGCTCCCTATAACTTTGTATAGATTACTTAGACTACTGTGGTGGAGCCATGATGGTCTGTGGCATTTGTATTTTCATTTTGATGGATAACCTATACCGCCTCCCACTCCCCAGAAAACCACTCTTTGCTGGAAAGAAATGTGTAAGTTAAACTTCCCCCTGCCTCCCCCTTCCCCCCCAAGTACTCATTCAAAGAGTAAATAGCGAATCTTTGACTTCAGCTCTCCAAGCCCTCACAATACTTTGTCACATACACAAATGACTTCCAAAGATTCATGAATTCAGTGGTCCATAAGTAAGCAAAAGCTAATGACTCTTAAAGTAATGATACTTTAGTGAGATATGCATCTAGCATAGACGCAATCAATGCACTGACGTTTACAGGTCTGTCTGGGGAAGTATTCAACCCTGCGACCTCACCACTGTAATTACATTAGGGTGGCACTGATTGCTAAGGCAAATATCAGGCTATGACATGATCCAGTGACTTTTTGCCTAAGAGCAAGAATGTCAAGCATGAAGATTAATAAGAGAATTGTCTTTATCAAGCATTTGTTATTATACCATTAATAAAGAGAATTTATGTACTTGTTCAGTTCTTCCTTAGGATTCAAAATTAATTTCTCTGTACAGATGACTGGCAGACTAAAATACTTGGAGGGGTACTTAAAACCCAGATAAAGTTGTGTGGTACCCAATGCCTGACGCCCTTGAATATTGTACAGGAAATCTGAACGCTCAGCACGGCTCACATCACATGAGCTTGTAACTGCGAGATTCCTTACACAGTATCACATATCAACTACCCTTTCCTTCCCCTGCCAAGTCAAAAAGGTAATGTTTAAAACTATAAAACTATAGAAAGCTTGCCCCTGTGCAGAGACAGAATTAAGCCTGTATTTAATCCTCACTTAAGTCCTTCCAGTATCTCACAAAGAAAAGGTCACTATCAATTTCATGGTTCTGTGCTTAAATTTTCATCCTAATTTCACCAGAACGGGTCAGAGTGAAAGGGAGAGAAAGATTGATTATTTGGGTTCAGATCCATCTCTCAGTTAAGACTATCTTCTTAAATACATCATATATGTAAGTATTAATATATATTTATAAATTGCAACTGACAGAGGAATCTTAAATAAAACAAGTTAAAATGGAAGGAAATAAAACCAAGATGGGTAGAACTGGAAGAAGGGTAAAGAAAAAACAAACCAAGTAAAAAAGCACGTGGCACAGAGATATCTTGAGTTTAACAAAAAGAGAAAAATTGCACAGGATAGAAAAAAAAAACCACCCATGGACAATGCTTAGCATTTGAGAGTCCTACATGATAGGTGTCTGTAAACACATTTCACAGTGTTTCCCTCAGACCTAATCTGCCTTGAAGAAGAAGAACAGATGAAGATACTTTCCTCATTTATATGAAGATACTACCAACAACTCTGACTAAAGCGATTCTGAAAAAAACCTGAAAAATTATAAAAAAAACTTGCATATGTGTATACAGATATATGAACACACGCAAGAATCTCATGCCAAAGACACAATGACCACAGACCTACAACTTATCTGGAGAATTCCATGCTGAAAACACTGTGTAATGTACAATCTTACAACAACAAATCCATTTCAGTGTTCTGTTCCTGAAATTACTGCAAGGAGGGAAGTGCATTCCCAAAAACTTATCCAGCTCGTCCTGTCCTAAATCATTAGGTCAAATCTAGTAAAACTTCTAAAATAACATTTCTGTTCTCCCTCAATATTGCTGTGCACTTCTGAGGCAGTGCCTCATATGGCTAATAGGCTCTTCGGAGCAAGATAAGCAGATACTTGCCCAAAGAGCTATGCCAGTCAAAGATTTTCACAATAAATTAAGATGGTAATTTTGTTGCTGTGATGGGCTAAGGATATAAGAGAAGTAAGGCTCATAGGAAAAGGTAAAGTCTTCTATTGGGCAATCCTGTCACCTGTGTGACTTCACAGAGATTGGAAAATACCAGAATAAGATGACTGAGCATGCCAAAAATCTCTGACCTAATGCGAAGCTTTATAATGGGGGCCCCATTAGAGTTCTGCCCTGTATGTGAAGAGGAATACTAATCTGCCTAGGATGTGTCCCATCTTCCTTAGAATAAATCTACAGACTACTATATGTAGATGTTTTGCAAGTTAGAGAATTAAGCAATTTGCATACAATACACATGCAAAATCTCACCTATTTGCTGAGGTATTCAGGTACAGAAGCAGAAACTGAAACTACTTCAAGTGCTTACAACAAGAAGCAGACATTTTTGTTCCCATATAGTTTCTTCCAGCAAACACCCTGCTTTCTTGCTTGATACATAAATGTTTTTAGTGCATTATACAGCAGCTAATTCTGGCATTTCTACAGGTTCACGCATTTTTGAATGGAAAAGTGTAAAAACATTGCATAACAACTCTTTCTCTCTTAAATATCAATAAGTGCTATTTTTTGTATCAGTCTGAACTAAACTATCACTAAAAATCATACTTGGGAAGATCTTTACCAATAAGCCCGCTCTTCTAAAAGCTATCATCTTAGGTAAACAGATCAGCAGACCGTCAACGTTTCTTTAGCTGCATTATAGTAGAATCGGGCTCACGGGAATGTGTCATATCCTTCCCTTCTAATGAAAGATTGGCAGCATTATGGAAAATAAAGAAAATAACTTAATCTGACAGCCATTACACACAACAATCCAGGAAAGGATAAACAAAAAGAAAGCATTGATACAACTGTGATTGGGAAATTGGGTTATTCATCAACCACCACACTATGGCACAAGCATCAGGTATTGCAAGCTACCTCAGAGATGAAAATCAACTCAGCCAAAATATAAAATTGCACAAAATTAATTGACTGACTTGCAAATATACAGAGCTGAAGAGAGCAACAGCCATTACTCCACCTCTACCTTGTTGACAGGCAAGGCCTTAAATAAATAACTTTCTTTTATTTAGTCTTTAACCTGATCAGAATCTGCAAGTATATGAAATGTTAGCTAGAACAAATGATTATGCTCTACAGAGCATGTTTTTGTCTGGTGGGGTTTTTTGTGGGGTGTGGGATGGGGTTTGAGTTATGGTTTTGGGTGGTGGTTTTTTTTTTTTTTTTTTTTTTTTTTTGGTATATGAAGAGCAGAATACCAGTTTCTTGATTTTCAGGGCTAATCTGCATTGCTGCAGGTCCCAAATGAGCTCAAACTTGACCAGGTAAATATACCTTCTAAAACCCAAGGGATTAGACTTCAACAGAAATATCAGAGCATTAACTGTAGCTTCCCACCTCATATAGCTGGTATATAAACGAATTACTTTTCTAGCACAACTTTTCACATTGCAACACTACATAACACTGGCCTTTAGACATAAATTTAAAAAATAGTATCATATTATATCTTTCAACCATTACTATTCATTTTTTCTAATAGTGTGACTATTTACTAAAGGCTTCATCTACTAAGATGCTGAAATTTTGGAACAGAATTACTTTGGGTTAGTTTTTTTTTTTTGCAAGGTTTATGTACTTACATTTTACTTGCATTATACTTAGAACACTGCTGAGGCAGGAACAATGCATTTCTACAAGGGGTTTTGCTTATGGTGCTTTTGCTTTCCCCATTTCAGTCAGTAGATTTTCATTCTGTGTTTCCTTTCATGGCATATACTGTCACTATATCAGATGCAATGGGATGTAATTTATGCTGCTAATGCCATCAGTCAGATGGTGGTGATGCTATGCATTGCATACACAAAAAACCCTAAACAAATTAAAAAAAAAAAGAGGTGTCTTTCATCTTTATTATCAATCCTGTCCTCTCTGTGTAGTCAAAACAGTTGGTCCCTCTTGCTTGTTTCAGTATGTCTTTGAAAATAAGTTGTCTGTTTAAAAACATCTTGGCTCTGCTGAGTGGAATGTTTTCCCGAAGAGTAAATCACATCACCTACAGCACCAAGAAACAGAGTTTGCTGTTTTCTGAGCCAAAATAAATTTCCTGGATAGCTGTACTTTCTGGCAACTGTATGTTAATGATAAAGAACCACCCTCTGAGGCCTGTGCTTGGCAGACCATTACTGAAAGGACATGAGAACTAACATAAACGTAGTCTGGCTAAATTTTGTTGCTCAAGTCCACTGGAAAAGAAAATGTGTTATGTTGTACAATTACTCTCTACAATATGCACAGTAAATATACAATATATATTTGTCAAAGTTTCAGAGCTTTATGGTCACTTTTTTTTCCCCATCAGAGCTACACCAGAAGTGAAAAGCTTTAATACCCTTCTTGTGAAACGATTGTGATGCTATTGTCAGTCCGTAGTTGGAAGTGAAAAATCCTCTGTAGCAGACAGCTTCATTATGGATTTGGAAATGAGTTCTTTCTCCTTCCCATTGCATGGCTGTTTCATGTTAATTACATTTTCAACCCTAATTTCATATACATTTACCATGCAACTTAAAAGCATTTTGGCAACTCCTGTCTACAATTCACAGCGGCAGTTCAGTACACAATCACCACATTAGTCATCACACTTGCACACTGTTTCACACATGCCTTCAGGTTTGTGTGATAATTCATACCTAAATGTAATTTAGAGGCAAGTTTGAGGGTTATTTATTTCTAATCAACACTTCTAGTGCATCATGGGTTGCAAAAGAATTTCTGAGTCACTATCAGTATCATGTCCTTACTCGTCACATATTGTAAATATACTGTTTTATTACCTGCTTTGCTGACTTGACTTATTCAAGCACCTTTTGCCTCTGTCCCATCTGCTCTGGCAAGAGAGAAGCGATCCTTTCTGATGGCTAAGCCAAGAATTAAGATCTGGTGATAACTTAAAGTTTCATACTTTAAGAGATACCCTCTTTTATGGCTTAAGAAAACTTTAAGATTTTTATCTCACAGCAGATGCAAACTAGCCTATTAGTTATGCTCCTCTTGCTATTTATTTTCTAGACAAGAAACTGCATCTTACTCAAACAGAAGGAGGTACCTGCAGCTGTCTTTCCTTCTTTTTCACATTTTTGCTTGGAAGATACAAAATTTTACAGTATTACAGCAGAACTCAAAGTCTTTATGCTAACAATGAATCCTATGTCTAGATTAACATTTATATCTACCTTTGTGTTATACCTGTGTTGTAACAAATAGCTGTAAGAGAAGCATAAAACTGAAGAATATTTTGGCTCCCTACATTTTAGATATATTGTATGAAGCACAATAATTAGAACACAGCAACTTTTTTCTTTCATTGTTGATTTTTGATTATATCAGAAGCATGGTATCAGTTGCTTCAAAACTGAATCCAGGTTATGCTGAAAATATTTCTAGAGTGAACAATATCAAAACTCTTGTTTTGACCTTAGTAATTAAATGCAATTTTCCTGGATCAAAAAAACCCAAACCAAACCACAAAACCACCAGGATTTCAAATGCCTTCCTACTTAAAGAAGCTCATATCTTCCTCCCAAAACACTCAAAAAAACAGGTCATACCATACTGTAGGACAAGTCTTTCATGCATTATCTGTTAAGATGTTGCATTTACGTAAGTATTTACATACTCACTGATCATCAGAAAACATTTTTTCCTTGATATTTTTAATGAAATTCAAAGACACCTCCCATACTCTTTAATATGGTGACAATGAGAAGGGAAGGTAGTGTTATCCTGTGAGGGAGAGAGAAATTTTCAACGACCCATTAGACAGAGGAAGTGTTTGATCCAGGCAAGACAGCAAGGTGTGACACCATCTGTTCATCACTGTGGCTGTCAACAATAATGACATTTAGCTATTCATAAACATTTCTTCTGTTTTGTTAGAAGAATTCTAAGCTTTTGTATTTAAGTAGTCAAAATAAATATTGTTCGCTTCATTGAGCTGAACGCATTCATGTTTAGTTTAGTGACCAGAACAAATCAATTATTTGTGCAGACAAAAATGATACTCATACTGTTGAAACCAGACTGTCATATGAATACAATAAAGCGACTACTGCCAACCTTGTCATGAACAAGTAATTTCACAAATTCTTTGATGGTTTGTCCTGACTTCTCAATGAACTCTCCATGCATCAGCTCAGTTGTATTCAGCTGCTTTTAAATCACTGTTTTCACATTCATAGTCTTCATGATTTATCATTCATGTAGTTCCTTACTTTCTGGTTCTTGGCCATTTCTATCCCTCTATCCTGTGGCACTTCTTTTTACAATAGGTGGCAGAAGCTGTCTCTTCCCCTGACACTGCCATCCCTGTCCTTATTTCACATCCTGCTTCTCAACTGTCCTCACATTGTTTCTTGGAAGTCACCCTTCTGGTACATGTCTTCTCGCTGGGGAGAATGTGATACCCTTGCATCTAATTAGTACTTTGTTATATCAAAAATATACATACATCACTTTAATCAAAAAAATCCAAAGCGTTGACCGAAGCTCTCTATCTAGCTCTGCTGCAGACTAAGCTGCCTCTCCAGCAGATACATGGTTCCATTGATACTGTACCACCTGTTTATCTGACTGTAATAGAGCAATCATCTTTTATACTTATAGAATAATAGATCACTTCCTGGTGATTGTTCTATTTGACTTAAGCTTCTGGCAAAAATGAGCAACACAGAGGTGGGATGCAGCCAATTCGTTTCCAAATCAAAATTGTCTAGGTTGGAAGGGACCTTTAAGATTGAGTCCAACCATCAACCTAACACTGCCAAAACCACCACTAAACCATGTCACAAATGTCAACTAGGCTGGTTAGTAACCCAGGAAGATTATCTTGAGCCTTATTTTTAGCAAAGGAAAAAAAAAGAGAGATAGGTTTACCACAGAAAGAAAGCGCTGAAGGAGCAACAGAACCCTATTCCTAAATCTCCTGTGAGTTTTTACCACTAGATGGTGCTTTTGAAAAGAAACAAAAGTCAAAATACCAGCCAAGGTCAACATGCCCATACGGAAAGAAAAAAGTACAACAAATCAAACTAAAAGCATATCCTGTACGCCATTAAACTGCCAGTCCCAGGGTTCTGTTATGACTATGTCACATTGAGGTTCTGTGACAGAGAAAGGAAGCCTTAACACACCATCATCACAACACAGACATGACCAACAACAATTTATTAATAAATATTCCTGGCTCTTAATTGCTTCCAACAAACAATACTGGGGCATGGAGAGAATGAAATAAAGTAGTGCAGCCTCTGGGCAAGCAGATGTCATTTTGAGACCATAGATGTATTACACTGAAAGTGACCTAAAGCCATCTCAGTTACCACCTGTCATATTCCCTTCAAGTATAACACTGGATCACTGGGCTCAGTGGTCTGGGAAAAAGAGGGAAAAAGTTGGTGTTTGTCCTTGTGAACAGACACAAATTAAGAGAACTCTGCCTGTTATTTCTATCATTTAAAATCTCATCAAACAGTATGAAAAGCTTGTCAATTGCCTTTTGAATGATGTTGCATTTCATTTTAGAAAACATCTAAGATTGCTCTACAGACATAAAATTTATCTGGTTGGAAGCTTCGAATCGCATTGTTTCGCCTTGTGCTTTAATCAGGTAATGAATAGAACATGGCACAGAAAAATATACATTTTAGTTTCAGCCTTTGCACTGTCTTATTGTTTGTTTAAGCCTGTCCAACTGAGACTCCTTGCACTATACGCCCCTGGTTGCATTCCATTTGAAACAAAGGCATACTTCAGGGAAGCACCTCTCACAAAGAGGTATTGATGAACCAGAAATCAGAGTCTGGACAAATGACCATTTTTCTACAAACACAGCTCTATTGTTTCAGCTTTTCTTCTCCCAGAGAATAAATATTTCATTATTCAAAGCAGTGGCTGAAAAGCAAACGACTCCTCCCCCTTCTACCAATAATCTTCCCCCACAGTTCTATGGAAATGCAACTCAGTGTTTCCATGGCTCCTCTCTTGCAATATCTGTAGTAGTTTTTTTAGTGTTATCCTGTCCACAAATAAATTACTGTGAAGTTAAAAAAAAAAAAAGTAGTTTCCTGCTCCTCCTCTATGACTTCAATCCGTGAAAGCCTGAGCCTGTTAAGATGTATACAGCAATTTCTGTGACCATTTGCCCACCACACAGTAATTCCAGTTTGTTCTTTGCGTTTGCATCATCTGTATTTCACTTTTGCTCCTGCCCTGCTACTACCAGTACCTTCACTTTCACTGTCTCTTCTTTTTTGGTTTTTATTTCATCCCTCAAACTGCCTCCTCTGCAACGAGTCCCTTCAAGAGTGCTTTCTCAGCTATTTCACAGATATGGAATAAATCAAAGGGAAGAACTACTTCCATCTTCCCTCCAGCCTTTGCAGTTTTCAAGATCTGATCTAGAGTCAAGAACACAGGATTTAAATTCAGTCTCCAAACACTGTCCTTCTAGGAATCACTATTTCTATTCCACATAAGCCTCTCTCCACCCAGATTTACAAAATAAGAGCAACATTAACCATCAGATTCCTCTTCTGCAGAGGGAAGATTCATTAAGGCTTCCAAACATTCAAAATTAGATGTGAAACAGTTCTCTAATGGATTTTGGTACACTTCTCCGTTCACAGGCCACAAACCCTAAAATCTCAGTTGATAATCATGCACGGGGAAAATAAAATCCTCTCACACACAGAAGAAGGAAAAATTACATTAACTGCAAACTGATCAAGCTTTGCTATGCCTCACTGATAAAAAAAAAAAACCAACCACCTTCCAAAACTGCTGGTAGAACTACAGTGTAGAAAGAGTGTATTCATTAAATGACAGATTTACATACACTTTTTAATTGGCTGATGTTCAGTCATTCCTACTAGATTAATAGGATAATGAGACAAATGAGAGTGTAACAGGTCACTGCTCCAAACATCTTGATCCTCTTGCATATATTTCGCACGGTCTTAGAATGGAACTAAGATGATTCAATTTCCCTTAGCAAAACATTCAATATATTATTCAAGGCTCCCAAGAGGGCTTTAATATAAATGTACATGGTGAGAGACACTTAATAGCTTCAATTAAATCACTGAAGGTTCAGTAAAGGACAAGGCCCTGCAGAAGAGGAGCATTCATATGAGGAGGAAAACACAGGGAATGTATCATTGTATGAGAGCATCAACACAGGACTGCAAAGGAGCTACAAGATTTCTGTACCAAGAAATGGTGCGTCTGCTCTCCCCTCCGTCACAAGTTAGGGCCAACACGTCTCTGTTGCAATTAGCTATTCATGCTGCTATTCCTGTCCAATTTTGGTTTCCCCAGTAGTTCATAAGCACAGATGGGGTTACATAATAATCAAATGTTTCTAAGCCAAGATTCCAGTGCTGAGTAGAAAAATAAAGTCTCCTCTCGTTCCTCATTTAATTTGAAGCAAAGCAAAACAGAGCTCAGATTTCCTGGTTCTAGATCTTAAAGGACTTCAGATTTAAAACGTAAAGCTTCACTGCATGCAAATGAATACATCTAGCTCATCTCATTCTCTAAAGAACAAAAAATGCACGCTTCTAACTTCTTCAGAAGAAAAAAGAAGATACAAACTGCATTACTCTAGCAGGTTTACTAAAAAGAAAACTGAGCTAACTAGACACATCATCTGGCTAGGATTCTTGATTGTGTGATTACAACAATGTTTAACTGTAAAGTTATAAGAAAACAACCGCAGTTTCAAGAAAACATTAACTATTAATCAGTATAGGAGATGTAGATTCATGCTTATTAGAAGCGATTTAACAAAATTCTCCATAGGTCATAGATACAAGCAAGATACAAGCTAAATAGTTCCATGTCTGGACAGCTACATTTGAGAATGTATTAATGCAAAGAAAATAAACTTAGAGGATTAATACAAGACAAATTTCTCCTCTAGGAGGAGTAAGGAAGAAAAAATACCTGGAAAATAAAAGTAGACAAAATGCTTATTTGAACAAGAGGGACAACACATTTCAATAACGCAAAATACTAGTTATTTTTTGCAACTGTGTGAAACCAATTTTCTAGAGTTAGTTTGTATAGAATATCAGCATCAGTGATACATACATTCCACTTTTTTTAAAAATAACTTCCTTGTTCTAGTTAACACTTATTTTAATACAGCCTTTTGACATTACGATGTTCGAAATTACATCAAAACTATTAAACGTGTGAAATGAGTTCAAAGGTTACTGCATGGGATATTCATAAAAAAACATGGGCAAATATACATGTTCCTCATTTGAGACCTTTGGCCTGAAAGAAAAATACTAAGTATGCCAGCAGTGGGGAGAGAAAGTCCCACCAGATTTCTAGTATCTATACATATAATTAAAAAAGAAATTAATTCTCTTTATATCTTTTTGGGGTTCTAATTAGCTAAGACTAATTCTTTTTCTCTAGTTTTGAGAGAAATGGATTCCTGATCTTCTTAGAAGTTTCTTTCCCATGCTTCTCCTGGTATTTAGTGCACTTCCTAAATATAAGGACAGACAGCTACACTGAAAACTAAATTAATGAGAGCAGTTTGGAGAGAAAAGGACTTTTAATTTGTATTCCCTTCCCAAGCAGATCACTTGCCCTAAATGAGTCATTCTGTACATTCAGGCCTATACACTTTATTTTAGAAAATGGTATGAGATACATGCTTAAAAACAGATAGAGCAGTACAGAATTAATATTTGAATGATTGCACACTGTATTTGTGGCAAATTGCCCCTTCTGTGCAATTGGCTTTACAATGTAAATGTATACAGTAGGTATTCCAAAAGGGATAGTTATAAAAACAAAGAGATAGCCTTAGTTGCAAATGGTTGTGGTCTCTAAAACAGATTTTGATGATGGAATTGTAGAGGATGGATACATTTCTTAAATGTGAATGGAAGAAGTGACAACAGCTATGATGCCTAGAGAATGTAGATGTGATGAAAAAAGAGGGACTGATACCTGGTACAAGATGAAAAAAGGCTCCTGCAGCACTGAGAAGAGAGTTTGACAGAATGCTTTTATGACCAGGGCTGCTTAAAAACAAGATGGCAAATAGTTCATATGATGTACATACAGAGAGATGAAATAGGGACAAGGAAATTCTGTGAAGATGCCTATTACCATAGAAACTGAAGAACAGAGGAATAACTTTCTGGAAAGACTACTTCTCTAGATGAAGCACAAAAACATCCAATGATTTTTAAAATGGTGGCAATTTCAGTATGACACTCTAAAAACATACCATAATGTTTGCAGAATGAAACACACAGATACAGAAGTGAGGAATTTGTTTGTAATAGCTGGCATGAGGATGTGGTAGTGGCTACCCAAACACTGGGAAACAACTTCTTGGTATGTGGTAGGTACATAGAGTGATTTTGGCATGCTTCCCATCACACCCAATGTGAGAGTTATGACAAGATTAACAGGCATTGCTAGTTAAGGCCTACAGCTGTTGCAAGGACTTTAATACTAGAAGTACTGACTTACAAAGTACTGCACAGTTGCTGAGATCATAGAATCGTTAGAGTTGGAAGGGACCTTAAAGACCATGGAGTTCCAACCCCCCTGCCATGGGCAGGGACACCTCCCACTAGAGCAGGTTGCTCAAAGCCCCATCCAGCCTGGCCTTGAACACTTCCAGGGATGGGGCACCCACGACTTCCCTGGGCAACTTGTTCCAGTGCCTCACCACCCTCACTGTAAAGAGTTTCTTTCTGGTGTTTAATCTAAATCTCCCCTCTTCCAATTTAAAACCGTTGCCCCTTGTCCTGTCACTACACTTCCCTGTAAAGAGTCCCTCTCCGGCTCTTCTGTAGGCTCCCTTCAAATATTGATAGGCTGTTATAAGGTCACCCTTATGAGAGATGCTCATAGCACTTGAAACACCATATTCTCTCCACGCTCTGTGGACTCGCATCAGCAGCCATACTTTATTACTTTAGTAGTTTTGATTAATCATGCTGTTGGATTATTTACTTTCATATCAGTTGCTGGAAATCACCATCCCCTACCTCTCCTAGCTTTTCATGTAAATAAGACGGTGTATTTATATTAAATAATCACCTGGCACTGGAGCTTTAACTCAGGATCTTTGCCCTATAACCCTCGCAACTGTCCTAATAAGAAGGCTGAAGTGTCCCATTTTGTTAGCTTTTTTTTTTTCTCTGAGGTGTTAGTAAGGCTCTTATCAGCTCTTAAGAATTGAAATGGACCTCCTCAGTTGAGACTATTACTCTATTAACTGGAGGAGCTCAGTCCTACAATGTCTTTCAGGGACTTACCAAGCTCATCTTAAGAGCAGAGTACTTTTATGACAAATGGAAGAGGCACAAAAGGTTACAGTCATTATTAGCTTACCAAATAGAGCTTACAGCATCCATCTACAGCACTGTCCAAGGAGAAAGAAGACATGTGTTCAGACACCTAAGGAAGGAAGGACTTGAATTCTTTTCTGGAGACACTAACACTGCTTAGCAAACTTTTTCGGACTACTGTTAATGTCTTCTTTGACTACAAAGAAATAACAACACTGAGCCCAATATGGCCTATTCATCTCATCTTACCTCTGACAACAGGTAAAAAAAAGAAAAAGAAGGAAAAAAGGAAAACCACCCACCTGCATGAGACAGAGAGGAAATGCAGAACTCCATTTAAGGGAGATTAATAACTATTTGTTTTGTCAAGCCTTTGCCACTCTACAATTAAAGCTATGAATACTCTCTTAACAACCATTTATAAAACAGAAAACTGAACTTACACACACACCATACCACACCCATGTCAATTATGCCAGTATCGAGTGACCAGCGAGATCTCAGTTCAATTAACTACTTCCTTGAGTCCCTATTGAGGTTCTATGTGTAAGTTCTATTCATTACTCTTGCCTTTCAGGTGAGGTAAGGAAGAACAAACAAGATGCACAGAGCTTTTTGGGTTTGGTGGTTTTTTTAGTAGGTGTGGTAAAGACTGTGCTCTTATTAATGAAAAATGTTGCAAGAACCAAATATAATAAAACACTGCTGGAGTAATACATTTGTTTGTTTTGCTGCCCTTTTTTTCCCCCCTCTTTTTTCAAACAGCAATGTGTTTTACTAGGGTATCCAAGCATTATTAATTATCTTATTTATGGTCATACACTACTAACCTTTTCTGCTTATACAGGAAAATTACATAAGCCACAGCTTACCATCATGTATGATTTAAGCTACAACTTTATCTGCAAGCCTAATCAGTACTTTCTGAAGTCACCTATCAAGGAAACACAAAAACAAAGTATATTCAGGCGTCTTGCTGGATTGATTTACTCTCTCTGCAGATTTTGAACTTAAGACTTGTTACAATATGTAGATAACAGAGACCAGCAACTTGCATTGGTTAGGTATAAAATTAGTACTACCTCCAAGCTTTGCTAAATATTTAAGAGTTATTTTTTATTTCCTTCTAAAAAGAGACTTTATTGTAGTAACATTTTGTAATTGCTTCTTCACGTCTAACAAACTAATCAGATTAAGCAAGCCCCATCAGATAATAGACTTTGAATACCTTTTGATACTTTAAAAAGACAAAAGACCTATCACCAGTATCTGTTCCGTGTTGCCTTCCTCAAACTTAATGAGATAAAACTGCAGCCCTTATCTTATTTTCAGAAGGATAAGGATGACTATAAATACCATTATTTGCACACAGTTTAGAAACCTGCAAAATAACAAACTACATTTGTAAATAATAAAACATTTTTAATTACAACTGAAAATACAATCTTATAATCAGACTAAATCCACACAGATGATTTTTGAGTTTATAAAAATCAGCTTGGTCAGAGATGTAAAAGTCATCTGGCATTTCAACCTTCATCTGAATGATACCAATGGCTTTTCAATTTTTGGCTCTAATTTCAACTACCAAAAATTAAGGAAAACATCATAACTGAAAAGAGACTTTTACGGATAGGAACAATAATAAGAAATAAAACCTTGTGTATGATTTTTGATGTGCAGATTTTTTATATACTTAATGAATTTTCTTCCAAAATCGAATTAAACCCAATTTTGTCAAAATGCAAACACAAACATCTATCTTGCTATTTCTACATTTCTTTTTACAAACATGATGAGGAAGTGGTTGTTACACAACTCAAGAAGCAACTTGAGTGTGCAATGTCAGAAGAGCAATATTAGAACATGAAAATAATACAGAGTTGCATAGGTTTTGAACTGACTTCAGTTAATCATAGCTAAGAGAACAAATGAACAAAATCTCACCAGAATAGATACCAAACACCACATCTAGTACTTCTTCCCTGTATATTAACAATTTAAACTAACATCTATACTGCCTTAAGACTTTAAAATGCTCTGACATAAATGCAACTTAATTTCCCAGAGCAAGTTTTATGAAAACACACTCACCTCCATTTAGCAACGGGAAGAAAAATAAAATGATTCTTTAGATTTTCCAACTACAATCTCATATACAGAACTTTGTTGAAATTGGTACAAAGCTAACAAAAAAAGAACTTAATTCATGAGTTTAGATGCTCTCTAGTTGAGAGCTCTCAACATAAGAAATACCATATGGGTGAACAAAGTTCCTCTAAGCCACTATTTAGTTTCTGACAGCTAGGAAAAAAAAAAACAAACAACCCTCGGAGAGACCACAGCCACTTCCAATAATCAATTCCCCTATTGCTCACCTAGGATGTTCGGTTATTGTATTTGGACAGTTAGAGGGTAAAACCCTACCTTTAATGATTTTTTTGTAGAGCTGTTGCCCATGAAGCTGCTTACTCCCCTTCTGAACCTGCTGAAACAGCCTGCCTCTGTAACTTCCTGCAGTAATAAAAGAAATCAAGGTCAGTTGCTGTTCCAGAAGAGCTTCCTTTAAGCTGTTTTGATACTTGCTGAAGTTAGAATCACCTGGTTCTTGGATTTCACGATATAGTGAATAACAGCTGTGTATCTTTTATCTCTACTCCCTTCAGGGTTTTGCAAATCTTGACCATATCCTCCCCCAGCATTTTCCTTTCCACACAGAAAAGTTCCAGCCCTAAGGCAGCTGCTCAATCCCCTTAAATGCTTTAAAAGCTCTTCCCTGTACCTTCTCTAACCATGGTATGTCTTTTAAAACAAGGCACCGTGCAGTAGCATTAATGGTTTTAACACTTTTCTACACAGGAAAAAACCCTCCTCAGAAAGTTACTGTACTGTCAGACAAGGAATAGTAAGAGGTGAGATCTCACTTAGGTTTATAAATTATTCCTTCGTCCTTTGTTAAAATTTCCACTCAAGGAAACAGAGTATTATGTTTTGTAAACAACACAGGCTGCACTGAGGGAACAACTGCAGGTGCATCACAGATTTCTCCTCTGAGTAAAAATGTTATTGAGATGCCCCACGTTCTGCTGCTGCCCAGATACACATCAGTTAACTAGAAATTAGCATTTCACGCTTACAAGAGCCACAAAACATAGCCTGATCACAGACTAGTTATTTTCTGCTGGGAACCACCATTCATAGCTGTGACATACAGTTATGGGAGTCACCTATACAGGTAGAATAAACACTTTTGTGTTAGTGTCAATTATGTGAGTTAATAAGGCCAACAGTTGCCTACAGCAAAGGCAGACTCTTCTGTACACCTGTATGGTGTTTATGGGGATCTGTGAACGAGGTCACAAGAAGTGGCAAGCAGATCTGGAAGAGATGGTTGTCTGGTAACACTGCAGTTAAATGATGTAATGTACATTACAGATTATTAGTTCCATCTGGAAAACTGGTAAGGCAGCAGAACTAAAAACCTTATTTAAATAAATTAGTTTGGCTGCTTATTATCTCATACCAATTAACAAGCAAAATTAGCTAACAGTATCTTAGGTAAGTTACAAGGAAGGTTATACTTCTACTTTGCTCTGTAGAAACTCTTGAAGTATGTGCATGTATAGTCAAAACAATCAAGACACTAGGAAAAAAAGCACTTAAAGAACTGTACATGAATCAGCATGATCCAGAAATCTACTGGAGAAATTACTCTCTCTTTTGCCAAGAGACCAATGCAAACCAGGAAAAAAGCACAAGGGACATAATCTTCAATTTAATTTACATACATTGTCCAATCAACCAGATTCAAAGAAACACATACCTGGAATTAACAGTTTAATATTTCTATATTCTTATGAATATGGTAAAAACTCCAGTGGGAAGAAAATGCAACAGGAAACAGTGCTCTGCAGCTGCTGCACTCTTGCCTTCATCCAATAGAATCTAGTTCTAAAGCCCTTCAGAAAAACAAGATGCATTTCTTGTTCCTCAATTAGTAAAAATAAGTTTAACGACATCAGTGTCCAATGTAAAAGCAAATGAAATAAATTTCTCTCTCGAAAAATAACATGAAGGTGTCCCTTTGGATACTTTGGTTATTCAAAACCATTTGTGTTTTTTAGCCCTGTAAAACTGTCATGAAAATTAAAAATGCTTCATATTTATAGCATTTTGTGACTTTTCATTATTTTGTTTGAATCCGATTTCCTTACCACAATTTGGAATTCCAAGATTCCAAAATTTTTGCAACACAGAATTTCTGTGTTATGTTTTGGAATTTACTGGAGAACAAAAATTCCATGTTTCAGTATTGGGCTGTGTACCAAATATACCTTAGATTTATAATAATAGCTTAATTAGTAATTTTTACCTTATATTTACTGTCTCCACAGCAGGGTTGCTATAAGTATGCAGCAAGTAAAAATACAACAATTAGTTAAACACAGAAAAAAACCCCAACTACTTTGCATTATGCACTCTTTTTTATTCTGAAAACAATCTACAGTTCACTTGCATCTCTTTAACGATAAAGAAATATACGAACATCACTATATTGTTTATCAAAATAACAAGTCAGACAATAAAAGACTGGAGCTGTCATGTACAAGACATCGATATTCCAGAGTAAGATACTACTTTATCTGCCAAGACCCCATAATTTGAGTCTCCAGGAGTGCCCAGCATTTCCAAGAGATATTAAATTGTGACGAGATGAAACTTGGTATAATAACATATTAATGTATAATAACATGGTTGCAATTACTTTGGAAAATTATTGTGATGTGGAACTTTAGAAGGTTTCACCCCAAATTGCACTGTATCTCCATACTTAAAACCTACATTGAAGGCAGGAAAATCAACATTTAGTAGATCTGGAGTCTTCTGTACCAGGAAACCATTGAAAAGAAATCCAACTACAGTCACTATTTGAAGTTGCTTTTCCTGGACTAGTCAATCTAAAAACCAACGTTATAGGATTAGCTGTCTAGAAAACAGTAAACTGAGGTTATACCAACTGAGTGTTCAAGTTTGAAGATACTCTTCCAATCCAAAAGTCAGTCTATCTGAGAGCAGGTAATAATGTAATGTTAAGGTACCACATATTGCAGTACTTCCCTCCAATGAAGAAAAGGTCGTATTTGAAATAAATACAAAATTGTTAAATACAAAATTATATGCGTATCTGGAGTTTGAAATAAATCCAATTTTGCAATAGCGTGTGATCATAACAGGCAAAGAGAGGACAATACCATGTACTTTGATTTGAAATAATTGCACCATAGAAAGACCCCTATATCTCATTACAATAAATGCACAATGCTATGAGGAAATCATTAACTCTGAACACATCGATTTTCAACAAAATATTTTATCTGACCTATACCAGTCTGCTGAAGATAGGAAAGCGGGATGGCAGGAGATTGATAAAATCATGCAACTCTGACTTGCTGACAGGAAAGGTAGAAGGTGTGGGGATGAATAAAAAAGCTCCTAGAAGTAACATTCTCTCTTGAGTTAGTATTAAATAGTATACACTAATTCAAAACGCTACCATCACTGTGCGACATTTTCAGTACAACATTGAAATTCATTTTGCCTAGAAGTAACTGAAACTTTAAACACAATAGCACCTAATTTAATGTTAACTAGATGTCAAATGGGGCATGAGATTTGAGAAACTTTAATCCTTTGTTTCGTATGTGAGAAACAGAAGAGATTTTAAAAGGCTCTATAATAACTACCACAAGAAGTTCTATGTTTGAAATAAATTGGATTAATCTGAATGAAAGGAAAGTTTCATTTTCTTTTGCAAGCCATCTTTACTAGAATGGGGATCAATTTAAAGTTTATGTTCTCTTCTTGTGCTTTCATTAAATTATCATTCAAATTTCATTAATTTTCTTGTTTTGCCTGATGAAACTTAAGCCTTCACTTTTATTAAAGGAGTAACTTGATCTGTCAAATCAGAAAGACTGTCTGAAACTTCTTTTCCTTTAAAGTTCATTACAAAAACTTTAATGAAAGAAGCATTTGCCTTGGTGGGTCCATATAACACTTTTGAACTTCTAATTTAAAGCAAGCAAGGGGATAGTTTGGATTTTAAAAAGTGTATGGCAGGCAGAGGCCAAATCTTGTTCTTTCAAAGAATGTTGTTTGTCAGTTGTGAAACTACACTTTTATTATATAGTAAGTGAATAACAGGAAAAAAAAAAAAAAAAGAACCCCCACGCCCCCAAACCACACACAAAAAACCAATTGGAGAATTACCGTTAGTATTTAAACTTTGTCAGGTTATGGCTTAGAATTCTGCTGGTAGGTCTTTCCCAGGATAATGGAGGATGTGAGGGTTCTATCCCTTATATCCGGCCTTCCCCAAGCAGGGACCAAAGCAGTGGGGAGCTGATTGCCCTTTCCTGCAGAAGGAGAAGCTAAAGGACCGTATATCACTTGACTAGTTAGGATCAATGTCCTAATTTAAATGAATGATAGATGCTCTACCAACTGAAGTAGCTGAGTGAATTTGGCGCCCAAATGTGGGGCAACTAGACTTAACTTTAATGAAGGAGGGGTATGGGAGAAAAGGCTTAGGAGTTATTGAGCGTTTTTGTGCATTTTGGCTTTTAAACAAAGCCAGCTGGTAATGAAGAAGGAAGATGGACGTTAGGGCAAGGCTCTACCAAAATGAGCCTCATGGGTGACTGTGAGCCAGCCAAGAAGGCCAGTGGTCTCCTGGGGTGCATTAAAAAGAGTGTGACCAATGGAGGTCATCCTCCGCCTCTATTTGGCACTGGTGAGGCCACATCTGGAGTACTGTGTCCAGTTCTGGGATCCCCACTTCAAGAAAGTCAAGGGAAAACTGGATAAAGTCCAGGTATGAAAACGATGAAGGGAATGGAGCATCTGTCTCATGAAGAAAGGCTGAGAGACCTGGTCTGTTTAGCCTAGAGAAGTCTGTTTAGGGTCCGTTTAGCCTGGAGAAGAGAACACTGAGAGGGGATCTCATAAATGCTTATCAATATCTAAAGGGTGGGCGTCAAGAAGATAG
This sequence comes from Limnodromus scolopaceus, assembly GCA_028565335.1. Lineage (NCBI taxonomy): Eukaryota > Metazoa > Chordata > Aves > Charadriiformes > Scolopacidae > Limnodromus > Limnodromus scolopaceus. The sequence continues at coordinate 3,931,265 of JAOXNO010000033.1, forward strand.
GGTCAGGCTCTTTTCAGTGGAACCCAGCAACAGGACAAGGGGCACAAGCCAGAACACAGGAAATTCCATCTGAACATGAGGGAAAATCTTCCTGAGGCTGATGGAGCACTGGAACAGGCTGCCCAGACAGGTTGTGGAGTCTCTTTCTCCAGAAATCTTCAAAACCCGCCTTGGATGCGTTACTGTCCAACCTGCTTTGGCAGGGGGCTTGGAGGAGATGATGTCCAGAGGTCCCCCGCCATTCCGTGATTCCCTTGGGACAGCTGGAGGTTCCGATCCCCGGGGAGGCGCCGGCCTTGTGCTTCGTCGATCTCCCTGCGCTTCGAGCCCCCGCAGGGCAGCGTGCTCGGCCACCGTGAGAGGCGCGGAGCCCGGGGGCAGGGAGCACCCCGGCACCAACGCACCCAAAAACCCCTTTCTTCGCCAATAAATAAACCTTTAAATAACCCGACGGAGCCAGAAACAGCCCCCGTGGGTGGGGGACACCGCTGGGGGGTGTCATCATGGGGACCAGTGGCCACCACCGGGGCCAAGATCAGCAGCGGGGTCAGGGCCACCATCAGGGTTGGGGCCACCATGGGGTGAGGGCAACCATCAGGGTTGGGGCCACCATCAGGGTTGGGGCCACCATGGGGTGAGGGCAACCATCAGGGTTGGGGCCACCGTCAGGGTTGGGGCCACCATGGGGTGAGGGCAACCATCAGGGTTGGGGCCACTATCAGGGTTGGGGTCACCATGGAGTCAGGGCCACCACCAGGGTCAGGGGCCACTGCTGGGGGGGTGGGGAGACACCACTGAATTTGGGGCCGCAGTCAGGGTCAAGGCCACCACTGGGGTCAAGGCCACCACTGGGGTGAGGGACACCACTGGAGTTGGGGCCACCAAGAGATCAGGGCCACTGCCAGGATCAGGGCCACCACCAGAGTCACCACCATTGAGTTTGGGGCCACCATGGGGTCAGGGCCACCACCAGAGTCACCACCATTGAGTTTGGGGCCACCATGGGGTCAGGGCCACCACCAGGATCAGGGGCCACTGCTGAGTTTGCAGACACCAGGGTCAGGGCCACTGCTGGGGGAGGACACACCACTGAATTTGGGGCCGCAGTCAGGGTCAAGGCCACCACTGGGGTGAGGGACACCACTGGAGTTGGGGCCACCATGAGATCAGGGCCACTGCCAGGGTCAGGGCCACCGACAGGAATGGAGCCACCACTGGGGTGGGGGCCACCATGGGGTCAGGGCCACCAACATGGCTGGAGCCAGCACTAGGGTGGGGGACACCATGGGGTCAGGGCCACCAACAACAGTCCCAGGGGGGTGTTGGGGTCCCGAGGGGGATGTTGGGGGTCCCAGGGAGCAGGT
>JAOXNO010000033.1:3939174-4009158 GCA_028565335.1 Limnodromus scolopaceus
AAAAAAATTACCTGTCAATTTCAAAACAGAAGCTATTGATGGGTGGACTGAACAAGCTGTATGGTGTTGGAGTGTGTGTTGTTGCTGCCTACAGTCTTGAGCAATTTAATTATTTTAATTGAGCTGAATAAGTGCAAAACATTCTTCAAGTATTTTGGGATTTCCCATTGCAGAAACAAACCTGCTGTAGTTTCCCTTATGATTCTGTTTGTGTGGCTTGTTAAAATGTAGTTGTTTGCTATAGCATGAAGTCAGAAATCAGACAAAGAAATTCATTCAGTGCTTCTAGGTGTCATGTGATGGCGTGACCAGGGAGAGCTTGTACCAAGCTGAAGCTAGCTGTAGTGGAAGATGAAGCATCCCCCCACCCCAACAATTATTGAAGTTAAAATAAAATCCCAGTAAAATGCGTTTAAAACTAGTGTTGTTTCAGATCCTGAGGGTCATTCATGAGGCAAAATTCATGCTTGTGTGATGGTAGCCTACAACTATAGGCTGTGTTTGTTGCACCAACAAATTAAGCTTACTACAAAGTTGTGCTGTGCAGTTTTTTCCAGCCCCTTCTTCGGAGAGTCATTTCAGTGGAGGAGAATGTCACTGATGAAAGTGTTTAAAATCAGGTGGAGTCAGTTTTTTTCTTTTTTCTTTTTCTTTTTGATTCAGCTGGTATTTTGATGCCAGTGTGAAAGATGCCAGGTGAAAGAATGCTTCCTGGGCATCTTCGACCCCTCAGTGGAGCCATCTTTGTCTCCATCAGCTGCTGTGGCACTCGTGCCACCTGCTCTCTGCAGATAGAAGGTTTTCTTTTTTCCTTCGGGACTTACTCCTCTAGCTCTTGACTGTGCAGCATGAAATGTGTTACTGGGCTCTTCTGGGCAGCGCAGTGTCACACAGCAGGCGTTTGTGAGCTGCTAAATAACACCTTAAACAGCACCGGTGTCTCTAGGAAATGTGGAGTAACCTGTTGGCTTCTCTGTTAATACCCCCCCACCCCTCGATGTCACAACATTATTTCTGGTTGCTTGCTGTCTGGTGCAAAATGGCTACAGTGGGTTGAGAAACGTTGCTTTCAGATCTCGGTACTTGGAGGAAAAGTCTCCAGACATTGAGGGGACCCTGTCAAGGGACTTGTATGTTGGTGCCAAAATACTGCATCTTCTGTGAATCCACAGTAGCTGTGAGGGAGATGTATAATTCTCATGTTGTTTTAGATGAACTACACAAATCTCTCCACAAGGAATATATGTGTCTCACTTTCAAACAGATGGCTTTTTCATTCTATGTAGTCAGCATTTCTCTTTCCAAGCTGCTGGGGTTGGGGTAACCACGGGCAGCAAGGAGAAGACCAGCATAACAGAGCGCGCCAATGCAGAGAAATCTGAGTCGCTTGCCCACTGAGTCAGATTCCATTCAGTTGAAGGTAGGTTGGTTTTGGAGCAGGCTTTTAGTGTCTCAGGTTTCTGCTCTGTGCTTCCTTTTCTGTCCTGAGGTCCAGGACAGCACATCAGCTCCGTTGCAGCACCACGTGTGTAAGGTGGTCAGCTTTGCTCTGGTGCAGAGCCTGAAGTGATAAGCACAGCCCATCCTGAGCTGTCCTGCTGATGTGTCTCTGCGCTGTTTTCCCCCCCCTCCTCCCAGTTTTGGGATACCAGTGCAGCTGCCGAGGTGCTGGGACCAGGACCCTCTTCTGGTCTTTCCATACTGCTTTGGACAGCTGCAGGAAGGCCAGGGTTTTTCTTCCTGCAGTGCTTCTAGGCCTTCCTAAGGCTTGCAGAAGAACTTGCAGTAGCACTCGGGTTTACCAAAATACTGACAGGGGGACTAGCGTTAGTAAATGTTATCCCCACTGTGTAAGGTGAAAGACTTACAGATTATCGGCATCTTAAAACACCTCATTTGAATTGCCCAGCGCACAGCAGGGGAAAAGAGAACTTGCTCTTTTTACTTTTCATTTGGGTTATTAAAATATATTCTTGGAGGTATGTTGAATTGTTTTAGCTAGCCTATCTGGTAGGTGTGTGACCGTTAGTGTTTCATGGGGTGTAAAAATATTTATGAAGCTCACTTTGATGCAGTTAGTTGGACTAAATCTTGAAAATGGCACAATAGTGACATTCAAGAAAGTATATATTTTAAACTGAATACTGTTTTCTCAGTGCTAATGCATAGAGTGTTAAGAAATGTTAAGTTGTATGAAGGGGAATGTGCCTTTGCTCTGTTGTAACATACTTCATGTTATGAAAATGTTTAATTAGACTTTAACCCTTTACTATCAGGTAAATCTCTTCTTGATTGATGCTGTCAATACTGCAGCATTATAACCCCAAAGTATGCAGGCCTTGCTATGGTTTAGAAGTGGCCTTGTGTAAAAGGTTGAATGTCTTACTGTTAGTAACTTTAGAAGTCTTGTATAAGTTTAGAATCTGTTCATAGAATAAAGATAATCTTTCTAAGTCTTTAATCTTTGTAGATGTGATCTGTCTTTTCAGAAGTTTAGGATTGTTTTCAATAACCTCATTTAAACTCATTTAAAACTCATAAAAATGTTATACCTTGGTCACTTGCTATAAATTCATCTTAATAGGACATTATGCCTTGCATAAGAGTTCTGTTTGCACGTAACTTTCCTGAAGATCTGTCTGCTAGCGTGTCTGTTGAAAATATTTTGTGTACTAACTGTAAAGCCTGTCTTTTGAAAGAAAAGCACCTTGTCTCTTTTACCTTGCTACCTTTTGAGCAAGGATTTTTACAATTGTTTTTCCACAACTTTCGAGTACAAAAGCTTAGGTAAAATCCTTCAGTGTTTAATAAAACCTGTTAAACAAAGAAGTTGTTATTAAAAGAGGTTTCATAAATTGCACATCCTTTTGACTCCCTCTTAATAACTCCTTGTCTGTTTGCGTAACTGAGACAGTAAGTCTCTAACAGATGATTACAGCAACATCGCAATGCCTGTAAATCTTCCTCTCTATTTTATCTGTAGAGGTGTCATTCTTGTACCCATTGAAATGCTTCAGTCATTGGACAGAAGGATGTAGTTATTCAAGAAACTGTACAAAGTAAATGCAAAAGCCTGACCTTGTTTATGCACACATACTTTCTTAATAATAATTTCTTAATTTATTCATTTGGTTGAAATAGGAGCCTGTAGTTACAAGCTAAATCTTACCACTTATCTAAAACATTGCAACACAAAATAGCAATCACAGCATGTGCTACCTCAGCAATTAGTAACAAGATGTGTGATAGGAAAACTTCAGAATATAAATCCAAAGGTTGTGCAATACCTGGTATCAGAGTCTCTTCCTAGATAATATAATGATATGGTTTGCTGGTCCAAGGCTCTGTGCATTCACACATTTCTGATACTTTCATCTGTTTTACAGCATGTGCTTAGTAGCAACCACTTCCTAATGTCAAACTGCAGTTTGCTGTCTGAAGTTGGCTTATGAGCCTGAGTTACTTTAATGCTCCTAAAGGAGTATGGAGTAGTGTTTCCTATTACCTGCAGAACATATACAGTACAGCAAGCAGTATTACAGGTTAAGAACATATTTTACAATTGCCAGCTAAAAGGGTTTAGGAGTCTAGTTGTACTTCTAGCTTGAAGAATATGGTGTTTCTTACTGTCCTCTTTTATGCCACTAATTAAAATCTTCCTGTGTTTCAAAATTTGATTGTCTTCTGAGATTTGCTGTTATAGATAATTTGGTCAGTGCTTTTCCTCACATAGGTGGAATTTCCTTGCTCTGGAACTTGACAAAAAAATGCTGATATGGACTGGTATTAAATCTTAAAGAAAATGTTTTGAGGGGGACTTGAAAAATTACTTTGATTATTTCAAGAGATGTCTTGGAGGATGTCACAAATAGAAAAAGCAACCTTTTCTTTTCTGTGTTCACTGTTCCCCAGTTTTGAATCAATGCACTGCACTCATGCTTGTGTGCATGTATATATTTTTGTCTATAATATCAGCTGCTTGCATGTGGCTGATACAGCTAAAGTTTGGTTTGGGTGCATGTATTTTTATCACTGAATCATCCTGTAACCAGTGTTAGAGAACCTTTTATTTGTCTTGGAATATTTTCTTCCTCTTTCAGCTTTCATACTTAACTGCAAGTGCTTTTTGTTAGCCATTCCTTGCTATCATAGGCTTGATAAAATGCTTTGCTTACAAGGCCTTTGGTCATGCAACTAGCATTGTAGGGCTTGGTTCTGTATTTGTTTAACTGAAATGTTTACAAGCCTGTGAAGGTTGGATACTATGCTTTATCTGCAAAACTGTGTTTAATAACAGCTAAAGCAAACAGATTTGCACATAAAATAAGTTAACGTCAATGGGATTTTGAGTAGCAGGGCAGAACTGCAGCTTCAATAAATCAGGTAACACATCAGGTAGCAATGCGAGGTCCGTGCTTATTTCTTTCTCCTCTTTAATGCTTCCTTTTTATTAAGAGTGGTAGTAAACCATAGCCAGTAACTGCTTTACGTGATTTTCAGAGGGAGTTTGTAGTGCTCTCAGTAACTAGTTGTCTTTCAGTCACAACCTAGCTCAACATTTTTCTTATCGTACTTTCAACCACAGCTACAATACATAGTATCGTAAAAGAAATAAATGCACTATATACGTTTACCTGTGCTAAATGCTGCTGTTGGGCATGGTAAGGTGGGGTTGGCTCCTGAGGTGACACTAACCCTGCTTATGGCTCTGTTTTTTGACTCTGGACAGAGACAGGAGCAGGTGGGATAATTGCTGTCAAGTTTGACTTGGTAAAAGAAAAGCAACCAGCTCTGCGGCAGCCTGGTCTGGAACCCGCCACGGGCAGTTGCTCTAAGTAGCTGATAACTGGTCAAGATCCACTCTCCTGGTGCAGAAACTGGATCAGGTTTGCCATTTTTATTAAAAATTATTGCTGATAAAATACACCTTTTTCTTTTTTTTTTTTTTTGGTCCAAAAAAGTTTTCTGTTTTTCTTCGTTTTGTTTCAGTTGGCTCAGATCACTGATGATCACTGATCACTTGGGAGATTTTACAGCTCTAACAGCAGGGTTTGTATTCTCCCTTCTAAAATACTGAGTTTTGTGTAATGAAATGATAGTAAAGAGAGAGGACAATACTATGAGCAAGGTTAAATAATAAATCTGCATGTTATCAGAACTCTGGTGCAGGCAGTCTGCTGTAAGCATGGTTTGCTGAAATGCATGCAAGTCTCAAATTTCCTCCCTATTTTGATAATTATACTCCTGTGGTGCACATCATTAGCTTTCTGTTTGGGCATAGTCGTTTCAGTGCTGATCAGCATCCACACTTGGGGTTGCAGAGGTGGAGGTCTAGTTGGTAAGCGTGCTCTTCTTAATGTGTACTGGTGTCTGTTAAATTGTAATGAGTAATTTGAGCTCTTTAGGTAAGGTGAAAGTGATCAGCAGCTAGAGAGATTGCTCTGTTGCTGTCAGTACAGTCCTGCTCTTTAGTATGAAGGGCACCTTTCTAGGCAGAGGTCCCCATCCTCTGACCAAACTGCCCAGATAAACTCAACAAAACTGAGCAAATCTAAAGAAATGCTGAAAGCAAGGGAAGAACTGGAAAAACCTGACAGCGTCACTGAACTCAACCTCTGTGAAACCTCATTTCTGCTCTATAAGTCAGGAGTGTTGTGTATTTCTAGTGAATAAAAAGGACTCTTTATAAATCGTTACGGTATGTGTAAGTGCGTAAGAATTGTTCAGTTTTTTTAAGTAGTGATAAATATTTGTGCAGTTTGAATTCAAGCTGTGCTGCATATGGCAGTACTTGAGAGCCTCTTTTGCACCTAGATCTTGCTACAATGGAGGAAAACGCTGACAATGGTATTGCTGGCTTGAAAACGGTTAATTAGGTGAGATTTGGAAATAGCAGGTAGGCAGCCAGTAGTATATAGCAGAAAAAAAACCCAAACATGACTGTAAATTTTAATTGCAGTGTGATTAGCAGATTATTAAGGATTGGCAGTAAATCTAATCTCCAGTATGTATTCCAGTGCTGTAACTGACTGTTACATAAATTATTAATGGAAATTACTTAAAATATTTTTAAGATTGAAATATAACTGTAATATTAGTTCAGTTTTATAATATTAATTTAAACGCTAAGACTTTTTTCATGTAATTCATATAAACATAAATGTCATGCTGTTTCTTTCCACATTGCCCAGTTTTCAAGTATTGGGCCTTTGTAAGCAATGGGGGGAAGGATTCTCCCCCTTATTTTTTCCTCTGAAAGTCACCAGTTTCTCTGTGGTCACACTTTTTGTTCTAGATACTCTGTGGTCTTTCTGGGTGAATGGAAAAATGCTTCTAAAAAAAATAAATTAGTCAGGGTTTAAAACTGTTTTGGTCAGTTGAAAACGTCCCTCTACAGCAGTCTTCTGTGGATGTGCTTGGTTTTCTGTAACACTTTAAAACTTGTACTTTCTCTTTCATTTGAAAAAAGCTTCACATGTAGGTCATTAATTTTATGAGAAGCCATTGGAATAGGTTTAATGTTCAACCTCTTGGCATTTCTTTAATCTTTAACTTGCTGCACTCCAATAGGTGAACGCTTTACAGATGGCACTTTGTTTCACTCGTATAACGCCACTCCACATGTCTTTTGTCCTCCATACCTGTTCTTGGTTTTAGGGCTTTTTGGCTGAAGGTAGTAATGGCTTCAATTCAGTGAAAATTTTGTGGGGTGTTTTTTGTTCAGGTTTTTTTTTTTTTTTTAAAAAATACAGATTTTGAAGTGTTGGATTTTACTTTTCACCTTCTATTATAAAAGGATGTTATATACCAGTTCAGACACTGAACCCATCTAATTTAACAGAGGCAAATCCGAAGCAGGGCTTAGGATAGATGTAGAAAATTGTCTTATGTTGTTTACTACCTCGGATAAACGTGTCACCTTCTGGCTTTGGGTTTTCTTTCCTCTTTTCTGTCAGGACACTTGTCAATTCTATTTCATGCTCCTGGTGTTCAGAAACAGAAAGCAGTTGCCTTGGATGTTCATCCTTTTTATTTATTTTGGCCAATAAGTTATTCTGGTAATTGGCTGCTGGAGTATGACTGGAAGTTAGTGGGAAGAGTCCTTGTGCTCTGGTTTTAATTAGCTGGCTTCCAACCGAGCACCACTTAAAATTTTCCCAACCCTTGGAAAGCCCCCTGTGCTTTGGTGCTGCCCGCTAATTTCGGAGATGAGCCGAATCAGAAGTTCCCAAGCCTCCGCAGCTCTGCCTGTCTTGGGACACATACCTGATGTGCTGGAGGAGCTCATTGCTGAGGATGGTCGGAGGGAATGGGCATCTGGAGCTGAGCTTGTGTAGTCGCGTGTTGTTGCCCTGCTGATGGCACCGGGCACTTACTACTTCCCCCTCCTCTGAGTCTGCCAAATGGGAATTATGCTCGTGATTGCAAAATGCTCTTACTGCTCTTGTTCCTGCTATATACAAACCTTCCAAGCTCCCTGCTCCTGGCTGGCCAGGAGATGAAATGATGAGGCTTCATCATACAGGTTCCTGCCAGAAGTTCAATAGAAGGTCAATGCCATTTTTCCCAGTAAAAATGTCTCTTAATTGACATTTCTCTAATAGCATCATGTGTTTAATATCTCTATAGCTTGGCAGGTCCAGTACATATATTTTCCTGTCCCTGTGGAAGATGCTTGCATTGAAAAGGGGAGTTGCATAATACATTTTTGAGAACTGGTTATTTTTTGTATGGGTTCTGAAGATACTGCAAGCTACAGACTCCTAGGGAAGCATGTTGTATCATCTTTTGACACTGATACACCTCAAAGGAGAAAAACTAATGTTTGGTAAATTGCTTGTGGTTATATTGGCAGATTTTTGTGTTAGGTAAGTAGAGCTTTATAGTCCCTTCATAAAGAGTAAAATGCAATTCCCATTTCAAATGTTGCTGCTGGGTGAGAGTGGGGGTAGGAAGCGGTGGGGAGGTACTGTCACCGTCCCAGGGAAGGACAGCTGCGGTTCCCATGGCTTTTGGTGGCAAATGCGTAACCCTGGCTGTGGAAAATACGCCTTAGGGCTAAGGGTTGTATTTTCCTGCGCTGTACTCCAGGGCTGTATCGGGTCAGGAGATCAAAGTACAGCCGGCATGCCTGCATCTGGCAACCTGTTGGATTGTGACTAGCCCTTAGGCTCCCGGAACCTTTGATTTATACTGTTGATAGAAACATTAACTGTTTCTGAGTTTCCCAATCCTATACCTCCATTCATGGTTTTGTAATACTGCTGTTGTTGACAGGAGCACTAACTTATGGGAATGCTTATAGAATGGGGCACAGTAATCAATAATGGGTTTTTTCCAAGTAAGGTAATTTTTTTTTTTTTTGATATTTCATTGATGAACTGTTATTTAGTTGTTTTTTTAAAAACACGCTTGCCTAACAAGTGTGACCGTCCAGTGGGGCCCTGTTGAAGATAGGTGAGCACGGTTTGTTGGTACCAATATTGAGTGTTATGCCAAGCCTGGGTACTTCTGCATTTGCACAACCCTCTGCTGTGGCCTGACACCTGTAAGTTTTATGTACGGGAGCAAAGTGTGGTGGTGAGCGGAGCTTGGGGCTGGCCCGTCCTTGGAACAGGAGCTCCTGAGAGGGCAGCTGGGTGCTGCGGTTTTCTAGAAAGCCCCCAGTGAAAGCACAGGCCTAAACTAAAAATGTGATTTAATACCTTTGGCTCTCCGGTAGGTCAGGCCTTCACGCTGAGAGGTAATCCGTTTCTTGTGTAGAAGGAATGCTTTTACCAAATTCATTGAAGAGGGATAGGATTGCTGTTTAGTTCGATGTAACTCGATTTGCTGAGGAGGAGTATTTCAGGGTAGTCTCCAACGCACTAATTGAAGGAGCTTAAAAATCATGTCTGTCTCTCCTGATGTCAATGACAGTGGTGTAGTATAGTGAAGATTTCATGTGCTACTGGGCAATATTTGCACCTAGTAATTTCTTCCCCTCAAGTGTTACCTCTTCAAAATTGAGCTTTGTGCCTAGAAACAGTGAAGCCTCCAAGGACTCCTCAGGATGATTTGTCAGCCTGTGAATGCGGTGGTGGTGTGGAGATCTCAACAAATTCTCCGTGTTTCAGTTCCTCGCTACTTGCCCATGGATACCACCAGGTTATGCTGTGCATATTTGTGCTGTGGGCTTTGTCTTGGGAAAGAAGAAACAAAACTGACAAAAAATGTGTCTCTACCTGAATGAAATTTTTTGTGCACACACTACTGGTGATAATTAATTAAAAATAGGTAGAGTTCTCTAAGTGATGGTTGGTAATCGTCTAGGCAAGTGTGGAGACAAGTGTGGAGGAAGCTTCAAATCCAGTAAGAAAACTTCTCAAGGGAAACTTGATTTAAATAGCCGATGTGACTTGTGTTGATTTTCCAACTTTACTTGGGCTTGGTGCATGCTTATAAATGTTGCAAAGTCAAGCCACTTGCAGAAGCTGGAGTAGAAGAAATTTGAGGCATCTTTCAGAAAGCTCAATATTATATTAGCAATACAAATATGAGATGCTCTCTTGGTGAGCTGGTAACCCGTGTAACATTAAAAAAAAAATCTAAGAAAAATAGTCCTGAGCAGTCTGTTGTAGGAGGGTTGTAAGACTAGGCTGTAAGGAGATAAGAAGGACTGAGGAGCAGTGTGCTTATTTATAAAGGACAGTGCAACAGACCTGGGTTTCCGTGTGGATTGGCTTGGCACGGGGAAAGAGCAGATTGTTTGGTTTGGCTTGCATTTGTTTTTCTGTCCTAGGAGGGTTAAAGTGACTGAGGAGCTTTCTGATGTGCCCTGTCTGTGCTTCTAATGCACTTTACATTCATCTGGTGCATACAATGTTTTACAGGCTTTACTCACAAAGATGGGGCGGGGGGAGAAGTATTTTCCCTTTCCCTAGCAGTCTGCTACTGTCAGAACTGTGTATTTGCAGTGGGGTTTTCAGCATTGGTTAGAGTTCATGCTTGAGTGCGTGCTCAAGTGCTGATTTAAGTAGGTTCAGTATCAAGTACTTCTAAAAGTGCTTCAGTGGAAGTTGCGATGTTCGCATATGTAGTACTAATTCCTGTTATTGTTCTCATACATAAAGTGCCATTTTTGAAAGCTCAAAGAAGTTAAATTGGTTCTTACTTGCTGGTAGCATCTTCCTGACAGATTTTATCTTTTCACCCTTATACATCTGATCAGTGTTGATACTAAAGAAAAACATTGCATGAATTTGCATGTCCTTTTAGGAGGAAAAAAGAAGTCTTCTCTATTCCCTTTGGTTTATATGAAAACAAAATGGCAGAAAATGTTACCCTTAAATGAGAAGAGAGAGTTGCAATTTGAAGGAGGACAGCTTGAAAGCTCTGGGTGACAAGCAGTCAAGACCTTGCAGTAGAAATGCTCCTAACCATGTTAGCAGCAGTGTGAAGTGTGGCACGCTCAAACTACAAAATTAAGATGGACATATTAGAAGTTCTAATTGAGAGGGCAAGACTAATTGTGTTCATGAGTCATCTTATATCTCACACACTGCAAATCACCAGTGCATCCTTTAGGTCTCATGTGAATAAATACAGGATCTTAGCCTTTGTGTCTCTGAACTTAGTATCTTTCTTATTTACTTAACATATTATAATGAAAATAATGCAGCTGTGCTTTTTAATATAATCCCAAATACAGCAGGATCTAGCTTTTGGAGCTGACTTACAGCTGTTGCATGGCATATATAATTTGGAACTGGTGCACATGGTATCTCTATGGAGGCTACCAACCTCATTGTCTCAGTTGGTTTTAATGCAGGTGCCATATCTGTATCTGTGTTGGAAGAAGTTTCTTGTCTAACCTTAATGCCAGATGGGAGGGGAAAAGACAGGGCAGAACTCACTGGAAACAGAGCAGTACCATGTGCACTCTGCAGCCAAGTGGGTCTCTTATTCCCTGTGAGAACTGCGAAGACCTCTTTGAAATAGGGAGATGTGATTAGCTTTCATGGGACAGTAACATAATAACTTTTTAAAATTCCCATGTAGCATTCAAACTTGTTTCCTGTTGATGTAATGCTTTTATTTCTCATTCCAGCTATGAAGCCGTACGCTCCAGCTTTCATTCTCCTGTGGAGTGCTGTTGGGATAGCAAGGGCTGCCAAAATCGTTGTTGTGCCGCCAATTATGTTTGAAAGCCATCTTTATATTTTCAAGACTCTGGCCTCAGCCTTGCATGACCAAGGTCACCAGACAGTGTTTCTCCTCTCTGAGGGCAGAGAGATTCCTCCATCTAATCACTATAGACTTCAGCGCTACCCAGGGATCTTTAACAGCAGCACCTCAGATGATTTTCTCCAGTCCAAGATGAGGAGTATCTTCTCTGGGAGACTGACAGCCCTTGAACTGTTCGATATCCTGGACCACTATTCCAAGAACTGCGACATGATTGTTGGCAACCAAAACCTCATGCGTGCCCTGAAACAGGAAAAATTTGACCTGCTCCTGGTAGATCCCAATGAGATGTGTGGATTTGTTATAGCTCATCTTTTAGGGGTTAAATACGCTGTCTTTTCCACTGGCCTCTGGTATCCAGCAGAAGTGGGCGCTCCAGCTCCCCTGTCTTACGTTCCAGAATTTAACTCGCTGCTCACAGATCACATGAACCTATTTGAGAGGATTAAAAATACTGTTGTTTATCTTATTTCAAGATTTGGAGTCAGTTTTTTGGTTCTGCCAAAATATGAAAGGATAATGCAGAAACACAAGGTTCTGCCAGAACGGTCTATGTATGACTTGGTTCATGGATCCAGCCTGTGGATGCTTTGTACTGATGTAGCACTGGAGTTTCCAAGACCCACGCTACCCAATGTTGTTTATGTGGGAGGAATCCTCACCAAACCGGCCGGCCCTCTGCCAGAAGTAAGGTTTGCTGAGCTTTACAGTAATTTCTGTGGTATCTGGTTGACCTCATATGATGAGTAGCAGTTTTTCAGCAGTGAATTCCAAATGCGATCCAGTGTCTTTTGTTCTTTCTTAGTGAAATACACCTTTGAAGTCACTAGAAGTAGCTTGGGGTGGTGGCGACGGGAACTAGCAGATGCAGACTCATAAAAATGAGTCTTTTGTGATTGCAGGACATAATTTGCTTTTAAGTAAGGTGCTTAATGGTACAGTAGAGGAAAATCCAGTGCTTGCTATCTTGGAAATTACATCTGTAGCTTCTAACCAAGTGTGTGTTAAAATGGGAAGAAGGGAGAACAGGTGAGTACTGCTTATGTTTAAAGATGCATGCTGATAGGTTATACTACCTAATTTCTTGATATTAGTGTTTTGATGGAGAGTTTGCTTCCCTTGGCTTGATAGGTAAAAATGCCTTTAAAATTGTATGTATATAGGCACAAAGAAACTGTGTACAGGCCAGGAAATTAAGATGTTGTGAGTTGACATAAATGGCACCACTGCTGCACTCGGATATTAATTTTTACTGTATACTTACTGGCCGTCAGGTACTGAGCACCATACTGAAATAGTGATAGTGACTGGATTGATTCCAGAAATCCTGGCTGCACAGATTAATAATTAAGTTTGATTACTTCAGTGTACCATGTGATCTTTGATATCTGATACTCAACAATGCCTCTGTTCAACAACACAATGGTGAGTGACAGCAAAGTTTCACAGAAAACCATGTCATTTACACTTCTATTTATGTATATGTCAACAAATAGATCTTGAATTGGAGATGATTATTAATGGACGCTTCTTACTGGGTGATAAATAGGTAGACCTGCAGCGCTCAACAATTTCCTTCTAAAAGTGCCTCATTCAGCCATTGCTTTTTGCATGAAAACTGCCAGGCCCACTTTTCATCTGTTTTACCCTGAAAATCGGTCGTGGAAGGCTGAGGATTTTTTTTCCCTTTTTTTTTTTTTAATTCTTTGTATTGTTGATACGTCTTGACTTCAGAGTACCTTTTTCACCAACTCAGAAAACACCAGATAATTCTCTGATTTGAGCTGCAGGATGTGGAGCACTGAGCCAATTCCCTCACTTTTTTTTTTTTTTTCCTTTCCCTGTTCAATGTTAAATGTGTCTGAGATGAGTGAGAGTAGGCACTTGCATCGCACTCTGAACACGCTAGTGGTTATATCCCAGCACATACTGTTGCTTGTTCTCCAACGTGCCATGAGAGATGACCATAATAGTGCTGCTTCTATCTGGTTCTGCCTGTGTGTACATTAATGAGTTTATGTTTAGAAAGTGTCAGGCTGCACAGATATCCTGAGAAAACGGGCTAAAGGTAGCCCTGTGCTCTCCAAAACAAATTCCAGCCCTATTCTCTCCAGGGAAAACTTCCTGGCTGTATTGAGTTTCAGCGCTTCATTTTCCAAACTGTATTTTCTCATTTTATAAGAAGAAAAATGTTTTTGTTCGTAAATTTGGACACTATGTCAACATTGTCTGTTTTTCACTTCTGTAGATTGGTCTTTAGGGTAAAAAATTAACTCTCCTCAAAAGCAGATACTTTCTTTGCTATAAAATAGAGTGGAAGAAAATAAAAGAAGCAATTTTATTTTCAATGTTTTGCTATAAGAACATGTGCATGTGTATAGATATAGATATTTATACTCACATATTTAAGTGTGTATTTGGAGCCTGTTGAGAACGTATTTCTGTATACTTTCTAAATTTACTCTGGAACCACAGATTTTAACCTGTTAATATATCCTGTGATGCAAGAAGGTGAACAATAAGTAAAATGTTTAATATAATCAGACTGACAGTGACCTTGAAATAGACCTGTAGGTAGAGTACATGCTGGCAAATACCTATTACCGTGAGGGGAAAAAAAACCCTGTAATTATTTGTGAACCGAGACATTATTTACATTCTTTTCAATTTTATTAGGCAATTCATTCTTACAATGCTCTAAGCACGGGATTTGATCAAGTGTGAGAGACAAAGTGAGTGTGTTCATCTCTTATCATATAATTTGTCCATGCCTAAACTGTTACACATAATCCACTGTGGTATGTATTGTAGCTAAATTATTGGGCAATCAGTTTGTTTTTACTGAACAGTTAGATAAAATTCCTAACTGTCTCTTTATTCTGGTGGATTAAAATCAGATAGCTAATGCTGCGACTGCTTTCAACTATTGCTGCATCCGAGGCAGGAGCCATTGCTAGTTTATTTTCTGCAGCTTTTAGCCTGGTGCATTAAGGTAACCCAGACGCAGGGCTGGTTCATGTTTCTGGGCTGGAGATGGTGATGCTTCAGGAGCTGTCCCGTAAACAAAAGTGTTGTTCCTGCCCGGAGATGATCATCAGAGGAGAGGGGCATGTGGCTGGACATAATAGTAGCTTAAATTTGCCTGCTAAAGCTATTGCAAGCCATTCAGTCTCTTACATTCTCCAAAACTGCTTGTGAGTAGCCTTGTCTACTTCTTCTGTTAGTGAGTTCTGGGAAAAAAATCTGTGTTGTTTTTTCAAGTCCAAAATACCTGCTCAGCGTAAGTTACCCGGACACCCCAGCAGTGGCACAGCAGCCTCGCCAGCAGAGAGTTCGTTATTTTTCTGGGAGGGGGTGAAAAAGGAAGAAAGTAGTTTATTTAATCAAATCAGAATTCCTACACGTGACTGAAAAGCTCTAGTTTTCTGCTAATAATTAACATCTTCAAAAAAAGAAAAGGCAGAGAGTAATAATTAAGCAATTGAAGAGGAGACGAAGGTCAAGGCCTTTTAAACTGTTACAGGATGGCTGTTTAGTTCTAGAGGATGTGGTAGGTCTGTTTTGTGGCTGCTCAGAGTCTGCACCTGTGTTTTCCTTAAACTTTCTTTAGAGAAAACTTAGAAAGGCACAGCTTTAAAGGTAGTGGGTAGCAGAGGGTGCTGAACATCCATGTAGTAACAGCGCACGTGTGAGGGGAGACAAACTTTGCTCTTGCTTTGCTCTGTCCCGTCTACAGTAATGCGTTGGTTCAGGGCAGTGGAAGGGTTTTGTAAATCCCCCAGTTGTCCCCACTTACTGCATGCGGGTGGAGTATTTTTGGTGCAGGTAAACTAGGTTTATTTTGGAGGATGTTAAGCTGGAAGCTTTATTTCACCTGCGAACCAAATGCTTGCAGGTGTCTGATCAGAGGCATAAGGGTCTGTAGCGGCGTTTGGCCTTGCGGTGACGTGCTTCGTGGGGGGATGCTCGGCTCCGGATCCGCAATGGATGTGGCCAGAGTCAAGCTGCGGAGCCTGCACGGTGTCCGCAGAGCCTCTGCCGCGCTGGCAGGGTGCTCGGGCAGGGGCCGGCTGCGGTCCCGTATGTTAGCTGTGCATCTCGTGCGTCACCCGTGGAGGGAACTGGCCTCACCGAGGCGTATCCCGGTGACACCAGAAACCAGCGTAGCCGATTGTGCAGTAAGTTTGTGTGACAGATGATTTTTTAGCTGCTGCTGAGCTCTACAGCGATTACAGCTGCAGCGCGCAGCACCCGGCTGTGGTACACAAACTGCAAATGTGTCTTTGGGTTGCCGCCTGCCCAGAGGCCTCGGGGAGGAAGCCTTTGCCAGGCTCTGATCTTCCCTTTTTTTTATTTTTTTTTTTTTTTTTTTTTTACCTTTTCATCTGTCCCTCTAAGGCAGTGCCCTGATGCTGGTCTGCGCTTGGTGCAGTGTCCCTCAGTGCGGTCACAGTGATCAGTGTGCGGAGGAGAGGGAGCCAAGAGCCAGCTAGGAGAGCAGCAGGTCCTTTGGAGGTCACCGCTCTGCCTGGCTCCCTGCAGCACCTTGCGGCACGGCACAGGCAGCTGGGAGCTTTCTCCTCGGCGTAGCCGGGTTAGTCGTGCCCTTTACCAAGAGGCAGTAAGTCAGTCAGTGACCAAGATTCCCAAGGATGGCTCTTCTGATCCCTGCTGCAGGTGGATGAAGCTGAGCAGAACTTGTGTCACTGTCTTTCATCGTGGTGGTCATCGCTTCGCAAAGCTCAGCGTCGGCAATAGGCACCGCACAGTTAGGAGTCACCTTCTGTGGCAGCTAATATGCTATTTTCACTTTATGGTGTGTGTGGATTTAGAAGGTGCTTCTTGCATGAATAGTGTGCTCTGTGAAAGGCAGGGAGATGGTTAATGGTGCCTTGTGAAAGGCAAGGAAATCGTTAACATTGCTTTGTAAAAGGCAAGGGCATGGTTAATGTGACTGCACCCATTATGCATAAGTGAATAAAATCTTACATGCACATGGGAAAGAGTCCAGGGTTTCTATAGTTAACTCCAGAAAGCGTGTATTTTGAATTGAATAGAAGACAGTGCAAGCAGAATTAGCCTTAAAAGACGAAAAGCTAGAGACAGAGTGAATATCAAGTCTTTGAGGTCATTGCTGACTTAAACTGTTAAGTGTATGGTGTTAGCTGGCAGTATTTTCCAGATAACTGGCAGCAGCCATTAGAAAAGTCAAAGGCTCCTCTGGCTCTTTCATATTACAGTTCTCCAGGGGGATCTTGCGAAGCTGAACAAAGCTGACTGTTAAAAGTAACACACATTTTAAGGAACAATGGGGAACCTCCGCTACGGCGTTTATATCTTGTGGCTAGGTTGATACGTAGTTAGGTATTAATCAGGCTGATAAGATACGTCCTTGAATCAGGGTAGAAACGTGATGGGTGCTACAAGCACCTGCCTTGGGAAATGCCTGGTCCCTGGTGAGAAGGGGGCCGAGGGCACTGGAAATGGTCAGGCATCTTCCCTGCAAGAAAAGCAGCTGACCAGTGTTTGAATGGACTCCTTTCCATCAGCTGGTTGATGGTGTAAGGTGTGTTTGGACTTAGCTTGGATCCTGCAGTTTGGATACAGTTGTACTTGAGGGAATCTGTGTCAGTGCTTACCAAAAAAAAACCTCCAAAACCCCAAAACAAACCCAAACCACAAACTAAAATGATGCAGCCCTGTAGTTTGTAGGTTGAGCAGCTTTTTTTTTTTTTCTGCATCTACACAATTTTTAAAGTTTCGTAGCTACTTCTGTGTAACACAGTGGTTTGGTTTTTTTTTTCCAATGCTGATCTTGCGGTGGCACTTTGGACTGAATGCCATTTGTCCTTGATAGGAAAAGGTAAACAAATGATAGTTGGTTTTTTTTAATTCTTCTATACCTGAGTAAACTAAATTTATGCTGCAAAAGGAGGGTGTTCACATTTCAGAAGTAGAAGCTGTCCTTTCAGCTCTAGCTGTCAACAAATAGTAATTACAGTAACCTACTTGCTCCTCCCCGAAGATCTCTTATCTAATCTTGTTATTATATAGATCTAGATCTAGGTAACAAATTGGTGGCTTTGAAATACCTTCACTAAAAAGTCAGTTTTCTTTTTCTTGAGTCTTGCTGACAGTTGTATGTTTACTAGGTGTGTGTTAGCTGGTCTTTATTATCTTTAAAGTTAGGTGGAAGAATAAAGAGACATTTTATTTCTTAGATCAGATTTTTCTCCTTCATTCAAATTCAAGGACAGTGTTTATAAGCTCTTGTAGACTGTAGCAGTAGATTTTTGCACATGGCATAAGACTTTTTTTTTTTTTTTTTAAAGTCTGGGGAATAGTTCTTGCAGAGCTACTTTTGACAGTAAATTTCTGGCAATATGAAGCAATTCCAGAGCTGTTTTAAAATGCATGTGATTGTCAGCTGGGGAGGCAAAAAATCTTTTAGGGTTGATAGAGATTTTGGGGCACTGTGTAAATTCAGCCCCGAACCATATGATCATGTATTTTGGCTCTGAAATACATTTCCACATAAAGCTTCTTCCCCCCCTCCAATAATTGATCTTTTGCTGCACAAGAGCCTGAGCTCTTCAGGTGTTGGCAGTCATAAAACTGCTGTCATCTCCACTCTCAGCTGCTCCAGTATGGCAAGGTTGGCGAACCATGTCTATTCTGGCTGTACTGCTGCATTTTAAATTTGGGAAGATATATGATCCAGCGTCTACCTATATACTGTAATACAGTGCAAAGGATGCAGGGCTGATCTCAGAAGTCAGTTAAGTATCTCCAGTAAAACTTGGTTGGGAAGGTGGGCCCTCCAAGTATGCATGTCATGTGTAGGCTGGCATCCAGTGATCTGATGAATGGATGCTAAAGCTCTTCAGGAAGCCTGTGCTGTCCATCAAAAAGCAAGTTTACTTGGTTCAGGGATAGTAGTATGTGGTAGTTATCCCTCCAGCTCAAATGATTGTGTGTATTGGGAATAGGAAATGCAAGGTTCCAACCTTGGATGTTGCATCGGTCAAATAATGAAAGTTAAAAGCAACAGAAGTTATTTTACTCCATTTTTTTAATTTACAGAAAAATCAAACACGTTAACATAAACTATTATTATAAACATGTTTTCTGGTTTTAAGTATTCTAACTTATCATTTTCATGTTGAAGCACATAAATCAACAAGGTTTACTTCAGTAACGTGCACTGCTTTAACTGTGTCCCTTGCAAGTTTTGAAGACTGACCTGCATATAGGACAACTAATGAGCTAGTGTTTTTCCATGGTCTGCTTCTCTAGTGTGCTGTAGGATAATTTTTAACATCACGTAGAGAAACAGAAGATGGGAACGTACTTCCACAGGCATAGTTTTTTGTTCTGTAGTATTTGGAACGTGCTTGAGTTTGAACACCATGTTTGTATAGTTCTGGACATTGGCACATTGTCAAAGCTGACATTTAAGAGCAGCAAGCCTAATTATTAATATTACTGATTTAAAAAAAAAAAAAATCTTCATAATCAAACCAACTTTTCTTTTCAGATGTCCTAGTTGCTTAAAGGTTATTTAAGTGAAGTGGATAACTGGTGTTTGCCTAATGCTTGGGCATTTATATATGCTGTGGCTGGGTTAGTGTAGCCAGCACCCCTTCTTTGGGGTGGTGAGGTGTCTGTGGCAGGCTCCTCCAGGAGAGGATGGAGGCTTCTGAGGAAGAACAGAATGTGATAGAGGGGGAGGACAACGGATGGTCCCACACCTGGCTTCCCTGCCCTGGCATTAGTGGCTGAGAGCAGGTGGAACATAACCTCTTCTGTGGTGTGGCTTCAAGCACGTCTTATCTAACCTTCTGAAGAGTGCGGGGAAAATCAGTAATGTATCTTCAGCTTCTCTGCCTAAAAAAGCATCTGTCTTCCAAATAATGCTGTTCTCATTAAAAGCTGGCCTTCAAGGGAATCACACTTTCGGGGAGTCAATTAATCTTTGGCCAAAACTTGGTGTACAGTAATTTTTTTTTATGCCACCCATAAGAGGTGAAAATGGGGGATTGCTCAGCGAGTGCTGATGCAGTGCTTGTTCTTTCTTCATGCTTTTTGAAAAAGGTGAGGGGACACATGCATGTAGATAGGGCTCTCCTAGGAGTTTCTGAGTGCAATCCTGGTCACCCCAAACAAGTGGAGGAGCAGAAGAGAAGATTAGGGAAGTCTTATTGAAGGATGTTTGATCTTACCGCTTAAACACAGGCTCGGAAGCCGGCTGATCCTAAGCTTGTTAAAGAAGGGGTGATGACTCATGGCCTGTTTAAAATACATAAATATTATACAAACATGTAAATATTATGTGTACATATCTGTGTGTGTATATAGACACATAGATACATATGTGTGCATGTATATGTATATATTTATAAATATTAAAAAAAGAAGGGAGAAAGAAAAGCTATTTGATCTGAAAAGGAAATGAAGAGCTTGCTATTACTAAATTAGAGCTGCAGGTTAGAATTATATCTTGTACTATCCACAGAGCACGGTGTCATACTGAAACAATGAAAGCCAAAATTTCCCACCTAAATTAGTTTATAATCTGGATTTATGGATGGGGCTGTATGTTGGTATCTGTAATGCAGAGGTCTGGATTTAAAATTTTGCTGCTTATTAATTTTCTTCTTAGTGTATTTGCTGCAATTTAATATGAGTTGGTGTTCTCTAGATGGAGTAAGTAAAAACAGTCTCTGTACTTAAAACTGGCTTTTTTTTAACTGTTACTTGCACAGCTTTTCAACTACATATGCAGCTACTGCAACTGTGGGAGGGGTGGTAAAACTTTGGTTTGCATTTCCTTTTAATAATCATAAACTTTTCTGTATATGCTTGCAAGTTATACAATGGGGCTTGGTGCTTATTTTTTTCACATTTTGTGAATATATTTTTTTTTTAACAGAATATTGCCTCTAGGGTAACATCAACAAGATTTTTTTAAATTTGAATCCTGGATTTGAGGCTACCTCTGCTGCACCTGCTACTCTATGCAGTGATTTTAATCACCTCTCCTGAAGGGCAAGCTTCTTATATTCGGCTACCTTCCATTCATTTGAAAGGCAAGGTTGCTTTCCCAGGGTGCTTGCCAAAGGTCTAGTGAGTAATGGATTTTTGACGGAGAGTGTTGCATCAGGGAAGCTCTTGCGCGGCAGTTTTCTGGTTGACCTCTAGTTTTAGGTAGACCGTGTTCTCAGAGCCTTCATTGGATACGCCTGTAACTTTAGAGAGGGCTGGGACATGGGAGAAATGACAAAAGCTTGTGGTACTGTATTTCTTGCCAGTGTTTTTTGAATCTGAATTTCGTTCCTCTTTAAAGTTAAACGGACTTTAACATCCAATACCAACAGAATGTTTAATGGGAAAAGGCAGTGGAGGGCAGGGACAAGGAAATGCAAAATTTTAGATGTTGAAAAACTTTATAAGGCTTTAAAGATTTTTTTTTTTCCCAATGCATTTTTATAAGCCAAATATGCTGCATATCTACCAAATAATTAGTGAGAAACATAAGAGCAAAAAGTCTGTATTTCAACAGGGCTGAATCTGTGTCTAATATTACTGAAGAAGCACGTTATCAACAGTTTTGTTACACTGATATGTGACAACAGTGTACTTAGTAGTGCTTGGGGTCCCAATAGAAAATCGGTTCAGATCTTACAGTTCTGAGAGCGTTAGCATGGCTTTAACCAGCAAGAAAATAGAGGAATTTAATGCCATACTCTGAGTATGCTTTTTTTAATGTCTACAAAGTATTGGCTTTGGAATTATCTTACTCTATGCTAATATGAACTACAGAATATGAAAAAAAAATGTGAATATTAACTGTACGGACCTTGTACATATAGATCTCACTAACAGAATGAGATTTATCAGTGTTTTAATAGTACATGGTGCAGGTCAACCAACATCAGTATACCTAGGGAAGGCAAGATATAAATTTACTGGGACTTTACAGATACCCCACCTTTTCTGTTTAGTTTTTGGAAGTTTTGGTTTGACTTCAGACAGCAGAATAAATGAAGAGGAGAGGGAGAGAGACCTGAAAAAATACATTGAGTTACACGTGCACCACAGAGAGGGGCTTGGTGGCTGACAGCAACTTGCACCCCAGGAAAGAGAACAAATAACTTGGAATTAATCCGGAGGGAAATGGTGGGGAAGGAGCGATGTGGCTTCTGTTAATTGAATTGACTGAGCCTGATGATACAAAAAGGAACAAACCCTGATAAAATGGGACAAACACATTTGCCTCGTGGCCCTCACTTGGAAAAGGCAGGAATTTAGTGGAAAAATAACCTTCAGAGTGTGACACATGCGGTAGCCGATGCAGGGACGTTCGGCTGAGCCAGCAGAAGGCAGTGGGATGTGTCGAGTCAGGGAGGTGAGAGCCAGCCTCCGCTTGGAGCGGTCGGCTCGTGTCCCATGTCCTTTGCTTGTTAGAGCAAATAAAAAAACCCTCTATTTATGTAAATGGATTTACAAATTCAAGGCAAGTAAATTCAAACAGCATACTTTGCCTAAAGCGATGGCGTTTCTCTGGGTTTGCTGTAGACTAACATGTTATTTTTATATAACTTTCAGATTATATGATAGGACCTTGTTTGTTCAGTGGTAATAAAGGTCGTATAATGGCAGCTATGTGACCTTTAGCTGCCTGTGCCGAAACACTGGTTTTTAGTAAAATTTGAAATGAGGTTAAAAATGTATTAATATAGCATTTAAATATTTCACGAGACAAGTGCTATATAGAAGGTACCAGAAAAGTTAGGACACAAATCAAAATGTACCTTTCTGTTTATTTATCAGCGAGTATCTCCTTTCTAAAGATCACTTCATGTGGCTTCTTATTTATTTATTTTGAAATAGATCTGGTTTTGTCTACTCTAAGCAGCATTTTGTCGTAGAAGTTGCATAGTATGCCTGTGCTCACCATTGGGGAATGGTGGTTTGCAGCCATATTCAGAGAACAGACATTTGTGCTATTGCACATTTGAATCGAGCAGCTGAACAGGGAAGGCTTCGGATATTAAACCCAGTTATGTTTGTATTTGTGTACTTTGTTTATCTGAAACAAAGCTCAGTATTAGGCACCACTGGTTACTGCCAGCTGGGTCCTCACTCTATAGTCACAGCTGTGCATTTAGCATCTAAGCCTGCTAAGAATAGCTAATTAGAAAATCAAACAGAACAAAGCTCACATAGTAGGGTCGGCACAATAGCATTCCTGTCTGAGAATGGTAAAAAGATTTATTTTATTTTTATTCCTCCCCCTTCCCCCCCTCCCCCCCCATGCCTATAGTACAGCATAAATCAATAAGTGCTTTTTCTCCCTATGCAAGCCCAGGGACAACCTCAGTAAAAGACCAGTAGATGCTCCAAAACCTTCACTCTTCAGTACCATAGTGTCACACAGAAATTGTCACTCACAGGCAACCCAAACTGGGAACAGAGAAGGCCGCAAGGTCGTAGGGTCCGCTCCTGTGCAAAGTGACTGCAGTGTTACCCACGGTGGCAAAGGAGAAGCCTGCTTAGGGAGCTGTGAACAGTGGATGTGGCACACTCGGGGCAGCATTCTAAAAGCAAGCATGCGACTTCTGGGAGGGGTTAAATGGCCACAAGGCCAGTCCACTTCCACGTGAAAGCTCCCTGATGAAGGAAGGAGAGGGATAGTAGCTGTCTGACAACCTCTGCCTCTCTGCGCAAGTGCTGTACCTCTCTTTGTGATCTCTAAGTGTGTTTATTAAAAGGGTTTAGAAACAAATCTGATGTAGAACAGGGTCGAAGATGAATTGGTACCTCCTCTGAGACTTGGGTGAGCCAGGTCTCTGTTTCTAAGCTGCTGGTCAGTGTCAAGTTTGCAGGGGGTAGCCTCAGCAAAGCAATGTTGTCTGCTGGCTATGCTAGGACTTCAAGTAATTGAGGCACGGTTTGGTTTTTCTCTTCTACACAGCAAAACCTGAAGATACTTTCATTTGTGGAAAAAAAAATAATCAGGTATTCTGTTGCAGTCACGGAAAGAGAGAACTGTTTAAAGAAGTGCTTGTCTTCAGATGTATATGTAAAGTTTGAATTAACTGCAAAAGTCACAGGTGTTTCCTTATCACTTGTGTGTTCAATTGAAGTGCGAAGAAGGGTTTGAGGAAGGCTCAATAATGCAGCTTATCATGTAATAACCCTCCATCCCCAAACACTTACTGTAGGTTTAAACCTCAACAGCGGTAACTTCATATTAAGTATCCTTTCCTTAGACTAAAAAAAATTACACTGAATTTACACTGAACCTGAACACCATTTAAATCGGACAAAAGGAGGTTGCTTTCCTGCTGCAAGTAAGGAGCTGTAAAATGCTGCCCTGCCCGAACAGGGAACACCACTTTTAATGAAGGCAGCTCTAATGACTCATCCTGACTCAGTGTGTTTTCAGAGGGTGCGTAATTAGATCAGGAACGCAAAATGTGCTGGAGGTCAAAAGTGTAAGTGGATTTGAGAAAAAGAAAGGGGTGAATTTATGGGGGATGAGCCTAGGTGACGGTGAAACTCTTTTAGCATACAGTGTTGAAGTGGTGGTTTCATTGAGACTGGTACTTGGGACGTTAGGGCTAATATGACCTTAATGAATGGAAAGGTAGGAAGGTGACTAGAGGCCGTACTGGCTAGATAGGCTGAAACTGTAGGCAAACAGAATTGTCCTGTGGCACCAGCGTGTTGTCTTCCATGATTCAGGTTTTGCGAGAATTGCTCAAAGCTTGTATTTTGCACTGCTCGTCCTGCATCACAGTCACTGCCGTGTGCTTCCTAAAGTGCATATTAGGAATGTATATGCGCAAATTAAGTGATGTACATAGCTGTATTAATAATGCTTATGAACTATTTAGTCTCTGTCGTGTGCCAAGATCATAGCCTGCTTCTTATCTACTGTATTACTTGTATACCTTGCATGTCTTGTAAAGAACAGGTAAAGTACAAGAAAATGCTGAGCCTTTGTGCTGTGGCCCAGCTAATTGTACCAGGACATTCAGATCTGTCTTGCAACCAAAGACCTATGAACATCACTCAATTGGATTGAGTTTCACTAGAATTTCAGTTTAGGAAATCTGTACTAAAGTAAGGAGAAATAATTATAAGGTGTGAAAGGAACCTGAGAATAATGCACTCTTCTAGGTCACAAACTCAGGGAGCTGTACAAGGAGGCAGTCTAAGTCCTACACTCTTCATTTCCTGATTTTTACCCAACTCTTACATTTTCAGCAATGCTTAGTGATTCCATTTAATTAAGGCTGTGTTGTGCAAGGAATTACACAGACGTATGCAAGGAGAATGCTTGTTTTGCAAGTGTGTAGTTTATTTTCTGTAGCCTATGCACAGTACTGATCTCCAGCACTCCTCTAGGGAAGCAGATTGGAAAGGGGCTGCAGACAGAAGACATGCAAGCAATTCCTTTTACTACCAGCATGATACAAAGCTTAAGTAAAAATTGGACTAATTTGAGTGGGGCGGGGGTAAGAACCTTTCAGTTGATGTCAAAATATGATTTGGATGTTGTCAAGGTGACTGTGTGAGGAATCAAAATCATACTCTTTCCAATTTAGCATCCTGAAAGAAACCCCGAGGACAACATCAAGTTCCTTTCCTTCCCATTTGGGTTGACCAGGCATCATCCAGCTCTGGTCTGGAAGTCTACGGTAGACATGTAGAGCCAAGGTAGACCTGTCTGAGCCAAGTGCTACCTCTTGCACTCATGTTAATCGTTATGTACCTGTTGGATCAGAGTTGATTTGCACTTGACCAACTCAGAGCATGGCAAACCTCATTTCACTTGTCTCTTCCTTGTGTAAACCTATCTGTAGGGGAAGCATGCCTGATTTCTGAAGTTAATTAAAATCTTTCCGTGCAAACTTCTGTTGCTTGGATCCCGGTTTGAGGGCTTGCGAGTGTGCATTTGTGTGTTTCCACAATAAAAAAGTGGGTTGGGGGGGAGCACTTAGATAATACACTTCAGTTTATACAAAATGAATCCTTTTGTATTCTGTTGATTGTTATATTTTTATATAATCCAATTTAACGTGGCAAACAAATTCCCTCTTTTGAGCCTGATGGCAGGATCTTGTCTTGCCTGTCAAGATTTTAAGTTCCTCTTTGTACATGTTATGTTCCACTGAAGCAGGGGAACTACCTTAAAAGGGAAGGTTACAAAGGTTTGGCTATGAAATCACCCATAATAACGTGAAGCAGGTTGCTTGCTATTGCACAACAATGAAATGCAAAAGCCTGTTTGTAGGGTGACTAATTCCATGGTACATAGTCAGTTTTCTTTCTTTTTTTCCCCTATGTAAAATTCAAAGTGCTTAATAGCTATTTGTTATTATAGATGGGGATTTTTGAATAATGTGTTAGAAATTCCATTCAAAGGAAATATTTTATGCTTCCTCTATGTATACATAATGATATTTAATTCTTTTGTGTGAATATATCAGAGTTCTGAAGTATCACAGAATTTCTAATTAAGCACAGAGGAGCAGTAGCCTTGGGAGCCATTCTTCAGCTAGAACAGACTTATCTCTAGCAGGAGAAACCATGTGTCTGACCAATCATAAGTAATCACGGGTAGGACTTCCTGATGCTGAATGAGAAATATTTGAGCGGTAGTGCCAGCTATCCTGTTTTTGTCCTTATTAAAAAGCAAACATGCCTCCAGCTGGACTTTGTGCCACTGATCACAACAGTTTAACTGCTTGCATTTTAGCCAGTTTTCAGCCCCACCTCACTGTCCATTTGTGTAGTAGCCAGTACTTCATCAGTTTGTCTGTGAGGCTGTGGTGGGAGGCAGTACTGAAAGCTTTAGGGCAAGGTAACCACTGCCCACACCTCATTCACTGAGCCAGATTTCTCACTGTAGAAGGCTATCAGGTTGATCAAGCTTATTTTTTCTCCATAAATCCATGCTAACTGCTCTGTTTCTGTTGTCCTTAATGTGTTTGGAAATGATCTTCAGGATTATTTGGTCCGTCACCTTCCCCCAGGGATCAAGGTGAGACTGAGCAGCCCATTCCCTGGATCTTCCTTCATGAAAATGAAAGTGACACTTGGGTTTTTTTCCCTTTTTTTTTTTTTTTTGTCCACAAGAATCTCTTCAATTGCCTTGACCTTTCAAAGACAATCAAGAGTGGCCTTGCAGTGAGATTGACCAGCTCCTGGTGGCCTACTGGCACTTCTGAGTGCCTCCTATCAGGTCCTGTATATTTGTGTGTGTCCAGTTGATTGAGGAGTAGCCTAGCCTGATCTTCCACTTAGGGTAGGTCTTCCTTGCTCCAGACCTTCCCTCCGGTCTGAGGGACCTGGGATTGCTGAAGGCCAGCCTTATCAGGATGAAATGAGATGAAGAAACCATTAAGTGTCTCAGCCTTTACTGTTGGGTTTTTTTGGTGTGGGTTTTTTTTTTTTTTTTTTTTTTTTTGTAACCAGGTCCCCTGTCCCACTTAGCAGTGGGGCCATGTTTCTCCTGGTTTTCTTTTTGCTGCTCAGGTACCTTGCTGCCCTTCATGTCCCTTACCAGATTCAGCGGCAAATGGGCTTTGGCGTTCCAAACCTCATCCCTGCAAGCTTAGGTAGTGCCTGTGTATTCCTTCCAGGCCGCCTGTCCTTTGTTCATCCTCCTGCCACCTTTGCTTAACTTCCTGCTCATCAGCATGGATCACACTTGAGCTTGCAGGAGATGATACTTGAATATCAGTCAGCTCTCCTGAACCCCTCTTCTCTCCAGGGCTGTATCTCCTGGGATTCTTCCAAGCAGGTCTCTGAAGAGGACAGATTCAGTTCTCATAAAATTCAGGAGATGCTGCTGTTGTCTTCCTCGTCCTCTCAGTATGCTGAACTCCTCCGTCTCATGGTCACTGCAGAAAAGGCCGCCCCAGGGCTTTGCATCCCAGACAAGTTCTTCCTTGTTTGTATGTATGAGGTCCAGCAGAGTGTCTCCCCTTGTTGGCTTCTTGAGCACCTGTGTTGTCGAGTTGTTATCAAGAAGGCATTCCAGAAGCCTCTGGGTATCTGCCCCTCCAGCAGATACCAACATGGGTGAGTGCCCTATGAAGACCAGAGCCTGTGAATGCTGGGCTTCTTCCAGCTGTCAGAAGAAAATCACCTTGTAACAGGTGACTTGAGCTCTCAGAATATAACTTGATCGAATGTCACAAATGGGTAGAGAGCTGTCTTTTACTGCGCAGTACTTGATTGCTTTTCAGAGTGGTTTGTCCTAGAGCCCACAGAAGGTTATTTTCTATTTCGCTTTAAACAGCAGATAGGAAATGGTTCAAGATGTAGCTAGTTGAACCACTAAGTAAAAGTGACTATAATATAATTACATTTGCAGTATGCCTTAGGTCCTTAAGTAAAATTCAAGGACAAATGTTAAATAAATCACAAAACCACTTGGAAACTTTTGTGTCAAAAGTTCAGCCCATAATAAATGATTCAGCTTCAAGGCAGGTTGCAGACACTTCTCCTCCTTTCTCTTCCCCTCCCGCTTCCTCTACAGATGCGGGGAAAAAAATGAAAAGAAAGTGCACTGAAAAAGGATGAAGAAAAATTAAAAAGTGGATTCTGTCTAGAGAAGATGGAGATCCCTTGTTCACTGCATAGCAGAAGCGAGTGTACAACCCCCAGTGTAATGTGCAGGTTTTCGTTATGCCTTCTGGTTTTTGTGGTAGCCTTTGTGGTTTTGTGCTCAGGTACGATAGCACGGCATTACTCTATTATTGTCTGGCCTGACATTTATTACCAGGACAAGAGGCACATTGTGGACAGGGCTCTTAATTTTCCTTTTATTCATTTCCTATTGCTGTGCTGGTGTTGAGCAGGCTCATGCTTAAATTTGGTGAGACCAGAATTAAACTATATCCTGGGAAACAGAAGTTATTCTTTGGCAGACTGGCATGTCTGTGTGTCAGTAAGGTAATTTATTAGTTTCCACTGCCAACTGCATTAGAAATAGAGTAATATCAGAATAATTACAGGAGGAGGATGAGCTTAAGGATGTAAACGGCTTTGGCCTGTTACACTTTGTATATTTAATGTAATAGCTTGCCACAGAAGAAGGTACACAGTTAGGTCTAAGATAAAGTGTGTATACCTCTGAGAGTAACATCCGCCCTGTACTTGCCATACAGATGCAATATTGTTCCTTGCTCCTTGAAATGTTTAAGCAGTAGAAAATGAAGGTGTTTTTTGAACCTCTGTCTTCTTTCAAGTTGTGTTTATTATTTTCATAAAAATGAAAGAAAACCAACCCTTTTGAAGTACTCTCACTTCAAGGCTAGAAATCACATAGACTTCATTCATGTATTTCCTGTGCTGTACTTCCAGGCTGATAATATGGGGTAGATCTATTTATATTTTCCTGAGTTAAAATGTAATGTGTTAACTCATGAATGAGTGTTAACTGATTAGTCAAGAAAGGACAAATTGTCTTATGAAACTGGTTGTTCATATGGAAACTAAACCAAACCCAGAAGAATTTTGCTGTTCACAACCTGTACCGTGGTTTTTGAATCATCAAGTCATTGTATTCAGTGATTTCTAAAATGCTTATGACTTTGGAAACTTGTGAAGTAACAGAGAGACTAACAACTGTTCTTTCTAAGCAACATTTATTTAATCTGTTTCTGTGGTTTGCCTACACTTCTACAGTACTCAGTGTAAATTTTCACTTTAACAGGAGCTCCAAACATGGGTGAATGGTGCTAACGAAAATGGCTTTGTCCTCGTCTCATTTGGAGCTGGAGTGAAATACCTGTCAGAAGACATAGCAAATAAGTTAGCACATGCTCTGGCGAGACTGCCTCAGAGAGTTATTTGGAGGTAAGTGCAATGGTAAATGTACTCAGAGTGATTTGAAGCATGCTCATTTCCTGTTGTGCCATCTTCGTCTGGAGTTGCAGAAGCTGAAATTGAGACAGTCTGGGTGGCAGGGAGGACCTGACTCTGTTGAAAGATGCTCTCTGTGGAAATGTCACAGTCCCCTGGTAATAAGGAGGAGCAATGATTTTGTGGCAGAATAAGGCATAGGTTATACTCCTGTGCCGGGTTTATATCCTAGGAAGACTGGGGACAGTGAAAAGAGTCCGAGGTTATAACACTTGTGACATACTGTCATTTCTGATAAAGAAGCCACCTTGGGAAGTGAGAATGACATTCTGCTGATTTAATTCTAGGTTTTCTTTCTTTTTCTTTCTTCTTTTTCCTCTTTCTAGTCTGCTTCTCCTTTTTTATCTGCAAACATAGACTTTCGTAATTGCTGTTTTTACTTGTCTTTTTCTGTGAGAAATTGGAGGAAGAAAAATCTGCAGGACTGAAAATTAGTAATAAGCTTTCTCAGCTCTAAAACCGTCTTGACTGGTGCTCACAACTTACTGTAAAAATCCAAGAGCTGTTTAGTCAACTCTGCTTCATGTGGAGAGTTGCTCTGAAGTTTTCAGAGGAGTTCATGTGAAGCACTGGTTTCCAGCTAATCAGTGTCTTAACAACTTATGACTGCTGTCCTTTGTGCACTTTCGGAGTTGTGTCAACAGGCTGTTTAGCATCCCGTTCCCTGCCATCTCTTAGGGACCGTTCTCATTGCTGTGTGTACTTGGAATAGTGAACCCCACTAATAAATAGGAAAATGCAAATTCTTCCAGCCACGGCACAGAACCTTTGGTAGTTGTAAAGATGTATGGCTCACCTAATTGGGAATATGTAAGTGGTTCTTCATGGAATTACAGTTCTAATTCTCTCTAATAACCAGAAAATTTAAGTTGCTTGGTCACAAAACAGTTCTGTCTTCTAGTAGTCACTGGTAACTTTTTCCCTCTTTCTTTTCAGTTCAGAATATGTTTAACTTTCTATATTAACTGCATATAAAGTTAATATGTAAATCAATTTGTATTTTGAGCCTGTATTTTATGGGCTACACATATCCAGCAACCACAGGTGAGCAAGACCTTGCTATTTGGTTTCAGGCAGTTGAGCAAGTAAGAAATAAAAACACCTGTTGTCTCACAGTCTGATCCCAAACTTTTCATCAATAGCTTCTTGCCTCATAAGCTGAGCTGTCAGCCTTTCCCTTCCTGGTATTAGTAACTCTCTTTAAATTAATATGGTGTCAATTATCAAGAGCTAGAGGAAACTGGCCAACTGAAAGGGTTGATGGTAGAGATTATTATTAGTGTGCTGATGGGATGTTCTCGGTGGAGTTATTTATCCAGAACCAGCCAGAGGTTTCAGTAAAGCAATGGACTCGGAGCCATAGAGAGGTTATAAAACCTCCTGCCAGTCACAGTGTGAAGAGTTATTCATGCTTTAAGAAGGGACTATGTTGCCATAACGTTAATAGAAAGCATTGCATTTCAAGCTGCATTGCAAGGAAACTGAATGATAAAACCACAAAGTTGGAAGTTACCAGATAGTGACAGTGTTTTGGTTGAGCCTATTTTGTTTTCTTGTAATAGTGAGTAAACAGGATCCCTGTGCGACTGCAGATCTCTTTAGGGCTCATGGATCGTTTGCTTTGATTCTCTGGTTTGAGTTTATCCATTTTGGAGGTCTTGATAACTAAGCTTCAGTTTGATTTTACTGTTTTAGGTTTTCAGGAAACAAACCAAGGAATTTAGGCAATAATACAAAGCTTATAGAATGGTTACCACAAAACGACCTCCTTGGTGAGTATCTATTTTGATCATACATTGCTTATTCTCACTTGAATTCAGGTTGCTCTTCCAACAATATTCTACTGAATTAGCAGTCATTAAAAAATCTAGGATAATTTCTGTAGTAGAAATCATAGAACAAGAATATAAAATTAATCAGAATTTCAAAATTATGAAATGAAACACCTTTCTGATGTTAATTATCTTTCCCTGGTACTAACTCTGTTTTTCCCCTAAATCAGTTGTGTGGAGAAGGACATAATTGTTCCAAAGACTATCAATAAATGGGAAATTTTTTTGACAGGTGTCTTGTATACCACAGGAGCTATACAGTTTGAGGAAAAAGTAATAGTTAGACAAATAAATCAGCATTTTCTTGAATCTACTGATGAACTGATGACTGTAACTGTTAATTTCTTTGTTATGAAGAAGCATGGTATGGTGTTCACTGTTCTCTTCATGGAAAAGTCATGAGGCTGAGCATACAAAATTTGTTCACACTGTATCAAAACTACTGTACATGCTGCTGTCTAGATACACGTTTATTTTTCTCCAAAGAAAGCTCTAACAGAGCTTGGGCACGTGTTACAAGCTGATAATAAACTTTTTGTTTAACCTGAGGTCATCCGGGTTCTTGGGTGCAGAAACGAAACTTGTTAGTCTGCCATCTTTTGGTAAAGCCTGTGTTAGAGTCTACGGATTTTCACTTTGTTTCCCCTTCCTTCCCTGTGGAAGTGCAGCTGAACGCATTGCAGATCCGACGGGGCCACAGAGTATTTCTGGCTGTCTCTGGACTACCTGGGTGCTTGTGTGTGCAAAACAGCTCCCGCGCTACCACGGGGGCTGGCGAGCGCGCCAGGAGTGGGTGTGCCTCTGCGTGCGCACGTCGGCACCACGTAACGTGGTGATTAGGCAAATGACTCTTAAAGCAGGTAGATTCGTTTTGGTTAGTAAATTGCTCTGAGGCAGTCTCATTTTTCCATTACATAATGTAGTCACCATTATTGTCAGATCTTGCTAGCCTGAAGAAAGGCACGTGAGGCTTTAGCGAGAATGTAGCCTCGGTTGTGCTGTCATTAAATAGCTTGTATTTCACATGAATAATGAGGAAAAATGCTCTCTCCCTGGCTCATTTGTACTGCTAAACTGGTTGGAGTCACCACCTGCAGCTACTCGGGAGTAAACAATGTATATTAATTACTCCACTAACAATTTTACACAACTCGTACGCATGAGAATTTTCTTTGCATTGGCTGTTCCCTCTCGGTGTCTAAGGAAATCACCTAATGCACGCAAAATTTCAGCAGGGTGGGTGTAAGGAGGAGAACTTCAGAACAAATTGCATTCACTTTTGTCTTCCTGAGTTGCAGCCGTAGAAACATGGGGACAAATGTGTTGTACCCAGTTGCTTCAATAACTCTACATTAAAGAAATGTGAATTTATTTATTTTTTTTTTTTTAATCTTCATGCCTCTTCTGTTTTCAGGTCACTCTAACATTAAAGCTTTTCTTAGTCACGGAGGTTTGAACAGCATTTTTGAAACCATGTACCATGGAGTCCCAGTGGTGGGGATTCCCCTTTTTGGAGACCATTATGATACTATGACTCGTGTGCAGGCCAAAGGCATGGGAATATTGTTGAACTGGAAGACTGTCACCGAGAGCGAATTGTATGAAGCCCTAGTAAAAGTTATTAATGATCCCAGGTATGGCATAAACAATTACTTCTTGCTTTTATATTGTTTTTATGAGACAAATATGCATATGCAGAACCTTTGTGCAAGGGAAGAGAGCGCATGTTGGGATTTATTTATATGCACAGTTGGGGCAAGTCTTTGGATGGTTATCCCGTTTCACAAAGTTACTCAATCGATCAGGTTTCTGTGTAGGTGCTAGGCTCGTTGCTCAGCCTACCAAAACTCAGCTGTCTCGTTTGCTTTTTGTGACAGTTGCCACATGAAGGACAGAAAGGTTATAGAAACAAACCTGTCCTGACTTATTCCTTGTTGCAGACCAGTGTCTCTTTTTGTGTGTCTTGCCTGTTGTGTGCCTAAGGGGCCTGGAGCAGAATACATCTATACAATTGTACATCTGTGCAATTGGCATGTCTGGATTGCTAAAAGTATGGATGTATTCAAAAAGAGTGATTCTTTTCTAAAATCCCATGATTTGATTTAAAACCTAAAAATAAAAATTACTTTCATGTTCTGACCAATAATACTTCCCTTAGGGTCAGGAAAGTAATTTGTTTTTGTTGCAATGACAGTCTTCCAAAAAATTACTATTTTTTAGTAACTGGAGTTACTAAACTGGAGTGTGAGGACTCCAGTCTGTTCTTTGTAAATTTTCTGTTGTTGGTGTTACTCAGGTGGAATAAGTAAAAGCCCATGAACTGGGTTTCATAACTTTTTTTTTTTTAGCTTCAGGAAACAAATTTGCTCAGGGATATTAAAGTGTGAGGAGAGTCAATTTACAGGTTTATTCTGAATCTGTTTTAAACATCTGTGATGTCCAGACCATCTCCAGATTAAAAATAATGACACATTAGCTGGTGGCTTATTATATTGGTCTAACTGTAGCTTTGGAGAAGGGTGCTGAGAATGCTTCTTGCGTTCATGGGAACAAAATCTTTTAGCGGTGCTTGCCTTGGGAAAGGAGAAACCTGTAAGGAGCGCGCAGCAGAACCGCAGCGAAGAGGAACGTCGCTGAAGAGATATCGATAACATCAGTTGCATCACCTTTCCCTTGTGCAATTACCCTTAGTAGAAAGGCAAGTCCTGCATAAATAACCCGTTGACCCTGCAGCTGCAGAGAGGGGGGAGAGAAGGAATTCGACACGATCGGCTGCTGGGGGACAGCCCTTTGAGAAAAATGAGAAGTTTTAGGCTGAGCTCTGGACCTAAGCGGAAATAGTCTATTGCATAGTCAAAAATGAGTTTCTCGCTTTGTTCTGTGTTTCTCTAGTAATTCAGTTGCACAATAACATAAACGAGTGGTGTGTTAGGGTATGTTGCTGCTTTACAGCAGGAAGGGCAAATGCGTCTCCCTCAATAGGATTCGTTTTGGATTAGGTAAGATGCGCCTCTGGCAGCAGGTCAGCTTGGCTCTTCATTGCTTTGCTGGAGGGTGGATTTCTGCCTTTAGCCACACTCGGGTCTGCTTTTGTAGTCAGTCTTTATCAATGAGCTGTAAGGTCTGATGTAAAGACAGATTGTCTGCCCTGCCTAGCCCTCTGTATGCTGCTGCCCGCAAGAGTTCGGCGGTGATACGCTGTTTGATCTGAAGGGGCTTAAGTATATTTATGTTTGGAGGCCTGGCATTGCTCAGAGTGCTGACGGTGATTTTTTTTTTTTCCTTTCTTCTTTTTTCTTTCTTTTTCTTCCCCGCAGCTACCGGCAGCGTGCCCAGAGGCTGTCTGAGATTCACAAAGACCAGCCTGGTCATCCTGTTAACCGGACTGTATACTGGATTAATTACATCCTCCGTCACAATGGAGCCCAACATCTACGTGCCGCTGTTTACAGCATCTCTTTTTATCAGTATTTCTTACTGGATATTGCCTTTGTTGTACTAGTAGGTGCTGCCTTACTTTACTATATTTTGGCCAGGATAACAAAATTTATCCGCAAACAAAGCAAACATCTTTGGTCAAATGACGAACACAGCGCTGTTAATGGACATTACCAGAATGGGATACCGAATGGCAAGTATAGAAGAAATGGCCACATTAAGCATGAAAAAAAGGTGAAATGAGCCAACCACCCCATGTAAAGTAGTAATGAATCAGATCAGTAATCGAATTTTATCTCTGTAACTTAGTCTAACAACTACTTAAAACCTCAATAAGCAGTTCTAACACTCCCCTTCAGTATGTAATATTATGTGACAAAATTCTACAGAACTAAGAAAAGTCTTTAAAAAAAAAAAAGCAAGCACAACCTAAAATGGAAAATATTTTATTCTTAATACTGATGCAGAGAGGTTATTTTGGCACTGAAGTTTTTAGAAGCCTTAATTCTCTAAAGTTATTCAATGACCGTATTTATGAATTTTCAGTTTTTTAAAGCTAAATGTGTGTGTCCCAAATGAGGAGAGGTTTCTTTTTATCTGCAGAGGTTTTTTCCTTTTATTTTTTTATTATTTTAATATATCCAACTTTTAGCTGAGAGAACTTTAGTGCTAGTTCTGTGTTTCCTTTGTTGAAGGTTCATCGTGTTTTGTAAGAAATGCTGTTTAAAAAGAATATAATTTTTCCCAGTCTTTATGCAAGAAATAGCAAGTTGTGGACTGAGAACACAGATATTAAAAAAAAAAAAAATTATCTTAAGCACTGAAGAAAAATGGCAAAAATATATACTCGTTTTACTGATAAGCTGCATGACTCTTCTGCTCACTACCAGTACTTTGGAGAAAAGGGTCTTGAGCAAGTCTACAATATGTCTTAATTTTTAATTTATACAAAATTTTATTTGTTGCCTTTCTCTGCATATATAATTTACACCGTGAAAATATTAGGGACTTCTATTTCAGTTTAAAATATGGCTGTGTGGGAAGTAGATTTGCATAATTAAGACAAATAAATTAAACAAACAACAACAACAAAAAAGAAAATCTAGCCCTGTGCTTAATGCAGAAGGTTTTGTAATGGCCCAGAGCTGTGCAGAATCAAACCACTATTTGGGGTTTGCTTAAAATACAAACAACAAACACCCCCCCCACCACCCCAAGGTTGAATGTCTTTCCTATTAATTCTCATTAAGTTCTTTCTAAATCGCAGTGTTGTAGATGTTCTCTTTCAATGGTTGTATCTGGAAAAAAAAAATATTACCTTCTCTTAGTCTGGGCCACGCAATCCATGTTTCGCATAGTTGCCAATATGAATTCTCGGATGCGGGACGGGAGGCTGCTCTCCACAGAGGGGACAAGCCTTCCTTCCCAGGTCTGATGGGAGGCGTGGGGTGAAGCCTGGCCACCCGAGTGGGAGTTTTGCAGAGGTGGTCGTCACCCCCTTCCCTTGCTATCGTCCCTCCCTGCAACAATCTCTTTCAATCATTGTCGCTGACATGGGACGCTGGCGGTGGCTCGTGCACCGAGGGCGGGGATGCAGGGCGCTGGGCGTAAAAATCACAACCGCCCTGCGGAACCAGCGTTGGCAACTATGAGGTTATTTCCATGTCATTCTGTTTACTTGGAATTTGCACTACACATGTTGTGAGTGTATGCTTTATTTATTTGTAGTTTGAAATCCCATGCCTGAAAGAGAAAGGAAAGAAACCCAGTTACCTAGTGTTGTTCACTAACATGGGAAGAGTTGCGATGATTACAGGATGCTGAGATCATCTTCATACACAGTGATGCAATATTTCACTATCATTCCATCAGGAGCCTCTATCCTATAGCAATAAATAACAGTACAGATATGTTTCTAATATACAGTACAGCTACTTGTACTGCTTTCTGAATACTTGAAGAAAATGGTATTATAAATAAGCCTATTAGCTATACCTTTTTACAATCTTGCAGTTTGTGGCGACTAAAGGAGCACACAGAGGCGATGAATGGTGGGATGGTAATAAGACTTCGAGTGTATGAATGACTTGGTTTAAATGGGGTTTTTTTGGCATTGAAGAAGGTACAAAAGCACTGACCGGATGATTAAGCATAATTTAATCTCCACTGTGATAAAACTTAAGCAATAAACATGGATTTAATAGAGAAATTCTGTTGTTGGAAGTATATTTTTGTTCAAATGAATGCTGTTTATTTCAATGTACCCAGTGTGGATGCTTATTAGGATAAACAAATTCTTATTGGTATGTACAGTGATGCATGATACGTGTTTGAATTGACAAATTACTACATTTTGTGAATGTAGATCTATTTCCTGTAGGAGCGTTGAATCAACTGAAAGTCTGAATGCTTAAGCAGATTTCTTTAAGGCAGTTTAAATTTTTTAAAGTTCATGTGAACATTCCTGGTAAAGTATGTTTTTTCTGTATGTGTTAAGTTACACCCATTTCTTAGAAAGCAGAACTAAAAGTTTTTTCTCAGTGATATTAGATGGTTGATCTCTGAATAGTCTCTGTAGATACAAACAGGATGCATTTCAGTTGTAAAAAGAGAAAGTTGCTCCATTATTTATTGTATTATCAAACTTCTAGATGGGTCTGATCCACCTGATCTATAGAAACACCTCTTGTATTCAAACTTACTTTCTTGTAAGTTCAGATATGATCTGATATTGGAGTTCTGGGTGGTTTTTTTTTTTTTATTTCAGCCCCCTGCAGTGATAGAGGAGCCTGTATTAGATGAAGTGAATGGATAATATGGTGTGAGGGGGGCGTTTCCACAAAGCATGCCTGACAGGAGGCAAGTAAAATTGGTGCAAAATTAACTCTTGCCATAGGTTTTGGTATTTTGCTTTCTGATTCCCTTTGAATAGCTCAAATATTCAAGAAGAAAGCGGCCATAGAACAAGACAGTTTAATTATCACCTGCAGAAATAAGTTCTGGAGACGGTTATCAAGTATTGAGAGTTTAAGGAAATCAATGAATGTGCTAACAGTTTTTTCTTACTCCCCAGATCACTTGGAAAATCATTTTTTTTAATACTGTTCAGTGTTAATGTATTTTTGATGTTCTTGAAAGATACCACTTTTCATGAAGTGTGTTCTGATTTTATTCTATGGCACAGGAAATACGCAGTATTTGCTGTAGTTAGTCTGATCCATATACCAGTAGTAGTGAAGACACACAATTAAAATGCTGTGTGTGCATTTTAATGCATACATTTAAGCAAAATTTTAGCCCTGTTTTTTCCAGGGTGCTACGTTTTCCCACTTAATGTATGGGTGGGTTTATTTGTATATGAAATCTAATGCACGCATCTGTATTAGTAAGAAACAGAAGATGGCTATTTGATTCCTTCTGAAGCTGAGTCGAGCTTCATTTGCTTTCGTGATTTTTCAGAAGACATTGGCACTTTCAGTAAACTTTTGGGTTTTTTTGGTGTCTTGACAAATGACAGTTCTTCCTTGCTGTACAGCACTGGTTCACTGGTGGCCAACAAATGAGTGGTGTGATTCTTCTTTCAAGTGACATAATTTTCGACATAAAGATATTGTACTTTTTCTGCAACGAGATCGCATAACTTTTTTTTCTTTGTGATGTGTTTCTATTTTGGGGGCTGAGGGGAGTGAGTGTTTAAAAATGGTTATAACAAATCCAATACTATAGAAGAATTGCCTGTGTTGTTTTAGCTTGTGTATTGGGACAAACAGTGCATGTGCCTGCCAAATGTGAGCTGTAGTACTAGCAAACACTTTCATTTGTGGTTCCCAAGAACAGTAATATTTTCTGATTTCCAAGAAAGAAGGCAACACCTCTACTGAGAAGGTTCAATTACATAAATATGAGAGAGGAGTCTCGGAAGTTGTGTTGCTGCTCTTTATATTCAAGGTCGAAGTGTGTTACAGAAGAAAGGTGAAAGCTACCTTTTTTCTTTTTTTTTTTTTAACCAGTTCACAAGTAGGGTGAAGGATCTTGTGAGGGGAAGGGAGGAGGAAAAGGAGGAATTTTCCTCGGAGAAATTTCCTGTTTACCTTCTCTGAATTGTGTTATTACAGAGCTGTAAAGAAAACCAAATAATATATATTTCCCTTTTTTATTGCGGTCCAGCAGCACTGGTACGAGAGAGGTAGGTATTAGTCAGGAAGACCATAAGGTCTGTCTTTCATTTGGGTAACTCTAACATTTTACTCAGGAAATGCTGGAAGGATAAAAACCCACACCTGACCAAAACCAACAGCAATCCCCCCAACACTTCCCCCAAGGTATACTTTGGTACATACTCTGAATGTACGCTGTGGATAACAATGGGAAAGCTTCCCTCTTTGCCATAGCAAGCAAATGTTTGTGTTTCAAAACCAGGAACCTAGCAGTGATTGGTGTTGGTGCTCAGCCAGCATTGAAATCGGCCAGATTGTTGAAGGCATGTTTAAAAGGGATGTTTAAAAATACATGCCTAACTCCAGACTGCGTACCCAATCATGATGCCAAGTCTGAGGTTTTACTCACCTGTTTGATCAATACTATTTGTTATGTGTTGAGGAGAAAAGACAGTTTCAAAAGAAACTGAATTAATCTTCTGAGGCAGCCACTGTTTGGTAAATACCACAGACCGGTTAAGGCTTATTTATTCTACTGAAAATTATACCTTTCAGTGGTATAAAACTGATTTATCTAGGAGGACTGTTGGTGCGTTTGCGCTTTCAAACAAAAACCAACCAATGCTAAATTTTTTTCACTGTAAAACAGCAAAAATTGGAGCACGTCATGCCTTTCTGTCTTAGTCTTCTTCATTACTCTGTAATGAAACAAAAATTGGTTAGAAAGGATTGTATTTCATGTATATTGAGGGGATGGAAGCTTTAGCAATAGGTAAATCTCCATATTTGCTGGAAGTTACTCTTGTCTTCATCGTGTTCCTTGTGGTGAAGAGGATACATAAGGTTTATATTATTTAGGTGTTATGTAGGAGTTAGAAAAATGGAGATAGGAGGAATACCAAAACTTCTTTGGGATGTCATTGTGAGCCAATTCAGGAATTGCTCCTTAGAAGAACAGTACTTTGCGTTTCTGCATGAATTGAGGAAATTTGGATTGAAGGATGTCTTGATGA
The DNA here is from genome assembly GCA_028565335.1 of Limnodromus scolopaceus. Taxonomy (NCBI): domain Eukaryota; kingdom Metazoa; phylum Chordata; class Aves; order Charadriiformes; family Scolopacidae; genus Limnodromus; species Limnodromus scolopaceus. The sequence goes on from JAOXNO010000033.1 coordinate 3,978,787, forward strand.
ATGTGTGTCAAATTGGTGTTTGAACCACAAACGGCAGCCTTCAACGAGATTAGAAGTACTGTTGTGAAAGTGCTGGTCTGTGAAAAAATGCGGACAAAAGCATCAACTTATTAACAGAGCGTAATTGCGCTGCATGGAGCGTTAATGGGCTTATTAATGTTAGTATGATTATATGTTAATGAAATACTTGTATGTCTCGGTGTAAGAACTGAGGATGGTGAGGAGTGATTGCTAAAGCGAGAAACAACATAGACTGTAACTTTCTGCAGACAGACACGAAGATTTTTGGCAGTTAAATGATCTAATGCACAGCTGGTGGTATTTTTAAACCAGATGTTTTTCACATCTGATGAGGTGCTTTGGGCCCTTTTCTCTATAACACTAAGTTTATGATGCCATAGTCAACTTGTTGTAAAATGAGCGTTCGTGTAGTGTCTTCATCTCGCTGTTAAGATTTGTCTGATTCTTTCATTGAAGGTGTCCTGCTGTCTGAGTCTACCACCTAAACGTCACCTTAAATTTTCTGATTCACCTCAAACTCTGCATTGGGTGTCTCATTATACAGGAAATGGTCAACAGTCAGCAGTTCCAAGTGTGGACTAACCCCTTGGTCCTTCCCAGTACTACCCCATCTCGTAATACTGCAGAAACAATTAAAAAACCCCTCTTATTAAAGTTCTGCCATCTTCAGGGTATTTCTCCTGAGCGCCTTTGGAGATACTTCACTGATACAGTGGTTGATAGAGAAGAAATAATTTTGGATGCTGATCTACCGGGTGGTTTTTGCGTAAGGGTACTGACACCAATTAACACATGCAGATGCTTGATCATCTGCTTTGGCAAGCTTAGATTCTCTTGCTAATACACAGTTCAAACTGCCTTTATGATGTTGCTGCTTGTTTTCCATTAATGTTACTAAAACAGTTTGAAAAGCCAAGATACCTTCTATATAGGCAAACCCTCGGGAGTGAATGTCCCCACCCCACTGCAGTTGTAGTCGCAGGTGTGGGATTCCCATCGCCTTTCTTCGTCCTTTATTCTTTTCTGAATGGGGAGAGAGAACTTTGTCAAAATCCATTAAGATGATCACAAAATAAATCTGCATATAGACATTTTTATTCCAGACTCAGAGACTGGAATACATCTCACAACTAGTAGGTCTCTGTACCAGTAGTGATGACACTGCAGATGGAGAGGGAGTTACTCTGGTGCGTATCCATTTGTCCTGCTCTGCTTGTGATTGATTACTGCAGGACAAAACCAAGTTCTACCAGAGTAGTATATAAATACATTATCGGAGTTCCAGGGAAAGAAACATTCTACTACAGCCCTGCATATTTAAGAATCGCCTAGGACAAACTTTTTTCTGTTATTTGTACTTCTCATAGGGTGGCTAAATATTATACAGACATTTTCACAGTTCATTGTGGAAAGGTGCACTGAATTCCTCTGGCAGCTTCACAAGAAGAAAATGTCCTCATTCAAAACACAACCAACTTGTTTACTTTTTGAAACTATGCATCAGATATGTGATAATCTCAGATACAGGCTTTGTATAAATTCCCTTCTTCAGCTCCTGTGAGTTTCAGAGCAAGGAAAAGATTTTTCAGTTCCGGGAGACACCCATTGAGAAAACTCTATAAAAATACAACAAATATATCTAGAAAAACTAGAGTTCTACAAGGAATTAAAGCATTTGCCTATATTTATAAGAGGTTCTTCTCTGTTGTGCCCTGCTTTTCTAGTCTTAACCTTTATGCCTCTCTTTCTATTTATTTCTGTGTCTTCCCTTTTTAGTGCAGCAACCTTTCTCACTAGAGTTTTGCTGTGTGCAGTTTTTGTGTATGTCAGGTGGTGTTTTGCCTCTTTGCTAAAGCCCCGTGGCATTTACCTATCCTCCTGGTTCTGCTTTCCTGGAGATCGCTCTCGGTGGTACCACAACTATGCCAGAAGGTGTCCCAATAGCTCCATCCCAGTTCTGCTTGTATGGAAAGCTTAGGTAGCTCCTATATACCCCTTATGTCCTATCTGGGCTCTGTTGGCTTTCTGGTGGAGGGGGACTGTCACCCCAGGGAACATTTCCAAGCTCAGACCTAAGACCATAACTTTGGTTGGTCAGTTTCACTGCAGGTAACGCCTTTCCACGCGGCAAGCCTCACCTGTAAGCTGTAAGAAATGTTTATTTGACTTTTCCTTTCTGTTGTTTTTGGCTCTGCAGCTTCTGTCTGATGGTTCAGAAGAAGGTACGATGTTGGGTCTTCTGGTGATGCTAAAAAAAGTATAACAGCAAGGAGAAAATGCATGAATTAAAAAATTGCATTACTTTACTGGATAAAGAAAGAAATGTTATGGTTTGGTTTTTTTGTTTTTTGAAGGTAAAATCATATGGATTCTATAGTGTGATTGATCACAGGGTACAGCAAAGGCAACAATTTTTCTTTCCTGGATCCTGTCACTTGTTACTTAAGTGCAGGAGCTTTTTATGTTCTTCAAGGTCTCCTTGCTGCTGGCCACTTGTCCTCCCATGAACTGCAGCTTGCTGCCTCCCCATTTGTGTGCACACCTCTTTTTGTGGAGCTGCACTGTAAACAAAACTGGTGAGAAGATCCAGGTTAAAAATAACCCTGCAGAAGTAAAACCTATGTTATTCCCTGTTTTTTTTTTTTTTTGGTTTCTTTTAGAGCTGCCTTACAAAAGCAGATAGAGCACTGAAGAAAGCAATGGGTAAGGAACGACGTGTAATGAGGGGCAGGGACTACATGACTGTGCTTTTGCTTGAAAGGCAAATGAATCCACACCGATGTGTATCACTTAGGATTCCTGAAAGACTCATCAGCTTCCTCAACTTTTTTTCTTTTGATTTTTGTTTTTGTAAGTTATGTATTTGGACATAAAGGGAAGAGCACGTCAAGCCAACAACTGGAAACATTCCAGCCTGTCCATGGGATCGCCAACAGCATTGCTGTAGAGAGTTTTAAAGTGTGTGAAGAAAAAAAAAACCTTTAGTAAAGAAGGTTGAAGTAACATTACGGGTAAGACAACTTTAAGTCACACACAAATTGTTCTCACTGAACAGATTGTATAAAAGCAACTTCCTTTAGGACAGGTTATTCCCAGACCTGTGACCAACTTCCTTGCCGCTAGCTTTGATCATTATCTGGTCCTCAGAAGATATCCCATTCTTGGCTTACAGGGTCCTTTGAAAATTTGAAGAGTCTTTATGCAGTTGAGAGATCAAGACTCTTCTTCCTCCCCTGCATGCTGGGGTCCTTCAGATGGGGAAGGGCCATAGGCAGCTCGTGCTGGTAGCCCTTGGAATCCCCTGGCCTCCTGCGAGTGACTTCTCCCATCACAACAAAGGAGTCAGGGCAACGACTTCTGCTTTTGTGGGTGCGTTTTGGCAGAGCTGACAGCCCACTGGTGACTTCTGGGTAGCTTTAGGGTGAGAAGCAGCTATTTTGGTGCTGCTTTCCTGCTTGCCTTTCGTCATAGTGTCCAGTCAGACCAGGATGGCCATACATCAACATTTTGCGAGTAGGTCAAGTGAGCACTTGTTTTTTGAAACGTGATCAGCCTTCTCCTTGGCTTCTTCCATCTGATGTTTTATCAGGGAAAGTGGAACGATGGACAACTCAGGGCTGTTCCTGTGCTGGTATCATCAGCAATAGCTACTTGAAAGTAGCTCCAGGGAGATGATTTAGTCCCATGACATGGGGCTTGGCCAGCAGCCTCTCAGCTGAATATTTCTCTCTCAGCAGAAATACTGCTCTCTCATCAGCCTGGAGACCAAAAGCCTCTTGTGTGGGAAATGGACCCAGGGGTTCTAATCCAGGGGAGAGGATGATCCACCTTCACCCCCATCATGGTTCACCCTCTCCGCTTGCCCATTAGGAAGCTTATTCGGGTGGATGTAGCCTGAATTAACTTGCTGTTCTGGAGGCTATTTTGAAGGGGCTTCAGAGCTGGGAGAGCTGGGACAGGGGATTGGTGGTGACAGGAGGCAGCTGAGGTTCCCTAGCAAGCGTGTCCTCTCAGTAAGAGGAAGGCAGAGGCTTACTGCTGGGTCTTCTGGAGGGAAATCCGTCTCTCTCCTTGGGGTATAGACCCAAACAATTTCACCAGATCTGTTCTTACAGACAGCTTCTGGGGCAGTCCTGCTTTCCTGCATGTGGGAGGAAAGGACCATGCCGTTGGGAAAGTTTGACACTTCTAGTTGTGTAATAAAAGCCAACGCATGTCCAGCTGCGTGGCTTCCCTTGTTGAGGGCACACCTTGATCTATGTGCAATGCTGCTGTTGCTGTAAGAGAGAAAGCAAGAGGTAGTTCTTGAGGTGTGAGGGTAGAAGAGCAAGCATGTGGCCTTTTCGTCCTCCTCTCTCTGTTTTTCCATCATATGGTGTGAGAAGCATGTTTGTTAAAGCTCACAGGGCTGTCCCACCATGGCACTAGGTGTCTCTACTCCATCTGCCTCAGGGTCCCCCTGTGTCCTTGAATTCTTTTTCAGACCTTTGTTCTCTCAGAAAAGTACGCCCTGTGGCCCTCCTCTGGCCAAGCTATTTCAGGACACAATCTTTAGCAGTGTGCAGAATTTTTCCTGTTCTGCTCCAGGACAGACCGGGACTATTTCTGCCACACACTGTGGCAGTGTAACATCACCCAGCATCTTGGGTAGGGAGTCCCCATGGATCGACCTCATGTCCTCCCCTCTCTCACCCACGTCTCTTGTGCTCTTGGCTGTGATCAAATATTGCCACAGGTGTTCTGGACTGCGATTTTTGAGATATTTAGTGAGTTTCAGACCCATATCATTTAGTGCAATGTTTGGTTTTTTTTTTTAATGTATACACCTGCAACTTAGCAGCTTGCTCTCCTGCCTCTACTGAAATGTGTAAAAGCCTTTAGCCCTCTGACTGTAAACTATCAATTTCAACTGTATTCTAGGCCGAGTTACCCGAATCACCATGATCTTCATATAATGAAGGCCAAGTTGTAGGTCCACCTTCAGTGTTCATTGGAGATCTGGATGTGAAGAGAGGTCTTTAAGCCTCCTATCTGCGTGGCTCGGAAATTTCTCAGTACAGAACAATTAGTTCTCGTGCTGGGAGATCTGCAAGAACACTATGTGCAGACTCTGCCAAGCACAGGACCACAAACAGGTATGTCGTGTGTTGGGTTAGAGAGATTATTATCCGTGTCCAGATACCAGTCATGCAAAGCCAACCAGTACACTTCTTATTTAAAATTCCTTTGTGTGCCTCAGCCCTGTTCAGTTCAGCTCAGTTGAGCTGAATACCAATACTCCTACAAATACTGAAGCGCTGCTGCCCTCTCCCTCTCCTCACTGCCTATATTTGGGGTTTTCTCCTCTCTTTTGGCCTCGCTCCATGAGAAATCTGGAGACACGAGGACATCCCAGCAAAGTCCCTGCTCAACGGGAGTTTACCTCCACCTCCCCAGCACTAATGCCGTGAAATACCGATGTGGAAAAAAGCAGGCGGGGAGGGCAAGGTGTGTGGGGCAAGGGAGAAAGGGGTGCTGCCCTCAGCTGCTGCGCTGTGAAATGAGGTGTTGAATACCAAGCGTGCCTTTTCTGCTGCTTGGGTTTTGTGGTTAGATTGCTGCAGGGTACGCTTGGCGCTCTGCTTAACAAACTTAAGATCAGATCGGTAGCCGAGGAAGTGCTTGGCGACTAGCCAGCTCCCCGAGAAGGGCCATTAATGGAGATGCACAAGATAAAATCTTCAGATTTGCTGGAATTACAGGAGGAAGGAGCCATCAGGAAATGAGCCCTGAAATCCTCAATGAATAGAGGTGGAAGGGGCTGTGTGGTCCAGGGGCAATGGCTAGGGAGTTATGGTATCTAAGGTATTTATGGGAGTTGAGGTTGCTGAGGTCTCAAAGCTCTTCTGCAGAGATCAGATGGGCTGCAAAATAGTTGCTTTCAAAGCTGAAGAGGTCCTTTCTGTCATAACATAGACAGTGGGATAGATTGCACCCTCAGCAAGTTTGCTGACAACACCAAGCTGTGTGGAGCGGTCGACACACTGGAGGGAAGGGATGCTGTTCAGATGGACCTGGACAGGCTTGAGAGGTGGGCCCATGCAAACCTCACAAAGTTCAACCAGGCCAAATGCAAGGTCCCGCACCTGTGCCACAGCGATCCCAGGCACACATACAGGCTGGGCGGAGAATGGATTGAGAGCAGCCCTGAGAACTTGGGGTGTTGGTGGGTGAGAAGCTCAACATGAGCCAGCAATGTGCACTGGCAGCCCAGAAAGACAACCACATCCTAGGCTGCATCAAAAGAAGTGTGGCCAGCAGGTTGAGAGAGGGGATTCTGTGCTCTGGTGAGACCCCACCTGGAGTACTGTGTCCATCTCTGGGGCCCCCAACATAAGAAGGATGTGGACCTGTTGGAGCATGTCCAGAGGAGGCCACAAAGACGATCAGAGGGCTGGAGCACCTCTCCTATGAAGACATGCTGAGAGAGTTGGGATTGTTCAGCCTGGAGAAGAGAAGGCTTTGGGGAGACCTTATAGGCCCTTCCAGTACCTAAAGGGGCTACAGGAGAGACAGGGAGGGACTCTTGATCAGGGAGTAATCCCCCCTGAAAGAGGGGAGATTTAGATTAGGTATCAGGAAGAAATTCTTTACTGTGAGGGTGGTGAGACACTGGAACAGGCTGCCCAGAGAAGCTGCAGGTGCCCCATCCCTGGAGGTGTTCAAGGCCAGGCTGGATGGGGCTTTGAGCAGCCTGCTCTAGTGGGAAGTGTCCCTGCCCATGGCAGGCGGGTTGGAACAAGGCGAACTTTCAGGTCCCTTCCAACCCAAACCATTCTGTGATTCTGTAACCAGCCTTGTTTGGTGAAGGTTGCCTTGTTTCTCACAACTGCTGCATGGTGCCTCCACAGTGTTTGAATGCTCTCTTTGCTCTAGGCATGACCAAAGCCCGTGATCTGGGAGGTGGTGACAACCATGTATCCGTCCTGTCCCTCTGCACAGCTCAGGCAGGGTTGGGATGAGCCACAGGAGAAGTTGGGCCATTCCTGGCTTCGGGAGCACCCAAGGCAGGAGCTGGCTGGGAACTTGTAACTGAGCATTTTGTGAAAGGGAAAAAGTGAATTTGTTGACACTGAAGGTATCAATTTCAGGAAAGGAGAGGCTGGTTCCCAGCTTGTTTGGTTTAGCCAAAAGACAAAGGCTAGGAGAAGCTCAGGTGACACCGCAGCGTAACAGAAAAAGGAGGGTATTTTAGCCACAGAATGATGTTGAGACAAAAACAGGCGGGTAGAAGTTGGTCGGCAGAATATTTAAGTTGGTAATTTTCTGATTTTATTGTGTGGGACCAGAACAGTCTTTTAAATGGAGTTACGGGGGGGGAAATGCTTCTTGGCTTCACCCTGGAGCTTGATAAACTTCCAGCCTGCGCCTCCTGCTACACACACGGATTGACAAACCCTTTCTTTTCACCTCTAGACTTCTAGGCATTTCTGGGTTTGGAAATAAGTTGGGAAAAAGTTTTCAGTGCTGAAACAGTCCCGTCCTGTATTTCCTGGAAAAGGCTTTCCTTCTCCCTGCTGTCTGTTTCAAAGGATAGCTTTCCTCAGAAATGCATGCTATTTTTGCTTTAAAAAAGAGATTTTAAGAAGCCTAAACCTAAACAAAACAAGCTGTTATTTTTCTTTGACCTCCAAGTTTGTGGCATTTTTTGACATTTGTGTTCCTCGTTAGAAATAAACTGTGTTGTTTTTTTTTTTTTTTTTCTTTTTGGAGGTAGGGAGCGAGAAGGAACAACAAATGTATGCACCCACGTCCACGTGTCCGCATCCGTGTGTGTGTCCGGGTACATGGCATCAGCTGCGCATCCCTGTCCTTTGCAGACCTGCGGGTTTTTTGGGGTTTTTTTGGGGGGGGGCTTTTCCCGCAGCAGGGCTGCTTCCCTCACCCCGTCCCCCCTCCAGGCAGCCTGTTAGAAATCCGCTGCAATTTTTCCTCCTCCATCCCTCTTTTCCCCCCGCGTCGCTGCCGTTGGCCGGGGCTGCGCTGCCACCTGCCGTCGCAGAGCCGGGCACTGCAGGGCTTAGGTTGGCGGGGGGGGGAGGTCCAGGTTTGGGGTCTATGTGGTGGCTCCTGTGCTTCACCCTCCTCCTCTGGGCCGGGAATGCGTTCTGGAGAGTTGATACGCTCCTGAAATGTACATAAAATTAAATACGGATAATGTGAATGGTGTCTTGTAATTAACGACGTGGAGCCCTCCGTGTCCATGCGTGTTCTCCTTCTACTGGAGGATCACTGTGGTGCAGGGCATTTGCCCTCTCACTAATTTCACGTATTTACATCAAGTGGGTTGTGCAGGTCTCTCGGGGCAGAATTAGGCCTTTGCTGTGAGACGCAAAAGTCCTTGCTGTTAATACCCCTGACTTTGGAGTTGAATAGAATCGTCTAGGTTGAAAGGGACTTTTAAGATCATTGAAGGCTGGTGAAAGATAAGGATAATATTTCTTTTTCCCTAGCAGGGTGTGAAATAATTCTCTTTTACAAGAAATCTGCTTGGCAAATGCTGGCTGCTGTTTTCGGGTCTTGCTGGTTTCTGGGATGGTGCCACGTCTCCAAAGGCCAACACGCCTTTTCCCTCCTATGAAATCCTGGCAGAGCCTTGCTCCTGAGCAATCAACTTCCAGGATAGAAGGACGAATCGCAACCATCTTTCTGAAGCATGAACTGATCGTATCACTCCTATTTCCGGTCTGCTTCATCCTCAATAATCAGCCCGTGGCGCCTTGTGGCAGCGACCGTTGTCCTGTGACATAACCAAATTGTAGCGTGGGATAGTGCTGCCACTGCCAAAATGGAACTTCAGGGACTAAATAGCACTGGCTCCGGCTCTGCAAAAATGAAAAGAAAGTGTTCCTCCCTCCTCCAGCCCCGTCCAGGCTTTTCTTCCCGCTGCACAGGGGATATGTTCAGAGATGCTGTTTTTTCGGAAAGCGGGATAACACTGAGTGCCGTCTGTAACCGAATACAAGGCGGCAATTCACTGAGATGTTTCTGTTGATGCCGTAAAACACAAAAGCACGATTCAAGGGGAGCAGCCGAATCTCAGGGATGAAATTGCAGCCCGTGTATTATGCCGAGGACAGGGCCTTGTTTTGCTAATCTACGGCAGCTCTACAGGGTTTTCAATTTTAAATCTGAAGAAAAGAAAATCTGGATGTAAATGCAGCCATGAAAGGAATTACAGATGGCAAAGAAATGTGATATAAAAATATACCCAGGATGTGCAGGCAGAGATTTATTAGATATTTATTTTGGATGGGGGGGATCACATGCATGCATGCATGCAAGCACGAACCCAAGTTACCAGTTTCTCTTATCTACCGTCGAAGTCAGCCTTAAAAAATAAAGGTGAGGTGTAGTGCTGTCTCCCTTCACAGGGTCGATTTTAAGATATGCAAGGTTGTGTCTTACCCCTTAATTATGCTGCATCCTCACTCTCAAAGTGTGCATGTTTTTTACTGTATTGCCACTCTCTTCTTTTTTTTTTTATTTATTGAGGAATTCCTTGCCTTCCTAACTGAGAAATGAGCACCTTTTCTCAATGTATTTTCCCTTGCTGTTGGATGCAAAAGTAGCATAGATTGTATAAAGTTGCTTGTATAATCAGGTACTAAGCACTGAAGGAGAGTTGCCATTTCAAGACTTTATTGTATTCCTTTTCTATGTCCTCAGGAAAGATGCAAATGAGTCACAGGGTGGAAGTCACCGAATATTGCAAATACTATTTTGCTCCTGATAAATTAACACACTAACCTCCTCAAGGCGACTCTGAAGGTTGCTCAAAGCATGGGTGGCACTGTTGAATTGCTTTTCTATGACATTCATCTTCAACCCAAACAGATTCTACAATAGTTTAAAAAAGAAAAGAAAAAAAAAAAAGTTAATACTTTAAAGGCTCAAGAGGAAATCTGGTTGGCTGGCCTTCGTCATTACGAAGTACCTGGGAATGTTTTGGTTTTTTTTTTTTCTTCCTGTTGCCCTCTTAAATTTTATACTAAGACAAAAGAGCTGGAACAGTTTAGTCAATCTATTGTAAAACCAAATTAAGCTGGTAACATGCAGTTTCCTACAGTCCTGGATCTCAACAGCCAGGATTTTTTGTGAGATCCTCTTCTTGAGACAGAATGGGGAAAACCTTTCATGACTAACCATTTCTCTGAGATTTTGGATGCGTTTAAATCCACAAAGCAGGGGGAAGGTACTGCAGGTTTTATAGCTTAAGCAGCACTTCAGGTCTTTTATCAGCGGAGATGAACCAGACCTTCACAGGAATGAAGGGTTTCAATTCCAACTTCTTGTTTTGTTTTAACCCTTGTACAAACCATCCTGCCGTATCAGTGCAGTTTATTGTGAGATGATTTCATGTGGCAGATAGGATTCCCCCCAGGACACGTTTCCTCCTGATTTTGTTCGTAAATATGTCATTTTGTTCTAGGGATGCTTTTCGCTTCAAGTTTCATTACTACAGTGGAATATTTACCCATACCAGACTGTGCTCTTTGACTGCTTATACAGGAAAAATGATTGCAAAGAAGATAAAAACACATCCTAGGTCTAGCCTGAAGTTCCAGGGGCGAGCCTCTATTGGAAAAAAAAAAAAAGAAAAAAGATTTAGCCTGTTAGAAAAGCTGCAGTGCAAAGAGAAAAGTCACAAGCACACAAGTCTATTGCTGCATTTGAGTGAGGATAGAAAGGTTTGAAAAACCATAGGGCCTAATTCTCCTGCCACAGGGTTGTTTTCTTCACCTTGGTGGAGGTATCCCTGGACGACACGAGTGAAATCCTCACACTTCTGAACTGAATTCAAACTTCAAAAGTTTTTAGGTGCAGGTACTATCCATGTGTGTTAAACCGCAGTTACTAAATGTTTGTTACCTGGAGTGAAACTCTGGGTAATTTGTGACAAAGTTTTTTTTAAAACTTTTAATAAATTTTGCATTGTCAGTTGGCATTTTATTAGGCTCCAGGCTGAACGTTTAATCCATAAAAATGTGTGTCAAGTGGTTGATGAGTATAAATTGCTGAACAATATAGGCCTGTGAGGCTGGAGGATGCAGGAGAGAGACATTTCTGTCTTCCGTATTGAGGAACTGGACTGTGAAATTAAGCACACGGTTTTGCAACCTTGTTATTTTGCCGTTCATTTCTTGGAGTTCCATTGCTGCGGACATGTTCAATTTATGAAGACACCCAAAGAGATAAGAAATCCCCCGTGACAAAGACAAAAGAAAGCAAATAAAGAGAAAAGCTGTTGGAAAGAGGTTAAAGAGTGCAGGAGTCTGGTATCGCTTTAGAAAAGCCCTTGAGAAATCCAAATGTTATCCAGATGACATATAGGATATTGCATCTTTTTAATCTTCATGGAGGATAAATGTATAGGCTTTCCTGCTCTTCAGTACAGGACAGAAGACGTTCTCCAACATGTGCCCTCCCTGCCTTGCCCAGGCACATGGAGGTGGTCTTGGGGGTGCCCTCCAGGGTGAACTCTGGGGGTCAGCCCAGAAATAACGGGCTTAATTTGCAGTGAGAAAGGTTCTGGCTAGGTGTCAAGGAAGCCATGCCATGTCAAGGCCAGGGAGGCGTTGTGAGAGCTTGCAGGGATTGCTCTGGTATTGGGAATCATCTTTGAATATTTGAGGCAGGGGTTTCAGGTACCTTTCTGCAATGCCATAGGAACATCTGAACCCCATTTGGGGCTAAAGGATGGATTAAGTGAGCTCTCACGGTACGTTTCTTTCTCCAGCTCCTTGATGATGAGAGAGGGACTTTCTTGGGTTCTACCTAGAGGCTATTGCTCATCCCAATATCAGATAATGTCACTGAGTCTCACTTGTCTGCAAGGGACTGTGTGTCTGTAGCTTTCTTCCGCACAGGTGAATTTCAAAGTTTTTTCATTATTATATTACTGTGTTAATGTTAAAACAATCTAGTGCATTTTTCTGATTATTTTGAAAACAAACATGAGAAAAATATTCTTACTCCACAGAGCTCTTGATCTAAAGGTTAGATAACAGATAAACCAGGACCCTGAGTTTTAAGTGAAGGAGGGCAAAAGGACAGCCTGGGCAGAATGATGCTGGCCAGAGATGAAGAAGATAGATTACAGTTTGGAGAAGTCAGTCACATATGTTAAAATAAAGTAAATGTGGTGTTTTCTGTGCTCTTGACGTATGCAGAAACCTAAACCTAGGCCTGGCAAAACTTCTGATTAACAGTAATAGTCTGTAGCTGAAGCTTTGGGAAATAGAATAGGAAATGAAGTTACTACAGACAAATCCTGCTCATGCCGTGTCTGTCAATCCATGTGTTAACATCTAGGCATCAAACAGCATGTGTCCCAGCATGTTTATACCCAGCTGTGGCCCCCCCAACAGCTGGGTAGTTCCTGCTTGCATCTATTGATATTTTTTCTAGACTGATATAACTTCCACTAATCCCATTGGGTTGTTTGTGAAGAAATGCCCCCTGTGATTTCTCACCCATAAATGGCTCTTTCAACAAGTTTACCACAGTCCCTGTGTCATCAGTAGGTATCTGCTGCCTTCTCCAGACTGTGGAAGGCCACTGAACAGTTACTTAAGGACTTTTTTCTAAGCCAAAGGGTTCTGCTTTGCTTTGTTTCTCTTCAAATGGAAGCCATTCAACGTTGTTTCTGACACTTATTATCCTCTTGTCTCTGCTTTCTTTTTCTCTATGCCCTTTTTTTTGGAGGCTCTGCAAGAGGTCCCTGTCTGGGTTGTGCTAAAAAGGAGACACAAGGGTGGCTGGGGGTCACCTGAGCAGATGTGGGAGGACAGAAACTGTCCCGGGCACTGTTTGTTCCTGCCAGAGTTATATTGTACCTTCTCAGATGCTTCAGACAAGCAAAATTTGCTTCCCTCATATGGGAAAACGTGACTTTCATAGGCTTTGAACTTGGGGTTAGTATTAGCATTATATCAGAGTAAATGAGATGTATAATAAACAGTGATGCATAGAGGCTTTTCTGGTCATTACTCTAAGCTAGGAAAATAGCCTTTCTTACACTGTTCGACTGAAGTCTTGACGGCTTAAATAATTTTACTGGCCAAAGGCTTTGAGAAAAATATTTTGTCAAATTCCTGATTATAACAAAGAAGTAGAATAGACTGCACTCCTTGATTACAGAAGTAATTTCAATCACTCTTCTCCTACAAAAGGAGTACTCAGAAAGACAGCTGACATATAACTAAATCTAAATGTAAACCAGAGATTTCATGTTGCTCATGAAATGGGACCCTGTGGCATTTGCAGCCGAGGCACACGAGGGAATACAAAAGTTTCGACATGGAAGATGTTCTCCGTAACATCCCCATTTACAAAGTGTTCTGCCACATCCTGGAGATGGACCAAATAGATTATAAAGAAAAGGTTCATTTACTCTGGATGGATGGCGCTTTCTAAAATAAAATGCCATCAGATAGATTTTTATCTGACACAGAAGCTACCTTGTAGACAAGGTTTTCACGATGGATGAATCTGAAGCTCTGAGCCTGAGCAATTTGGCATGTCTCCCAAGATGACCAGAATTTCACATATTGCAGCTATTTTCTTCATGCTTTAGCATATCCCACAACCGCTGCAAGACTACTGTGCAACGCGAGTGTGCTCCCAGGGTCTGGTGGCCTCACAGTCTGTTTGGGACAGTTTGCCTGGTGTTTTTAGTGGGGGTAGATAAAAACACAGGGAGGTGCAAATTCCTCTCCTGCCATCTCCTCATTCATACTCACCATCAGTGAAGGATGATGAAGCACATAACCAGTTAGAAAAGAGTCTAGAAAATGCGGTCCCAGCTCTACCACAGGTTTCTGTGCATTTAAAACCTTAGTAGAAATCATTTAGCCTCCACAAGCAGGTAGTATTGATCCACCGCATGCTTGCCCTCCCCGAAACTAGCAGTCCCATGGCCTTTATGAGGAATATTTACATCCCTGAGCTCATATTTGCATTTTTTCTTCCTAGAATAGGGTCTAAATGTTCAGTCTTATAGGGTCAAGGCCCAACTGAAGGAAGCTCTGCCACTGCAGCCAGCCCAGTGTATTTAAACTGTTCAGGAATGAGAAACTGCCCAGGATATATTCCTTTGTGAGGGTCACCAGAGTTGTGTTGGTGTCAATCCAGTTCTTGGTGATAGATTCTGGAAGGGGATTGGTTGGATGGCATGTACTGCATATTTTTGCTTTCAGTCAGTGATAAAATTAATAGAAACTCTTTTTTTTTGCACTCTTCCAGTGGTACTTCCTGAATAATTCCATCTTCAGTTATGTTTTGGAGGAAAACATGAGGAAAGCACAAAAGGTGTGTGTGCCAGTGAGCCTCGTAGGCACCTGGGGATCCAATGGTGAGGGAAGATAGGATAGAAATAGGTAGGGAGTTGAATGTAGTGGTGAAGAGTAAGCTTAAGCACGGTGGGGCAGGGCAAAGCTTCCTTAAGACTAAGAATTATGTGTGTTCTTAATTTCTTTTTCTCCAAAGCCTATAGAAGTGGCCACTGCTGGGATTTATACTGTGGAGTAGTTGATTGACAGGAGGGAATGACATCTGGTGAGTGAGTTCAGTCAGTGGCTTTATTCACAGAGAAATTAAGTGAACAAAAACAGGAGTCAAAATTTATATATAAACAAGGACAAACATGCTAAGTGCATTGACCCGCGCTTCACGGTTCATTCCCCAACCTGCCACCATCTTCTGGAGTGTCATTGCGTACGTCCTGCTCCCCCGAATCATTGCCTGCAAAGCAGAGATGCTTCTAATATGGATAATAAACCCATATGGAAGATGTGGGGGATTTGCTGTCAGACAGGAGGAGGGCAATGCCAATACTGGCTAGTGAAAGCTGTACTTCTCATCTGATTCTTGATTCCCCAGAGGCAGCTGACAGAATAGTGACAGAAAGACGACAGTCTCCCTTATTGCAAAGGGCTACCACCACACAGCATGCCAGGAAGATGAAAAATGCGAAATGAACAAGAGATCCAGTCTGCAGGACACTTCCCACTGTTTTCACTTTATGGTATGTTCACTTGTCAAGAGCCCCACAGGTGGTATAATGAAACCCTGTCAAATTATTCTGCTGCAATAAACTGGGACGTGGAAGCAAGACTTGCCCTAATGGCAAAACTCCCCTACCATGGCAAAAGCCTGCCTTTTACCTGCAGAAGTGCTCGGAACAGCTCAGTGAACACCAAGCACCCACAGGGCTACCCTGTCTCCTGGAGTGAATCCTTGATGATATCTTAAACAAATATTCCTTTGCTTACAAATGTGCCTATACTCATTGACCAGGGGTCTTCCATCTGAACTAGCTAAGGGCCAGCTCACCACCTAAATTCTTGACGTCAGTCTTGGAGCTACTAGAAGAGAACAAACATCTCCAAAAAGCAAATGTTAGGCTTTTCCCTTCTTCCATGTTTCTGAGAGAAGTTGGAACAGTGATGAAACCATGAACTTGCCAACTGCAGGGTGCTGTCTCGTTTACACTGAGGGTACGGGACATGGCCTGACCAGACCCAGGGCTCAGACTCCTGACAAAAAAGGGGGAAACAGCTGCCTCAGTTATTCCAGCTCTGAAGAGAGATACCATTATCTTTTTTAAGAGTGGCTGCACAAATGGAGAAAAGTAGCATTTCCTCCCCCTCCTGCCCCCCAATGGACAGCCAAATCACTACCTCTACAAATAAATATTTACAGAAATTACTAGTTTACAAATAATTACAAAATGCATAGTAATTGCAAAATAAAATATATAAATATTTGCAAAATTAGTTGTTGTTGGTTCCTGGTGCAGCAGATGCAAAGATTTCTGTTAAAATATTCCTTCATCTCTCACTAAATACATAAAGAACATATTCAAATCTAGTCATAATAAGAGCTTAACTTAGGTTGCTCCTTTTTCCCTTTACCTTGCCTGTCTGCCATGAAGATTAAATCAGAATCAATCTTTACATTTGAATGCAATCGAAAAGGAGCATAATACTTAGGTTTGCACTAGAGAAAATATGCTTGAAACCACACGTTTTGACCAAATTGCCTAACTTTGCTGGTGGAAAGAAGGAATAACCTTGTTTATTCATTGTCCGAAGCACATTCTCCTGACAGGGACCTTCATAATAAATCACACTGGTAGCTATACCGTGTTTAAATTCTCCCTGTCAATACAAAGTTACATTAGTTTGTCTTGTCAATCTTTGAGTCACCGAGGAGCGGTGTCAATCTTTGAATCACGGGGAGCGATGGTGCGGTGCGAGCGGAGACAGCCAGCAACACTCCTGGGTGTCTGCAGAGACCTTGCCGTCAACCGGCTGTAGACGTGCTCAGGGAAGCAAATCCCCTTGTCATCGAGTAATTTGTGGGAATTTGGGAATGAAACCCTTTCACAAATTAGTCATGCACAACAAAAAAAAAAAGCCCCTCAACCCTGAATAAGATAAAGACATCATTGCTGAAAGCCTGATTCACCCAGTTCTGGCCTAGGGAGGTGCTTGGGCCAAGTCTGTCTTTCTCCTTTAGAGCGGGGCTTCTTTTCTCATGGACACTGGAGAAGCCCTATCTTTTTGAGATAATAGGATTGAAATTGCCTCTGTACTAATGACTAAAAACGAGCAGTGCTTTGTCTGCTCAGGGGACTCTTCTGCTTTGTTCCGGCTGAAGCTCATGCAATCCTCAGGATGGCTGGGACCTGGCAAGGCCACTGGTTTTGTACCTGCAGATATTTTCTCTATAAACGTAGTGAAGGAACAAAGCGTTTTAAATCTGCTGGCCTGTAACTCTGAGCGCCTGGTGCAGCTCCCCTTGGGATTTCGTGGCTCTGTAAAGCCTTCCGTTATCCTCCAGATAGCCTCAGTTTAGTTCCAGTTCATCCCTCGCTATGAATCATCCTAACGAAGAGGGAAACAAAAGCCAAGGGAGCAATGGCGGCAAAGGACAGCACGCTTCTTCTCCAAAAGAAGTTCAAGGCATATCTTAAATGAATGGAGGAGGTCAAACAGGGATTGGGTGTCTTATCTGATCACCCAGCCTGCACTGACACCACCTATGTGCCTCAGCGTAAGACAGCTTTCTCTTGGGAGAGCAGTTTTATCAGTGCCATCACTAAAACCCCTTACATAAAATAATAACTGCTTTCATATTTCTCATGCACTTATATCTGTTGCAGAAGTCTTCATTCTTCAGAGAAAATTATAGCATGCAGAAACCATATCTTCATCTTTACCTGGTGACTGAAGTTTTCATGTTTGGCTTCCCCACTTGCTGTTTATTTCCACATCCTCCTGGGGGGGCTGTTTTATCTACAGAGGGGAAAAAATGTTCAACATGTTTCAAATAACCTCCATCAAATTAGAAGCCAAGTGGGAAATGTTCCCGCAAATGTTCCTTGGAATTCATAAAAGCTGGACATCAAAAATTATGAAGTTATTTAAGGTTTTATTTTCTGCAGCTAGAACAACGCAAGATAAATCAGAGAAATGACATAATGTCTTCTAAGTGTCTGGATTCAAAGCTTTTGCAATTTTGTCTGCATCTGTATACCAGAGACCGTATCTATTTCCCTTTCATTCATATGCAGATACACTGGGAAACTAACACATCTGATATTTAGCGGGTAAACATTTACAGAACAAAGTATTATAGTTCCCAAAATAATTTAAAAATTGGCCTATCTGCAAATTACATTGAATGATGATCATCCGGGGGCCTGATAGGATGCAATTAGCATTCACCAAAGTCAGCAGAGCCGCAGGCGAGGGTGCCAGGAGGCTGGGGGGGATGCTGGGAGGGAAGACGAGGTTTGGCATCAGCTTCCATCTGAAAGCCCCTTATGTCTCTCCCAGTGGCTGTCGGACTTGTGGGGGGACCTTGCCCCAGCCCCTCGCAAGCCTGTTTCTGGTGTGCCTGCTAATGACCACTAATTGCTGCAGTAGAGCCTGGTCATCAACCCAAACAGGTGGGAACAGGCACTGCTCAGCCTCTCCCCGCTGACACCGATCAGTGATTTTCAAGCGGCTTTAAAGCCAGTTTGATTAAAGGGTAATGTTTCGTTTCTCCCATGTGTGCTGGAGCACTGGTTTACCTAGGAGTACCCCAGCCCCATGCTGTGGGGTAGTGGGCGGATTCGCCACTGAAGGAAAGGGTTGTTTGTCAAGCTGGGCATGGCAAGCCTGGGCATAGGTAAAAAACAAACCATTTGTCAGTGGAAGTGACAATAATAGATCTATTTACCATAAGCCAAGGTAATTAGTTTTATTCAGGGAACAATTTACCCATCTTTCATAGTATTTACATACATGCTATGCTGCATGGATGTGAAGGTCTTCTACTATTACCTCTAAATAGCAACATCCGGCTGTTGTCCATCATGAGGTAGCTTTGCTCCTCCTCAAGAGTTTAGGTTTTTGTTTCAGTTGTTGATTTACTGGAACATAAGTTAGTTGTGTTCAGACCTCTGTAACTTTTTTACCCTGCTGAAGTGTTACTATGAAATGTGTACGGTGCTTTCCTGTGGTTAGATCTATTGGTGGAGACTTTGGGGTAAAAAAGAAGCTCTGAATAACTTAGATCAGGGTTATAAAATCCCCCAAACAAGGGAAACCCAGATAGAAATTCAGAAGCCTCTTTTTTTGAGGAAGTGTTTTATGAGGTGGCAGAATATTGATGGTTGCAGCTGATGCTAAGCCGTTCTCCCGAGCAATGGCAAAGGCAGATGGTGTTGGGATCAGGATCGAAAAAGGGACCCCCAGGGCTGCGTGGACGGTGCTGTTCCAGCTATAAATCTCTCAGTGCTTGTCTTCATGCTATAGCTCTTATAATTCACATGTACTGCTAAACTGTCAGCACATTTCTTTCTCTTAATAAGAAGCCCAAAAGGGGCTTTATTTTTCATTTCTGAGAATGGAAGATTTCAGATGATGCTAAAAAAACAGGTCATGACATTTTTCTCAGAGGAGAATGCCAGACGTTGTAATTTTGTATTACAAAGATATATAAAGGAAGAGAGAGAATGAATTACAAGGAAAATAAATGTGCAAAACCCAGTTCTTTTTCAGAAAATCATCTTTATTTTCCATAAGAGATCACGATTCATGTAGACACTTAACCGTCTGCCCAAAACGTAAGGTCAGGAATATTCCATTGTCACATATTCTCTTGCTTTAAGCTAAGTATGTCCTTAAAAACCTAAGTGCCTTGGAAAATGGAGATAAAACCTATATGGCTGACTGCATGGAAGAAACAGTCAGTTTGAAAATGTATGACCAAAGTCAAACTGCTCCGGTTGAAGACCCAGTGACCCTCAAGAGAAAATATGTCCGTTGAGAACTTTTTTCCCTGTGAAGTGTTGGGGAGAAGAAGTTCTGGTGGAGTCTCAAGGACAGAAGACAATCACCTCATTGCAGATGTGGCAGCAGGGGATGAGGGAGCGGTGGCATTTCCACAATGCTTTTGTGTTTGTTCTGTGGGCACCATTGCTGCAGATGAGAATTAATACGGGGAGTTGTGAGGGATGAAAGGCTAATAATTTGATTGCAGAGGAAAGGAAAAAAAGGAACAATAAGAGTTCTTTGCTCATGGCAATTTTGTTGACCACTTACTAAATTACATCCATTGTATGATTTGAAAGGATTCCTCCTTCTATCTCGACAGCCATCAGGATCGAAACAGTAGTAAAACTCTGTTGACAAGTGCTGCAAAGGTGACTTTGTTTCAGAGCCCCTCTTAAATTTCTGCTTGATGAGAGAATACGTAAACGCAATGAAGTTCTCACTGGGAAATTTTAGGAAGAGGAGGAGTGTTGTAAATGCTCATTTCAGTTTTGGCTAACTCTAGTGGAAGACATAAGAGGTCCTTTAGTAGCAGATAATGTGTATAAGCTAAGTCTTCAGAAGCCAGAAGTTGAGGCGGAGAGGGTGATGTACTGATGACAGGGGCAGGAATACAGCCAACCAAAGCAGGCTGCGTGGCACCCGTATTGCAGGCATCAGAAATGGCATCTGATAATTTGGGGATTGCTGAGGATGGAATATGTTTAAAATCACAATATCGTCATACTGATGCACTGCTAACCATAGCCTGTCACAGAGGTGAGTGAAGAGAGCAGAATGAGGATCACCACATCCTGACACCATCTATATAAACACTCTCTGTACACCAATATGGAGTCACTGGGTAGTATATCACATTTTTTGACTCGGTACAAGACATTTTATAATGAGACTAGCAGGTGGCCCTACAAGAGCAAAGCCTCCTACCTGGCAGCATGTAACTAACACATAAAAAATAAAGTTAGGTTTTCTCTTTGGCAGCTTGTAAGTATTCCAGGCATTGCAGTGTTTTATACTTCAGGACAATGTTTTATACTTCATATTTATCAGCTTTGAGCTTAAGGAATAATAATAAAAATAAAAATCTGTATGCAAGAATTTAATTCTAAGGACTCAAAGATGAACAAACTCCAAGGGTGAGATTTTCTGGTGCCTTGCACCTGGTGCAGTGTTTCAATTGCTGCTGGTCCAGCACAGTAGTGTTTGCTACCTGGGAAATGCTGACCCCCCAAAAAGGGGCCTGATTCCAATTTCAAATTAATTGGTGTAA
Source organism: Limnodromus scolopaceus (assembly GCA_028565335.1). NCBI lineage: Eukaryota > Metazoa > Chordata > Aves > Charadriiformes > Scolopacidae > Limnodromus > Limnodromus scolopaceus. The sequence continues at coordinate 3,999,448 of JAOXNO010000033.1, forward strand.
GTGCAAAGTAGCTTCTGCAAAACTGATAGACATGACTCAGGGAAAGACCAGAAGGACCCAGTTCTGTGGCTTTATGTGACATGATGGGATGCCACCAGTGGGGAGAGCCCGCCATCAGGCTCCAGGAGCCGCTCATCAGTATTCTGCTCCTGGCAATGATCTAAACACCAGCAGATTTCCTAGTTCAGTGACTTTGTGAACCGCTGCTGGAAGCCTCCCAGGAGAAGCCCTGGCATGACCTTGTGCAGTCTCTTTTTGCCAGGGAAAATGGTCCATCAGTTGCCTGTTCTTACAGCACGTCAGTGACAGGCCAGGGATCAAGGCTCACACACATAGGAGTCTGTTGTGAGTCAGCAGATAAGAACAGCTTAAATTTAACTTTTATTTATGCCTCAAGCATTGAGTGATCGTTTTCTTTTTTTTTCCCATTCTTACGTTCTCAGAGCAGCAATTTGGTGGAGGGTCTAGAGCAGGCATGGAGAGTCCCATCTCTTCTCTGTCCTTGGCTATGGTCTAGGCAGCCACCCTCTCCCCCCTGAGAACCCTAGCCTTGGGTGGCATGCTTTTCTGCTGATTCTTTAGGATATGTGCACCTAAAAGTCTCTTGCACGTGCAGAAGGGAGAGAGAGGCCACGGTCCTTGGTGCACCTCCCCCCCTTGCTACAGATCCTCCTGGTGGGTCGGTGGTTCCCGCATGCCTTCCAGGCCAGCATTTTCAGGCACAGTAGGTTAGGAGACAGATATAAATTGTTTATAACTGAGCACAGAAGAGGGCTTGCAGGTTTTGGAAACTTCATGAGGTGCTGTGGCTCCTCAGTGCCTCTGAGAAAGGGGGCTCCTTGAACACAGAGTGTATCACTCAACACTACTAAGCGCCCACGATCCCGACTACTGGTGGTGATCGTGGCACCTTAGTGACAGAGAGTCCATGCTACATATTACCCAAGACTCTTCTTTGGTTTGCAGCTCATTTCCACAATAATTCTCTGAATTTCTTCCAGAAATTTTTATTCTAAGCACTTTGAAGCCATATATCCAGTTTATAGACAAGAAAACTGCAGCCCAGGAAGCATTGCTCAGCTATGGAGGTAAGAAAGAAGACCCCAGTATCCTGCCCATTTTCTCTGTGCTTGCCTGGGAAAGGGAAACACCTAAACACATGAGCCCAATGCAAAGAGTGTGTTGATAGCTGTGGTTTGTTATGGCTGGATGTGGTCCTCCAAATTAACCCAAGCCCAAACTTCTGGTAAGTCAATATTCAACACAAGAAGATGCTCTGTTACGCTAATTGGGATTGCTGGAAATGATCAGGAACTTTCAGATGTAACATTCAGGAAATGGGTGCACTGAAGTCATGATATGGGATGCCTCATGCATATGTTTTGAGAAATGGGCTAGCTCTTACTCTCATAAATGCTCTTAGTCATATAGAATCATAGAATGGTTAGAGTTGGAAGGGACCTTAAAGATCATCAAGTTCCAACACCCCTGCCATGGCCAGGGACATCTCCCACTAGACCAGGTTGCTCAAAGCCCCATCCAGCCTGGCCTTGAACACCTCCAGGGATGGGGCACCTGCAGCTTCTCTGGGCAGCCTGTTCCAGTGTCTCACCACCCTCAGAGTAAAGAATTTCTTCCTGATACCTAATCTAAGTCTCCCCTCTTTCAGTATAAAACCTTTCCATCTCGTCCTATCACTCTACTCCCTGATCAAGAGTCCCTCCCTGTCTCTCCTGTAGCCGCTTTAGGTACTGGAAGGGGCTATAAGGTCTCCCCAAAGCCTTCTCTTCTCCAGGCTGAACAATCCCAACTCTCTCAGCATGTCTTCATAGGAAAGGTGCTCCAGCCCTCTGATCGTCTTTATGGCCTCCTCTGGACATGCTCCAACAGGTCCACATCCTTCTTATGTTGGGGGCCCCAGAGCTGGACACAGTACTCCAGGTGGAGTCTCACCAGAGCACAGAGTCCCCTCTCTCAACCTGCTGGCCACACTTCTTTTGATGCAGCCTAGGATGCGGTTGTCTTTCTGGGCTGCCAGTGCACATTGCTGGCTCATGTTGAGCTTCTCACCCACCAACACCCCAAGTTCTCAGGGCTGCTCTCAATCCATTCTCTGCCCAGCCTGTATTTGTGCCTTGGATCGCTGTGGCACAGATGCGGGACCTTGCATTTGGCCTGGTTGAACTTTGTGAGGTTTGCATGGGCCCACCTCTCAAGCGTGTCCAGGTCCATCTGAACAGCATCCCTTCCCTCCAGTGTGTTGACCGCTCCACACAGCTTGGTGTTGTCAGCAAACTTGCTGAGGGTGCAATCTGTCCCACTGTCCATATAATGAAAAAGTTGTTAAACAGCACTGGTCGCAGTACTGACCCCTGAGGAACACCACTCGTCACTGCCTTCCACTTGGACATTGAGCCGTTGACTGCAACCCTTTGAGTGTGGCCATATTTATTTATTAACCACAAACCACCAGTGAAAAAAGGTAAGATTTTGCTATTTTATTTGCGGGTAGATAATGAGTACATAGATACGTTTATAGTCCTCAGGGTGTATATTAAGATTCATTAACTATCTTGAAGTTCACCAATTTAATGCCACATCATCCAGGAATAGCTTTTTGTTAAATAAGTTTCAAGGTTTTTATGGCCTTCCTACTTGTGGAATTTTTTTAAAGGGCATAAAGAAGATAGCTGTCTTCTCTAGCATCGCCCCCAAGAATTGACCTTCCTACCTAAGAGAGCAATCTTTCAGTAGGAAATGTTTGGGCACATTTTTCCTGCCCTTCAAGTTGATTTTGCTGAGCACATCCACACAGTCTCAAAGCAAGAACAGATTGTTGCTATTAACCTTATGATGAAACTTGATATTAACATATGTATAAGTAGTAAATAAATGATTAACAGATGTTGTAAGGCTGTAGTGGCTATGCAGCCTGGAATATATGCATCCTCTAGGTGGGTAGGTGCTTTTGAATGGTAGGTAACATGAAGTGCTAGCAACTCTTCAGTCACCTTTTTGACCTTATTTGAGGCTCTAGGCTATTAGTCATTTAACACCTGTTGATTATATGCTGGATTTTTCTGTACTGTATAGTATAGATAGTGTAGTGGGAACAATGCTCATCTGTTTGTACTGGTTTTGATGGAGAAGGATGTAAAGGGAGTGAGAGTCGCCAAGGTGCGGATGCGGAGTTGAGACGTTGCTTGGTGCTCTGTATCGGTAAAAAAAGGCAAGTAGGGACAGAGTTAGATGCATTAAAGTTGGTTTATTTGCTTCTTTCATGTTTGTATGGAGTCTTTCCCAGCACTAGTTTCTCATTGTTTTGGACTTGTGTTTGTACCAGGGCAATTTCTAGGAAATGAATTGTCTCTGCTGGGAGTGAAGTCCCTTGTTTGTGTAAGATTCCCCTGCTAATGCAGCAATACCCCTTCCCAGAGAAAGCACTTCAGGGGCTTTCAGTACTTTCAGTAAAAGTACTGTTCAGTACTTTTACTTTATACCACCTATACCCGGTGGTGATGGATGTCCTCCCAGGTCTCGGAGTTGGGTCTCCTGGCCTGGGATGCAGCCGGGTGGTGGTGAGCGCTGCCAGGTTTAAACAGATTACTATTATTACCTGATGTTCTTTCCTCTGTGTTTAGGATGGAATTGCTGCCCTGGGTAATCAGGGGGACCCTGCTCCTGATATTTATTTTGAAACTATCCTCAGTGTTTATTTGTGAATTTTATACCTCGGCATATATTGCCTGGCCCAGAGGAACTGAATTTATCAGGGCCTTTGCTTCATCATCCAGTACATGCTAGTTTGTTGGTTTGCACCTGCTTGCAATTTATCAAAGTCTCTTTTAAATGAAAGGGAAGGTGTGAAAGGCAGAAGCTGTTTAGCACCTTTGGGATAATGGGAGGTGTGTCAGACACCTAACGATAATGTATGCTTCCCATTGCGCAGGGCGATTTGCAATGCAAACTAACAGCGCGAGGGCAATTTTCTAGAAAGAGTTGAAAATGTATGAATTTGCTCAGTGCTTTTTTCAGTCTGAGCAGCGAGTGCAATGGCTGGACATGAGTCGGGTATGAAGACTCTAAGAGCATTGCTGCCCCATGTTCTGGTATTTCCCCAAATCCAGGTCAGTAATGTCTATGCTTGCTCATCCCTAGGTCTCTGCTTCCATCAGGGAGCTGGATGTGCCAGTGTGGTTGCTGGAAACACGGCTTGAAGGTCACAGCCAGGCTATAGAATGCTGTGCCATTTATAGTAAGAGGAAAGGATGGAAATCCAGCAGTCTTCCATAATTGGAAATCTTGTAAAACCAGAAATTCTTCATCAATGATATAGTGGGATTGAGTGCGCCCTCAGCAAAGGGAGCAAAATATGAAGTGACTTGGAAATCAATGCTGGGGCTGGTTTTCTTGTCTTCCTCCCAGCACCTACTCACTAGAACAAGCTACTTCTACAGGGTATCACGCTCTGCTTAACTTTACGGCCAGCAATAAATCCTTTCCAGCTTTAGCTCAATGTCTTGGCTGCCTGTCGGCACTAAATTACATTAATACTGGCCACGAACAACATTGCTGCCAAGGGATGTGGCAGCGATATCTGTGAAAAAATAAAAAAGTCAGGAGTGCCTGGACCAGTGATGACATGTGTGTGCAGCCTATTGCACGGAGGTCGCTCTCTTGAAAAGTGAAGCCTGAATCTGGTATTCATTGGTTGCCCCATCTGTTTCGTCCTCAATTTGAGGTGGCTCAGAAATCAAGTTTAGAAATTATGGTGAACAAAAGACTGAAGAAAATCAGTTGATATTTATCAGTGAAGTAGGAAAGGGCAGGGAGGGAGAGAAAAATAGAAGGGGTAACATTATGTAAAAGGCTGTAATAAAATGGACAAAAATCAGCTGTTTTCCAGCTCACTGCAGCCACCCTCCCATCACCCCACCAGTTTCCCAGGTGGATCTTTGGGAGAACTCTCTGTGGGGGGTAATAAGATATGGAACAGGCTGCCTGGGGAGGCTGCTGGCCATCCTTTGCAGAGGGCTTACAAAAGCAGGATTGGGCTAGTGAAAACCACCGCGTGGCTAGTCTTGCCGTGGCTGCTGACCTGTGCCTGGCGAGCCACCAAGGCCCCTTTTGGTGCTGGGTTTATGATTCTTTGATTGCACATGGGGAGGCTCGGTGACATTGTAATAGGTTTGGTTTTTTTTTTTTTTTTTTTTTTGTTCTGCACTGGATACTGCTTCCACATTAAGCTATTTGTAATACTGGTATTATCATTTTCCTTTGCACCACTCGAAATGTGAGTGGTATTGTCTTTCACATCTCTGTAGTGCTGAAAACCCATGCTAGGCAATTCTGGATATGTTAATATGTAAGGGCTGGAATGAAATTGTTACTAGGAGTCCCATATAAAACCAGGAAATTCAATGAATGCAATAAATGCCGTACTCAATAAATCCAGTAAGCTCCACTGTGCTATTTCTACCCATAAATGCCATGCTGAATACGTACCTGGAGCTCTTTTGAATTATATGTGACTGGTTCACCACGCTGCACGCAGCCCTTCTCCGGTGCCTCCCCTTGTAGGCACGGCCGTGTGCTTCTGCACAAGCTGGACCTAAATCCTGCCTCTCTCTTGTGCAACACATTGGAAATTTTTATTTTTCTCTGTTCTTTACAAGAATGAATAACACAGCCTGACCTGTAATTACTTCACTGCCTTGTGTTACTCTGCTGGGTTTTAATGTTAAACTACTCTAGGCTTTCAGCTTCCTAGATTTGCATACTGATGATGTATAGCCGCATGGCAGTGGCTTTCAGGGAGGATGGCAGAGGAGGTTTTGGAAGATGAAAGTCCATAAACCACCACTTTCACACCTGGAGAATACATGAAGCCTGCCCATAATAAGATTTCAGGCCATAAACTGTGCACACGGCCGCTCTCCATTGCTTCCTTGTGATATATATATATGTATATAAAATACATAAATGCCATACTCAGTAGTTCTCTGAGAATCCCTTGGGTACTTTTTGCCCCTCTCTTATCACAGGTCAACACAGCTGATAAAGCTAGGTACTTATGAGAGGACAAAGCTAGCTGGTAGCAGCACCTGGAAGCTTTTATAATCCTGGGAACACTACCCAGGTATTTAATTCCCTGGGCTGAAAGGGGAAAGTTTGTTGTCTGGACCAGGACTGGCTGGTGGGAAGGTAAGTGCCTTTTCTTTTCTGTATGTGTGTGGTAGAGGCGTTTAATTTTATTTATATGTATAGAAGGGGGAGTGGAATCATAGAATAGTTTGGGTTGGAATGGACCTTTAAAAATCATCTAGCCCAACCCCCTGCAATGAGCAGGAACATCTTCAACTGGATCAGGTTGCTCAGAGCCCTGTCCAACCTGACCCTGAATGTTCCCAGAGATGAGGCATTGACCACCTCTCTGGGTAACCTGGGCCAGTGTCTCACCACCCTCATGGTAAAAAATTTCTTCCCGAATATCTAGTCTAAATTTACCCTCTTTATAACAGCCTGTCCTCAAAGTGGACTGTGTGGAATGTACAGATCTTACTTGGAAGAGATGGTTTCTGAATGCTGTGATGGCTAGTGTAGCAAGGGCAAATCTCTTCTAGAAGTTAGGAGCCTGGATCTGCATACCCAGTGTGCTTATGGGGAAACTGAGACAGGTAGGTCACTCAGCAAAAGGTGTAGCATGGATTGAACAAGAATAATATTAAGAGGCTCGTTAATAAGTGGGTAGATTTGTGTAAGTCTAGGTGCTTTACTGCTAGGAGTAAGGCTACTGCGTGTATGAAAGTGGTTTCCAGTGTGCTTGAGTGGCCTTCAGGGTTACTACTGATGGGCTTTGTAACCTGCTGCTGGAGGAAGAGATACTCATTAGCATCTCTAAGCAGGAATAAGAGCCACAAAACACATATGTGAATCTAGACCGTATGGATTAATTTATATCTGAATACTGGGTTTAGATTAAGCTACCACTGCCAGCAATTTTCCCCTCCTTTTGGTGAAGAGATATGAGTACCCAGAAGTTATAACAGTGCTAAGCTCTAGTTTTAGGGACGTGCCTGCTCTTTGAGGGGCAGGAAGGTTTTGTGTTTGTGCCTTGGTTGCAACAACTTGGTTGGTGAGACGAGGAAACTGGTCCAATTCTCCCGTGCCTCTTGCAGCTGCAAAAAGAAACTGGCAAGGTGGCCCTATGGAACTTCCTACCCTGGGTGCCTGAGAGTCTTAGTGAGAGTAGAAGGCACATATGGCTTTTTAGCTCTACTTTTCTTCTTTACTTACTGCTACCTCTCTTATCTTGCATGAAATAGATCTAAAGTACTCAAAAAAGGGGAAGAAAATACATTCAGATAATAAATAAAAATCTAATAATATATAATAATTCAATAAATCAGTTAGGAAAGAAGGAGTTAGGAAAGAATACACAGTTCTTTGTCACTGAGAGTATTTAAAGGTAGATACAGAAGAGTTAAGGTGCTCCTGTATGAGGAGATGGCTATCTTAGCAAGCTAAGGTAGCTTTAGAAAGATGCAAGCCCAGGCAAGGGGAGTGGAGTCAAAGTCCCCTTTTGAGGGCATTTTTGCACTCTGTTTTTCCTCCTAGTCATGGCTAAAATTCCTGCTGGTTTCTCATTTCTAATTGGAAAGGGTTCTGGTCTCCCCTCCACAGGGGAGGAGCAGCTTTAAATACCTGAATTCACAGAGTGGGCCCTTCCTTTCTGCCCACGTCTGTGTGTCCGTGCAGCCATGGATGGGCTGGCTCCCCATTTATTTTAATGGGGTTGTGGTGGGAGAGGCTTCCACCCCCCTGTTATCCCTGTGGCTTTTCTGATGTATTGCGACAAAGCTGTGGCTTCTATAGCTTGCTGCAGGCATCCTCTCAGGTGATGAGGGTTTAGCCAAATGAATTGTCATCCTGTAGTTTTGTAAAGGAGCAAAGCTCTTCGGTTAACACTACATTTGGAGTTGAATTGTTTTATCTCTGTGGGTAGATATTTATGATTAGGATAATGATATTGCTCAGGAGAAGCAATGCTTGGTGACGCGTGTAACCACACGGCTATTTCTAGGGCACAATTGTGTCTTCTGGGGCAGAGGAGATGAGTGTGCCCATTTCCAGGTGTTCTTGTGTGGGTGCAGACTTATATATTTTGAAGACAAAAAAATAAAAACCCAGTGCACATCTATAGTCACAGATCGGCCAAGTACTTCAGTCCAAACCTGTCAGTATTATTTCGCGGGGAGAGGAGATTTTCCACAATTGGAGACAGACTATATCTCATGCTCCAAACAAAGCTTGCAAAAGAAAAATCTGTTCGATATTCAGTCAGCTAAAATGAGCCATAGTATTTATTCCCAGAGCTCTGTCTTCCCTAAATATCAGATCTCTGTAAGTATCAAAGGTGCTTCCAACCAAAGTACCGTGCCTTCAACATCAATAAAAGACAGGCACCTACGGATAACTCTTCCAAAATGGTTTTATAGCTAGTTAATCAATATATCACAACAGACATATTGCCTTTTATTTTCTGTTTATACACCACCCAGGATCCTTGTATATAGCGTTGATGCCAGGAGAAGGATACAAGAGCTTAGAGATCAATATGAAACACTTCTTCAGCTATATTGATTACCAGCTGCTAAGAAAGGGATGACGATAAATTTTTGTATATTACCATTCTGTCTCTGAGCCTGTTAAAAGGAAAGAAATGCCCTCTTCTTCTTTTCTATTTCTGAGTAGATGAAAAAAAGGTGGCAAGAGCTTGGGGATGTTGGGTCTTCTTTTATTTTCTTAGAGAGTGGGAGAATCTAATATATTTCTTATTTGACTTTTTGTCTTCTTTTCTGTCTTGGGAAGAGAGAAAAGTAGGGTGACAGCTAAAAGAGAAAGAATGCCAAAAGAGAGAAAAAAAACCAACAACCCAAACCTGAAAAGACAACTCCTGAAATTCTTTTGTTAATCTAATCAATATTTGTTTTAGTATTGAATTATTGAAAAAAGGAATTGAATTACTTTTTCATCGCTAGGGAAAATGGGAGCTGTGTACCGCAGACTTCTGTAGCGCCAGGATCTAACCTTATTTCTGCAAACACTCGAGACCTTTATTTGGCACCATTTTCCCCACTCAAAATGCAGAGGCTCCCGGTGCGCGGGCTCGCTGGGTGTGCTCAGCATATTGCAGGATGAGGCGAGCAGGAAGGCCACCCGCTCAAGGACACTTGTCTCCGGTTTATCTCCTGAATTATGCTGCAGAAGCTTGAATTGTTTCCATCAGCAAGTGCCTCTTGCCTTTCGGAGAAGCTGTGTGATAAGTGAAGGACGCAAATGAAAGGCGTGGAATATTCTGAGCTTGATGTCTTTAATAAAACTTAGTTGTTATAGTTCATTTACAGTGAACTAGGGGTGGGGTGGGGATAGGCTTGGCACTGAACTGTTGCATTGCTCTACACAAATACAACATTCTGAAGTCTCGGTACTGCTCCCGTCTGAGTCAGGCACCAGCCACTTCTCCTTGCTCCTGGGGAAGATGTTTGGAGAGGAAACCAGTGATCAGAGCAGCCTGTGAGTGTGGCATCTGGTCCTTAATCATAGAATCATAGAATTGTTAGAGTTGGAAGGCACCTTAAAGATCATAGAGTTCCAACCCCCCTGCCATGGGCAGGGACACCTCCCACTAGAGCAGGTTGCTCAAAGCCC